>BJKM01000123.1:610000-1309064 GCA_015082035.1 Chaenogobius annularis | reverse complement strand
TCCCTCTCCCACTTTTCTCTTTCTACTATTTTTTTTCTTTTTCTTTTTTTTTTTTGCGTTTCCAAAGTGCAATAATTCACAGGCATCCACCCTCCCACAGGCGGATTAGCAGGCGGCGTGCTCATCCTACATAATCGCAACACAATGGAGCCCATACGTGTCGTCTCCTCAGCCACGCCACAGGGCACAATGCATCTGTACCCCCACACCATCAGCCCCCTCCTCCCCACATGACAAAATGGACCCCATCAAACACCCACCACCTGCAGTAAAGCCAGCTCACGGACCCCGCTTTGTCTGTAGCCTATTTGGGACTGATTTCTCTCCATTAAAGAGATCCATGTAACTGTGGCACACTGTTTTAGAAACATCAAGGTCCAAAAAGACTTGACTTGGTTTGATTATAAAACATTATCAATAAGCTTGGCTTATCTCTAACATGTATACTTTCATTTGGCTATCGGTATCACCTGTGTTTTTCCTGTATCCACTGAAATTCTTTATCAATGATCGGAAAAACAATTGAACAGACTACACACACGCCTCGCATGTGAAAACGAATCTTTGTTGTGTCTTTGTGAGCCCTTGTTACAGTACATTCTACAAAGCATATTGTAAAAGCCACAAACAAGCACATTATGATTCATATTCATTGTTTGAATAATAGCTGAGCCGATTATCTGCATTGTTGCCATTGGAGAGGCAAAACATCATTAAGCTCCTCAATCTGTTTGAGTAATTAAACCATTTGGGAACGTCGTCTCCCCTGTTTGCTGATTCAGACAGCAAAAAACGGTTGTTGAGAACTGTAGCTATATGTAATGTTACATTTATGTATTAGCTTTAAAGGGCTTAAGTGTGAAGCTGTGCACAACTGCTCCGGTAACGGAATGTCAAATAGGATCCATCGCTCCATACCAATGCATTTCATATAATGCTATAATGAAAGGCGAGGATTTATACCGCATTAGTATCAAGCTCCATCAGATTTAAAGCCATAAATCCATTCTGTATCCTCCAAGTTTTCCTCTACCGTTTTCTCAGCGCTTAATTTAATTTTCCCTCAAAGTGCCAGGCGACCGCTGTTCTTTGGTGTCAGATGAATGAAATAATTTGCACATACTTTGTGCCTAAACTGCGAAAATCCGTGAGGCAATTGCATGTTTGCTGTACAATACAAACATGTCAAATCTCCTGCACCCTGTTGGAGCGTTGGAAAAGCTTCTATTAGACTGACTTTGAAAGCACTCTGCTATACTTGTCGCTTTCATAACTTGTCCAGCTTTACCTCAACACTTCTGCTTTGTTATTTCTATAAATCCTCTCATATCCCGATTCTCTGTAGTTGAAATAGATGACAGATATTAAAAGGACCTTCCATTAAAGACTATCAAAGCTTCTTGAGGGCCTGGCCTGTATGTAAAACAGAGACTTACTCGATGTGATGGCATTCTCATCTGCTTTTATCCCTGTCTATTTTGCCAGCTCAGCACAAGCCCACGCTGCAGTAATCCCTCACAAGTCAGGACAAAATGACTGACACAGAGGTGGGTCGCAGCTGGAACATGCGGCCCACGCGTGAGATATCGCTGCATTTCGGCCCCTACCTGGGAGCGCAGACAAGTCCAGAATGTATTAGGGAATCTCAGAGTCTTATGGAGCTGCAAGTTTGAGCCCGGCGCTGTGTGAATTCTGCTCACACACGCTGTTTTAAACACACAAGACTTCATTAAAGGCATCACCACTAGATGATTTGCACTGCATATTATCCGCATGCATCTGCACCTCCGTCTGTGGGGCACCTCTGAAGATGCTTGTTAATCTTCATCTGTACAGTGGTATACCAAATGCATGCTAGTTCTGGGCCATGTAAGTCTGTGAGTGCAGGATCTTAATAATAGCTTGGTCATCACTATTTATTGCCATACAGAAGTGGACAGAGTAGCCAAACATTTTAAGTAAGAGCAATTGTCTGGACATGACATCTGATTTATAATTTTAAGTTAATGTAATTGAAAGGACAAAACATCAAGTAATGCACAAAATGTGGTGTTTTTAACAATGAGAAGGAAACACAAACCCACACTTTTGTCACTTAGGAAGAGTAACCAACACTTTCACTCAAGTAAGAGTAGTGCAACTCTGTAAAACATATTACAAATCATGGCGCATTCAGACCGAGGCTTCAAAGGCGTCAGGTTTACATGCACAAACAAGCGGCGGCCACAGCTTGCGTTCATTTGGCCCAGGTGTCAGACGGCACAGTCTAGAGTAGCAGTCATTCCCCCAAATAGCAGTCATTGCACAAGGCAGCGGATTTGCATCTGATTCAAACGCGTGTCAAAAACGCATCTCTCCAACATCTTCCCTCAAAAGCGTAATTGTCCAACTAGAGGCGTTTGGCGCAATTTTGACACCAGGATCTGAAGTTACTCAAAGTAAATGTAAAAAATCTGTTCAAATTCCATTCAACCCTGAGACCAACTTGCACTCAAAAATGTCACAGTATTGATATTTTAGTTCTGCTATTGTCACTTGTTATTGTCACTTTTTATTGATCAGAAAATGTTAAAATTCCAGACGGAGGTCAAATACACACTAAAGAAAGCTTGCAGACAGATCAGGTATTTAATGGTGCAGGTTGGAGGGGCTAAACAGTCGTAATGTTATGCTGTTGTTGTCACACTTTTACTTGTACACTCTCTCCCCCTTTCACACTCCTCCCTCCTTCTCCCCACGTCAGTCCCCTGATTTATGGCTCTGTTTAAGCGAAGGCCACACGTCTCTCCCGACGCTGCTATTTGTTTCAACCCTGCTTCATTTTTCCACTTTACCCTCCGAAGGCGACCAGGAACCAACAAAAATTAACCCTTGGCTCATATGCACAGCAAACATTGCTTTGTCCCTCTTCGTGGCTTGTTCCTGCTTTGGGGAACTTGACAGGCTGCATGGCCACTCCAGCGCTGTTCTGACAAAGTGCCTAGCAGGCCCGGCCCTCTGCTGTTGTTGTTGTGAGCACGTTGGAGATGTAGAAAAATTACATGCCACATGGATACCATTAATAATGCTCACCGGCAAGGTTTTCTTGACGTGGGGAAAAATGGCCGACGTCACAAGGCCCTTTTATCAGCCTAATTTCATAAGAGGATTTCATGTCTGAGCAGGAAAAAGTGGCTATTTTTCCTCTTCTTTTATCTTGTAAACAGCCATTACTTGGAGAGGTATACAGGCCGGCTCTTGGCAGTAAGTGGATATGAATTTCAAGACCAAACCATCCTTTTATATCAGCCCCTCTCACAAGCACTTTGACATAATCGTGACATCGGACAAGCATTCCTTTTCACTTTACTTTGGTTTCAACTTCACCATAATTCAGAGCTTTTGGTTGATGAGATTTTTTCTGCAATTGGTGGTACTTAAAATTAGTTCTTATAGATTTGTCTCGCAAACTAAAGCGTTTGACTAAATCAAAGAGGCAGCTGTAGTCTAAATGACATATTGTGAATGTGATTGTGTTGCCATTGATTTGAAAAAGGATATGTCTGACTTTTATTGTTCCTGCCTCCTTGTGGTATAATACTATGTGTATTTGCACTTTTTCCCTTTACGTTGTATGTGCCTTTGTGGCGTGTTGGCATGGAAGAGGCTCTTGTTTACCTTGGTAAGCTGCCCATTGTCTCTGGTGGGAATTCCCTTTGGGAAGGAGCACCACGGGAACAAGGCACAGTGCAACACAGGAAGCTAACTGTGGTTCTGCTAATACTGCATTGGCAAAGTTTCTCTGAATCCACTGGGATGGGGTGCCAGGGGTAACGCAACCATCCCTCGGGACTGGCAAAGATAGGGAGAAAGAGATAACAAAGGGACAACAAAGGGAGAGAGCAGCAACAAAAGGAGAAAAGAGAGGCTTGACAATGGAGACAAGTGGAAGAAAAACTATAACTATAGCTCAAGAATTTAACAAAATCTTTGAGACGCTACAACTGAAAACATAAAAGTGCTCCTGAATATGAGCGTTTTAAAGAAACTTGTAGAAATGTAGGACTGTAAGAAATGACATTTACTGGACATGTTTGTAAGTTTGATGCTTTAACATTGATGTGGACTAACACTGTTGTGCAATGAAATAACTTTCGTCCTCCACTCATCCGTCAGCAGTGCTTCCCGGCCTGGCTGTGCTCCGGGCAGCAGTGGAAGGTGGGCCCAGCTCAGGTGTGCTGCTTGGGGATGCGGGGCACTGCCAGGAAGGGTTAGTCTTCTGGTACAATCTGAGCTGACAGGAGAGATTTACATGGCCCAACAGGCACATTTAGTGTGCAGGCCTTCATTCTCTAGCCGGAACAAACTATACAAGATTTGAGTCACATCTCAAGTCCCAGCCAATGCGTGAACAGTCAATCAGTGCCACTTTCGATTGTACCTGTGTTTATTAGTGAGAGAAAAAGAAGGCTGAGGAAATTATATTACAGAGAAAGATCTCATTCTTAAGGTTTTATTTTCAATAGAACTTGCTTTAGTTCATAGAAAGTTTTTCCTAAAATGTCAAATTTATTTACTAAGAATACATTTTTTGAACGTCAAACATAACCATTGGTTATAATTTCTTTGTACCGACTACCAATCAGTTGATAAGGAGACAAACCAAAAAGGCTTTGGAAAGTGCATACTTTTCCTGTGAGAGCTCTGGTGGCCCTGCTGTATTAGGCCTCTGTTATGTAAGGTGTTATGTTATGTCCTATATTCAACATACAAATGTAAATGCAAATTATGGCACTGTGACTGTTCTGACTTTTGCGTCCAGCTTAATGAGAATCCGCCCTTGTTGTTGAAGATGCAGCCTTAATAGTTTGGTGTCATTCGGGGAGCATTCCTCTACTTTGCGAGAGGCTGAAATGCCATTGGTTAAGATAATGGAGGTGAGTGATGTAAAGTTCAGTGGAAAAAGAGCCTAATGCCTTCTTAAGGTGAGCCATTTCAGTGCGCAGCCACATTTGTATACGTCTGCGTATTTACCCGCAAAGGGAGGGAGGTGACCTTTCCATGTGGAGATGGTGTCTGCATGGAAACGCCACACGCTGCATCCTAATGGCCACCCAGGGCCAACTCGCCTCCGCTCCCGTCCTGATATTTGCCTAAACGCTCAGCTAAAAAGGCTTTCTCAAATATCTCCCAGAAATGTTTTTGGAGAAACGATGGTCAGCACCATTTTCACAAAAGTGTGAACCCAGAAGTATAATAGTACTGTATAAAAACTTCAGGATCAATGTTAACATTCATTTTTCCCATGACCAAGTATCAAGTGTAAAAAATTTCAATATTATGTCAACTTAACTTGTAACATTTTTCCTGATTGTTTTTTGGGTGGAGTTTTTTTTAATTTATTAGACTGGCTTTTGCCTGATTGCACTTCATACCTTTGTTCTTTTTGTATTGACTTTATTTAACCAGGAAAGTCCCACTGAGATGTAGTATCTCTCTTTCAAGGGGAGTCATGGACCCAGAGGAGAGGAGATGTTTTCAGTGGTAGGGGAAACCTACGCAGAGAACAATGCAAACTCCACTCAAAAAGGCCCCGCGCTGCAACTTTATTCATTACAAAAAAGTACTTTCAATATTAAGCTATGGGGGCTGACCAGTTCATTTGAGTGCAAACTTGTAAATCCTGCAAATTATCTATATTATAAGGATATTTTTTGTGTTGTATTTTTTGTCACTCTAATATCTATGATACTAAAAATACATGCTTTCCCTTAGTCTTTTCCATTGAACAAAGACTGACAGTCTCATTATCTATGCTGGTGTGAGTGAGGGTGAGGAAGAGGTGCACCAGTCAACAGTGCTTCCTGCCTCCTGCTGCTCTGCGCATCATTAGGAAAATGAACGATTGGAGGGCTGCGAGAGAGAGCGATTCTGTGCCATGGGCTGTGGGCAGCCTGATTACTCTGCTCAGTCTCCTCCTTACCTGCCGGCCCACCGACTTACCCTCAGCATACTAACTCCCTGTGCCGAGTTTCCACCTCTGCAGTTGCACCACACACCGACCACGAATTACAAATGCACCGATCTGTCTCCATTCATCTGGGAAAAACTTCTCCATGGATTACATTGTGACAACTCAGTTTAGGCAACTTCATCTGTTCTATTTTGCTAACTAACATCTGTGTATAAATTGAAAGAATATATTTCATTTTCAAGTGTACACATTAAGGAATCTAAGTGTTAGTACACACTGGCAGGTTGCAACACTAAAGTTTGCTTTAATTTGTGTCAGAACATAACGGAACATAATTTCCTTAATCTTCTTAGAGTAATGTTTCTTAAGAGTACAAAGAAGTGGAGTTATCGTTTTTATAAACTCATACCATTCTTCATTTTGTAGCACAAACAAATTCACACATTGCTGTTCACACATTAATTATGCAGTTAGAGAAAAAGCTGTAATGGTGGAAAGAGGAAGGTGAAAATGAGGAACTGAGTTTTCTTGTACTCTCTTGTTGAATATTCATATAAGATACATTTTTGATGCATTCGGGCATTGTGTGTTCCAGCGCGCCGCAATCACTTCCTATTTGTGAAGCTGTGAGCTACCAGGAGCCAGTGAATCAGTTTTGTGAGAGCAGAAAGGTGTCTGCGCTCCAAGGTAAGACATATGTGAGGTGTCTGTGTTGATCAGCAGCCCAACTCCTCCAAACTACTCCGGAAATTTCATTTGATCAAATTGCTGAATGTGTCACTCCTGTCGGCCGATGTGCCCTGACAGTGCCGCCTTTTGTTAGTCTTCTGGTTACCTGTCATCATTTAACTCTGGGCTCGGCACAGTTTGTTTCACCTCTCCAAGATGTTCCAAAGCACTTAAAGATAATTATTGCCAAATGATGCTCTAATGAGGGGAACGACTGTCTCCTCACTGAGTCTGTGCGTGAAAAGCGCGGAAGACTTGGTGTGACGCCACTTTTTAGGCGTCATTCCGTTTGACAGTGTCAGACTTTCTATAGATGTTGCTTCAATTTGAAGCTTGCCATAATAATTGGCTGAGCGCAGTGGGGTTGCAAATTGGAGGAGATTTATTAAAATGCACCTTAAAGAGGTTAGAGATGTCTGTTGCAAAGTCAAATTAGCATTTTGCCTCTTTGAATCTTACTGGTTTTTGTCAGCCTCTCTAACTTCCTGTGCTCCTGGAAGAGGTCAGATGCAGCCCTTCATTTGTGGAGGAGGATTTTCGTCTCTTGTGGAAAATTGCAAAGCATTTAGAGCTATCGGAGAGGGTCAGGGACCTTTCCTTTAATTTCCCTTTATCTTCTCCACCAAGCTGCACGACCTCAAGCACATAGCAGTGCTCACGTCCGTGTGCACATGACTTTCTGTGTACCTGTTTTTCCTCTCAATCAAACACAGTCCTCCTGGGGTAATATGGCATCTGGATTAAAGTTGTTTAGATCATCTCTTAGGACTCACTAATCCTAGTTAACAGCATATGTTTTAGTGGATTTTTACATCATTCTACAGGCAGATTATAAGGTTCTTAAAATACATAAATTACCTTTTGTTTGTCTTAAGTGTTTTACAGAAACTAAATTGTTGCACCCTAAATAATTGAACTCCATGCTAACAAACCAGAATATCATCCCATTTGTTTGCAACGCTCCTCCAACTTCTACTTTCTCAAAAGAAGCATGAATTGAGTAATGAAATGCTATTTTTATGACACAAACACACAACCTAATATACAATATGACCCGCAAATCCAAGTCAAATATAAATAACATAAGATGAAAACTTTTTTTTGGAAAGGATTTTTTGGCCATAGGCTTTATTCGACAAGACGGTGTAACTGAGACTGGGGAGACTGGGGAAGAGTTGGGGAGACTGGGGAGACTTGGGGAGACTGGGGAGACTGGGGAGAACTGGGAGACTGGGGAGACTGGGGAGACTGGGGAGATTGGGGAGACTGGGGAGAGACTTGGGGGGGATTGGGGAGGGGAGACTGGGGAGACTGGGGAGACTGGGGAATGACATGCACCACATTTTTGAGAGCTGGATTCATTCAAACTCATGACGCTGTGGCTTGCCCCGCACAGCAGGAATACGTGCAATCCATTTGACCACAAGCGGGACACTATATTCAAATAGTGATGTAGTGATTTGTACATTCTTTGTGAAGATGTTCCACAAAGGTTTCTCCAGTAATCTGCAGCAACCACTCGGAGGCACGGGACTGGAACTAATGAAGACAACTATTCAATTACCAGCTCAATTAATGCAAGTGCCCGGGAGCATGGATCACAGATGAGCCCAAGCAACCAGAGCCATACAAGCTGAGGACCAACAACGCCAGGCGAACAATACCCTGACAGTGAATTTTCTAAGTCTATCCTTTGGCTTTGCGGTTCTGTCTACCTCCACTTTACCAGGAGCTTTAAGGGCTCATGAGAGGGACCCCAGATATACGACTTGGTCCATTCTGTCCTGCTCTAAGAAGGTGGATGGTGAGATATGGCCGCTCACTCTCTTCTTGGACTTTCACTTCTCTCTTGTGGTTCATCTAAATTTGACCAAGCACAACAGAAAGTCCAATTTAGCCTGATTTCCCTTATTCCAGCTTTGATTCTTGCTTTGCTGCTATTGATTGCACACAACTTGTTATGTTGTGTTTCTCTGCTTTCTTGTTTTTGGATAAATCCATGTTGTTTACAGTGTGCGATGACCCGCAGGGTGTCAAGATTATTCTTAACCCTCTTCTTTGCTCCGCTTTTGTGGTGTATCGATAGGTAGCCATGTTTGCTTATAATTAAGTCCCGAACACAGCACAGATGGGACTGCACTCCAGACCTCTCGGCCCAATTAAAGAAGGCTCCCTTTACTTCACTTATCCCTGCTTTGTACAATATGGAAACATTCATTTGATAAAGAGAGTTGCAGCCACTGAAGCGCAGTTGAAACGTGATCGTAGTCCCCATGATGCAAAGCAATTCTGAATTACCACTGCGCATTACATAGCAACATAAAGCACCTTGTTGCCCAAAGGGAAATGTTCCACACTGATTAAAGATTAAAGATGGAAAAACACAGAAGCTTCATAAAAAGTGAAAAAAAAAACCCCAAGTCTAATTATTTCCCTGGAAATAAAATAAAAAGATAAGGGCCACTAGGGAGTTGGCTCTAATTATTTCATTTATCTGTAAAAGGCCTCGTGAGGATGAGCCTTTCTTCTCTTCTCGCCACACACCTTTAGCTGCCATCGCCTTATTGCATGATATTACATCTCTTTCTGTGCTTAATCTTCACAGCACAAGAGATATGGAGGACAATAATTGGCTTGGTTCAGCGGATTACCAGACATTGATGGTAATTACTAAAGGTGACTGAGTATTTTAAATGAGTGCACAGTCCTCAGTGACTCATTAGCTCTGAAGACCTCTGCTAAAGCCACCAGTTGGAAAATGGGCCGACCTATTTTTAATCACACATTGTAGTACACTGTAGTCTGGACCCACCATTTATTACACATTTAGTATAACAAAGTTAACATCTTAAGACATCATTTTGGCCTTGTTGGATATCGGAGACCTTTTAGACAGGAACATTTTTCCTAGGATTCATCACATGTAACTTAACTGTGATCATCTTCACATTCAAGACATTGCGTACACACACCAAGAGTGCAATAGAAATGATTCTACTTAGTATCTAATAGGCTCTCCGTTGTTATTACTTTTATTGCCTTGACACACTTTTCATCCGTCCTTTGCTGCTCATAAAACTTACCCTTATGTTCATTCAGTGATAATTGACAACACCAATGCTTTATCTCCTTGATGGTGATAAAATCTGAATAGTGCTGTTTCCACCTCATAAACACTTTTATGACACTCTTGACTCTAGTATTTAGATTTTTTCCATCTTAAATATTCTCACCTCTTGGATGCTAAAATTCACTATAATGCTACTGTTTTGTGTGTTTATGTTAAAGGGGTTTATGCAACATTATAGAATTATTAGGTCTTCTGTGTGACTTCTTTTTTTGCTCGATGTGTTGTCTAGTCCAAGGATATCTATTTACTTCAATCTGGCGGAGTTCTCAGTGACTTTGGGCCTTAGGCGGGGTACACACTGGACTGTATTTTTTTAACTTTCCCATACAGTTATCTCATATTGGATGTTTTTGTAAGGAAGTGATGCAATGGCCCAGGAGAGTGGTGCTGCACAGCTTGGGGCATGTGTGTCTGCAATAGGAGCACCCAAAACAAGGTCTCCCTAGTGAGGTGACAGAGGCAGCTCGGCCTGTAAACAACGATGACAGTAATCATATGTGTTTGCCGTGTTATGCTTCATCACCTGTCCAGTACCAAGGCTTGTTAAAGGACAAATGACTCTTAATAAAGCATATTCTCCTCTGTCTCTCTGTCTCCCTGCCCCTGGTGTCAGTGTTCCCCAGCACTCCCACCAGCCCCTCTCGGGGAGGCCAGGTTGCCAGGCCGTGGGGGCGGTGGGATTGGCCGGTTCCACGCTGAGATTGATTACCCCTCTAATCTAAGGACTGCCAGTGTGTCTCCGGGGCAAAAACTCCAGCCTGAATCCCCCCACTCTCCTACCCCAGCACCCCTGGACCCCCCTCTCCATCCCCTTCATCCCTCTGTCCCTGTGCTGCCAGAGGCACTGAGGGACGACACTAAGTCACAGCTCCAGACAGGGCCACTTGCTCGCACTGCCTGCCTTGTTCCCCATATGTCATGGCAAATGGGGCTCCTGTGGACTCTGCCATGGACTCACACTGCAGAAAAAATGACAAGGAGATGTGGATTGGGGATGAGGGTTGGGGTTGCAAGACTTGAGCAATAGACCAGAGATGAGAAGCAGTTCAGGTTGAAGATAGGTTAAAAAAAAAAAACGTTATCTTGGAAAAAGTGAGAGGGAAAAAAAAAAGTAGACCTATTCACCTTATTCCGGAAGGTGCCATGAGCGGTGGCATCAGTTGTAATCTTCTTTCCAGTTCTATTATTTTACATAGGGCTTCCGATCTCAGTAACAAGATCTACACAGACTAAAAATTCATCCTAAGGGCCCAGGGAACCAGTGCATTGTTGACTTGCTGCACATGAACATTGAACAACTTCATAGCTTTATTTAGTGGCAAGACTTTTCCCTCATTCACCACTTTGTGGACGGAGTTCCCGCTCGACCTGAAGTGCTAATTCAACGGAAGTGCAAAAAGAGGATGTAAGTGGGCAGGCATACTCTATAAAGCCTTGAGAGGGGCATGTTCAACCTGTGAGTCTACTGAAGAAAATGCCATATTTAATTAATCTATAAATTAACCAATAATAGGAATTTCTCATCAAAAATAACTATGGTTGTTGAACAGTATGATATGACATTAACCAGAAAAACATGAACATACTATTTTACAAAGTACTGTATACACAAAGCTGCAACCAAAATTAACTGACATGTTTTACTCCACTTGAACTATGACACACCACAATTCTTATAAAAGTACAAACACGAATGTATCCTACTTCTTCCCTTTGATGTCATCACAGAGCAGAGCAGAGCTGAAAGATGTATTGTTCTTTGGTGTTGGTACGCTGGGTTCACACGTGATTTGCTAAGGGCTGCAGGTGATGACATGTCACCCTCAGCGCTGCATTATCAAGGCATCAAGGACACAAGATGCATGACAACTTGTAAAGGTGACAATTGTGCTTGGTGATGGTTGGACCTGTCATCCAGATGTTGCGAAATGAGGTCTCCTGGTGACACAAACACACACACACACACACACGCACACACACATGCTCGCACCAGAGTTAGACCGAGACTGGGTGATGACATTACCTTAAAGAATGTCACTATGTGTGAGTTTCTTTTTGCAAGGCCAGAATTGTGTGAAGGAATAGTGTTGAGGCTGGATCATACAGTAAGTATACAGTAAATCTAATTGTATCAGAAATGGTGTTCGTTGGCTATGTTTCAGAACTTTTGATCTTCTTAGACATGGTTTGACAGCCCAATCAATCAATCAATCAATGTCGAAAAGAGAGACAATCATCACCCTGATTAAAAATAGTAATTTACATGTCAAGCTCATGTAAACTATTCAGTATGAGAAATTAGGCTCGTCAAATCAGTTGTTTGAATTCATCCAGTAATTATTTGATACTTAAAGAACATATGTCTTATCAGAATGTTGTATCTAATTCAACAATGTATTTAAGACGTAGTGTAGACAGACAAATCCGACTGGAGCAGTGAGTTAAAAGCTTTCCAAATATTATAGCAGTAATTTGTGACTATTCTGTGGGATTTTAAATAAACAAAAACACACATGTCCTTGATGGAAATATGTGCACCAAAGCTATATTCCTCAGTGAGAGAATGAGTAATAGTTGAAAGCGCGGCTCATTTCATACATATGAGTGCACCCCCAAAAGAAAGGTCCAGACGACTGTCAGAATTCTCTTTGAAATGCTCTCTCAGGCCACCGCCGATTGCCCACACCCACATACTCACAAACCAGCACTTCAGTAAGTCTTTGAGGGCACTGTTTTCTAATTCACCTCTGCACCTGTTTATACCTTCTCCCCATTCTTCCTTTTTTCCATGTCTGAGTGAGTCCGAGTCCTAGAAAAAAGAAAAAAAATGGAGAGAAAACAGCGTGGGTGAATCTGAGCAGAGAAACATCCTCTGGGTCTTTTTCCTTTTTTAAAAGAACTCCTCCAGATCTCATGTTTAATTTATGAAGGAGGGCTCAGGCGTGATACATCCTGGCATGACAGGCAGAGTCCATCTTTGTCTGTGGAAAAAAATGTGGATCGGACCGGACCGGGGTGATATGCCAGCCTCCTTCGGGGAACCGCAGACTGGTCAACAGCTGGGGGGCTAAACCGGCTCTTTCATTGGAACCAAAGCGTGCTTAATTAAACAAGTTCCCCTCGGTCAGAAAGCAGCTGGAGTCGCTTTACTCGGAGTGCCAGTCAGTGCCAGGCTGGCTCCGAGGCACACTCCAGCACATAAAGGGAGAGATGACGGAAGAACGCTCAAACGCATCACGGGAGGCTGTTTGGGACTATTCAGATGTAAAGATTGAGAGTTTAAGAAGAGGAGTAGGATGTGCTCGCTTTGGCTCACCCACATCCCAATGGAAGCGTCAAATCACAGCCCACACCCTTAAAGTCAACAGCACAGCTTTATGTGCAAGCACAAGACGAACAAATTCAATTTGTTTAGGGCTGCATACTTGCAGTACATGAAAGCATATCCCCACACATAAAGAATATAGAAGCAAACATAAACTTCTACAAGTAAAATCTTGTCAAGCTGAGCACCGAGTAAAGATTAAGCTGCCTTGTCCGCCTTCGGAACGCAAGATGTTGTGGTCAAACCTGGGGCGATTTGAGTGCGAAAGATTGAGGGAGTTGACGGCATGAAAAACAAGATGCATCTTAGTTCTAAATTTGTGCTGGGGTTGTAGACTGGGGGACATGGAAGGGGGAAGCAGGGTACAAAATAGTCAATTTCATAGTACATATGTGGATTAAGTTCACTCCTTTGAAAATGCTCCGGAATGCCCATGTACCAATTACGCCGGGGCGGTTCGGGCAGGAGCTTTGGGGCCATGTTTTTGGATGTTCTAGCACCTCAGAGTGCTTGGGCTTGCCAGATTGTCTGCGGGCAGCATTTGTGCCTGCTTTGATTCGGTGCCAGTGAGGCCTCGCAGGCTGTTGGCACCCTGACACCCCCCATCAATAGGCTGGCACCACGCGCACAGGGTATCAGAAATGACCCAATTAGAGGATGGCAATGTGTTCTGACAGCCACTACCTGCTTGGGTGTGTTTAACACTCCCTTTTTGCACTTCTTTGCCCCTGTAATCTCTTGTACTGCCACATTTTTTGACTCTTTGCACTACATACAACAGATTGACAATAGTGAAAACGTGCCTGCCTTGACACCATCTTTTTCAATTGCTCTTGCAGCTTTTTGCCGTAAACACAGAGCTTTGCAACTGTACAGATATGAGGGGATTGGTTTTGACTAAGAACACTGCGATTAGAGAGCTCAGTGACAGAAACATTATCCACAGAGTTAGCTTGTCAGAGTTCATCGGCATGACTGACAAGACTCTGGATCTCCCATTCTCTTTCTCTACTCATGTCGGTGTTTTTTCTCAGCGCTTCTCCACCCCTTCAGTATTCTTCATCTGTCTGTCTTTCCCCCGTGCGCAGCTTCAGTTGGATTCTCTACCAGTGTGTGTCAGTGTTAGCCTGCCTGGGTGTGCACAGCACGAGTAAAAAAATCCCAAATCTAGTTCAAACGTCAGAGGATATTAACGTTTATTACAAAAGTGCGTTACCATTTCCATGTTGTTTTTTCTCTTACCCACAGCAGCCTCAGCATGAGTCATTCTTATCTATTTTTCATCTACTGTTTACTATCTCTATGACTAATTTTGTAACTTCTGTTCTGAATAGGAAAATGTGAATGTGAGGTGGTACATGGGGCATTTCAAATAAGCATTACACTCCTATGTTTACAGAAAATATAGACTAAAATAAACTCATTTTTTTCTATATGCACAATGACATCCATGGGCTTGTCTCTCCACAGACCTATCTTGTAACTCTTATGGAGGGTCCACCACATGCTCGTCTCCATGGAGATGTTCTTGCTTTCCCTTGAATAGAAGAATGCAGAATTATGCAGCAACTCAGCAGCAAGTGCTAATTGGATATAACAGGAAGGAATGCCTTAACTTTTAAAAATGATCAAATAAATAAGCGTTGAACACTGTTTGCTTTGTTTGTGGACAATTCAGTTGATTAATTTAAGTGCAGTTTAACAACATTGCTGACAGCTGTTTTACGATGCTAGATGGTTTACTCTGTCACGTTTACTTTGAGTGCAGACTGTCCCAATTCTAATTTTTACCACCCCTGGACCCTTGTGCATGGCCATGCACACACTTCTGAAAATGCACACCTCATTGTGTGTCTATTCTGTAGTGTGGGTATAGGGACAGCGCCTCTTTTTGTAGAGTGTTTCAAAGTTTGGTTTTAAATTTCTGTCTCCATGGAGTCATTGCAGTTGGTTTATTTGACACCAAAAATCTTGCAGTGTTGTTTTAAAATATCAAGATTTTTTTTTAAAAAGTGAATGGGCAAGGTGATTGTAAACATTATCCTTCTTATCCTCAACAACATCCTACCTACTGTTCAAACAACTTTAAAAAATGTAGACATAATTGTAGTGTATGACTTTTATTGTAATAAATCAAGGGTCATTTGTTTGTTGCTTGAAGCCTGGCTTCACTTTATTTCTTCCTCATTATATTGAATGGCTGAGTTGCTCCATCTGAGAGGCCACTGTGAAGGTTTGGCAGCTGATCCCCTCTGGCGTTCCACTGGTCGTGAGGCGCGCAGCACAGGTCTCCGCTGGCATGTTAGAGCAAGCTGCCAGGACGGACGGGCAGTTGGCGCGCAGTCCACTACCAGCTGGTGAGGTTCTGTGCCATCAGGCTCATCTGTCAAAAAGAGCCACAACTTCTCCTCCTCCAATGTGTGTTTAATCAAAATGTGATGCTGTTTTCTTTGCCTAAGCGTAAACCAAGCAGAGAAAACTTGATTAAACCAATTAAAGAACAGTGAAAGAGTTACAAATACTGCCAAGTATTTGATGATGAAGTAAGGCATATACCTAATACAAACGCTCAGTGATTACCCAGAGAGACGTGTACACTGGATACACAACTGCACCCAGATACTAATGAATACTAGATGGTATCAATACAGAACAGATTACATTCATAATATAATGCTAATATTTTGTGTTGTATTACATTGTATAAAAAGTTTTCGTTAATTGCCATAGTGGTATCGTAATTTGTGTAACGTTTTCCACAGTCATTAAATTGAGTTTTTATATTGTGAAAGGACTTTGTAAAGTAAAAACTGACCACTGACCAACTCTTTCCATATTCATTAATTTATTTAACTTGGATTATTGCTGAGTCTCTTCCCTGTATACTTGTGTGTATGTGCACTGTAACATGCACCTCCTTGGTTGATTGATTGGTCGTGCGGGTTAAGTGACCAAAAAAGCTTTCAGGATTATAGGACTTGTTCTTTTCTTGCGGCACCTGTTAAGTTGTTTGTTGCCAGGGGAAAGAGACACTTCATCATGCTGCTGTAAATGATGTCTGGCTCTCTCACCCCTAGCCCCATTTTGTTTTTCCATTTTACAGCAGGATATTTAGCCGCAAACCTGCTTTTTTCTGGTAGAGAAAAGACACATGCAGCAATGGAGAACGTAGTGCTGTTTCGGGACAATAGCTTATCTAAGGAGGCCTTGGCTAATTTGTACAACTTGCCACATCTCACTGTAGTGCAACAGCTGAGTGCTTTCAGAGGAAGAGTGATTTGACTTTGGCCATTATCTTTTGATAGATAAGGGGTCTGTGGGTGCTTTCCGGCGTCCCTCAGGGTGTGGTTCCGAAGATCGAGGACATGTTTTTACCCATTGACATTGATGCAATACAAGCCAGAAGCAAGGGTACTAATGTTTGTGTGGAGTCCACTCAATCCTGTCTCCTAGTGTCCTCTCTCTGCCCTGGCCACAGCCTGGAGAACCCTAAAACCAAAGAGTGCACGCTGCAAACACAAGTCATTAAAGCTGTTTGGAAAGGGCTAGAGGTCATAGTAGTGAAAGGTGTAATGTATTGGCTCATAACAGACTCACAAATCACTGCAGTCTGAAGAGCTGCTTTCTTTTAAATCTGATCATTCTAAAAGTCGCGTTAACTTGAGGAATGATATAAATGATTTTAGCCATTCTATTTACTGATAGGTGACCTTTCCACCTCAGAATGTACGGAGATTAAAGAGCAAGAGAATACTTTATGAGAAACACATTGAGATGCAGTCATTACCAATATAAACTAATTAGAATAACCTCTTTAACCCCCAAAATGTAATGATATGTTGACATGTTGCTTCTTCTGGACTTAAAGTAATGATAAAGTAATTTAAAGTCAGTTTTAGGCCACAAGTACATGGGAAAATTGTATCAAAATGTTTTAAATGCTTTAATTGAACATAGTCAAACCGGTATTTATCTAGCATAGGTAGAGTGACTTTGGTAGCTGTGTTTTCAGTGGCATGAGTTCACAAGAATTATAGGAATCCCACTTTGTAATGAATGAGAAAGTAAATCATTTCAGTGTAGTTTTCCAACAGTTAAAAGCCTGAAACTTGACCATTAACCCGTAAATGGATGCGGAGCGCCACCAGTGTGCACATCCTCTTTCTAAACAATGTTCCACAAAAAGACCTGTAAAATGAAATGATGAGTTTTAAAGGCCTTTTTTTAGGCAAACTCAATTAGCAACATGTTTTTTCTCCTCTTTTGCAAAGAGCCCTGCATTAGCACCAAGGCTAGTTATTATTTCCACCGTGGACATCTTTACAAATCATTTCTCTTTGCCGCTCCGCCATTGCCTCCTATGTGCAGCTATGTTCCAAAGTGGCTTCCAATTAAGAAAACATTAAAATGTTGGGGAGAGATTTAGGTACATTACACCACTCAATGACATTCTACTCACCATTATGTTATTAGCAGAGTACTATGTGTAAAAAGGCCTTTAATTGAGAAGAGTGGGGTGGAAAGTACATTTAAAATAAGCCCTGTTAACTGCCCTCCAGCCTTATGCATGGCAGCCCCGCTCACTCTGAAAAGCTTCTCATCTCGGCTGATTTGGCTAAAACCCCTCACTCATGACAGGGGACCTCCAAAATGTGTCCCAACTTGATACCCAAATGTATTCTGTTGTAACGAGCAAGTATACAAAGGAGAGTATGTTTTTCGCTAGTTCAGAATCTGTTAAATATTAGATTATTGTCATATGAATCGTCATTATTCAGTCTTTGATCAACTTTGATATAAGACGTTTTAATGATGGTATTAAACACAAATCAACAATTCTAAGATGTTAAAATGAACGTAGTTGCCAAATGTATGTGTGGAAAGACAACTTTAATAAATGTGCTCAGCTCTGCAGCCCTCACACACTTGCACAGGACGTCTCCTCTAATGCGTGGGGTAACAGATGGGGTTTGGGCCTGTCCCGAGCCTCGTCCGTGTGCCCTATGTGTCATCTGTCATTACATTCAGGTCATTGTGGGGGCTCTCCTGCAGCGTGACGAAGCTGGCCAAGGCTTGACAACTGTCTGGGTTTTTGTCAAAAAATATGCACTGGTGTTATTTGTCTGCCATTTTTCTCATAAATAAGGACTTAAGATGTTATCTGAAAACGACGAATACGTTGGACTACAATGGCCTTTTCTATGGCTGTTTCAATACAATATAGTTGAGTAGTGGATCCTAAATGTTGCCCACTACTGTCAGGGCTGATATCTATGGTGTTTACGCGATGTTTCTATGGCCCTTCTAAGTGGATGTTCTAGAGAGTGAGAGATGCTGTTTTGTTGTTGTTTTTTATCACAGACATATTTCTATTTTAGATGACAAGTAATACAATACAAAAGTTAACTGTTAAACCTTTTGAGAAAACAGAAAGATTTTTCAAGAACATTCTCAGATGACCAAAACTCGTTCTGCAGTTTGTGACAAAATATTGATTAGTTTATATTGATCAATTTAATTTATTCTTCCATGTGTCATTGTCTTCACAATAGTACAAGCAATCTGAACAACATCTCAAAATATACCAATTACAAACATGATACTTCATTAATAAGTGCTGGCATACATTAAATTCAATTAAATTTATATTTTGCTGTTTGTACCATTTTCATTTATCCTTGTTTTATATATACACTTTAAAAGTACAAGTGTCTGTCTGGTCTTAATTCATTGTCTAACGATTTCCACAATTTTACTCCTTTAATGACAAAACCTCTTAAAAGAAGTGCGCGCAAAAGGTGCAGAAGTGCTCTGGCACCATCTTCCACATGGTCAATACAATTTTTAACTGAACGATGACAATAACTTTCAAGATCTCCCACTTACAAAAGTCATCAGTATTATTCATACTGAAGTTATGAGGATATTATATTTATCCAGTTATGAGGATATGTTGGCTAATTTGTTAACAAATTTGTGGTTTACCGTACAGTATTGTTGAAGTAATTTCTTAGAGTATTTTGGTGTAATCCCTCATTCGTCCAGGAGTGTTCCATTGTAGAAGAAGATTCAGTTGAAGTCATCTGGACTCTGTTTTGTTTTTTCTAAAACAGAGTCCAGATGACTTCAACTGAATCTTTTTCTAAAATTCTCAGTGTATAACAATTATTGCTAAAGTGAGAAGTCTATAATCACTTGTGTTGCTTTACCTGAACTCACACTATCTAGAGATCAGAGGTCAAGGCTGTGCTTGTTTCTGTCCCTCACTCAAAGCATCCCTTGTACTGATGCACGATGGGACAGGGAATTATTGATGCTTGAGAGTTTAGACTTTTCACAAACGTCTCTCTGGCCTTGCTCCAGACCTGCAGGTCAGGGGCATCATACACTATATAGATACTTTATTATATATGCATGCATAAATCTAACTGTAAAACAGTCTGATGCTTTGTACTATGGAGCATACATACAGTATTATAGACTCTGCCAAAATAAATACTCAATCCACACTTGACTTTTGACTTTGCTGGTTTGAAACATTTGAGACAAAATGGCATTACTTACATTATTCTGTTTTTTAAGGTTCATACTTCTCTGACCAACAGAATAGGAATTATTCAGGGTTTTTCCGATCACAAAGTGTTTAATTAAATGTCAGTATTATTGCAGTTTTCATTCTGTGGTGTTCTTAGACCCATGGCTATAATCATGGCAGAACTGGCTCCCGTAATACATCTTCCCACGCTCGTGCTTCCTCCAATGGTTGTTGCTACTTTCTTTGTGTGTGCTGTGGAGCTCCTCCTTTTACTTCTGGTTAGGGGCTAACACCTCTTTCAGGTTAAGTCGTTTTTTTAAATAATTTTTTTTCACCTCAAAAAGAGAGCGAATCGCTTCATTTTGTGTTGGCCCTCCCTCCTTTTCCTTGCTTTCCCCACTCATCTGTCAATGAAAGACACAGTTTTGCCACAAGGCATTGTGTGTTTAGCGCTGGTGCCAGCAACTGCCATTTGGGTGCAGAGAGGCACAGGGATCCACCCCCTTTGAACTGCTGCCAAGCCAGCCAGCTTGCACCTTCTTTAATAACTTCCCCTCAAGGCACTTCCTTCTTTCTCTCCCCATCTCTCCCTCCTCTGTTCTTTCTCCTTTCTCTCGTTCACTCCCACCCTCCACCACCTCTTTTTTTTCTTTTTCTTAGAAAAAAAGACTTCAGTTTTCACGGCTAAAGCTGTGATGCTGATAAGAAAGGTAAGGCTGCTTTTAACTGACAATCTGATGTCAAATCTCAGTGGAGAGCCCTCACACTGTTAACACTTAGAAGACCTTTCGAGAAAAAAAACCTTTAAAAGTTGTTTCATGTGACTCTATAATCACCAGTTATTGTAATGCATACACATTTTTTTTTAATATATTTAACATTTTGTTAAAGATATTTATGTTTACATATGGTACATTTGTAAAAGAAAAAATAAAGTTGTTTAAATTTAATTTTTCAGATTTTTTAGAATCTTAAATTATTATGTCACAACACAGTATTTTTTATGCAAAGATTAGACAAGACATGCCAAAAATTTTGTTGAATAATTATGCATTTCGGTAACTGTTCTGTTCATGCATTTTCTTAAACCCCCCGTCGATTCCACCTGACTGACTCCCCCTCTGTCTCTCTCTTTCAGACCAGCCTCTGTGGGCCTCTCAGATCCACGTTTGGAGGTAGTCCGCATCTGTCAGTTCCACTGTACACCACCATGGCCCGGGGACAGACAGGCTGAATGGAGAGGTAAAGCTGGGGTAAACCTGGCTAAAACAGGCAATAGGTGTCATATTAGGCCTGTGTAATCCAGTGTGTCAACCCCAGCGCAGTACGGCCCATTACGGCTATCACCCCACACACTGTAGCGTTTAGATTGTCACTTGGGATTATTGAGAACAAACAGACTAGACTGTATGCAGTATGTGGTTCAAGTATTTATTATTTGTGTACAGAATATCCTTATTCATGTAACAACTCTCCTTAAATCCTTGTGCATCTCTTTGTGTATGTGCATATGCTGCGTACCTGTCTCAGTAGTGTATTAAAGGATGCTGTGTGGGGGGTTAGTGGTGAAAATGAGAATGTAAATAGGAGCGTAATACCCCCCTCCCTCACCGTTTTCCTGACTCGTACCTCTCCTGGTTGTGGTGTGCGAGGCAGGGCGAGCCGGCGAGGGGGTGACCTTGCCCAGTGTAATTAAAGTGAAACACCTTGACTTGTCACCATTGCCTGAGACAGCTTAAATCTCCCTAATGTAAATGGAGGCAGCGGCTGACGTGCTGCTAGGCATGGCCGCGGAGAAGATACAAGCGCTGGTGATCCATCTCTGTACCTGCACACGCACCTTCACACGCACACGCACACACGCACGCACACACACACACACACACACACACACACACCACATACACACACACACACACACACACACACACACACACACACACACACACACACACACACACATACACACACAGGCATACACACCCACATGGACTGGTCTGCTCCAGAGCTACTTGTCCTCTCCTCTGTTTTCATCAGCACAGTCATTGTTTTCTGTTTAACACTGTGCTGAGCTACACCCTGAACAATGTTTACCTTTTATAATAGCTTTGAAAAAATGTGTGATTGGTTAATCATTATGTTTTGTAGTTCCAAATGTATTATAAGTATTGTACTATTAACTGGATTTAAAGCTGTTTTTAAATGCTATTTTTCTTCTGGTCTGTTTTTCATGTCATTTTCACTTGAAAACAACAACTGAATGTGAGCAATGAGCTCGCTCCAATCCTTGGTACTTTTTATATTTTGTTTTCATAATGTAGTGTAATGTTCTTCTAATAAACCAGTTTCAGTGGTTTTGTCCACTGTTCCACTGCAGGTGCACATGCCCTGTATTTGTACAGTATATGGGCCATCAGACCAGGTGGATGAGTTGCCCCTGTGTCTGGCTGTGGGCTCACATAGTTGTGCTCCAGTGCCCTTTGGAAGTCAGGGTGCAGAGAGGCACAAAGAGGGCAATTAGCAGTGAAATTCTGTTGACTTTGTCCTTCAATTAATGCTGTGTAATACAAAAGTCTTGTTGACCCTCCTGTCCTGGCCTCCATTAACAACATAGCTGAAAAACAGCCTACTGAATTCCAGGCTCATTTGCAGTTTGGGGAATCAGGGACCGACTGAAATGACAACAGAAGCAGGGGCCGGGGTTTCTGCCAAAATGTGCCATCTGAATGCCACAGTGGCATGTGAAAGAATGCTGCATGGCTCCTGTGCCAGCTTCAGTGGTTGCCAGTGGTCTGTGCCAGGGAGCAGCCCCATGTGGGTCCTGTGAGCTGTGGGCACTGACACAGGGGCCAGACACACATCATGTGTCTGCAGCAGGCAGTCTGCCCTATTGCCCCAGTCCCTGGGGCGGCATACACAGCTCTGTCCATTCCACTGCCCACAAACATGCCAAGAACTGAGGGCACTGCCAGGCTCTGGCCCCACACACAAGTGCCTGTAGTGGCACTGCGCTGCCAGCAGAGCAGTGTCCTCACATTTAGAGCCCATTTGTAATGGCTCTCAGTGAGGTGCAGTCTTTTTCTCTCTGCAAAAACGTTGGTTATGGTATGTCATGGTACATAAATCATCAAGTGTTTGTCGTGTTATCATTCTGTAGATAGTACTACTATGAAGGTTTTTTTTCTTGAGTAGCAACATTTCATCAATTAGTAGTATTGTGACAACACAACAGTGTACCCCATTTAGGTTTGACATTCTTTGAAAGGTTAACCATGCTTATGAAAAAGTTATTTAAAGTTACTGTCCAAAATAGCATACAAACAAACGATTCTCTGACACAGAAACATTTTTCATGTTTTTTCTGAGAAAGATGGACAGACAGTTTATCCGACTGTGTCTGGGAGCATCACAGACAAATACAGGTTCAGACAGCGAGGTAACTGAGAGAGACAACAAACAAGCATGAAGCTATTGTGATGGACAGCTTCCACTGTGAGCTTCAGTATGTCAATGTGTTGAGCGTGTGATGTAGCAACTGCTCGAGCCGAGGGGGGCCGTCGGGAAAAAATACAAAAAAGAGAGAGAATGGCCTATGAGTTCAGGTGGGTCCAGAATCTGCATTCACTTCCTGCCTTTTTGTGGAGAGATGGGAAGGAGGTGGAGGCAGAGCTGAGGGGAAGAGGGGGTAAGTAGGGCCTTGTACAGAACAAGTGGGAGATGAAGCCCTTTCTGGAGGCTACAAAGGAGCTGTACTCTGGAATAGGGCCACGCAGCTCTCAATGGGACTGAAGAACACACAGACAAAACTTGGGGAGGAAGAAGGCATGCTCCACAATGGCTCTGGGCCCCATGCTCGGTTCAAAGGGCCAAGCTGAAACACTGGTAGAGGAAGAGGGCATCAGATAGAATGGAAAAGATGGGCCTGCTGGGTTGTATAGTGGAGGAGCAATAGGGGGCAGGCCGGTAGATATGCTGGGGTAAAGGCCACCAAGTTTTCATTCATTTGAAAATAGTATAGAACAGACAGTTGCAGGCTCGATTGAGGAGTGCAGAGTAGTTTTGTTGTGCATCTCAAATGAAAGACTCTGTGTGTGGCCTAGTGCTAAAAGTCAGACTGGGAGAAGGTGGGAGAGGAAAAGGACAGAGAAGGCATCTAAGGTGGGAGGAAAGGAAAGGTTTGAAAGTCCAGTTCTTTGGTTAAAATGTTAAATTTAGAATCTGTTTGTTAGGTTGATATGGTGGACGATCAGTCTATAAGATTAATGTTTCAAGAATTACATTGCATCTTAATTGCAATCTGTGGCGACAAATATTTGAAACCAACACTTTCTTCTCACACTGGAAGCTGGAATAGATGCGTCCAATGCTGTTTTGGGAAATATAACATTTATTAAAATGCAATTATACATGGTTCTTTGTTATGTTTTTAGTCGAAAGTGAAAAAATAAAAATAAAAATGTGTGTAGTTGGAGACTTGTCTAGACCAGTGCGGAGACAAAGACAATAAACGTGCCCAGCTTGAGTGTCGATGCAAAGTTTACCAAATAGGAAAAGTAGGGCATGTTATTCTCAATCTATATCAAGTAATCACAGCCAATGCATCCAGGGACTATGATTTGACAATTTTCACAGAGTTAAATTGTCTGAATGATGTTATGGTGAAGAAGTATTGGTGCCCGCTTGCCGTGAACAGAGCACACAAAGGGGGAGCATGTGACAGTGAGCTGTTTGCATGTCCTTGGGATGCCATTGTCATTGTCAAGCCTTATCACATTCTATGGGAGCAACCACAAGCTCTGGAAACAGGGAGAGAACTGGGAAGAGACAGGGAAGGAACTCAAATCCGGCCGGCTTTAATAAAACTTTATCAGGACTCCTACCTCCGCTCTGAACCCCTCCCCCTGCCACCTTCTGACACCTGTATTTTAAGCGCTTTTGCATAGCCCCCGAATCACGTTTAACTTCACCAATGTCTTATTGCCTGTCAGTCTTTCTAATTTGATCTGGCGCGGGACTGTTACCATTTTGGACCGTGGAGTCGTGGCACATATTGGTCTGAAGAGTGGCAGCTAATAAAAGCCGGCTTGGTATTTACTCCCCTTTTCCTTTTATTTAGAATATATCTCAATATTGTTATTATGAATATATATGCATTTAATGTTCACCTGTCTCTCCGGGTGGCCTCACAGTTAATAATATGTTATTGATTTCCATACTGGACTGCTTATATATCCGTTTTAATTTCAAGGCCATATCGTGCCCACTGTGAACCCTTGCTTTATTTCTTTTTTTTTCTCTCCCTCTCCTACAGGCATTATTAAGCCTGTCGGAGAGGAGCTAACATTTTTAGTCCTTCTTGTTACCTTATATGAGGTAGGGACGCTCATTACTGGCCCTATCTTCCCCCAAGTCAGCATTCATCTCCTGTTTGACAGCTCTGATCAATGGCACAATAGGCCTGTTTTAGATTTCCACAATGACAAATTACACACTGAATTGGACTACAACTAAACAAACAAAAAGCAATGTCTTTTTAGTCAGTTTGAGAACAAATACTGACTGATACTACAGAGGTCTGGAAGCTATTTTTAGCATATACTAAATGTAGGGTCTTTTTAAGCATGCTTACTAAAACAGCCAATGGTAAACCCTATTGGCGTCTAACCTGCCATATTTTTACACTCAAGGCTCTTGTGTCTATTCTAAAACTAGTTACTCTTGGGTTAATATGGTTCAGAAGGATGAAGAAATGCACAGTTGCCTTTGCAGATAGCAATTTAAACCAAAACCTTAAGTATTTTCAATGGGCAAAATATAGCCTATAACATCAAGTTGAAACCCAAGAATAGGCATGCAAAAGTGGCAACTTCTGAATAGAATTGCAATTGAATAGAATAGGATGCCATAGAATTCTAGAATTGTATCGTAATATACTGTATATACAGTATGTGGCAATAGTCTACAACTACATACAATTGAAAAACTATTGTATGTACTATAGGTGTTCATTGCAAATATATAAGAGAATTGTTGTCCATACTTTGCCCAAACCCCAGAACTTCTGCTACTCTTGACTTTCCCATTCACCCACAGAGAAGCCCCCGTCATCCCTTGTGTGTGAAGCTTTGATCCAACACTGGTGCAGGGCGATGGGCAGCCCTGCCCCTGGCCCCTTTCGGCCCCTCTCGGCCCTTCTCGCACCACCATAATGATAACTGCATCAAGAGGGCGGAGGAGGAAGACTAGGAAGGGCTCAGTGAGAAGTGAGAATAAGCAGTGCGTGTATATATGCGAAAATATCTGCGGCATCAGCACAAAAGGGTCTGAGTCAGCCGTTTGCCGGGCCTCGCCGCATGCTAAAACACATAGAGGCAAAGCCCATTAAAAATGAATGCCATGCGATAATCACATTCACACTTAAAATTTAATGTTGGAACGTGGCGGCTGACAAAGAGAAGGCTGTGTGGGGCACTACCATTATGACCAGAACCCGTGTAGTTGGAGCTGGATGAGGAACCTACAGTGTGCACACCCCAGGAGGAGCTTCTGATCAATCGTGTTTGACAATTAGCTTATATACTTGAAACTATATTCATCAGAAACGATCTGAATTAACAGATCTGATTTGTTGAAATAAAAACCTTGTATTGCTACTTTTTCATTTTCTTCAATTTATCTGACAAATTTTGTATTGATTTTAAGTCTTGTGTGGAGTTTTTAAAAGTAAACAATTGCTTCCAGTTTTATATTGCTTTTGGAATACACATTTGATTCTCTCACCAATTCAATTTCACAACCCTTCTGCTGGTCCTGTCTAAATGGAAGAGAGAATGCAACTTTCATTGAAGAATAAAAATAGAATAAAATTTACTTAAAAATAAATAAATAATCTACCGCACCCCAGTCAGATGAAGTGATACCACAACAGCAGGAATACATCATTCTTGGACTCTTCGGACGCCCTTTGGTAGGGATGGCTGGTATATTGGTGCTTTATTTGTATCTGTGATATCTGGGATGTTTGTCGGTTTGGGTAAAATTTCCAGATATATCAGGCCAATATAGTTCTACAGATTTTTTAAATATATATTATTAATTTGTGAACTCAACTGCAACTTTATTCAATTTGTGAGCCTTGCCATAGATTTTAAAATCTTCAGAATTACACCACTACAACTACAAGATAAAAATCTAACATTGGTATCTGCTGAAAATAATCCATATTGGATCATGGAGTTTTATTATTATGTTTTTTTGTTAATTCCATGGCAATTTCCATTATGTAGTGGTTAATTTTACAGATACTGTAACTGTATTGAGTTAAGTGTAGGAATACCATCTGCTTAAATCTCATCTTGGCCAATACTGTCTTTGTTTCCCACACTGACTATCCTTCATAAGGAAGGGCCTGCCAAGGGCCTGTAAAAACCTGCCAAATCATCGCACATGGTACCCCTGATTGTATAACAGGTATAAACTTAATTAGCACAATAAATATTTTACCTGCGCCAATAAAGTAGTTCTGAACATATCACAATACAGGCTACAGTAAACACAACCTTAAATCTCGCACTGGACCGCTCCCAAATGAGTCCAAGTGCTCTGGATCTAGGGCCCTTATTTTGAGGGAGGCCTTAGAGACAATTGAGTGAGTGGGTGGGTGGTGAAGGGACAGACTGAGGAGAAAAAGGGAGGGCTGTTCTCTAATTCTAACTGAAGAGGCCTGAAGATGGTTGAGAAGAGCACTCCCCTTTAAGAACCGCAAATTAATGTTCTTCTTGGCCAAACATAATATTGTCAGAGCAGTACAATGGGACCCTCTCACCAGCGCTGTCTTGTGCTTCCTCCAGTCTATGTGCTCACTGTATGTGTCTATGGTTGTTCCAAGGCCCACTTAACCTACCAGCCTTGGTCCATACACTGCCTAGGACCCTCCTCCAAGGACAGCATGGACTTTTTCAAAGACGCTCTCAGTCAATTTTCACTCCTTATTCAAGCAAAGGATATCTCTTTTAACCTCTTCCCCTGCCTCTCCATGCCCCTTCAATTACAAAAACGGGAATCGTCTTTGGACAATAGCGTGGGTCCCTGAAAGAGAGAGGGTAGAAAAAAGGATATAAGTACATTTTGTTATGAAGTGAGCGAACATTACAATCTAGGCTAGCCAAAGGTTGACTGGTAGAGGACAGTAAAAACTATTAATCTCCCTAAAATGCAGGTCACTTTAAAGCTTCTTGTAAACTTTGCACATAGTAGTAGAAACAAATACTTTTTATTTGATTTAATTTGGGTCGTCCCAGATCATTTTTCGCAAACAAATTTATTGAAATCATATATATGTAAAGGTGAAAATTATGCAAAAACTGCTATTTTTAAGACAACTAGACCAATAAAATAAATAGACAAGTGTCAAACACAGTGGAAGGCAGTGCTACCTATAAGAGTGAAGTTTTTTGTGCCCTATCTAGGTCACAATATGTGGAGCAATTTCAACAGATGGGCTGCAGAGGAGTCCCCAGGCGAACAGAAGTTAGTTATCCTCCTTTCTCTTACTGCACCTCGGCCGCAGTAAAGGCTTTCATCATGGGCACTTTGTCATTGGCTAATTTCACTGTGCGTTAAATATGCTTGCATGCACACACGGACATACAAGCAATGTGTTAAATGCTACATGGTCAAAAACACGAGCGGCTTTTCCCAAATGAAAACTGAACTTTAGGAGCCGTAAAACAGTCTAAAATGGTTGTCGTTTATGCAATGCTTTTCTGACACCAGAGATTTAAGAAAACAAGAGAATAAAAGACTTGGCAGGAAAATCACACCTCACATTTCACAGCCTTTGAACCAGTGTAAATAGGGATGCTTTATGTGTATAGCATCTCTCCCATCAGGTGCTTCACACATTAACAACAACCACAGAAAATGATGTACGCCAAAAAGGGCATATAACCAACCAGCCAAGACCACACGCTTGTACTATTGTTATTTTTCAGTTTAAAAACAAAACAAAAAAAGAATTGAAATCATGCTCTTTTTATACCAGAGCTGCACAATTTAGCTTGAAATTTATTTTAATGTATTGCAATTTGATATCTGTTTGATATTGATACTGTTTTACACCTATTTAAACCCAAGTCAACCATATTAACAGTTACAATGCCAGTCCTAGATACCTGATATCTGACAATGCCAGGGTCAAAATAAGCCAAAATAAGCTTTTTGACTGCCTTGGTCTGAACACAAACAGTGCTACTTTATGTAACGAATGAGCGCGCCTCTCCTCTCTCTGTGCGCGGTTACCCGTCTGCAGTTGGGAACCGTACAACTTTTCATTTGGCCATGGCGTCATCGTGGATCACCAGGGCTCACACCGCTGGGATCAAATTTTCCACGAACTCACGTGGAATAAGCAAGTGATAGAAATGCACAGTTCTAGAGGCCTGTATTGTCAAAGAAGGAACAGTTTGTGCCATAAGTTTAACTACCTGAACAGAAAGGGAGAAGTGAAATAGTGCATGGAATAAGAGGCAAGTGGACGCAATATAAATGCACACACTACCTCCATTTTTCAGATATTCAAATCACCAAAGTAGAGACATACACGGAGTGAGTTTTGCGATTTAGAAAAGAGAAGTAGGAGTGAAAGAGCGCAGCGGAGTGAGGGTAAGTGCAAGATCTCCATCTGATATTGTTTAGTGTGGCTTCTACAGTATGAAAGCCTACATTCTTGGCAGCGGCTGTGTTATAAAGGCTGATATTTTCTCAACGCCTCAACACACGTTAAAAGTGAAGCACAAACACACGGAGGACTCTGGAGGAGCAGAGCGTAAAACATGAAGCTGCAGACTGCAGATACAGCTACTCCTGTCACCTCCACATGCCGGATGCACGAGTGGCTTCTGAAAGGGTAATAATCACATTTTGTAATATCGCAATGTAATCGCAAATGTAATGAATCTTTCAGCCCTATGCCAGATTCCTCTTGCAATTGTGCGACTTTATGCTGCACATTGACACTGTAAGTTTAATTCTTAATCTTAGTTGCTACTGTTTAAACTGAATAGTAACTTGAGCTGTTCCCAAGTTTTTTCAGTGTTAAATGGTGTATTACCAAGATTTTTAGCAGGTGCTTGGTAAAAGTGGAATGTAAAGTTTGTGTCTGGTGTGTAAGGTACAGTGGCAGTGCAGAACGGGGATATAGGGGACCCATGTAATAGAGAGGTTCCACCTGTTTACACTTCTTTGCCCCTAGCATTCTTGAGCGGGCCCCTTTAGAGAGCCCTCATACTCGACAGCCAGCTAACTACTCGGGCAGCCCTCCACGGAGACCACAAAACCAGCTGAAGTCTCCAAGAGCTTCCTGAGAGAGAGAGAGAGAGGAGGGAGGGTGCGGAGGCCAGGGCATGACGAATAGGCAAGACACAGACCGAATAATAGCAATAAAACTTAAATAGAGAAAGAAAGCAAACACACACAAGCAACTTCACAACAGTGTATCACCAGTGAACCACTTCCAAACAGGCCTTTCTAATGAGGTCTACTATTAATACAGAAAAGGGACAGCACGGGAAGCGGCGAGGAGAAAGGACGAATGGGCAGTGTGCGCCAAAGCCGAGTGCACATCGTTCTTTTTAAGCAACTGTACAATGACCCCTGTTTAGAGCGGGGCTGCAGATAGAAGCGGGACAGGGATGGAAGGAGAAGGCGGGGCCGAAGAGGCTTTTGGGCAGTGGGAGGCTAACAGGCTAGACACCAGCCCTTTGTGTGCAAATTTCCCAGCAGCGCCTTAGCAGTTAATTAAGGAGGTCAGTGAAAAAGGGAGTGCGAGGCGGAGGTGGGGGTCAGCCCTAACGAGCTGTCCGACGTACATGAATGAGGGGTTTGTCCCAAATGAAGCAGCGAGAGGCCAAACAATGTCAGCAGCAATTAGCAACCAGTGGTGGGCAGCCAAGAACCTGTTGACTGAGAAAGAAAGAAGCACAGACACGCATGCACGTACCAACATCCAAGAGAAGCAGGAGGGCGGGCGGAGGTGAGTTGGCTGTTGTGGAGTAGGGAGAGGCGGGTCGTGTTGCCTTCACCTCTGCACACAGCCAGGCCTTGACCTCACTGGCCTGGAGTGCTTTGAATCCACAATTCTGGTGGAAGGTAACAAAGGCCAGAGGTGCTAGCACTCTGATCTGTATGCTCCACTTACAGCTGACATGATGTGCAGAAGCTCTGATGTTCCACACAAGCTCGAGACCAGCAGAACTGTCTCGGTTCAAACTTGTGTCTGAGACTTATTTTGATTCTGACCAGAAAGAATCTAATCCTTTACAGATTAAACAGTATACCATATTGCATTATTTTTTTGGTCTTTTTTACAGGTGCTAACACTTTTGACGTACATTAAGGAGACTTTAGGGTGGATTATTAAACCGCCAGATATACAAGTATGCATTTTGTAAGTGAGCTGGATGTCTTTACATGACCATGAGTCTTTTAGGTTATTTGGGGATCTTCAAGGCCTAAAGCCAATGAATTTGAGGTGTAAATATTTACTTTTGTGCCTATTGGATTTTAACTTGTATTCGCTAAGAACAACTATAACTATCCACTGTTTTCTTTGTTTTATATAATGTATAATTACTTCATAAATACATTTGCCTATTGATATCAGTCTGGCCAGCATATTCATCTTTTTTTAATTGGCCAAACAACGATGTCGCTCCAGACATTTGATTTATATAATTTGTCAGTGAACGTATTAACCACGATTATTTATTTCTTATGACATTTCTCTCCTGAAAAGTTTGCTTACGTTTAAACTCTTCATCTCTCTGTTTTTGGCTCCTTTCCTGCCTGCCACCCCTCACTCGTGCAGTCTTCTTGTTTCATTCTAATCTTGGAGGTTAAGTGGTCCTCTTGTACTGCAGGCTCTAATCGCTGGCAGAGACAGTGTTCTGCGTGTAGTGGTACTGGACGCAGATGAAAACCCCACATGAACACAAAAGGAAAGAAAAACTGCTGTGTTGGGGCTTTGTGTGCAAATATAAAAGCAGACAAAAGCGGGAGCCTGAGATAGTGTCAGAGTCAGACTGTTTTCACTCTCCAGCTCTAGATATGGATTATAGTTTTTTTTTACGGCTGTTACGGGCAGGACACTTGTTAGGATAGGGGCTGTGAGAACGTGGGGCCTGCTGACTGGGGGAGATATTGGAGGAGGTAGGGGTGGTGTACAAAAGGGGATAAGTTCACTGGCTAATGCTGAACATAGCCACAGAAGGGCCTGAGAAATGTGACAATTACAGTGGTTTAATTTATAGACTACCACATTTGGGATCCACCAGGTATCCAGTTTTCCCACATACCAGTTTAGATAATAATGCAAGGACCTATCAAAAGGAAGTAACTAACATGGTAGGCTTTATTCTATTGACCAGGAATGTCCCTCTGAGTCTCTTTTTCAGGAGAGTCCTGGCTCCAGAGGGGAGAAGCCTATTGTACACGTTTTAGTAGGGGAAACCGGAGCACCTGGAGGAAACTTATGCAGACATGGGGGAGACCATGGAAACTCCACACAGAAAGGCCCCGCACCGCCCGGGAGTCAATCCCAGGACCAAACTGCTGCGCCACAGTGCCACCTTTATTAAAACAAGGAAATTAAAACAGTTTGCTTTTAAACTATTGCACTAAAGTAAAAATGTCTGTAAAGAACCAAATATTCTATCCAGATAATTGCAGTGTGAGGTGCTGCACTGGTGGAGCAGAATATATTGACAACAGAGCACCCTATCGATTGACTTTTAAGGTTAAGGCTGTAATGTAAATGATCATTATACAACTTTTTTTTTTGTTTAAATGTAACTAAATAGGAGACGATTGATCAGTGTTCAAAGATGTCAGCGAAAGGTGATCTGTGACATGATGAGTTTAAGTGGCTTCAATACCTCTGTACCTAATGTATGTGTCTTTGAATGTATGTGAGAATTTACCCCGAACTAGAATATTTAAGTCGAGGTTGCTGTTTGTTTGAGGGTTTGTCTAAGCTAATGCACATTGTGCTTCCTTTTATGTTACGACTTTCTGAAATAATTGTTAATTTTCAAGTAGCTATGCAAGGCAAGATATGCAAGGTTTGTAAAGCCCGTTTGGACATTGGAATGCATGGTGGCTGCGGCTTCACCCACATTTACTCCTCTCATCCTCAATAATAGCTGTGCCCACTTTTTCCAGGTATCCACTCGCTATGGCCAAAACCGATCACATAAACCAATCTCCAGTCCATCCAATCAACACTTGAATAAATTCATTCATATACTCTCTCCTGTCCAGTCACCTGCACATGCAAAAAGGGTACCACCATTCATTGGGATAAGTCCCTTCTGTCCTTCAGAGCAATCCATAATACTGCTCAGCCCGTAATCAGGGCGTATAGGGGCTGGCTGATCAGTGCCAAAAGCCCAGTAAGGAGACATCAACCTGGTGCATGAGCCGAGCTGGGGGAGGAGTAATCACAACCAGCACACTCTCCACAAATTGCCATGCAGATTTAAAGCCTATAAAAGAAAGAATCCTTGGACTGCTCCTCCTGCTCCACAGACCTCCACTTCCCCTGATCTGCCTCTCTCACCGGCGGTGCGCTAATTGGAGGCAGGTAGGTAGCCCCCCAGATGCCGGGCCCGGGTTGCGGTAACCTTGGTGGTTGAAATCGGCTGCTCCCTTTCCACGCGGCCGAGCTATTCATCAAAATGGAGGTGATGGGGGGGCGGTAGGGGTGGTGGCGTGGGTGTCGGCAGCAGAGGGGCAGAATATGTAGCAGGGGGAAATGAGCGGCCAAGACAGCTTCCCAAATGGGTAACAAATCACCCGGTGTGCCCTAATCCACAAAAGGGGGGACTTGATGGACCACTGGTCACAATATGGGGCTGCAGAGGTACAGGGGTATGACAAATCAAAGAGGCCAACTCGTCTGGGATTTGAAGTCAAATTGATAGTTGATAATAGTCTCTCTTATGCCTTTTATTTTCTGGTACTTTGAAGTCTTCTGCAGTCTAGCGACGGGACTTTGTTTTGCAGTTTTAATTTGGCTCACACTGTACATAAATATTAGAAGGTAAACCTGCTGCAGCGAATGCAAATGCGAAGGCAGCGCAGCCGAGTCTTATCAGCAATATCCCGCTCATCGATTGGTGCGGTTGCATTATCAATCATCCATCATCGCATTGATATCTCCGCAATACGTCTAATCTCACCTGATCAGAAGCATCGATCAATACTGTAGTAGAATGGATCTTTCTGCCTGCTGGATTGGCAGACTGTGATACTGGAGTGAGAAGTACGCACCATAACATCTGTAGGGCTAAAAATAACCAGAGTAAATTTAAATACATATCGTGAAAATAGCCGCCCAGTGCAGAGTGTAGATCTGTGTTTGCTAAATTTGAAGCAGAGGGAATCCCATTTCTGCACCAAAGAAATATTTCAAGTGGTATATTAAAACGTAATTACCCCTGATCTTGCATTTGTGATGACGGGTTTTGCTCCCCATTGGAGAATACTGAGGTAGTGGCTTGTATTCAGCAGGGAAAACAGGCAGCAGCAGCATTCGGCACTCCGGATCTGCCTGCGTAGGACCTTAATCATCCCGGCTCAGCGTGCATGTGCATATAGGCAGATTTGTGTGTGCTTCAGCGTGCAGGTCTTGGTGCTGGTGTTTTCCAACTAGTGTGTATATTTTTGTACCTCGCGCGCCACAATGTGCACATGTGTGTGACACAGACTGAGCGAGAGAGGGAGATTGAGAGAGAAAACTGGTCCCTCCAATTCCCCGGTGAAGCCCTCTACACCAATTTCCAGCCATGGGCAATCACTCACTCAGCATACACATCTACATAGAGGCTGATGAGATCCTCCGTGGGCTTTACCATGTGACTGCAGCTCGTCATCTACTGTATGTGCCTCCCCTTTGCGCGCACCAGTCCTCCAGGAAGGGGGTGGTACGGATGATCTACATACACTTATGATACATAGGTACTCTCCGAGGGGCAAATCAGAGATATTCCTCGCTATGTTTCCCTTTGAATTCCACCAGAATCCGTCATTTTTGCATGCCCATTATTGGGCCGAGGTGATATGTCTTCCAGTTTTAGATGTCCTTGCACCTGTACGGGGTTACTTAAGTATATCACACTGACTGATATGAATGAATGTGGCCTGTACACCAGGGTAGATTAGAGCTTAAAGAATGTCCAGCCTCCAGCTCTCATGTTAACGCGGGACACTGTATGCTTAGAGTTCATTAGTGTAATTGCCAGAATATTACCCAATGGCATGGTCATAATATATTGAATATTAATACTATAAATCTCCATTCATCTTGCATTCAGTGGGACTACAGAATGACCAACATAATGCATATTAATGAAAGAAATGAATATTTTCGATCGAGGCAATAAAGGCATTGTCTCCTCTGACAGCCATTTAGGAGCACATCTGTTTTGCTGGGCATTGTATTGTGCTTTTTGTCTCCAGGGAAAGAGTGTTTTGACGGACGAAGAGAAGTGAGGGAATTTCCTCGGAGTTGCACAACCTGGCACCCCTCTCCCCCTTCCAGAGCAATGGGCCCGCTCCTTCACTCGCTGATGTCAGCACATAGCCCACCACAGTTCGGGGACAACAATTGCTATTCAGAGTAGATGTATGAGTAGGTGGAAGGTCAATATATATCCATGTCAATTTGATTTCCAACCAGAAAACAACACGGGTTTGTAATATCTTACCAAATATTACAAGAATACATTGATGTTTTGCGCTTTCCAAATAGGAACCAGGCTTTTCTAACAACTCTAGCAATGTACAAAATGACTTATTATATTCTTGCATCTACATTTTGAAATGATACAAACTACACATTTATACAATAATACAAACTACACACTACACATTTATACAATAATACAAACTACACATTTAACATACAAAAATGGCAGATTCATGTTCCCCTCAAACACACTGCCTTTGCTAACCTGTCATTGTTTCAACAAATAACTGGTTTATCTTGTATTCTAATAATGAACACTAATGTAAACAACGCAGGAATCCTTCACATGGTACCTATAGTTCTGTTGTAGCTCGAACATTTTAGCAGCCATTAGAAAAGGATATTCTGTAAGCACCTGTTTTTTTCACTTATTGATCTGACCTTCTGCTTCTAGCCACCAAAAATACCTCTGCATTTCCTTCAGAAACTCACTCCTTTCTTTGCCTTCTAAGTCACGTCTCACACATTTATTAATTGAACATTTCCAGAAAATACAGTCTGTGCGTTTACTGCGTCCTTTCAAAAGCATTGGTGAACAAAAGGAGTACCAAAAGAAGTTAATCATTTATAGCATGTAAAATTGGTGGAGGTTTGTTCTATTTAATTACGTAATTTTGTACATATATTTAAAATGTTCATACAGTATTTTGTTGTTTTTTCTATTGTATATTGGAGTAACAGACAACTATTAGGGATTTCACTATACATCAGAATTGTTAATTGGCAATGCGTCAACGTGTATAGCTTGGAACTGTCCTAATGTAAAATTGAAAACAAAACCTGTTCAATGCAAACTCTAAAGATGCATTTTTATTATTTTTTTTACATTTAAATAAGCAAAGCGAGATGTTTTTCTGTTAATATAGTCTTAACACAACAGTGAACGCACAATAGACACTTCCATACCTCCTTCATTACCATACCTTTCTTAACGCCCCCTCCCCATGTTCTCTGCCCTCTGTACTGTAGCCTATAGCTGCTGATGGAAAGCCCACTCCTGAGAGAGCTGTGCAGGCTGAGGGGGAATGGGCTGGAGAAGGGACCAAATAGGTTGAGAGGGTCGTTAGATAGTGAGCAAGGGAAAGGGGTCAGAACAATGTTGCTGACATGCACAGATCGCAGAACGCACATGAGAGGCAATTTTACTACACATCAGGCCCATACACTTTCACACTAGCTTGATGTAATAGTTTAAGTATAAGTTGACTTTCAGGTTAAAAAACCTGACAATCTTCACTACAAATATAATCATTTTGAGCAGTTTCAGTACAATAAAAACAATTCAGTTAACTATAACAAACAACTTTTAAAGGGCACATTGTTGATTGTTGATTTTACACTCAACATTGATGCACGCATACAGTAGTTACAAGTAACTTTCTAAACAATAATGAGTGGCTGGTCTGAACTGCCTGAACAGGAGACGTTCTGGTCTGCGCCTATCAACCTCAGTGTCTGGGCTAAAAAAACAATAATAAGGACGTGATGCATGTAGCGTGTTCAGTTGGTCATTTAGAGCTCAGAGCTGTGTGCGATGTCTAAGGAGCTGCTCAGATCATTAGCAGATCCCTCCTAGCTTGTTTGTTTTGTTTACGTTCATACCTAGGCACTTGTCCAGTTCACACTGCTCATGTACGGGCCACGCTGTTGCTTGTATACATCCCTTGACTTTTCATGCAAATTTGTGTTTAAGCTTACTTGTTTGTGTGTATGGCTGGGGTGGCAGGGGTGTGGAGGGAGACCTCGCAGGGGAGTGTGTGTGGGTATTGGTGCTAGTGGTGGTGGTGCAAGGCGGTGACAGAAATTGAGGGGGACGGGGTGGCAGCTGCAGGCTGCTCGGTGCACTGTCAGAGCGGAATGATTAATGAATGGCGGCCCCAGCTGAGCCTAACCTTTGGAGAACCGCACAGGACATCTGCAGAACTGTCAGCGCTCTGACAAGGACAGAGCTGAACAACCAATTATTTCGCCATCACTAAGGTGGGCTGTCAGCTTAATCCTAGCCATTCACTTAGGCAAGGACAGGCAAATTTCTCCTTTACATACACACACACACATGCACACAGCAGGCAGACCAGGGTCCTGCGTGGACACATATACAAGTGAACAAACAGCATGCACGGACATGTGGACATGTACATGCTGCGCACTAGTTCACTCACACACCAGCCACAGGGGCCTGGACAAAATCGAGTTAACCCCTCCACTGCTGGCATCGGCAGCCCCAGGTAGATGACATATATTAAGGAAAACAGGCCAAGCAGGGGAGGTTTAATGATGACAAAACAGAGCGGCTGGGCGCTGCTGGGACAGACTGGACATGGGTGGGGCTGTGTCTGCTGCATGTTCAGAAGGAGGGGCGGCTACAGTGGGTGGGGCATCAGAGATGCACAGCAGGTGGATGCACCTAAGGGGTACATGCTTGTCTGCTTTACGATACTATTCAAAATAATATACGTAAGGATTATTATTGCAAATGTGGTGTAACACTGGTATGCATGCATAGCCCTAATTCATGATTGTATAATTTATTATTATGTTAAAGCAACAATGACATAATCGTTGTCACATCATCTCGGGATCCCTGCAAAGGATTTTACTGTGTTCTGTGTATGACTTGGTTGTACACAAAATACCATATCTAGTTTTGTAAAGGTCTTGGTTTGTACAATTGTACCAAATAAATGTTTAAGTGTACATTTATGAAAATATGAGTGTGAAGTGCCTGTGGAAATGTAAGTATGATCCTATATGCCATTTAAACATTTAGTCGACGCTACATTTTTAAGCATGTACGCTGGAAATCAAGTATTGATTGACCTTATGAATTTCACAAATTGGCTCATCTTACATTGACAGATGAAAAAAGTATATTTATAAATCATGTTAAGGAAGACACCTAATATCAGAAGACTGTTTGAGAGAGGTAAATTAGTGTTATATCAACAGGGTTTATGATATTTTTTAGTACACTGAAGAACATGCCCAAAATTGTGACATGTTTTTGGACAACAGCATATAACTGTTTAAAAGTAAATCTGGCTAAATGTTTCACAAAACTGCTATAAAGACGCAGAAACACTTCTTTATGCAGTAAATAAGCTCAAGTGAAATATGATAAACACAAGCTAAATGCATCAAGCAGTTAACTAAATAAAAGAGAGCCTCTCTATTAAGCCCGCTATGAAATAAAAACACATGCCATGAACTCAATTAGGCTACAGTTGTGCAATTTACATATTATTTACAATTACAAAATGTATTATTTCACAGTTGTTGTTTTTTTGCCACCAAAGTGGTCTTAATTGCGTGCATTTTTATTGTAAGAATCATGATGAATTGAATTGTAGGTCCTGAATCATGAATCAAACAGAATCATGAGATTTCTGAATTGTCACACCCCTAATATTTTTCCATTGAGCATCATATTCGGGGTCACACCAATACAGCAATGCTCTGATTTGAGCTGAAATAAAGTAATTTTTAAGACAAGGTAAATCCCAACCTCCTTTTTCTTGTGATAATTGTAGGGTTTGAATCGGATACGAGGTTTTTTGCTTTGCCATACAAATCTTGAGATTGTTTTATTCCACTCATCAAATAACCAATTGGGAATACAATTGCAAGAGTCTGAAATAGAAAGCAAAATCTGTATAGAATATTCATTTTTAAATGTTGAAGGATAAGTCAAATGCAGAGGACAGATTTCCCTACGGGGACAATAAAGTGTAGTAAACCTTAACGTTTATTGCTTCAATCTTTTGACTTAGACTAAAGTATGGTCTAAGGTTCCATTTTTCAAGATCTTTCATTATAGAGGAAAAAAGAGGGGTACAGTTTTTTTCTACACCCAAATATTTCAGAAATTCTGTTTGCCATTTAAATGGAACAGCATTTCTAAAGGTCAAGGAAGGCCAGTAACAAAAATGTGTTTTTTTGTATATTCAGTTTGACAGGAGCTGCATATATATATATATATATATATATATATATATATATATATATATATAGTCAAAAGACCCAGTAATTACGAAGTTAACAACTTTTAAAAAGTCTAAAAATATTTTAGAACTTGTCATCAAATAAATACACAACCTGCGATGAACGCAATGTTTCCTAAACAATCAGTTAGAATAGACACATTTATTCCATAGAACTTTGGTGCGAGTGATTTAAAGACGGAGAGACTGAGGAAGAGCAATCACTGCTGCTGTTACGGGGGAGGAAGAGCTGCACGATGATGACACGTGGACTGGAGAGGTACAGAGAAAGACTTTTACTCATTCATTCATTAATTTGCTGATTGGAAAAGTGTGAAGACTAATTTTACTCTAAAATATACTATAATAGCCTAGAGCAGGGGTCTCCAATTATATTTTCCAGGGGGCCAGGTTTTTCAAAAGGCTAAGGTCCAGGGGCCGGACTACAAAACCCCACCACAATTTTATGTTTTATCTCTATAAGATCCACAAACAACTCACAGTGGCACAATTCAACAACAGAACTCAGCACAGGACTTTACTTTCAGAGAAGTAAAAACAAAACAATATTACATAACTAAAAACAGGACAAAAGCACTAAAACCCAGTTTTTTCCAGAAACATGACTCAACAAGTGCAAAGCAGAGCTGGACCAAGACCAGGTTTAAACCAAGACTAAAACACACCATATCTACCAGAAAAACATGGATAAACTATAAAGCAGGACTGAAGCAGGTCCAAAGCAGGACTAAAGCAGGACTAAAACTTGTCTAAAGCAGGACTAAAGCAGGTCCAAAGCAGGACTAAAGCAGGACTAAACAGGTCTAAAACAGGTCTAAAGCAGGACTAACCAGTCTACAACAGGTCCAAAGCAGGACTCAAAAGGACTGAACCAGGACTAAAACTTGACTAAACCAGGATGAAAAGCAGGTCTAAAGCAAGACTAAAGCAGGTCTAAAGCTAAAGTAGGACTAAAACAGGTCCAAAGCAGGACTAAAACAGGACTAAAGATGGACTAATGCAGGACTAAAAAAGGTCAAAAGCAGGTCTAAAAGCAGGACTAAAACAGGACTAAAGCAGGACTAAAACAAGACTAAAGCAGGTATAAAGCAGGACTAAAGCAGGACTAAAGCAGGACTCAAACAGAACTAGAACAGGACTAAAAAAGGTCAAAAGCAGGACTATAGCAAGACTAAAACAGGACTAAAGCAGCACTAAAACAGGTCTAAAACAGGACTAAAACAGGTCTAATTTTTCAAAACAACGTATAGAAAATATTGGGCCTAATAGACTTCAAAGCAGCTCTGCTTGTATACAAGTCTCTCCATGGCCTAGCACCAAAGTACATCTCGGACATGTTAGTGCCATATGAACCATCTCGGACTCTGAGGACCTCAGGGACCGGCCTCCTGCTGGTGCCCAGAGTCAGGACTAAACATGGGGAATCTGCGTTTCAGTTTTATGCAGCTAAAATCTGGAACAGTCTTCCTGAGGATGTGAGACAGGCCTCTACTCTGGCAATGTTCAAATCTAAACTAAAAACTGTTTTGTTTGGCTGTGCATATGACTGAAGTGTTATTCTTTGCACTCTTCTCTTTTATGTCTTGAACTATTATTTTGTGAGATTTCTGCCATGTCTTTGTGATTTTAATGCATTTTTTCCTGTTGTGTGAAGCACTTTGAATTGCCTTGTGTATGAATTGTGCTCTACAAATAAACTTGCCTTGCCTTGCCTAATATCGATTAGCGGCCCAAGCTTTACCTACAGTATCGGTAACAAACTAGAATTTCCATATCAGTGAACGAGTCTGTAGGTTATAATATCCTGCAACAGGAGCGATTCAAGAGGATTTCTCATTAGTTTGTTAACTCGTGTTAAATATTGCGAGGACTCACACTGCCTGTCCAAATCAGGGGCACATGCTTTAATAATTCGTAGGCCACCTTTAGCTTTGATTACAGCACACATTCGCTGTGATATAATTTCAGTAAGCTTCTGCAATATTAAGAGATTCATTTCCATCCAGTGTTGTATAATTTTTCACCAGTTGATCTTGTATTGATGAGAGAGTGACCACTGCACAAAGCCTTCTCCAGCTCGTCCCAAACACCCTCACTGGGGGTCACATCTGTAGTAGATTAGTTTCTGCTTCTCCTTAAGATGTTTTCTCTGCACATACTGACATATTTTCCATGACCATTGGGATTTGTCTCTCCACATGGTTGTTTCAGAAATGAGAAGCCACTCACTGCATCAGTTGGGTTTAAATACCATGTTCCAGCTGAATGACAGATCATGGTACCTACTGTGTTTTCAATCCAAGTGGGCTTTTTTTGAACAGGCATGTCTATCTCGCTGTGCAAGGTAAACAAAAATACGACCAGACAAAAATTCCACGGTCCTATACGTTCGTAATGACTACTTGAACTACTTGTACGTGAGGTTTTATGCCACATGGACAATGGCCTATTAATTACTGGGTTCATTTATAGACGGGTAAATGCAACTTCTTGGATCATTTGCTATCGTAGATTCAAGAGTCTGACCGACTGTTATTTGTTGATTATAAGGAGTAACCGTTTTGCTTACTCTTTCAGTAGATTTCAGTATGGTCCTTTACCTGGAAATGAGTATATTAATGTAATCAATATTAATGAATATGTAATCAACGCTTTATGAATGGATGAGATTTTTGGATATGATGGCATCAGTGGTGACAGCGAGCGTATGAACCTGTTTGCATTCACATTTATCATGAGTATCTGTGTCGCGGGCACATTTGGATACTGATGAGCGCGCTATGAGTGAGTGATTGGAATGTGATTGAGGCATTTGCGTGGCGATAAGGGATTGAGCGCGGCCAGGAAGCATATTGACAGACTGCTGATGAAGGCAAGAGGAGGACTGAGAGACAGAGGGACAGCGAGAGAATGGAAGAGTAAAAAAATCAATTAACAAAAATTGTCCCTCATCAGTGGCTAACCACAGATGAATGAGTCCCTTTCATATCATTTATCATTCACCTGCGGCTTGGGAAAAAGGCGTATAGTCTGTGCTTGAAGGCATTTAAGATTCAAATGTCAAGTCAAGTCACCCAACTAAGATTATTGATGGTGGTGAAAATCTATTGCTTTTGGGGAAAACAATAAGTGCATGTAATGTCTAAACACTCGTGCACACCTTCGTTATTGATTTATCAAATTTGCATTAAGTTTTCAACTTTAGTGGATTTGTGGATTCAGTTCTTGGGCCGAACTCTTTGGTCAGAATTCCCTCACCTTTGTTACCATGCGTTCTTTTGGGGTAAAACATATTGTTGAATCTGTTTTTCCCATAATCAACGAATGAGTCAATGGTTATCTGCGTTAGCTTTGGCTTTAGCTGTGCTGTGATTTGAAAGCCCAGTATTATGTAAAACACTGGCTTTTAAACTGCTTCCGGACACTTTGCCACGGTCCTTCACACTGTAGAACTTAAAATAATGTGCTTAATGTGTAGGAAACGAGACATTATGTAATGTTTGATCCATCTAACACATACTAATGCCGAATGTATAGCTGTTGTATAAATATTAAATGTAAATAAATTATACTATATGACTCATTTGCAGTCGCCGTGGCTGGAGTTTACAGTGGTCCTCGGGTTCACACATTACCGCTGTCAGGATGTTTTCATTAGCTCCCTGTCTACTGTCCTAGACACACGGCAGGAGGAGGTGTCTGGCTGCTCACTTTAAAACTGGGTTAGTGGACCAGAGAAATAGAGGAAGTCCAAAAACTGGGACGTGGTACATGAGAAAAAAAAACCCGGAAAACTTCATCAATCTCGACGGTGATCCTACTGAGCCCCTTCATGACACATGTACTACTAAGGCCCTTTTATGAATTTGATTTTTGGCGGACTTAAAAGCCTCTTTCTGTTTTACTCATATCAATTCTAAATATTGTGACTTTTATGCCTTTCCATAATGAACAGGCTATTTGTATTATTCGCCGCTCACGTCTGTCTCCTGCCCTCAGTAGATTGAGCAAGCAAATGGCAGCCTATTAACATGTGAGAATGATTGCTCAGCCTAGGGGTTGGAGCATGGCAGCCCACTGAGAGTTTTTTCTTTCCCCCTACTATGATTTTCATTCTTTGCACTGTCGACAAGAGTTAAGCATCAAAGGCGAGAACTAACTATCCTCACCCTCAATCGCTCCCTGTGTCTGCTTTTGGCCTCTGGGTGCACACTGTAATTTGCTCTATCGCTATCTCTTTGTCTGTCTATCTCACCGCTCCTCCATCTCTCCGAAGGGCTGGTGGATGGAGCAGAGGGAGGTGATGGGGTCAGAGTGAATCTTCTGCGGGCTGAAGATGATTATGTCTTAACCCGCCGTTATTCAAAGCAGCGGGCCCTGTGGCCGTAAAAAAAAGGGGGCCCCGGACCAAGCCACGTGTCTGTGCCACAGAGGAGGGACCAGCGTGGTTAGATTGGCTCCTGAGGTCAAATGTACAATGTCTTTTGTACAGTTTAGGGTGACGTGGAGCAGCCCGAGATTCACCACTTTGACGGATGCTTGTCATTTCTATAATGGCCCACTCGTCCAGAAGTTATTGATTACAGAGCTGGACATACGCGTTGGCAAGCAGTTGTACAAGCTATGTGAAGTATCTAATAGTACACACACTATTGTTAGTTATACATGGTACATACATTTAGTATAAAGAACTATAAAGATAAACAAACAAACAAATACAGAGAAATATGTTTTACATTCTGTTAATTGTAAACCCCAATATTGATCTAAAACTGCTTCATAATAGAAACCGGTCTGTTTACTGTTCAAAACTGCAGAACTTCGAGGCCTTTCACCGTAGCAAGCTGTGGATTTATATTTACTTGTTTATTTTTAATAAATGTTTTGATTACATTTTTGCACCCCACATGTTTGTCCTGGGGTTTGATATTTGTAACCGGAATGTGGGCAAAGATAGGGGGCAGGTGAAAACAGAAGTTTTCTGAGCACTCAAGCTTAAATGCAACAGAGAATAAGATTACTCAACCAAGCAGGAATCAATCAAAATACAAATCTGAGTAAGGTCATGATGAGGAAACAGTGTTATATTATTGTTAAAAACGCAAATGAAAGTTGATTTTACAGTATATGATCCCCTTAATAATGTGATTAATGTAACTTTAACTTTCGGTTTCAACATTCTTTTTTTTCCCTATTTAACTTTTTCTTGGTGATCTAAAAATCACATAAAAGAATCAGTTTGAATATGATTTTGTTGCTTTTACTCTGACACATAATAGAGCCCTCTACTAAAACAACAAAGCAACAGATATTAGAGAAACTGACATAACATTCTCAACAGAGGAGACATTTTTCACATCAAAAAGTTGGGGAGAGTGTCTTTAAGAGATTGCAAGGTTGTGGAGTCCGGTTACTTTGGGCCTACGGTAGGTATACTCTGGGAAATGCTTTATATGGCAGGGCTAACATTACTGTCAACTACTCACTGTCACATTCATTCCCTATGGACATTTATAGACATTTTTGATAAAGCAATGACCTATGTGTCCACTCCAAATTATTGATTATGTAGCGGTGACATCGGTGGACATGTGCGTGGTGAAGAGGTTGATGCACTGTACGCTGAAGGTCCCAGGGTGATGGGATGTTTGGAGGAAAGCAGGATGCCACTGGTTATGCCCCGGGTGCTAATTAAAACTGGGCTAATTAGCAGCAAACATTGGTGGATTGGTCAGTCTTAGGTAGTGAAGGTAATGAGATAACACCACGATTGTGCTCAAACAAGATTCTAGACTTCATTGAGCAGAAAAACTGTTGAGTCTTCCACCGTTATCTTTGTCCCTGCTGACTCTCTTTAAGCCTCAGACTTCATATTCAGCAGCCCAGGGCTTCAGCTATCGGCTCCTCTCTTTTTCAATTAATTCTTAAGAGGAACATTCACTATAAACTTGGGTTTTTAAAATCAGTTGCACACACTGCTGTAGTAACTATTCAAATAAAGGTAAAGCCATATCAAGGCAAGTAACAATACTATGATTTTCCAAAGCATGTTCTTGTTGCGTAATCCGTAAATTCAATGACACGCTCTACCTGTTATAACATTTTCAATTAGTCCTATATAGCCCGTTTTTAATTAATTTTTGTCTTCAAAATTTAAACACATATAAGAACAAACACAAAAAGTAATAACAAGACCAGAGAGAAAAGACATCCACCAAAAATGGAACAAACAAAAAAAAAAGACACACAGAACCCAAAGAAAATTTCCCAATTAGTCCATAGTCTGTCAAAATTGTCCATTTTCAAATTAATTCCGAATGAAATCCTTTCCAATTTACCTTTTTCGCCGCTGCCAAGAGTACAAACCAGAGTGTGTCCATGGCAGAAGTGGCCCAAGTACATACCGGTTGTTCCAAAATCGAGTGGAATGACAATGTCAAAAACTGCATATAGCCCTTTTCCAGACTCAAAGTTGTTTTATAATTTAATTCATTATTTTACTAACTCCCAATTAAGCTACTTCTGTAGCCACATTAGACCTGTGGTCGTGTCCAAGAGCACAGTGACAGTTTGGAGGAAAAGACCAGCTTTTACCCTCATATTCTTGTTCGTTGACGTTTCTAACCTGTAGCCTGAACCCACCACCTCCAGTGACAGTAACAGCAGCAGCCGCCAGTGTAAGGTGTGAACACAGCTGTAGAGTCACACCAAATCTAATAGGCATTTCATCACTTCTTAAATAAGCCATCAGCAAGTCTAATGCTCCGCTGTGCTGGCCCGCTATATGATACATGTGCCGTCAGAGCATTTTCCTAAACATCAGCACTTAGCACATCCGCTCCTCCACGCCTAGCCTCGCCCCAATCTATAGGCAAGCGCTGCTGAGGAGTCACATTTTATCATTCCAATTTCCTAAACCAACAACAAAAAACAAAAGCATCTGGTTGCTCAAGTTATGTCTTAATCAGCAATTATCAAGTGGCATATGTCAAGATTGTAATTGTGGCTTCATTTTTACTTTTTTTTTTTTTGGGCGACGGGGAAACCACTCCAGAGATTCGTCAGTGTCACTCACAATTTGAGCGGGCGAGCCAGAAGGATTCACCCGGCGTGTCTGTCTCGGAGCTTAAGGCCTACTCTCTCATGACGCTTTACCATTTTAAACCTTATTTGGTTTGCAAAAGTGAAACTAAGCTCTTTCCGAGTTCAATTTTTGGATTGCCTAGCTTGAGACAAAGATAAGGAGGAATACAGGGATGGTTTTTGGAGGACGGTGGACAGAGGATTTGGAGAGGGAAGGCGTGTGTGTGTGGTGGGGGGGGGCTGTGGGATTCTGCAGTAGTAGGTGTGGATTCTGGAGGGAAGGTGGCAGGGCAGTAGGACACTCCAGAGGGGTTAGGGAGCTTCAAAGTGAAGTTTGAACAGGCCCCAAGAGTGGAAGGGACCTAGTTGCGGAAGACATGCCCTTATCCCAGGATGCCCAGATTCTCCACGGTGAGGACTCCCAATGCAGTTACAAGTCAAGATCACTGGAAGATTATAACTGGGTTTAGTCCCTGTCCTTGAACTAGTAATAAGGATGAAAATTTGCAAAAATGTGAAGAAATCAAAACAATATTGCTCGGGAACATTCGCGACTTGTAAGAGGAGGTCAAACGCAATAGCTACGAATTATTTAAAACATCGATTATTGCTACATTTTATTGTTTGATCAGTTAATGTTCCAGAAACACACATGCATAACTTGCCAATTATATGACATGTGATCTACATTACTCCATTTCTGTATCCAACATTCAGAACCACACTTCTTGAATTAGACAGGCCCTGGTCGTTTTATTCTGAAATTATTATCACAATTTGTTTTATAAAGCGGATACATATGAAGCTGTGAATGAAAAATCAAATCAATTGCTTTCCCGGACTTAAAACTGCACCTGTTTTAATCTGTCTTTACGTAAAGTTAATGCTATGTGATGAACAAAAGTGACATTAAATCGCCTGTTGATATGCATATCGTCATCATAATAAGCAGTGTCTAAGCAGTAAATCTGTGATATTTGAGCAATTCCGATAATAGATTGGGGTAGAGCTGTGTTTAACTGTGTCTTAGTCAACACTGTTAGGCTTGAGCAAACAGAGTTACATTGATCAGGCTCTATTCATGATCAGCACGTCTCTGCCGCACTGGATTAGTCAACAGACACACCCATCTGTTTGCTCCACTGTAAACGGAGGAGGCCAAAGTCAATGCCAAAGTCTAATTGGAATACTTGATACTGCTGAGGTTAGGGCACGGTTGCATAGAAACAAGTAGAGGTCTGTCCTTTTCTCACAGTAGACTTTAATAAATTGTGATATTCACTTGGGTATTGTATGATTCGTGATAGATTTTCCAATAAATATTTCTCTTAATGCAAATTGACCTTATGTAGTACATGAAAATAAAAATGTAGTAAACAAATACAGCCAGTGATGCAATGTTTAACTCAAATAGAAGAACTGAAAATTGCCAGAGAAAATGTTGGCTTCTGTCAACAATTCTGACCCCCTGTCTTCAAATATACTGAAAATAATAACTTTAGTGTATCCTTTTCCTGGTTCACTGCCTCCCTCGCTACAAACTCTCACAAATTGCAAGCTGGGACACACTGTAAGTAAGAAAGGGCCATAACAAGTGTGAAACTGTCAGGTGAACTTAGTGTCAGTGGGCATTAGCCTGTTGTCATTGACGGCCTCACATCTTCCCCCAGCACCACAGAGGAACGGACAATAACGGGGGCTTGCAGTGGCCTTGGCGCGGCTGTGAAAAGAGCCTGCGAGTCTGAAAGTGACAGAAATGGAGAAACGACAGAGAGGTAGAGTGCTAGCGAAGCATGGAGGGCAGCTGCATTGTATCACCCCATTTTAGCCCATTACACTATGTACAGGGGCCTTTCTCCCCCTCTTTTGCATGGTAATTATTTTCCAGCCCAAAGGTAGCTGCAGGCAACGTCAGCCACTGCGTCAGGGCCCACTGCATTAGCCGGCCATTGCATTATTTATTTGTGCGCGGGCAGCTGGATGGATACCCCAAATCCGCAGAGGCTCAGGGGGGCCTTCTCAATGTCACCCCGCACATTGTGGCAGGCAATAGTGGCCGCTCGGACCTGCACTGACGCCGGCTGCAGAGAGGATGTGGCTCAAGGGCAGAATGGCATGTGGGCGTTGGGGGACACGTGTGTGGGAGTTGTAGTTAGGTGTAATGTATTCAGATTCAGGTGGGGCCTTTGGTAAGTGCCCCCGCTTATGCAAGAGTCAACTGTGTAGGGTTTACTGTGACCACGGATGACCATCTAAGGGGTCCTGGAGGACATGAGTGAGCGCCAGTATAGTGAGAGTATTAATAGAGGGTCACAGATCACAGCGCCTAAAGGCTTTCTGCACAGCCACTGCACTGGGCCTAATACAGTCTGCGCCCCTGGGTATCATAGGTAAATAGACCTGATTTCACGCTATAGGAGCTGCTGCTATGTTCCTATCCAAATATGAAAGCTTGGACAGGCTATAACAGAAAGTCTTTCTAAAAAGTGCAGTTTATCTTGTCAAACAGGAGCACTGGCAGGTTCTCTGCCCCCTGTCAGCTCTGTGAATCACCTATGCTTCAAAAAGTGCTACATATCATCACATCCTGTGCACAGAGACTCTTACACTGTGCCTACTCAAGTCTTTTATTACAATGGACTGGTGCAGGTTGACAGTCTGAACCCTGCTTGACCAGTGCGTACCGTTGCTGTGTTCTTAGGCAAAGCACTTAACTCACCTTGCCTGTATGAATAGTGTGTGATGATTGTGGTTTGGAGGAGCATATTAAGCAGATTGGTTGTATAGTCTACCCCAGGGCAGCTGTGGCTACAGAAGTAACTTACCACCACTGAATATGGAGTGAAAGAATAGAGACTACAGGTTAAGACTTTGCAAGGTTTGTCAAGTTTGTAGAGCAATTATTATAATAAAGGCTGGTTATGAATGGTATCTAATAGCTTAAAGACAGAAAAGCAGAGCTCTCTAATTTTTTTCTTACAAAATGTAGTAAGGTATGCCAAACAATACTTTTAGCTGCTAATTGCAGTTTCAGCACGGCATTGCTAAAAAGTTGTTTATTATAAATATTATCTTCTTAATCATAACTATATACACTGATCTCACTGCAGTCTATGAGTAATGTAAGTTATATTGTTGTAACTCCAGGCTCAATTTGACTTTTGACTAGAAAAAGTAGTTCGACATGTTTTACTGTATTTCATTATAAAGCCAAGTGTTGCCTTTGTCTTGTGGGCGAGCTTGTGACCCTCCCCTGTGTACTAATAAAGGCCTATTAGAGCAGATAGCAGAGGGGTCACAGCATGTCGGACTTCGGCAGAGCGCTGGAGAGACATAGCTCAGTGATTGTGACGTTTGGGAGGTAATACCCCAGTCTACCCATTCCGCAGCCCCCTCTGTCCGACATGACCCCCCCTGTGACCTGTCAGCCCCGGCCAATCGCATGGCAGCGCCCGGAATGACAGCTGAACCACTATCGCTGTCATGGCTCCTCAGCGCAGAGACACATACACGTGCACACTAACAAACACCACACACATGCCAGTACATATCCTCTACAACAGTGCTCTAACATCAACATCGGCCCCCAGTGGCCCCCTGGATCTATCTAGACCCTGCCACTCACTGCCTGACCGGCCCTCACAAGATGCCCAGGCGGTCCCATGACATGACAGTGACAACATACTGATGCTGGCCATTTCAGCCTTCTCGGGACAGCTACAGACTCACAGAGAGGGGCTGTGTGTGCTCAATTCTCCCTTGTATTATGCCCACAGAGACAAGGCTACATGGGTAATATGTATGCACTGCTGGAGAGCCACAAGGAAAGTTTCCTCACTCCTACTGTGCAAGAAAGAAATGCCAGACAATTATGAGTCACGTCATCTCATCAATGATATATTCGGATAACTATGCATGTCTAAATTCCTCACTTTAAAGTGCATGTGGGTACATTTTGTCTTGACTGTACACCTCAATTCAATTCAATTATTTTTGTAACGCCTGAAATCACAACAGCAGTTGCCTCGAAGGGCGACAATGAAAACAGACTAAACAATGTTCATAGGAATTTAGCAATGCCCCCCAGCATCCCGGGTCCTTAGACAAATGTCCCAACGTCCCTTGTCCTTAGACTTCTTTCTCAAGTTCCAGAGTGAAGGAGATATCCGACTCACCTCAAAATGTTCAATGTACCTGGAGTGTGTTTTAGTTAATTCCAACTACTTATAGCCGTGTTTTCAACCATTTTTAACTGGTGTAAAACTTTTTTTTAAAAAGATTCTGGGGCACATCCTTCACTAAAACATTATCACATTGCTCCAAATGTAAAAAAAGAGGTGTAAATAATGTTTTTGCTACTGTGTATGGCACTTTTGAGTTTGAAATAGTGGTTGTTTTTGTGCCTTTTCTGGTTCAGAGGAAATAAATACTTATGGTACTTAGTGAATTTGAATACATGAAAATTATATTTGTATATTAAATTGCATAAGGTAGGGTTAGATTTGAGTGATATGTTATTATTCAATGCTTTTTTTCCAGGTTACGTGTTTTTACAGGTAGTAATTAGTTACTAGTTATGTTATTTCAGGTTTTTACACTACTGTGTATTAATGCTAATCAATGTATGTAGAGTTAAATATTTTTCCAACTTCTTGTGTAATCCATCTTTCCAGCTTTTAGATAATCATGTGTTTGCATCAAGTATTATTTGGTCGCATTCACAATACAAACTGAAGCGGACTCGAGTTCGATTGGGGACCAGAGTTGTAACAGTGTCTCTCTGAGCTGGTCTGGTTTGTGTTCACAATACACTTTTATCAATCGAACCAAACGTCCAGAAAGACACCTTTCCCACTCGTCTGTAGAGGCGCTGTGTACAATAACAGTACTGCCACTCAACCACTCAACCACCGGGCAGCACGAAAAAAATCTCTGTTGTTTTATAAACACAAGCTCTGGAAGTTATGACATCATCACATTTACTTGTGCAGCTTAATACTGGCTGACTATAGGCCCCTTTTTCCATGTTAAAACCATCTTAAGCATTATTTTGTATGTTTGGTTCCATTTAGCTTTAAAACATTGTTATTTTGGAAACATTATTTTCACGTGATCATCAATAATTATAATTAAACTAGACTTTGACCTGCTCTGTTACTTTCGCGTCCTGTTATCGATCTCACAAAGCAGTTTGTTTTGATCCTGAGCCTCACGTGCGTCTCAGCATGATTCCCTTTTGTTTGTGTTCACAATTCAGACGAATTGCTCCAGAGTTCGATTCAATCTGACCGAGACCGACCTTTCCAACATTCCAAGTTCACTTCTTTGGTCCGGATCGGAGTTCAATTGCACGTTCACAATTAACCAAACCGAACCTGTTAGGCAAAGGAATCCTGATTTGAATCAAAAGTGTATTGTGACTGCACCCTTAGTCATAAATGGACCAAACTATAATAAGTTAAGAAACTTTTTTATGCATGAGATAAGTTTATTTGTTAGCATTCTTATTAATTTAAGTCAACTTTTGCTATTTGTTTAACAGGATTCCGGACAAAAAATACTGACATTTTCATTTTTCGTCTTACACTGAGGCAAATAAGAGAATGCATTTAAATATTAGTATTAGTCATAGCTGTGGCCCTCAGCCCTCTCTGTAAGGGGAGCTGATACTGCCGAAGCGACCCGGATGGACAGAAGGGACGATGGAGTATTGGAGGCGCCAGACCTCCCAATTATTTTTCAGCCTGATAAGTACTGCTGCTTGTTTAAGGCTGCTGTGTGGATGGACAGATACAATGGAGGGAGAGAGAAAGAGAGAAGGAGAGATGGGGAGCTGGGTCTGTGAGGCTGAGGGGGCTTGATCTGGTACGATGGCTGGCTGTCACACACAACTTAAGACAATGCTTTCTCCCCCGGGCCATATTCACACACACACACACACACACACACACACAGACACAGACACAGACATGCTCCCGCGCGCAGACACACACATACACACATATACTGAAGCAGACATGGAGGAGTTGTACATGTCATCAAACATGTTGTAAACACACACACACACACACACACGCTCTGTTTACATTCAGCCTGGACTCTATAGACCAGTGCATACAGCTGTTCCCGCACCACCAAATGGAGAAGACACTGCCTAATAATAAACCAGTGTCAGAGCTAGAATGTATAGGAAAGAACACAAACACGGGACCAAAAACTGTACAAGACAAAGTTGCTGAATTCATAGCATTATTAATACTGTATTTTTTCATCAAGAACAGCTTGTTTTTACACAATATCTTATTGTAAGCTGTGACCTTAATGAATTTGAATAAAACATCACAATTCAATCCAAACCAATTCAAAATGTTCTTTGACATTCTGTTTATGTAAACACCACAAACAAGATTTAGAATTTTAGTTGTTTTGCTAGGGCGTTTTAGTTGCTAAGCAGACCAAATCTGTATATTCCACTAATAACATAACACAATAAAACACAAGGAAGGAAAAAAGTTTGGGCACCCCTGGTTTAAACCCATTTCGTTAACATGGCTAAGCTCTGTTACTTTGAGTGCTTAACTGTGTATCCCTGTCTCACCGTGAGACCTACAAGTCTACTTTTTCAACTGACACACTGTGATGCGCGGCCAGCGGGCGTGCAGGCAGCAGGCGAGGGTTGAGCTTGTGGGTCTGGTGCTTGGAGCAAGAGGGAGAGAGAGGACACAAAAGGAAAGACGCAAACTCTCAGTTCATTTGAGACTATTCCTTAAAACATCTCCAATACCGGGAGGCTGCACTGCTCGTTCTCCGTGAATGAGGGGCTTATGCTATTCATTCCAAAGTTTCATATCAGGGGTTCAGGTCTGTACGGGACTGCACTTGGATCCCGCCTATTTGTGACCTGGATTATATACTATATAATTTCAGCATGATTAAACACACAGGTTTATAATATGTAGATTTTGGAATGAATGAATGAATTCATTTCATGATCAGCACATTTTTTTATATACAATTAGCATGCTTAAAACAGCAAAATGTAACTCTCCATGGATAACTGAATTCATATCATACTGGGGAACCGTCAAGGTAAAGCAAAAAAAAATCTGAGGCAGCCTAATGTTCTATGGGCCTTTAGCCTACTCTCTGTGACCCATTTGTGGACCCTCACCCACTGTTTGAGAACCAGTGCTTTATACCAACCTTAACATACACTAATGCAGAGTACAGCTTCAAAAGTATTTGAGTATTTTAGGCCTATGACCCGGTCTGGACCGTTGTCGACCAAAATACAGCAATGTGACAGTCCGTGAATGGCCCACATTTAGACAGCTCTGACCGAGAGCTAGAGACTTGTCCACAATTGTCTTTAAATAAATAAACTACACTGAACTGAAACTGTTCAGAGAGAGAAATGTAGTAGGGCTATCGAAAAAAATATCGTCATCGCGATATTGGAGCACGCAATATGCATATTTGCAATTTAATCAAATACATAACCTGCATAAAGGCCCGTTCACACCGCGGCGGCAAAATTTGCCCTGGCCGCCCAAATTTGAACGCCTGTACATTTTGAAGGCAGCCTGGCCGCCTTGAATGCGCGGTCAAAAAATAACGGCCAGCGCACATGCGCAGTGGAGGAGTTGTGTCCTATGGCAGTTCAGGGTAAGAGAACGGCTTCGGTGTATTTACTTTACAAAGTCCAAAAACGGAGGCGATCGGCTCGGTGGCTTGTCTGGGTCTTCAGAGGTGAGCAGAGTTTATTGAATATCATTATTTGCTCCAAGAGCTGCGTCTGGCTGATTTTTTAATAGATCCGGGGTTTGCTTTGGTCCTGTTTCCAGGTAGTGCGTAGGTACGTCGCTGGAGCGTAATCTCTGATTGGTTATTGCGCCGCGTCTGCAGAAAAGCCCAACTTTTCTGCGGCGGCCGCTCAAACAACCCCGTTGCGCCGCGTCCGATGCTCAAAATGCAGGATTCGTGCCGCAAAAATGCTCAAATCGCAGGTCGCGCGTCCACATAGACTTTGAATGTAAACTGGCCGCTTTGCTGCAGCGGTGTGAACTCGATTTTAGACTAACAACATTTTTTTAATATATTACAAAAAAATATTTTTGATTGAGACCAAAATATAGTGACCCTACCCTACAGAGTATGCCGTAGTCGCATAGAGATCAGCCTCTTCCATAAGGTTTTATCAGCGATACATTGTTCTACTCACATGGTCAAAGTGTTCTGTGATAATAGGCCTTCATCCACCTGACGCAGAGCTCTCAGCATTTGACCTGCTGGGAAATCTGGTCCGCAACAGGTCTCTAGCCATTACCGAAACAGCCAAGGCAGGGGCCAATGGCTGGGCCCAGACCAGCCAAACGGGGAAATCCCTGTATGCCAGTCGGTCCTTGGGTATCACCATGAAAGGTATATGGGCCAGTCCTAATTCCAGCATTTATTGTATGGTTTATAAGCCTATTTTTATTTCATACGACGGTAAATAAAAATGTGTCTTTAATGCATGCCCTTTTGATTTCATATATGTTGTTTTTATTATTGTTCATCGTTGTATGTTGCACCTTAATGCCGAAGTGCACAAGGTAATAATGCTATACCACCAAGTACTAAATCTATAAAAACAGTAAATACATTCAAACAGTATGCTCTTTGTTTTAGAATATGATTTGTGATCATTTTGAATCCTTTTCTGTCACACTAGGCCAGACATTTGTTCTTTAGTTGTATCTGGGCTGTTAAAATCCCATAAATTAAAGGACAGAATTAGCTCTTCAAGATTCAAAACATGCTGTCTTGTTACCTGCAAATACAGAGATGCTGTTTGCCTCACAATTATTAATTTTTTCCCCGAATACCTTTGTTGTGTTCATCATGCTCAATTACAACTTTTTATGAAGAATCTTCTATTTCTCTCGACACGTATTTGTGGTCCGGTTGCATTTGTCTCCAAAAACACAAGAACTGTCATCTTAGCACTTCAATGCTGTCTGGGTTTGAGCCTGTTCAGTTTGCTCACATCTCAAATGCCTTGCAGGAGTATATGGGATGAATGTTTTGCTAGACTTTGACTGCGTGCCTAAGCCATCATCTACGTGTCTGTGCATATGTGTCCTCTGTAGTGGCAGCTGCATATGCTCCGAGGCCTTCATGCTCTTCCATATCTTACCCTGAGTGTTTAGACCCAAGCAGACCCAAATAGACTTCACACCCTTAAATCTGTTTTTTACTAGTTCAGCACATAATCAATGTCTATTATCGTGAGAAAAAGTATTAATAATAATGTAAATCATGTAAAATAAGGATTTTCATACAAAAAGCTGGTCAACTGTGGTCCAAGATGTGCAAAAAATGACCCTTTATTTGTCCGACAATGGGGAAAATACAGTGTTGCAACAGAAGAGCAGAAAATATTACTGTAAAATGGGATTCATATTAAAGCCCCACCAAATGTTAGCCATGAAATAGACTAAAATAAAAGCTTTTTAATTTTTTTTTTATTTTTTATTTGCACTGAAAAACATAGTCCTCACTGTGAGTGGGCTGATTATTAGTTATTATTCAAATCAAACAGGAATGGCGATTTATTCAGTTAATGTAACATAACTAAGTTTAAAACATCAAGCAAATGTTCAAGTGTTTATCTTCAAAAAGGTTGGGAAATGACACCTGTTGAGCCCATCATAGCATCAATGGAGCTCTGGGAACTAGTTGTTGAACTTTGTTGTCATGTCTTATAAATCTAGTTTCTCTTTACAACTCGAATAATCCCTCCTTGTAAACTTCATGCACCGGCTGATTCATAGAGACCTCTGCACACCTTCAGCACATTGCATTGTTAAAACATTGTGCCTGTGCCTGTTGAATATCTACCAAGAAAACAATGTCTCACTTCTGTTGTGTGCGCGTGTGGAAAAAATATTATTATTGCTATTCAATTATTCCGTAAAATATGGAAAAACACCCAATAAAGCATTCACTCAGTACAAATGCCTTTTAGAAATAATCATGCATTCTTATGAAGTAATCACATGCCTTAGATCCCAGATACATCCCATTAGACAAACTGTTCATCATCACAAAAATTGCAGCTTCGACGCCTTTCTAGTGTCAGCCCTTGTCTAAACAGCCTTGTATCAGTGCCATGACAGCCTATAATTTGCCTCATGTTAGCTTAAATGAACGCCATAATAAGGGTTATCCAATTCATGCTAAGTGTCATAATCCGGTGCAGAGTGGCGGTAATACACTGGTGTCATTGGAGCGCTGTTAATGCTTCAGCGATCACCTCCACATGGCCCACAGCCAAACCGTGACTCTGGGGGACGCGCCGCTTCTTTAATGCCACCTATAAGCCAATAAGAGAACTTTTGGGCCGCGTTCTATCTGGCGACCTCCTTTCTCAGAACTGCAAGCAAGCAAGATGTCGTCGAAACTAAATCACGCTGTGTATTCTTTTCTTTTCATTACCATTTCTGATAATATCTATTCAATGCCCAGGAGGAAGACTCTTTTTGCCTGGGTTGGGCTGCAGCTTCAGCAACTTTTTAGTTTAGGGGTTAAAAAGCTAGGATTCCAGGATGTTTCAACAGGAACTACATAGGTGAATCGTGGATCAAAACTCTATGCCCTCTAGGTATAGAACGGTCACACTTACTAGTGGCACCTATTGTATACATCTTCTACTTTCAGGTACAGAAGGCGCTATGGGAGACTGCGAGGTCCCCCTTGTGTGGAAACCTTTGGGCGTGCTGTTCTCAGGCATAGAGTGGCTCATTTTGCTTTAATTACAGTAAGTACAGCGGGCCCCCCAGGCTTGTTTAAACAGATCAACCAGCAGAAGAAAGAAGAAAATGCTAATTAGCGCCGTAATGTTGCTGACCATGCAGGTTCTCCCCACACTGCTGAGTTTTATTGACATAAGAGGGACAATAGGAATCTGTATTCAAATGGTGAGCTTTGCCGAGTATTTGTAGGGTTCTTTTGCTTTAGAACACATACAATATAAAGATAACGTTTGGCTGGTAAGTCCATTTTCTATAGTACCGCAACATCGATTTTGTTGGGCCTCAGAAGAGCAAAAACCTGTGCTACTTTAATCCGTTAATTTACTATATGAAACGTACATTTTCAATCATTTAAAATATGCATTAATGTAGTCTATTGGTAGTTTAGTCAGGAATGTGTTCATTTGGTTTAATGATGAGATTATTGAGCATCATAAGGAGCCTGGTGTTTTCATGATATACGGTACTTAAATGCTATATACCAAATCACCACCAGATCAGGCCTTTCTATTTTGTGCATTTTAGTTTACACACACACGCGCACACACACACACACACACACACACACACACACTCACACACTCACTCTGCTCTATTTTACTCTTAAACAAATTATAACAAGTAAAGTAAGTATCTAAATGGGTTGTTTTCTAAGGAAAGCGTGGAAGATAATGTCTTAAAAAAAAGATTGCTTCTCTCCACAAGTCGCGACGCGTGTGATGTACAAGTGCCTTTAATTATTGACACGTGAAGCCAAAAGCGGTCTTAGAGTCATTAAAAGTTCATAGTAATTCCTGGGTTGAATTCAGACGGAAATATAAACAAGTGAGAACAAACCCAATCCGCAAGTTGGATCCATTCCATACTATTTTGACTATCATCCCATCCCTAGTAAATATTTAAAATGTATGTTGATGAATATTGCTGCCAATAAGCTGCAAAAGATAGATACGCATTTGTACAACTCACTAGTACTATTGAGGCTTACACACGTTCCCTGCACACTCTGAACACAGGGATATGTGGATGATTACTATTATATATATGGTTTTACTATCATTTACCACAGAACTAATTACTTATTATAATTATTTGGAGGCAATAAAAAATATATGCTGAATTCAATATTTGGTTGTTCACATTCTATGCGCAATGGTAAGTGAATCTGTTTTATGTTTTGTTTTGTTCATACACCTCCTGATTCTTAACTGTAGTGCAATGCAGAACACTTCTAATGCATTCCATGTTTCCGAGCCAAGACGTTGTGTTTTGTGTTGTGTGTGTGTGTGTGTATGTGTGTGAAAGAAAGAGGGGAGCGAGTCAGAATCAGGATCAATACTATTGACCTGTTTACCTTGGGTGCCGAGCATACGGGCCTGCTCATGGTTTACCACTTGAAACATTAAAACCAGACTATTAGTAATACTTTGGTCCTTCTCTTTACTGATTGGAAGGCCTACACTGGGGCGTCCGGGCTAACAGACATGAGGGGAGGGTGATGCGCGCTGGGAGAAGGGGGTTAAAGAACGAGGGGAGAGAGGAGACCCTGAACCTAATCCTCTCGACTTAAAGCCATCGGGTTTTGGCCCATGTCTGGACGCTTGCCTCTGGACCTGATGTGGTCACTCAACCCTATCGAGCTGCGGGGCATTGTGGTTCGTCCGCCTCTGCCCCCCCGCCCCCACCCCAACAAATCCCCACCCCCCACACACAATCCCCCACCCCCGGGCGCTTTTGTGTTCCCCCCACCTCCTCCGTTTTTCCCTCATCCTCCTGCGCGCTGGCAGAGAACAGAATTTCTTTAAATGCTTAATTTTTCCCTCCTTTGGCTTCCTCTTTGCGGGCGCCCTCTCACTTGTTTGTCCATCGATTTTTCATCCCTCTTCAGCCAATGCCACCCCCACCATCCCACACTCCTCCTCGCTCCCTCCTCCCCCTCCTCTCGCCTCTCTCCGCTGTTGATGCAATCTGATTTATTTATTTATTTATTTTAAACTGGTTGCCCAGGTAATTTGTGGCAGGTAATGACTTTCAGTGAATCTAGTTTGCGCTCTTTGAATTCTTTTTTCCCCGACCTTTGCGTCATCGGGGCCCATCTCCCTGCACATCCCCTTTTGTCCTATTCGCGCGCCTGCTTTTCTATTCCCCATCCCTCCGCTGCGCTCACTCTGTCTCTCCCGGCTGCCCGGTGCCGTGTATTTTTAATTCCCCCAGATATTGGTGCTGTGCTGTACAGGGGTAGAGGTGTGTGGATTTGCGTGTGATTGACAGCTGGCCCTCTGCTCTCTATGGAGGCCTCTCGGTGCACTTGTACCCGTGCAGCACCTCCACCTGACTGCTCCTGTGTCTGTAGCCAGCCCTCTAGTGTCCACTGGGGCCATGGCACACAACTTATCTCTCCACTTCACTTTTGGAAAATGAGGAGTTCGACTGGGCTCATGTTTTTGCTTAAAAATGGCTCTGTATGTTGGCCTAATATTTTGAACAAATATGTCTTTTTTGTCTTTCTAAAAAAGTAAATGGATGCAATATATCTTATAACATTACTAAAAAAAATCAGATGTAAGAAGTGCATGTACAATTATTATTATTTCATTATTTCCTATGATTGGGCTTATATATCATGCCAATTGTCTGCTTCAAGTTTGTTGTGCACTTTTTATCAAATTGTTATTTGTTAATATTCAATTAATATTTTCCCCCAAAAAAACAGATGCTTGCTGTTGTTTGCTGTAAATGCAGGCTGGTTTGGGTGCAGTGTTGGTGTGTACCGTGTAACTATGTGAAATCTCAAGAGGCATTCTCTCTCCCACATTCCCACCTCTCTCCCTTGTTCTTTACCTTCCTGTGCCTCTCCTTGTCCGTGGCCTCAGCAGCACTGGGCCATTAGTATTCATGGGGGGAAGGTCTTGGGGGTAAAACGCCTCCTGGCTGTTCCCTGGGCCAGCTGGCACACCGGTGCATGCTCCGGACCGGCCTTGGACACTTCCAGAAAGAGCAGCAGGTAGAGCTGGGGCCAGAGTGGGCTTACAGTAACACCAACCAGTGCAGCGCATTAACTGTAAAGCCTTGATGTGTTTTTATATTGAACATACATTACTGCAGCGTACAGCGGTTACTACCCTCTGCCTTTCCTGGGTGTACACCGACTTATTTAATAAACAAATGCTTTCAGCAAAAAGGTGCCTGTACTACTCACATTTCATTATTTGAAGGACAATTTAGCAGCAGAGGGATTAAAATTGCACACTGTGAACAAGCATACATCTCACTTCAGTTTGATAATCAAAAAACAATAAAAGTTAAGCACACCAGGTTTTCCTGCCACTTTTTATTAATGCACAAATAAACTACAATTTCTCAGAGCAAGGCGTCCCGCACTGAGACCTCCAAGCAAAGTGTATTTTTGAATAAAACAGCCATTCCTGAGAAAAATAAATAGTAGTAGTAATAGTATTTTAAAAAATAGTGCCTGAGTGCGAGGTCCTTCCAGGAGGGGACAGTAGAGAGCAGGGCTCGGCCCCCACCTCTGCTTTGTCCACTGGAGCAAGAGGGACAGAGCTCTCAAGCAAGATCTGAAAATGGACTCTGACAGAAAAAAAAAGCATATTTGTCCTTTTAAAATAAAATTATTTGATCCAATTATGAACACCGAATGGCAGCTTAATTCTTGTTGGTTGTAATTACCACAATAAATACAGATGTTTTTTCTTCAGGTGCTTCAAGGTTGCTGTTTTCTCTCTCATTGGTTAGTTTTAAAAGTCCATAGTAGTATTTTATTTTCCTAAGGCTGCTTAATAACACACATTCTAAGTTGAGAGAACAAATTCAAAAAAGGTGGCAGCATATCTACCAACAATGCAGAGCTCCTGGTGCCCTGTGCTCTGTGTCCTGCTCTGTGCGGAGGTCAGGGCAGAATTCATCTCCTTTAATCATGCAGATGAACGTGACCTTGGGCGGCCTTGGCACCAGTCACATCAGCACCCCTCTCCGGCCTTGCTTTGCATCCCTGATTGTGTTAAATCATGTTTCCCTATCATCAGCAGACACCCGATGGACAGCATCCCTCTCTAAGCACATCCACAAAGGGATAATTGCCAAGACCTTTAAAAGCCTTTCAGAAAGAAACAGGAAAATCAACATAATTCAGATGAAGGGGAATATCCGAGACACAAAGTGAGCTGGGCAATATTGGGCATCGGGAAAAAAATAAGGCCGGAGTTTTAAGCAGGTGGGTCCTTGGCATTATTATGATGATGCGTTTATCCGTGCAGAGAGGGCCAGCCCACTGGAGGGCCCTAAATGAAGAGGCTGACCTTCAAGCGGCCCTCTCTGTGTTCATTAGCCACGTGGTGCTTATCTACAATAACAGAGCAGAGTGGAGACAGGCCAAAGTCAATGACGCACTACAGGTGGAACTATGTGGAGACACTGGGTCATTGGCTTTTACCCCTTTACCCCAGTGGAACCCAACTCCCCTGAAACACTATCCACAAATATGAATTATCAGGTTAATGCACAAGTTTAGAAATGCAAATTTAGTATGATGTGGTGTGGAGAAAGCAACCAGAACTTTATTTTGAACTGGACTGACACAAACACACTTAACGTTTCTTCCATATTTTGTGGAGTCCCATAAGCGCAACATATTCCCATAGTGACCCCAAGTGACGCCCCCTACGCACGCACACACAAAACAAAATCAAAGTCCTGTCTGCAACTGAAACTGGAGTGTTTCCAAACCAACCCCATGTATTTTTATTGTTTTATTTTTTATTTTTTTTAAATCATTGGAGTCATTATCGTAATTTGGTTAGATTTGGCACACTGGCAAATATTAAACACTTCTTATTACAGAATTTCCAACAACATGGTTAAATATTTGTTACTGGCTTTGTCTATAACATTGTCTACCGTAATTTGAACATGATTTCCTTTGTATACTTAAATAAGCTCCGCCTTGAGAATGAACACGTGTAATACAATTAAGCCCCTGAATAGAACAATAGTAAATGATTACAATCTAAATTGGTATCAGTTCACATTAGATTAAAACTAGCAGCAGTGGTATGTGGGGGTGGATGGGGGTAAATAGATGAATAAAGCAGAGAGGGAGAGCGCAGATAGAGAACGTGGTCGATAGTGTCAAAAGCGGATGACAGATCTAAAAGAATGAATATTGATCTGGAGGGCCTTTACTCAGGCGACCTGTGGGAGGTCAGCCTGTGTAATTAGACACAGAGAGGGGAGGGAGGGGGAGGAGGGGGATTGGGGAGGCAGGCCGAGGCAGACCGAGGCAGGTGTGCTTGGACTTGGACCTGAGTCGACGTTCTTTTTCTAAACCAATTAACTCGACTAGGCTAGCACTTCAAAAAAAGATCCGTTTTGTAGTCACTATCAGTTGATAAAAATCATTTTGGTCCGTTGAATAGTTTCCAGATAAGAACAAAGGACGTTTTGGTGGATTGGGTTGGTATTGACTATAAAATATTAAATATAGCATGTAATATATTTGATATCAGGACAACTAACTTTGGCATTGGGTCTAGATCTTATTTTTCAACATACTGTTCACTTTGTATATCACACATGATGACTTTCTTGTAGCAGCTCGGTTTATGTGCTTTGAGTGAGGCGCAAAGCTCAGACGCTAAGATCTATGGGTAAATCCACAGCTTTGTTCTATTATGGCCCAGATTGACCTTATAATATAAGAGTTTCAAATGTCTACATGCAAGATAAGTTCAATGTCATACCGTGGAACATTCCAGGCAAAGCGATAACATTTCCATGGAGACAGGTGGCGGACCCATCACTAGAGAAGTGACTAAGTGCACTGAAACATTGTATTTGCTTTTGTGTAGAATATTAGTCAGTGTTATATTGTTATTATAAAATGTAATTGTCTCTTTTCTCTGTTTCCAGATCTCTGCGTTACCTCTGCAACTCCTTCTGCTTTGGTGAGTCTCTCTTCCTATAGTACGGTACTTCGGTGTTGTGTCTATTGCTTGCTACTCACTGATCTGAAGTGATATATGGAGGCTTAGTTAGACACGGATAAGGTGGTGTTTATTGGAGTGCTGGATTTAAGTCCAAAACACCCCGGGCTACAGACTGCAGACTGCTCAAACAAGACCTGGAAACATGATGGCTCTATAGCTCTTCATCTGTGCGTCTTTCCATCCATTTTGTGTGCGATTCTCACACACCCCCAAACACATGAATGCACATTTTCCCCGGCTGGCTCACAGATGGCACATGTGCAGTTCGGAGAAGTGGCCCAGAAGTAGTCAACTCCACACGCATTTGCTTGTCTCTCTATCAGTCTGTCTGTAATCCGTGTATCATTGGCTTTATCCACTGCGCAACCACTGCTGATTTAGTGCTTCACGGCTTTAGTAATATGGCCTGGAAACAGCATAACACTGATTAATGCAATTTAAGAAAAATAGAAGTACTTTCCCTCATGGGTAATATACTGCATTTTGGTAAATTTTGTTTGTTGGTGTTAAGCTTTGTTATAATGTTGTTTTCTTATCATAACTACACTTGGAGTTGGAGTAATATGTTCTATTAAGTTTGTTTCTCTCTCCAGAGCTCAAAACATTGTGATGGCTATCCAGGAAGGGCCATCTTATCTTTTGTCTTTTGGTTGCAATAATAGATTTTTTAACTCTGATAGAACATCAGCATTTTATGATATGTTTAATCATATCGTGATTGATTTATTTATTTTCATGCAGTGTTGTACTCAATAAAATTAATTACTAAAGTACATATTTTACTCCTACACTTGAGTAATACATTTTGAATAAGTCTACTTTAAGTCAAAAGCTTTGCCACTTTATTTCTTGCACTGCTCATTCAGATATGATTTTGTTTTTCACATTTTTGAAGTATATCCCTTGAAGATTTTGAGATATCTTTTTTATAGATTGATGCTAGACCTGTATAAATATGGCATCTGGGTAATTAGAGGTGTGGTTAAAGAGTGGATGAGTGGTTGCGGTAGGAGTAGGAGGCCTCCTGAACTCCTGAACTCCTCCTGGTGTTACCTTTATGTCACTCTTACAATTACTCTTACCCAAATACTTTTTCTCTTTTATAATCTATTTCTTGCACCACTACATAGTACTTCTACTTGATTATTAATATGAAGTAATGGTATTGAAGTACTGTTTTCATGTTATATGGGTATTGCGTTTCCTAAACCTGAGACCTTTTGTAGTGATTTGTTGTGCGGCCAAATGTTGTCCCTGCATCTAAACTCGTGATGGTTTCCACGTTATACTGTTAGCTGACCCTCAGTCTGTACCCACACCCCTGTATTTACGTACATAGAGTCCACACAGATATGGCGGCGCACACACATACACATACACAGTAGCAGTACAGTTGTCACCGCTGGGGGACGTCTCATGGTAAGGTGAACTCGACTTGAACCTGCTCTAAACATAAATAACATCTCTTTCATCTCAGCCCCACTGACTCTCCGTCCACCCTCAATCGTTCTTTTCCTTGTCTTTCTTCCTGTCCAAGTCTGTTCCCTTCTTTTACCTCTCTTTAACGCTTTCATTTGAGATCGCAAAGGAATGAATATACAGTAAGTCGTTGAGAAAACAGCTAAGGTCTAGCCTTGACGTAGACTCACAGCTCATCAAAAGTGTATATTAAATGAGGACCTGTTTATGCTATCATTGCATCGGATTATTTTTGTATATATGCACATATTTATAACGAGAACAAATAATGCTATTGCTGAAGTTTGTTTCTATGATGTGTGTGTATCGCTGTTACGGGGCTGTAGATCATTAAGCTAGCTTTACATTTGAAATTTGATTTACTGTAATGCACTGTACACCGGTGACAGCCAAGCTAACCTGTCACGCTGATAGTCTGTTCAAAATTACAACGCACGTCTTTTAACCGGCACATATCATAGAGAACATATTACACCTATTAATGCTCACCCCAATGGCTCCCCACTCATTTTAGAGTTAATTTTAAAAAATGCTATTGATTGTATTTAAAGTGTTTCGTTGGCCCCCGTGTACATTTCAGACCTCAGTGTTCCATACACTCCTGCACGCTTGCTGAGGTCTGAGGGCCAGCTCCAATTTCTGGTCCCTACAGGGCCTTTTCTGTAGTCGGCCCTAATCTTTGGAACGCTCCTCCTCCCCACATAACGATTGCACCTTCAGTTGATGATTTTAAACCTTGTTAAAAACACACACTTTTACTCTCTTGCATTGTTTTTATTTGATTTTGATTTTTACCTATTTATTTTTTGGAGACTTGTCGGAGGCCTGTGTTGGTAAAATGTGCTATACAAATACATTTGGATTGGATAGATTTTTTACAAAATAATATGTTTATCTTACACATGACACAAACTACGGCTGAATAAGCACACGGAAGTGTTTAACAGAGTGCTTCAAATCTAGGTGAATCTTTCACCTGCTTGGCATTAATACTAGGAATTGACTTAATAGTTAATAAAATAGTCAAATGAAAACCGATGAAAAAGCTGTGATTATTGTGAGTATATATTTACATATTTTTATTTGTATACTTTGAGCAGAATAGCACATGTTAATGAACATACAATGACTGCTTCAAAATATGATCTTTCGAACTTAATTTGAAAATGGACAAATTTGACAGACTTTAGACACAATTAACATGTGACATCACAACATTCCATCAGCCAATTTTATGGTGGCCAGCTAAAATGAATAAATGAATTCAGATTTTTGTTGTATTTCAATGGTTTCTTGGACTGGTCTAGTGACCTTTAAACATATCATGGCAAAATCTAATGCAATATCAAGCAATCAATCAATCAATCAATCAATCAATCAATAATTCTAGAATGTGAAGGCAACCTATTGGGGTATTTACACTGACTACATGTAGGACTTTGTTTACCTCTCTGTGTCATGTTTTTGTTGTTGTTTTTTGTGTTACGTATAAACATTTCAAGCAAAAAAGAAAATACATATGCTATATTTAGCTTATTTGAGAACATATTCTCATTTACAATAATAACCTGACCAAGAAGCAGCACAATATCAACACAATAAAAAACACACACACACCCACATCAAGCATCAAGACATTTGCAGTCAAGAAATAAAAGGTGTTGGGTTAAAAACATGTGCACTGACTAAGTTTTTTAGAACACAGAGAGAAGAACAAATTAACAAAGTTTTAGAGTCTGTCGCAAATAGTTATATGTGTTAGCGCTCTGTCCTCCCAAGAAGGTTTTGTTCCTGGTCTGTGTAATGGCGTTTCTGTCCAGACTTCCCCCATCAACCCAAAACATGCACAGTAGCTCAATCCTCCCTTTCAATATTTGAGCATGCGGTTACCCTGTACAGGTTGACCGGTTGGCATTGCTGGTTGACAAATTTGCTAATCCAAATCTAAAAGCCTCTATTACATTTTCCAAGATGGGTTTATTTTGGCACAGAGACCATGTTCACACCATGCCACTAGTAACCACCTCCTCACCATGCTCAGAGCTATTTATATCAGAGAATCCAGAGCTCCCCTCTCTTGTTTCCCTTTGGTCCGTACTTGTGTCCCCCTGCTAGCACTTCCTGTTAACACATGGGGCGTTTATTGATAGGCCATTCCCATTAGCGCTGTTTACCTGTCAGGCCTCGCTGCACTAATGAGCCAGCTTTGGGGAGGAAAAATGAGTAGGGATGGTTAACCGCTAATGGATGTTTACCGGCTCCCTGGATACTAGCTCGCTGGCCCGCCTTTGCACCACCTCTGCCGGTACCACTATCGCTAGCCTGCCAGACCCATCCCACGGCTAATTGGTACTGCGCCGCATAGTCAGCCGGGCCGTATTTGATTATCCCGGGATTAGGGTGGGTGGGGAGGGTTAGCAAAAGGGGAAAGAGCCAGATGCGGAGCAGGGAGTGAACCAGATAAGTAGGCAGAGGATTGGTGTTGGAGAGTGGGGGGAGCGGTTGGTATTGCCGGGGCCTAATCGATATTTAGAGAGCTTGGGGTTGAGTGCAGACATTACGGTGGGAGCGAACTAGATGGGGGTTTAAAGGGGTACGTGCTATAGGGTCATAACACGAGGCAAACGTCAAAAGGTTCCTCTCAGTCCTCTATTAGTCGTGGTGGTGAAGGGTAATTGCGCCATTAGGTCTGTAAGTGATACTAAATGGTACAGGTATGGTAAAGGAACTACTGCGTACACTGAGACCGCACGTGAACCCATGTAAATTTTCAATTAGGGGCTTGTAATAGCAGAAATACCCTTGAGAAAAGCAATCAGCATTGCTTTAGCATGACAGATGAGGCTAAAACATGTTAGCGCAGACTAAGCCAGTCGCTACAGAAAAATGTCGTTTTAGCCATTTTGATCTTGAAACACTTAAGTATTAAAACCAGCTGACCCCAGATATTGATTAGACATGGCAAAAGCATTGTCCAAAAAGATGATCAGTGTTCATTAGAGCCATTACTCTGTGGTATGCTGCATTTGTATTTCGGCTAAAAGGTTTGAAAATGTCAAACATGAAATCCAAAAGGCAGAGGTCGACATTACTGTCACCTGTCATGTCTGCCCCCGTGGACCATAATTAATCAAAATGCACTCTGGATCTCTAAATATATCTATGTCTGTACAATGTAGAAATGATCATTTGCAGTACATTACTGAATTTTCTCATTGAAGGCATATTCTGTTGACTTCTTTAACCTGGACTCTCTGAAATTGGATGTAGGCTTAAAGCTACTCATTTTCCCCCATTGTGCAAATATATCTCTGTAAACTTGAACATCGAAATGGCCTAATTACTGTCGGCAAATCCTTTGAGCTAAACCCAACTTGTGTGTGTGAATTAGGGTTGTAAAAAAAGAAAGAAATTGATACCCATTGCACAAATACTAACCAATACTAAAACTAGTAATAAATAAATAAATACATAAATAAATAGATAGATCGATAGATTTGGCTTTTCCCTGAATAGTAGAATGGTCTTGTTTCATATCAGATCCAGTATACAAGTAAACCATTAATAATATTTAAGAAACTACAATTATTTTTTGACATTCTAAAAGATGATGACGTTATCACTGTTGTATTTTTTATTTTTTTTATTGAGAATCAAGTCTTTTCCTTATAGATGTAAATGTAGTTTGAAATTTTAGTATTGTAACAAATCCAGGATAAATGTGAAAACAACGGAGAAACACAACTGCATATTTATTATCTATTAGTCAGCCTTGCAAGACCTTAATTTGAATGACCATGCATACTATTCCCTACTTTTAAAAATTGTTTCCATAAAATGTTTATACTTGACAATTTCTGAGACCAAATGACCAACAAGACACACACTACGGCCTCAATATACCGCAATGCACCTAATTAAAATCCACTGTGATATGGAGACGCAATTGTTATAAGATGAACATGTAATCCCCAGACCCCTGTAAACCCTTTAATTTCACCTGTTCTGGGGAAAATGAAGGGGTCATCCAGACATTCAACGCAGCCTCCTCCATAACCCTCTTTGCCTAATTTGCTTGTACATTCTATTTCTCAATGGCTTATCAGCTCTCACTAATTAAAACCACATGTGAGGCTGGTAACCGACATGCACAGTCACACATACACACCCAGAGAAGCGAGAGAGAACAGGGGATAGAGATAGTTGGAGCTACAATTACCAGGCAGGCCTCTAGTGTCTCATTGGGTGTCTATTAAGAGGGGGGCCTGGCTCATTGTACTGATGGCAGAGTTTAATTACTTCCACCCGGCGCCTGTTGTAAAACATGCTGATAAATGAGCCAACAGGACGGCACATCATTATTTTTCTATAGTGCCAGACTGCGTACAGGATTATGAGAGCGGGAAGAGGGGGGTTCCTGTACCTGCGTGAGACTGGGAGAGTTCATTCGTCTCACAGGGGAGAGTATGAAACATTTTCTGCGTGTTTGTGTGTGTGGCAGTGCCTCTGAAACATAGAGGACATCAAATTAGAGCTGTAGTTATGTCTGGATGTACAATGGGCAGTAAATGTCCTTATTAGAATCCACTACAGGTGTAACGCAGTGGCCCGGTCCCAAGCCTGGAGTTATAAAGTGGGTTGAGGCAGAAAGAGCATCTGAAATAAAGCTTAATAATTTATTTTGTTGAATCTCAATCCGACAGAGCAGAGTATAGAAAAATTAAACAGTTGGCGAGCAATATTGAAACACATTTTTGGACTGAAGAGGATGTCTTTTCTCACTTTGATTTGGACTTATTTTATTTAACCTTTATTTATGCAGGTAGGCCGATTGATTATATCACAATTGTAATTAGAGGGGGACACTGCATATTGAAAAGTGCATATTTCTGCACTTTTTGGGTAAATTTGACATTTTATTAACTTTTTGTTCCATACCTCAATCAAGACATACACAATTTGAGCACATTTCTGATTAATATCTAAGTATCTTCTGAAAATGTATCATTGTGATAGTTAAAAGATATATCAAGCGATATTTTTTTGTCATCATTTACTACCCCTAATTGCAACACATCTTTTGGTGTTCATATTTTTTGGAAGCCAATTATGCCAGAACATTTTTTTGTAATGAAACATAAATTTAGCTTAGATTTTTCGCACTCAAAAGTAACAGAAAAACATGGTAGTAACGCATATTAATGACTCTATGGCTCAAGGTGCACATACTGTAAACAGACATTTGCATAAAATTAAAATACCCGTTTCAACCAAACAATGCACCCATCACAATAGCGGGCCACCCATGATGAAGCAGTGATGCTCATGGCACCCAATGTAGAATTACAAGCTCTACTTTGCAGCATATGTTGATGCATCTTACAAACAAATATACATATTCATAGTCATTAATTTTATACATTTTCTGTGGGAGGGGGTTATGTGGGGACCCCATCTGATTAATTGTGTTCCTCCTTCTCCATTATTAAATCGCTGAGGCAAATATCCCCCATACAATAAATCCCTCTTGGGCCTCGATTAATCAAAAGGCACACAAAGCTAGGACTTGTGGCGTGCAGGTAGACTTCCAGTGCTAAATCATCTTTATTGCATGGCGAGCAGCTCCGAGCCTGTTTAGGGTCCAGTGCTGTGGTGCAGTGAATGTCTCCATGTGGTCAGGCCGTAGGGTCACACCCTCAAAGTCATTGATTTGCCAACTTATCCAGGGCACAAAGGTGACAAGGGTGAGCTTCTGAGCAGACTGGCAAAGCCTAACTAATTACATGAATTATGTGGTCTCATGGATAGCTTTATCTTCATGTGACCGGATTGCATGCAGTGGCTCAGTAAAGTACTGTATGTGAAGTCAAAGCTCATCATATCAAATTATAAATTCAAATTATGTTATCTAAATTTAATAAGGGATTCCATAGTATTTCCCACAAAACTTTTATTGCTTGGAATTTACATGTACATTTTTCTTCTGTACCTGCATTAGACAGACGAGGTCTGATATGTTCATTTCCCACGTCTTGTTATCAGTTGGCATCTCCTCCACTTAGATTTGGGTCATACAGTGATAATAGCAGGTTATGTAATTAGAGCCCCCGCCTCCTGTTCACCAGTGGCCCATAGAGTCTTCTGCAGAGGAGCACTTTACACCAAGCGGAGATGCAGAGAACCAGCTTTCTGGAAACCTCAATTAACCTAAATGATTAGCTGTAGCCACGTAGCGCACCTCTCTAGCTTGACATTTTTCAACCAAGCTAATATTAGCATAGTGACTTCATTTGATTCTGTTCTACTTCATCACTGTCCTTTTACTGGGAGGTCTTTCTTGTCTTATTGACCGAAAATGACAATGTTTTTGTACTATCGCAGCCTTGTTATTTCCATTTAATGCAAAAGTGCTGATGTTAATTTGGTGGCCGCTGCATAATGAGGCTTACATTTGATTAATAGAGAGTGGGGTGGCATTACAAGCTACAGGAGGCTACTGTGGTATGTGGTTTACCTTCACCTTATGTTAAATACTAATTGATTCTAATGCATTTTTAATTCCTTACTAATTGGCAATTACACTTCGAAAGCGCGCCAAGTTGCTGTTCGGGCAGAATCGCCGAGCTTGTTGGGAGCGAATATGTAGTTTAAAGGGCATAGTCTTCGCTAACATCAACAACTAAATGCCACACTTGTCTGTTAATGTGTCAACCAAATCAAAGATGCACAGTGGTCGAGGGGTGCTAAGTGACAGGTGACCTTGGTGGCATGATTGAAGACTGGGTTGGTATTTGAACCCTCTGATCTTGGAGTGGGAAACCCTGTCTAGTTCTGTCTAGAGATGCGGGCCCGACCAATTAGACGAGAAACGGCAGTGACACTCGTCGGTTCACTTATCAAAACAGTCTTCAAGGGTCTTCATGAATTCAAATGAAATGTGGCTTCAAACGCAGATAGGACAGTCAATAGTATTTGGATCTGGGTCGACATGTATGATGGTTGCAGAGGTCGGACAAGGTTTGGCTGTTAATCCTGTCAAGGCCAGTTGGAATATTCTGCATTCTTGCTTCGCTGTATTTGTTATATATTCTTCCTGTATCCTTAGTTACCCCAGCCTAGTCAAACTCTTATTGGATATCTCATAAAGAATCCACGAACCTGGTTGTGGTGTTTCTGATCCTACACACACACACACACACCTGCCCCCCTACTCCATCTATTACTGGGCCCCACAGTGTTCCATAATGTTCTGAGTAGTCAAGCATATAAATAAAGGTGAAGCAAAATGACTGGCTCTGTCTTGACAGAAGTGCTGAACCACAAAGAACACCTTGAAGGGCATGTTAACTGTCAATAGAGTTCTGTGCAGGCCCCTTCAATTAACATAAAACTAAACTGCTCTCCAGTTAGCCGCTATATCTGCCTGGCGCTGTCTCCCCTCACCCATTCGCTATTCTTGGCCCCCCAATGTTGGCTGCCGTCATGCCGTCTAGCCGCCGAAGAGGCAGTAAACAACATCTCGCCATGTACTTGCACAGAGGCGGTTACAAACTCGTATAATGATATTCTGCACACAAACATGGAGTTCCACATTCACAGCCCAGATATTCAAACACACACTCGCACCAACCTCACAAATTATAGACCCAAAGAGACACACACCACAACACACGCACTCACAAATTTGAAAAATCCCATTTACTGTGATGCTACGTGACTGAACATGGCTAGCGTGGCGTAGCTTACCCTCTCTCCTAGGCCCATGGTAATGCTGCATGAGATTTGTGATGCAGTGGGGAGATGCATATGGAAGGCCTGTGCTCAGATCTCTCGGTCATGCACCCCATTAGGTGCTGTTGATGCTGTTGCTATCAAAGCTGAAGTAAACTGCTCAGCGGTCGGCCGTATGCCTAAGCACAGAGACTGAGGCAGGCCAGCCAGCACATATACAGCCAGGATTGGCCTATCCGTCTTGTAATTAGGATGTGTGAGTGGGCTTTCGGGAGGTAACTTTCTGCTCTCAACAAGATAGAAGTGCTCTAGTGGAAGATAAGCCGTGTTCAAGCTGAGCTGAAGTCTGCTTTTACTGTGCACATGGCATCCCATAATATGTGACTTTACGCTAATGGTGCACAGGCCTTATAGGATTTCAACTGCAGTGAAGTATTTCATCATGTAGATTCTTCCAGTGTGCAGAATCAACACCAATCTGAGGAGGATCGTTTGCCCTGCAGACAAACAGAATGACGAAAACGCCCAGAATGAATGGGCTCAAGGATTCAGTCCTGTGCTGAATAGCCCCTAATGTGTTTGGGTTTTGCGATAACGTGGACTAAATGCAGCCATTCTTCTGCACATCACAAAAAATCCAATGGTAGCTTTCACATTTGCTTCCCATCACCAGTGATTCCTGGGGAGGCGTTATTTGTACAGCACACAACAGCCCAGCTATGAAGTGATTGTCTGTGTTTTGCGAGGGGCCACTCGTCTTTCATTACCCTGCCAGGATCCATGGATATTTGTGGAGGTGAAACTAACATGCTTAGGTGTTGTTTTGCCGCTTCACCATTCTCTGGAGGGACTTAGTTCTGGTGGAGATTTGCTCCCTTTTGCGGAAATGTGTCTGTGTTTCAATAAAGAAGGGATGGCATCAGCTGGCATCAAACCAGCGATTCAAACCCTTATCTGTGTGAGCTCTTTTTGAAAGTGCTGTGTGTCGCTGCAGGATGTTCATATCTATCTTGCTTTTTATTTTTCTACGTATGTTCTTGTGGCATCTGTGCGTCATCACTAAACAAAGATGCTTGCATTTTTGAAGGTTAACTAAAGGAATGTTTTCCTCTATGACAAACTAGTCCGAGATAGACTTATATTAGGGCTTTATTTATATATATATATATATATATATATATGAAATGTCCTTTATCTCCTACAGCCGTTTGCAAATGAGCCAGTTAAGCTCTGCACAATCGAAGCAACAACAGATAAACTACTTTCAACTTCCATTTTACCGCACAAAGTGTATCAATAGCTCCACAGACAAAAATGTGGCAAAGAAACCGAAAGAAACAGTTGATAGTCTCTTGGTGCTGTCAGAATGTTGAGAGGCATATTGAATGAAAATTATGTCAGTGCAAAACTTCAAGGTGAAAACGTTAGACCATCCCTAGTTGCATTAGTCAAAAACAAGGGACAAGGTATAGCTTTGATAAATAGGGAATATAGATGTAGAAGGGATGCTTTCTGAATAGCAACAATACATCTGTCTTAACTGTGATCAGAGCGAGAAACATAGTGTTCACCACAGCCAAAAGCGACCACAAGCCTCCTGACAGCGACAAAAAGGTTGCTCATCCTATTGCCACCCTGGCCTGATCCCTTTAGCGCGGCGCACTGGTTTTAGGTTTAGACTCGGGCGTGAAATTCTGCTAAGCGTGGTCGGGAGCGGCGGAACATGGAACACGGATGAGCCGGGATTAGGGAGACCCAAAGCCCTGCCTTCATCTGAGCCTCGTAGGGCATCTGTGATCTGGATAGTGCTCAGTGGGCGACGCATGCCTGTCAATGTCCACACAACAGCTCCAGGTCCCAGCGGGTGCTCATCCACACACCTCTGTCCACCTCGAGTAACCTTTATCCCAATCCCCGGCTTTATCAGCACACTCCCTCTCCACGTGAGGCTGTTTGCCGCCTCTCGTCTTGTTATGGACTAAACTATCTCTTCTCATTGTTAGGTGTGTTGGACTAATGAGTGGTCGGCAGGCCATTTACAGCCCTTATGGGAGTTAAGATTTTAAGGCTGCACATTGTATCACAAAATAATTGGTATTTCAATATTGGCTAACACAATAGTAGATATTGCAGGGTTAAATATATCGCAATACCAACAAGGTTCTCCATCTGAAAGAAATGTTGAAAAGGCTGATTTTTATTTATTTTCCGTATTCAGTCTAAATTAACCTTGTTTTAGTCACAGTTACCGGTAAGTTTTTATTTTGACAGACAGACTAATACATTAAAACATGAACATATTTGTTTTGATATAACTGTATAACTGTATAATTATACATTATTGTGTCAAAAAGTATATTCAAATATCGCATTCATCGACATTGCAGTACTTACAAGCCATATCGCAATAACTTCCAATATTGTGCAGCCCTATTAAACTTTTTTAAGTACAAATTTTATGTTTATGTCTAGACTAGACTACACGAGACCCAATTTATGATTACAATTAATGTACACCTAAATTGTAATTTATACACATTTTAATGAAAGTTAAGTTGTAATGATGTAATCTGATAATCAAACTGACTCATTTACATTTTTTTCCGAACATGCTTGAAACACGCTGTCTATTTATGAAGCTAACATAACCTTTCACTGCAAACACAGACAGAACACATGTCCTGTTTACCAAAGATGTATATCACTGGCCCAGTGTTTAATGCTGTATACATTAGACAGGCTACCTTTATAGCACGATATATGTCCAGCTTTATGTTCAGTTCTGGATATTTGCGTGCATGTCCATGTCTGGGCGAGTCGTGCACAAAACCATGGCTGGTGCATAGGACATGTCGGTGAATATATTGCAGCCTCAGTTCTTTGTGAGTCCATCTGTGTACACTGATGACTGTGCATGTCAAGGGCCCATATGCTGCCCTCATCCTGCCCTCCTTCTCCTCTCCTCGCCGCCCTGTCCTTAGACCTTCTACACTTGTGCACACTTTTCATCTCGAGTCGATACCTATTGAGCACTCCTTGAAAGGGAAATGACAGCTAGTTCATAACTTCCAAAGCTGATCAATAGGTACCTGCAAGGGCTCAAGCCATTCCTGAATCAGCCTTCACTTCAAGTACTCATCAACCTGAACAGCCTTTTACAGTTACCTAGCCTCATTAAAGAGAGGACACGATGCACATTTAAACTTATATAACAATAAAAAGAAGATTGGTCTTTCTTGATCATTTTATTTAAAGTAATGCATTCACTTCTCTTCTATTTTGTCTTTTTGTGAATACACTTTTTTTACTCTACATTATATTATATTGAAGAGTTGTAACCAGACAATTGTAATATTTAATCTAATGGTTTTGGAATTTACTTCTTTAGGGCATTTTAGCAGGTGAGAGTAGGAAACTGATCGAAGGAGTGTGTTGTGTATGATTGTTGTGAATAATTTGGATCACGGTGCTTCCCTTGCAAATGCGTTATTAACTAAACATGATAACTGATCAACAACTAATCAATTCTTGAAATAATCGTTATCTGGTCTGTATACCGCATCCAAAACATGACATGTGCCAAGAGAAGAGGTTTTATGACTCAGACAGAGCAGTAATTACATAAAAAAGACACAGAAAATGTGTTTTTGTGTCAGTGACTATACTTCATCACAACAGCCTAAAGTGCTTAGCATCATCTTGATCAATTTAGTGAAAATATCATATTCACAGGCCTTTCTATTTCTAAAAAACAAATCCACTGATCAAAGAATAATGGCCTGATGAATCAATTATCAATGTTCTCGTTAATAGAAGCTCTAGTATTAGATTACTCTGTGTGCTGGACTTTAATTGTGCTCTTGTTTCCTTAAACTTTCCTCCGCACTCTCTCAGAGGTGTGGTACAGTAAAAAACCTCCACTTGCATGTCCAAGGACAAGAGACAGGCGAAGCTTTGAGGCCCCAACCAAGAAAGCTGAGGGCCACAAACTATAGAAGAAAAATGACAGTATGTGTATTTAGGAGGGAGGCCGGGCGGGGGGTGATAAATATCTGCTTACTTTTTCACTTAGCAGAAGAAAGGCCTCCCTGGCAGAGCTTGAAACAGTTCGGGGGCTAGAGTCTGCGTCCAGTTTTGAGCCGGCAGCTGTGGTTCCAACGCTCCCCGGTACGCGCCACTCTGCCTGCCTTCCCTTTACTGACGCGCTCTGCCTCGACCTCCTGTTCAAAGCAAAGTTGGCTCCTTATTTATGTGCAAATTTGCTCTTAGGCCCTACGAGGGTGGCGCGCATGCTGAATCTCTCCTTTCTGGGCTTTAGCAGATTATCCCGCTGCTCCCTTTGGTCCCCGTCGCCCTAAGCCCAGCTGCCCCGACCTTTTGTCATTGAGACTTTTCTCTTCTCGCCTTGGTGTCTTTCTCTCCTAAGGCCCCCCCCCTCCCAACCTCCCTTCCCTCTATCCTTCATCCCATGCCTCAAACCCCCCTCCCAAGCCCGCTCGCTCCGGGGCCGGGACTGTCCCTCTATCCGGCTGTAGACACCACCGTGCAGCGTCATCTCTCCCCTCCTCCATCTTGTCCTCTGCGCTCTTTCCTTCTCCTCCGTCCCCTGCCTCTCCGCTCCCTCTCTCAAAGGCCATTATATCGCTCTCTTTATGGACAAAGGACCCAGGAGGAGAGAGGGGGGGGGGTGCTGGGGAGCGGGCGCTGGTGTGGAGCATGGCTTGTGCGTTGCTGCTGCTCTCTGGTCTTTAATCGATGAAAGTGGCCCACGTGGAGCTCTGAAGGCTAATCGATAGACTTTCTTCACCTCCTCCCTTTTTCCTTTTTTCTTGACTGTCCGTTTTGTTGCTGACTCTGACAAAACGCCACGGCAGCGCTGAATAACTAAAAGGGGTAGAGGGGTGGGCTTTGAGGGGACATCCCCCCAGTCACTATCTCTGGGGGTCCCTGACAAATGCTGTATATATGTTTTTGTGTCTGTGACAGTTTTGTGACAGAAAATGCGAGGAATTGCTACTAACTGCTGATTTGTGTGAAGCATTATTGAACATTTCTTTAACTTCATAATCTTGTCAACATAAACAATTAGAGGTAGAGCAATGTACAAATTGTATAGCTATGATATGATTCTGGTCCTGATTTCTGTTTTGTTTTACCTAAATGCATAAACTCTATTACATATAGGCTTCTATACTGTTCATAATTGAAACAAAGATTAACAAACTGATTGTATGGTATGTTAACTTTTCAGCAAAACTGTTTAACTTTTATGTGAAGAATGCGGTGAAATGTACTGAATTTTGCTTTATTTCAATGCATTTAATTATGCGAGCAGATTCTCCTGCTTATTTCTTCATATGAATTTGATCTAGCTACCAATGATCATGAAACGGTTAATTTGGCAGCCCAAGCCCCACAGCATATGTTTGTGTGCGTTGTCTCATGTCCAGCAGCTTACGAAACGCCAATCTGATGAAAAGCCGAGAATAAAACCACCCGGATGACCCACGTGTACACCTCAACTGGATCAATTCTCCAGTCTTCTGCTCCCCTCTCCCTTCTCTCCCCTTCTCCCCGACACGTTTGGCCCTATTCCACTGCTGCCTCCCCCCCGCCGCGTTAGGGTGCTGAGCAAACACAGGGCTAAGGGTTGACTCCGTCTCCGCCTCAGCTCTCCGTATGGGTGCTCGGGAGGATTTGGGGAGCTCGGAGCCGATAAGCCACTTCATTGTATTCCTCTCCATCCCTCCTCTCTCACCTCTCTGTGCTGTTCTCACACTGTCTCGCTCCCAGCTCCATATAAAAGCAGTGTCACCACAGACGGACTACACATCTGCTTAGCATTTACAAGCACAGCGCACACACACAGATCAGCTGGCAAACAGGCAGATGCTTCCGATGCGCAATCAGAGCAATTTATGTCTTTCTGGATTTTCAGAGGGAAACAAGAACTGTTGATGTAATATGAAAGGAAATGTATTGAATCTAGTAAAAGTAATAGGGCTGAAACAAGTTAATCAAGTAATCACAACTGATTAATTATTGAGATAAACATAATCTAATTCAGTTATCAAATAATTGTTATCAGGACTGTACAAAGACATGTGCCATGTGCTGAGAGAAGAGGTTTTATAACTCAGACAAAGCAAGAATACTTCAAAAAAGAACAGGGAACATTAACAATTAGTGGGGTTTTTTAAATCCAAAAACTGTTTTGTCTGTAAATATTCTCTATCAGGATGTTCTTGCCTGAGCTTCATCTGGGACAATGTTAGTAAAACTCAAAGCATTTTGCGCTCTAAATAAACTAATTGATTAATCAAAAGAATAATCACTTGATTTCATCGATTAGAAAAATGATGGTTTGCTGCGAATGTTATTATTCAAATGATTTAAATTTAAATAGTAAAATGAATACTTTATGTAGAGTGAACTAGACTCTTTTTAGAACATCATTGACTTCGATAAAGTTTAAGGAGATTTTATAAACGTACATGTTTATTTAAACTTTATAGTTACTGCTAATCATGCATCAAATCTTGGGATGTAAAAACATTTAATGTAATTCTGCCATATTTTGCAATATTTAATTTTCTAGCATTGTATACAAACATTATAGTCATATTTAACTTAAATGTGTTTGATTACAATAATTGCAATAATCTCTCCATGTTGGCGAATATCTACACTGAAAGGTGGCAAATTTGAGTTCTGTTTCATTGCTTCTGCTTTTTGTTCCAAATAAACTGAATATATTGTAAAAGTTTTTATAATTTAGTATCACAATATTGCCAACGTGTCCCTAATCAAATCCTTGTATTTGCATCAAAGATAAACTCATGATAAAAGTCACTTGCCTCCTCCTCCAGTTCACTCAGTCCCGCTGCCTCGTGCCCTGCCTCTTCACACACCTGTCTAACTGGATATTTAACATGTTTTCCCCCTGCTCCCTGTAACCTTCCCAACAGCACTGCGCAGAAACAATTACGCTCAACTCTGTCACCAAAATGACAATTCAACATCCCCTCCACTCCTCACCACCCGAGTGTTAATCGCATGTGGTAATTGCCTTTTCTGCCGCATCTTCACAGTCACTTTATTAGCCTCCTAACAAGGCTTTTTCAAATATAAATAGCAGCCAATGAAATGCCAATTAACCTTGCAAATGTGTATAAACGACTGTCCGGAGACTCGTATATTGACAAGAACTGCCAGAGTGAGGGTAGGCGAGGATAACTCAAGTCGAGATAGGGGTAAAGGTGCTGCCAGGCTCCACGTGCAGTCGGCCGCAGTATCGTGTGTTCTATTCTGATAGGGCTAAAGGAGGATAAAATAGCCCCAAAAAAGCAGATGTTTGGACAGGGTTAGAGATGATGCCAGCCCAAAGGCAAACTGCTCCCACGGGCCTTTGTTTGTTGGGTCTGCTCTGCGCTATTGTTTGGCTGCCTATTAACCTCTTGGCCCCCGGTGGAGAGAGCGGGAAAGGACGGCTGGATTCAAAATGACAGACGTGGCCGCCGTGACACAGGAGGTGAGGAGTGGTCTAACAGGGGCTTAGGGGTAGACGCAGGGAGCGTATAGCTGTCTGGCTAAATAAAGAAGCAGAGCTGAGGGGCTAAGGGGCATGTGCTGTGTTTTAGGTGGGACGGGTGTGCGTTTGGATGGCCAGAAGGGGGAGGAGTTGATCAGGACAGGACCAAAAGTATAACCTCCATGTGCACCAAAAGTTCTGAACTGTGGTAAGGTTTTCTCTCATCAAGTACACAAGTGCAATGCCTTTAACCACTGCACCACCAGTGAACACTAAATGCTTGTTTTCTAATCAAACGGTTTGCTTAGTGAAAGAACAATGCATATGAAAACAGACTTGGCTGTCAGGTTTGACTATACATCTACACATTAAGGTATTGAGGTATTGGATGGCCTAAATATCTATAAGACTGAATATTGACTACACTTGGGGTGAACCAGGTCTAAACACTGCAGAAATCCAGAAAAAAACCAAGATCCAAGGTTTTGAGATTGAGTAATAGCATTTGGTCATACTGTATGCTTTCTTGGTATTAGACAAACCCTAAGAAAAAGTATTGTAATGGTTTGTTTTTATAATTTGATAGCACTGAAATGCTGCTTGAGTCGTAAAGACATGAAAAACTTTGCCCAAGAATCCTGTCCCTGTCTTTGCCAATGTTGCCACATTGGGTTGTCAAGGGTCTTTGCAAATGAAAGTCTCTACATGAATAAATGCTTTCTGGCCAGTATGACACCACAGAACATCCCTGTAGATCATATCTGCCTCCTCTTTACACGGGGACACACCATTTCCTCTGCGTGGCATGCTCTACTCCTGTGTCTGAGCATTACCGGATTGGGCGCGCTAGCCCCTAAAACTCTCACCTGCGCTCTGGTCAAGAGTGAAACAACAAGTGCTACCACACAGCGAGAGGTGGTAGGTGGAGCAGGCAGCCCAGGGAGGATGAACCACGGGATTTAGGAGTCCTGTGGGTAAAGTGGAATGGCAGGAGATACTTGGAGAAAAGTTGTGTGGATCAGATGGAGCTGTCAAGCAGGGCAAAGAGATGAGAGAGCCTGCAGGGTGAGGGGCGAGTTGGGAGATGGGAGTCAGGCAGGGGAGCGGAGACAAGGAGAGCTTAGAGCCAGGATCAGGGCTGTTTTACAGGAAACTGTCAAAGGTAGAGCAGAATGAGTGCGACCAGAGAGTCAATGAGGTGAAGAAATGGAAAAGGTTTTAACGCTAAATAATTCCCACAAAGATTAAAGACGAAAAGTAGGTTAAAGTTTTTAAATTTGGGTCTTTTTATTTTGTGTTGTAACAGATGCGTGCTTTTAAAGTCTTAGGGGCCGTAGTAAAGTTTTGTTTTCCAAATTTGACAGAAAAGGCATGACTTTGGATTATGAAAGCAAAGGAGCATGCAAAGATCCCATTGCTGAACTATGGACTGTTTTATATATGTAGTTTGTCCATAATTTCCTGCTGTACTTTAATCACTTTATTTAGTGATTACACCAAATGAAACCACTGACAATGGTTACCTTCAAGTAGGGTTACCTTGTGTCTCACTGTGCACCATACTATTACCATAAACTTTCATGTTTACAAATCAATAAGACAAGTCAACATGACATATGAGCAGTGTTTAATGTGTTCTCACGTGTCGACCCCTCTCTCATCCTGGGAGCCTGGGAAACTTGTGTTAAATTACGCATAAAGAGGTAGCGGGCCTCTGTCAGGACGCGCTGTGGCCCCATGCAGAGTGCAGTGGATGGACGTGGCAGTGGCCCGTGCCCCCCGGAGAGCTGTGTCAGACCTTATGACCGCATTGTTCAGCCACGCACACATGCTCATCCTCCGCGACGGGAGGGAGATTACAGGCAAAGCGAGCCGGAGAGAAGCACACTTTCCCTGGTCCTCTGCTTCATTTTGCCTCTGAGGCCCCTGATACTGTCCTTTGCAGTTTGGGAACATTCAAAACATGATCTACTCCAGCAGTACAACTAGTGGAATCGAACTTTGCTTACAGGACAAGATTGCCAATGTTTCCTGCACCGTTGTTACCATTGGCTATGGATTCAATTTTTTTTTTTAAAACAACGAAAAAAAGTATTTACTACATCCTATCAGACTATAGATTATGTAAAGGCAGAGGCTGGTTCAGACATCAATGTTGTTGTTCCATACAGACCCAAATTAGACCAACCCACGTAGGGCATGATTTAAAATGTTACATAGTAAAATGTCTGTCTTACCAAAATAACATAAAATGGATTATGTGACGCATTAACGTTTTAAAGACAATACATTAGGAGCTGTAATTACCTTACCAAAAGAAGTGTGCGTGGATATAGAAAAGGAAAACATTTACGTTTTTGGATTATATTTTGGATTGTGATGTTCAGGACATTTGCCTGAGGAAATTTGTGAATTTTATCTTGTGACACTTGGTCTATAACTAGCTAATTCAGCAAACATGGTTTATTATTGTTTTCACCAGTCTTACTTTTATTATATCTGCACTTTCTTCTTCCAGTATTTTTTTTACATACAAACTAGAGCTGTGCGATACCAGAAACGTTGGTATCAATCGATACTATCAGTAAATACTGAGTGTGTTTCTCTCTCACCACAGTCTGACCAGCAGCACGATACTGGCTCAGAGGCTTTTCGCGAGGAGGAAAGAGTCTGCTGGACACGAGCGGCTCCTGATCAAATGAGCCAAAACTATCGCTAAATCAAAAAAAATCATGTGGGGGAAAAAGGTAAATAATCAAAACAAAAAAGATGAAAACTCAAGAATCAATGCAATACCAGTAACCATTTTGGAATCAATATATGGATATCTGCACAAGCCCTACTACAAACCTACTTTACTGCAGATATCTGGAAACACAACATTTTAATGCATTAAATACATAAAAGATTTTTTTTTACTTGCGTTGGTTTAATTTTTGTTGATTGATCAGTATGACAAGAAAGTTCTCAGCATTTGTTCGTGCTCATACTGTATTGTACTATGACTAACATTTCGCTGCATGAGTGAATACAAGATAAGACATGTTAAGCAAATAGGATTATTTTCTTCACTGATTGGTATTGTTCTCATTTAACTTGTATTGTTACAGGATTTGAAGCAGCACACAAGAGTAACCGTTCTTCCAGTAGTTGATGTAAAGCCTGATGCGTTCTGGCAGTCAGCATGTTCTGTGACACTTCAGGGGTTACAAATCGGATTAATAAACGCTTAATTACTTTAAAAGGAAATTCCTCTGACTTTAATTGCATATTAATCAGTGCATATCGTTGCCTTTTAGTCACACTTAATTACCATGCTTTTCCGCCTTTTGGCTTTGCAAGGGTACGGCGCTTAGTGTTTTCTGCACAGCTGAATCACAACCTTTTTGTCTAATAGATTTCATTCCCTCCCCATTGTACTTTTTAGTCCTTCTAGTCTAGTCTAGTAAATACATTTCAATTTTAAAAAGACCTCATATTATGTATCTGGACCTGTGTTGCACTCATGTTAGAATAAACCTCCATGGCTATGACTTTCTTGAGAGCAGTCTACCATTGCTAGTCCAATAACTGACTACCTCTTCCCAGAACGCGCACCACAATGTTTTAATATGTCCGTACTACTGGACTCATGCTTATCTCATTCTCTCATTTCAGCCCTCAAATGATCTTCATTAAATAAAGTATTTCTTGCTAACAGCTATGGTTTTTAGCCCTGTCTCACCTGCTCAAAGCCTGAATGAAGCAAACTATAAGAGCTTTAAATCCTCTTCCCATCCATTACCTGTGGCTACTAAAATCGATGGACACTTCTTCCGCCCTATTGCTTTTAGAAGCTGAGGCATTTGGCTGCAGGGCACTGACTGACCACTCGGACCGGACTTCGCTGTGTCCAACCTGAATCTCCCCTGACAAGTCGTTCTGGCAACCACAGACCATAATTCAAGCTGATTGGCTGGCTCTGCTGGAAGGCATGAGTTTAGCCTGTCCAGCTCCGTACATGGCTGTGGCCTAGGGGTGTTGTGGGTAAGAGGGGGAGGTGTTATCCTGGTCCAGTTAGCACCTTGTTTACAGAGGAAGAACCAATTGATAGAAAACGTTCACACATACAAGTACTTGAAAAATAAATGGAAAAATCTAATGCTTTTAACTTTGTTCTCCCAAAATGGCTATTGTATTGACATACAATGTGCACTGCACAGTTCTTTACTTCCTTGATTGTGACGTAAAGTGCTACAGGCTGAAGCTGGAGCACCGGGATGCTTCATCCGATTGCGTCTCTCTCAGTGCCCCTGGATGCCCTGCAGGCCACGGAAAAACTGGCCTGGGAGACTTCATCTTGTGCCGTGTTTACATCATACATGACCAGTTCACTCCCTCGCAACACTGAAAATGTAGTGCAGGAAAACAAAAGTACAGTGAGAAATACATTTATTACAATGTGGTTTTAAAAGTTATTATGAAAACTTACACTCAATGATGCATTTTATAGCTCTTTATCATACATTTATTCGTGGGTCAACCTTGTCAGGACCTTATAGTCCTGATTTAGTCATGGTCTAGTCCAGGTTTAGTTCCAGGTTTTGAAGTGGTGTGTGTGCATCATTATTTAATGTTTAATTGGCTTATTAATTTTCTACGTGATGTAAGTCCTGGTTTCTGTTTCATTCACCCAAAATATTTTGTTCAGTATAACAAGATAATCAGAGTTTGTTATTACTGCAATTCTGATCATTGTCATTAATATTGTTGTTAAATATAAACCTGTTTTATTTATGCATTATGTGTGTATCGTGTTCTCTTATCACACACTGTCTGCCGCATGTATGATTAATAATCAGACAGAGCGTGCAGCCCAGCAGGAGAGTGATGAATGTTGCTCAGCTCCTGTACCACCTCCTGGTCTAATGCATCCTCCTCTAGGTGATCTGCCTCTCTCTCCATCCTGCCCCGTTCTCCTGCGCAGTAACACCACACATTACAGGCTGCACAAATGAGCCATATCCTCTTTTACTCTTTACCATATCATGCTTCACACGGGGGGAGAGAGCGCGGTCTGTGGGTGAGTGGTAAGATGTAGAGCGCAGCCGATTATCCCCTAATTAACGTTGATTCCTCCCCCATGGACAATGTCCCATCTCATCAGCGGGCCGCCACGTCTTAATGCTAGGTGCTAACTGCCGCGCTCGCATATGTCAGTCCTCGTTAAGGGAGTACGCCAGGCAGTAATGTCCTCCCGTTTAATGGCTTGTAAAAAGATGGTTAACACTCACTATTTGGCTTCCATGCGTTCTTCCCCCTCGCCGCTGTGGAGAGATGACAGATACAGTATGATGGAGCACTCTTAGGGGAAGTTAATTGCAGCCAGACTGTACCTTGGTGTGAGCAGAGAGGTAGTGTGCGGGCATTAAGTGATTGGCCCCTTGGCTACATGCAGCTCTGTTTTACCAGTTCGTAGTCACAATTAGTTTATGAGTGTCTTGTTGTCTAGGCTGTAGTGAATAATAAAGTGTAGACATTATCCAAGGTCCAAGAAAACATCTGGGTATCTGGACCATGTAGTTACACCAATTGATGTTCCTTTTTTTTATGTATTAATACAACTGTCTTGGTTTAAATTGTGATTTATTACCTTGATACGCTTTTAAAAGTGCTACAATTGGTCATTATTGATTCACTCTTTTCACCTGGAAAGAGTAAAGTGTGAAGATCTGGCCAATCTGAGCCAAAGACCTCTCCAACGACCACCTATCACACACCACAGTTATACAAAGGCAATGTGGGGAGAGTGTCAATTTCCCTGGACAAAATTACCCTTTGACCGAACTGCCAAACTGATTTGTGTGGGAATGTTGGGTTTATACTTTATACAAGTCCTTTTTTCAGACATTCTGTTCACGCAGCGTCCTTACCAACCAGATTTTTTGTGTTAGTGGCACGGGAAAATGTGTAACTATGCAATTAGTCAGAGCGGAAATGAGCGGGATTCCCTAGCTATACATTCATAGATAGGAAACCAAATGGATTAAGAATACCATACATATAAACATGGACCCATCCTATCCAACAACTAAACTACTCACCAGTTTACAAGGTGACAAAGACCTTTTCTGTTACTACTGTACAAAACTTTATTTGCGAAGTTAAAAGAGAAAATTAACTGATACATAAAAGTACAGAGGCAGAATTCTGATTATATGATAATCTCTGATCTCGTGTACCCCAGGACTGATATTAAAATTCAGATAAAATCGAAACATCTTCACTGCGCTTACATGTTACTGCGAGCGCGCACTTTCTTCTTCAGAGAACCGGTCAGATGACTCTCGTCCCAGTCTACATGCAGGTAAAAATCTCAAATAGCTGCCAACAGGTATTTAAAAAAAAGTTTGCGTATATAAATAATTACACTTTTTGCATGTAGATAATTGTCAACTACTTTACTTTAAGTTGTTTACATCTCATGCAACTCAATGAAACCCATCACTCGTAGTGTTCATTTTGAACTTAAACATGGCCCACAAGCTATCAGCGTCGAAGGGAGTATAATTAATGTCAATGTTGAATGAAATGAGTTAAACTATACATTCCTGACTGTTTCTTGTCCCGTTGAATGAATATCCTAGCACTGTTGGAGTGCGCTGTATACATGCAGCAGTGCTTAGAGTATGTACAGTTGGACAGAGTACTACAAATGCCTCTGACTTACTGTGAACGGTGAAGACAGATACATTTAATGCGACACTGTAGTGTGGAACATTCCAGGCAAAGCAATAACATCTCTATGGAGACAAGTTGGTGGCGACCGTTCACCGTAACAGTTATATACTGTACCTTTTAAAGAGAGAGTGACTGAACAGTCTGATTAAAAACATCCCCTCTGACCAATTAAATGTTCAGCTTCAGAACTACACTTCACCTTTCATTAACCAATAACCCAGTCTATTACGCCTGTTTACCCAGTTTACCCTGCCATTACTCTGGAAGGCAGTAAAAGCAAATCACATCTCTTCTATATGCACACACTTGGCCAGACAACAGGCAGAATTCCTCTAATGTCGAGAACCGTGTGTCTTCTTTTCCCAGCCTCTCTCTCTCTCTCTTCTCTCTCTCTCTCTCTCTCTCTCTCTCTCTCTCTCTCTCCCTTCTCCCACTCTCCCTCTCTCCCTCTCCCTCTCCCTCTCTCCACTTTTGCCTTGTATTATGAAAAAAAGCAAACACGATTATTTTTGATTTTCCCGTTTGCCGGAGCACTACATTTGGCCCACCCTCTCTTCCCCCGACCTTCTTGATTGAGGGCTAATGAAAAAGCTGTCCTGAGCGTCTCTCCCTCCCTGTATCCATTAAGAATAATTAGACGGGAACAAATTTTGATGCCTGTAACCTCGGTGAGTGTAGCTAATGTGTTATAAATTGCTGCTTGTCCTGGGCCCTGCAAGCATTGGCGCGCGGCGGTGTTGGTGGTTGGCGGTCGTAGTCGTGGTGGTGGTGTGTGTGTGTGTGTGTGTGTGGGGGGGGGGGGGACAGACGCTTAATTCAAAAGCACTCTGTCAACAGTGCTGATTGTGTGGTTAATGAGGATGCGTGGGGGGGACAGACGCTTAATTCAAAAGCACTCTGTCAACAGTGCTGATTTGTGTGGTTAATGAGAGCGTTTAAAACAACAGGCGCAGCTCATGCATCCTAATGCCCGTGGCAGGAGCGGGTTCGATAAAGAGGCTTGTCCACCATAATTAGCCGCGACAAACGCCCAGGATTAAGAGACAGGAGGCTGAACGTGCCGCCGTGCCCCCTTAAAACAGCTCCTACACTTCTTTGACCACGGTGTGAGCTTGACAGCAGAGTGTTGCTCTGATCTGTCCGTGCAGATCCAACAAATTGACTTGTCTTTTGTAACTTAGTGCTGAAGAAGTTCTATATATGTGTAATATAAAGTAGATCAGAGCCTCTAAAGCCTGTGGCTAGAGGGATTCTTCCTTTATCCACTCTCTCTCCTCCTGTCAGCAGTTTGCACTCATTTCTATACTACAGGTGATCAAACCCTAGTTCATAAAATCTATCAAATCTGCATTGCAACAGCTAGTTAGCAAAAGTTGGCAAGCTTCATAAAGTAACTGCAGCTAATGTAAAGAGCAATGATAAATGCTCTTTACACACTGCCCAAAAATTATTTTATTAGCAACTGTATTTAACTTTTCACAAGTTATCGAAATATAGCATAGCTAAAATCAGTACAACCACCACAATACAAACCAAACTATTGCAGATATTGCACTTTGGCTTCTCTTCACTGTCCAAAATCATTCATGTGTCAGCCTGAATGTGCCGACTTTTCAGAATACACCCCATCAAATCTGCCTGGCCAGCCAAAAATACACATTTTTCAAATACTTTACGAAGATGTGCAGTCTGGCACCGGTCTTATTGCCTGGAAAATCCAGAATGATATCATTCTGTATTTTATACAGATTGACCTTATCAAAACAAACATGGCTGCTTATTAGGGGAAAAAAAAAATGCAAAAAATATCACATGGACTGATTTCTGCAGAATCAATGAGTGAAGAAGTTTGATTTTGTTCTAAATGACCAATAAACTCGGGGTGACGAAGGGCGGGGTGGCCAGACTCACTCTTCAAAAAGAAATGAAGAAGGATGTATAAATATAACTGGATAAGACACGCCCCCTCTGCCCGCGATCCAAACTGGGTAGTGGCCACTCCCCTGTACAACCTCACGGCCCAGACATTCAAAGAGTTTGGCCTGTAAAATTAACAACAGTGTTCAATTAGTTTTAGTCTAAAAATAAAATGGAAGGAATTTCAGTCTTTTACCGTTTCTAAAATTCAAAATGTAATTTTTGTCGTCACGGTGAACAATGAACGGTAATATGCTATCGGCGTGCGCGCAAAGCATCATGGGGAAAGGCCCAGAGCTAGCTCCACAACCAGGAAGTAATGCGGAAGAAAGAGATGAGCACACGCCATTGACTTGAATGGAGCGCCATCTTGTCCCCCCGGGGCTTGGTATATCCTCCCCGAGCTCAAATTGGAGTAAGTGACAGGTGGATTAGCAAATTAGACACACACATGGTCCGCCCATATCAAAACAAACATGGGTGCTTACAAGGGAATAATAACATTGTGGACTTCTGCCATAGTTGACTTCTGCCGAATCAATGAGTGAAGCACTAAACACTGTTAATCACAGATGGTTTTTGTTTTCAGGGATTTATACACACAACAGCAGAAAGAAGATGGCATGTAGTGAGCTATCTTGAGATTTGGTTGATTCTGCCTTTTTAGTGATAAATATTCTGTTTACTAGTGGTTTTCTTCTGAACCAGAGCTTGGCGTGGTTCGTGTTCTTGACTTTTGTAAAATGAGCTGAACTGACCGATGGCACAGTACCACCTGCCACCAGAAGGAGGTAGTGTAATGTGGGAGCAGTGTGTCAGCTGTTGGCTAGAAATGAGAGGAAGTTACAGGCTATTTTTATAATATTTAATAAAATCTGAAGTTTCCAGCAATTCGTCTGCATACGAAGAAGACTGGATATGGATGACATTGAAATGAGCAGATAACTTTGTTTAAAATGTTTAGCACCACAATAATCCTCCAACGCCCATTAATCAATTATTCTGATTCTGATGCATTTTTCTGAACTGCTCATTCGTCACAAGTCAAATGTGTGCACAGAATCTGGTGCACAGATATATTTGGGCTTTTAGATTTGCCATATAAGTCTTTGGTTTGGTCTCTGTGTGAACAGAACAGAACAGTGCTAAGAACAGACATGACAGATAGACAGTACATGTCGTAGTTGACTAATCGATGCCTGTCTTTCCGGGCAGGGCATGTCCTTAGTCGACCAAGAATTTCTTTGGTCGACAAGAACCCTATGACCTTGTTTGTTTCCAATGCTCACTGAAATAAATGAACCTGATGACATGTCTTGAGTTTGACTTGAGAAGGTGGTAAGCTGACTGAGAGATTCTGTATAGAAAGAACCAGTCTGGATCCCAGGCTAGCAGCAAATGCCCAAAGTCCAGTGTTTTTGTTTTGAGTGTTTAGTTGTCCATTTGTCAAATACATATACAAATCCTGCTAAATTTTAAGCGTTTTATATTGTAAGATTTGCATCAGTATGCCACATTTATACTTTATTATTCTTGTTTGTTGAACTATCCCTTAATTTGCTATCCAGAGCACTGTGTCTTTGTGGGTAATAGATGGTCCAGGGGAGAGAGTGACACAGCCCCACTCTAAAACAAGCTCAATCCTCCTGTAAATGCAGGCTGACAAGATTAATTGAGCATTGCAGATTGTAAACTGAAAACCCTGGTCTTCCAATGTAAAGGCCATTCTTAAATGCGTGCAAACTTACACCAAAACACTCATATGCATAAAAATAGGGCCCTTAAGTTAAAGCACAACACGGCCTTCTCTCTATCTACCTCGCTTTCTCTCTCTCCCTCTCCCTCACACTTTGGTTGTCTTGTACCACGTGCTTGGACCAACACAAATGACTTGATGGGCAGTTAAATGCAGGGGGTCGGGGGTTAAATGAACACCGTTGTTTATGAGGATGCGCCGTGAATCCATTTGCATTCTAATATTGGCTCTATTCTGAAAGACGCACACACACAAGTCCAGGGCCAGTTATGGGTAAATGGGGGGAGAGAGGAGGAGCAGAGATGACTGGTGGATGGCTTGTTTTAAAATCCCATTATCAAGTTATTTATGGAATTCATGGCCCTACAACCCCAGTGACCTTGTTTTGTTAAACATGAACCAGACACGATTCCGGCACATGGCGCTGCCTATTAGCTTTTGTTTTCAATAGCCTTAAAATGTCAGCAACTTCAATCACCCCTTGGGCAGTGCTGTACTTGTGTGTTTTGGCCCTCATCAAATTGACGCGGGCTATACACACACACGCATTCACTCATACAGTAAAGTGGAGGGAGGGCTTATGCACACTCATGGATTCACTTACATGGTGTGTGCGAATAAAAATCACATCGGTAATAGTGCAGTCACACCTGGTATGTAGCGGGTAAGCAATTTTTCACCAGTCACTCGCTGACCCGTCTCGAGGCAAATGTGTCATACTTTCAACAGAGCATTTTGTGGTTGTACACAAGACTTTTTACTTATGTATTAGGGGTTACACGTTTACATAAGAGCTGTTTAACTGTCCTTTAGTCTTTTCCTATGTAGGGACACAAGTACAAATAAATAATATATATATATTTTTCATGTTCTCAAATATATTGACCGCTATAATAATGCAATTCTGAGCAGATCCTTTGATTTTGGCAGTCTTGTGTATTCCTGTATAAAAAGAAAGTACACACCTGATGCCATTTTCAATCTTTGTCAAGTGACATATGTGGAATATGGTAATTTTCAGAATCTTGACGATGATAAGATTTGTGTGTGAACTACAGTACATGTTGTGGATGATGTCCTTATCCTGTGTGGACTGGACTGGACACACTGCCCAAAAATAAATGAAGCTCTGCTACGGACCTGCTTAAGTTATTTTGAATTTGGGGTCTGTCATCACATCAACATCACATCAATTTGTCTTTTCTCCCTTTTTTTGCTATTGCACAATGCTGCACTCTGTCTGTGTCAATCTTCCATGAATGTCATTTTTATTGTGTTGTAAATACTTAAAAATCTTTGAATGAATTTGAATTGCTGAATCTCATTGTTCACAGCAAGATGTAGAGTCGAAAGACATTTTCAGTTTATGTCTGAAATGAGCAGAGCTTAAGTTGAAGGCTTTATTTTGTTAAAATATGTATTGTATTTAGACCTGAGAGGGGCACAAAAACGAGTTTTGGAAAAATAGATAGAAATAATGCTTTTCATTTGTTTGCCTATTTTTTGTTTATGGTGGACTTGAGTTGAAGCATCTACGAGTAATCTGTCTAATGTTTACCTATAATGGCCCTCCATACTGATAGCTTGAATATAACCATGAGGGGTCCATGTTTAAACAAGAGCATAAGAGTGAAGAGGTGCTGTGGATTTGCATGGATTTCCCCTTGCGCTGTCTGCAGGACCATGACTAGACATAGTGATATCAACAAACACAAATACAGACAGGAATAATGGGGTCTGGACAGACGGCTGTCTGTTAGGGTGCAGTGCTGGATACTTGTACTAGAGATAAAATGTATGTACATGTATGGAGCAGGAAAGGTGACATGACATGGTGGACATCTGATGTTATGATCAATGTATTTATGATATGCACATAGAAGTGAATCCATGAATATGTTAAATCTTTGCATTATCAAATTACCACAATTTGTTGTCATTACCGAGGACAGCTATGTCCTATTTTAGTGTGCACTCAAACATTACTCACACAAAACAAAGTGCCCACTTAAAACATAAAAATAAAAAAGGATGTAATTAAACATTACAAAACAAATCAAAAATCCTCTCAAATACCCTGTAAGACATATGTGCAGGACAGGTAACATCCATTGCATCCACTGACTTACCACAAGATCTTTAATCTGGCTATGAACATTGTTCACCTTTTGTTTGTGTAATCCCTCAGTCAACCAGGTTGTTTTCCTTGCAAAATAATTCTGTCAACTGGACAAAGGTTTTAAGAGTGAATACCCTTCAGACATTTATCCAACGAGCTTCTTCAGCTCCTCTGACAAGGTTCTGGTCACTGTCTTTGAATATCTGTCTGAAGGGTGGAGCTAACTACAGATCCCGAGGTACTCAAACTCGCACTACGTTACGTTGTAATACATTTTGTAGTTTGGATTGGCTCTCTCGTTTGCATACAATAGCAAGATTTGGTTGTGTTTATTTCATATAACAAGAAATACATCCCATAATTTCCCTACTAACCACCAGTTCTTTGAGCATATAGCCAAACTGCTAGAGTTTCACCTCTACTGAGGCTGTAGTTAAACACCTTCGTCTGCTTGGATGTCGGCTCATTCTTTCCCTTTGTTAGTTTTGTTTAGCCAAATCTTAACCTTCTTCATTACAATATTGTGTGTGAACAGGAGTTTTCTTAGAGATGGTTTTGCAGCCACCACCAGAGCTAAGCAGAACAAGTCTTCCTACATGGCCACGGAATTTTTCTTCCGCTTATCCCCGGATAAGGTTGTAGGGGCAGCAATCTACACAGGGACTCCCAAACGTCCCCAGCTCTACCAGGAGGATCCCAAGGCATTCCTAGGCCAGCGCCCAGCCACCCTTGCGCAGGAAACTCATTTTGAATGTTTGTATCTGTGGATGTTGTCCTTTCAGTCAACACCCAAAACCCACAACCATAGGTGAGGGTTGGAACGTAGACTGAGCGGTAAATAGAATGCTTCGCCTTTGACTCAGCGACCGTTATGTCTGCAGACGCTGCACCGAAGCCGCCTGTCAATCTCACACTGCATCCTTCTAGTGAACAAGACCCAGAAATACTTGGAACTCCTCCACTTGTGGCAGTGACTCTCCACCCACCTGGAGACGGCAAGCCCTCTATTTCCGGTCGAGAACCATGGCCTCAGATTCAGAGGTGCTGATTTTCATCCCATCTACTTCAAACTATCCCAGTACATGTTGCAAGTCCTGGTTTGCAACATCATCTGCAAACAGGCGAGAAGAGATCCTGTGGTCCCCAAACCGGACACTCTTCGCCCCTCGGAGTTCTGTCCATAAAAACAATGTACAGAACCGACAAAAATTGTGACAAAAATTAGATTAGATTTAGATTTATTTCATCCCAGAGGGGGCCCCGAAGAGAATAAGAGCGTTTTCCAATACTGCACCACTCTCTTTAAGTGGACTTGAGGTTGGGAGAACTGGTCTCGCTTTGGAGTTTTCGAGCGAATTTTAAAAACAAAGAAAGCAAATTGTATGCTCTTTTTAAGTGTGAAGTGTTGGTATTTTGTCTTAAATGTAATTGATTTTTCTTATTTGTGTGCTGTCATATTTTTCCCTTTGCCCTTGGAAAAAAAAAAAAGAACTAAATCTCAGTGGGTTCTTCTTACCTGGTTAAAATAAGGTTAATACAAAATAAATACATAATTCTGGTGAAGCAATCAGTTTAAAATCATTCACATACAAAACATCACACAATATCTCTATAGTCTCTTGAGTTAAAAAAAAAAAAAAGTACACCCTTTGATGTGCTTTACTACACACTATGTCAACCAGGGATTCAAAGGTAAACTTATCGTCCTGCACTATTTCTACGGACTTCCATTCAATGAATACTGGGATCTGAGCTGGAGGGACATTCATGAAATCAATGCACTGCTGATACAGTTGAATTGCAGGAGCAACAAGCGGCACCACTCCAAGAAATGGGACCAGACTGTGGTCCTTAGAGTCCCCACCTTTCAAGACACAATCATCTGCGAATTTTACTGTGGTGAGTCGTATGCTGACTATGGAAAAGATTTGTGTAAAGAACAAACAACAGGGGGGAAGGATACAGTTATGTGGAACTCTAGTGGATGACACAAAAATATGAGACAGCGTATGGGCAGCCTTGGCGTCCAAAAAGCCTAGTTTCCTGTCCCCTTTTTGGACTCAAAAAGTCCAAAAATGGGACAGGGAACAGGTCTGATGACGCCTTCTCCAGATCCACAAAGCAGATGTGGACTGATTGGGCAAACTCCCATGAACCCTCAAGCACCCAATGGAGAGTACAGAGCTGGTCCAGTGTGCACAATTGGGACGAAAACAACACTGCTCCTCCTAAATCTGAGTTTGACTATCGGTATGTATCATTATTATGTTAGTGAAAACATGTCTCATCACCTCATAGCATACTGGGAATTATACAGTCTAGTCCTAGTCCCTTGCTTTGAGTCATTTTAGTCACATTAGTAACGCAAATGTATTGTTGAACTTTTGATAAGTCCTTTACTATCTATACTTGCAGTTCTTCAAAGAGGTGATACAAATTCACTGCCCTATTCAAGCAAACAAAATTGATTTGGAATTAGCAACATTTTCATACACCTGAGCCAAACAGAAGTTGAATAAAGCCTGTAACTGTGGAGTCTGGCTGGCCAGGACAAATAGCTGCCAGTAAATTTCAAATCAAACATGCTTTAATAAAGCTTACAACTTTTCTAATTCCTTATTTTAAGTCCATCAAAAGCTGTCTTACAGTTGTTCAACATTTTATCAATTCATAATCTTTCTCTTGTTATTTGAAAACTAAGCAACGCTGCTGGCAGTCTGAAAGTATTTGAAGAGGGCAAAGTAAATCCAGCCACAGACTGCCCCTGTGTGTTTTCCATTATTCAGCGAGGCCCCAGCTGTGGGGCATACAAGATTAAATCCCCTCTTGCTGCATATGCCAGCTAAAAGACTTGAACGCTAGTGTGGACTGCAGCCATCAGGCACAAACTGTCCAAAACAACAACAGTAAAGCCGCCTGTGCACTCCACGATACTTGAGCCCTTTGAGCAGATCAAACCAGCCCCATTAACATTAGTGATCAGATGTGGCAGCTATAGGTTTGCCACAGGCCAAACATGTCTGCTCAATGTCAATCCATTTCATATTGGCGAAAATATAATTAATGGTGTTGGAAGTGAATGAGTTATCCTTGAGTTTGTGTGCACCATGCAGCCTTGGCAAACGAACCACTAAATTAATAAGATGCTCAAACATGATTCTACTTTCATCCACTTAAAAGATGGAAATAAAAAGTAGTCAACACCTGTGCAGAAATGGCATCTGCTACAATGTTTTAAAAATTGACTGCTTTTTCTCCAAGACAGATTAGTGGTCACACAATGTCCATGTTCGTGTTAAAAGAACACGACCAGACATCTGTTGAATGAAAATGGGACATTGCATTTAACAGCAAATGGTAATTGTTTGATAGCAAGCTCAAATATTACGCTCAGTATTTTTTTCTTCTGTGCTTCACCTCACCACTGAAACTTTCTTATATTATAGTTATAGTATAGTTGTCCATGGAGCTTATAGGACAGGCAGTCGGTTCCTCTCTTTCTACCCTCCTCATCGGAACCACCTCTGGGGACTGTGTGTGTGTGCTGGGACTGGCACTGCCCGCTGTAATCCCTGGTGGAGTGTTGGCCCCAGGCAGCACAAGGTAACATCAAACGATTCTTCTCTTTATGACTTATTTATTTATCACACTCCCAACTCTCTGCGACGGAGCAGGCTCCTTCGACAGCATGGCCCCTGTGCATTTGTCATCAGCGCTGGTTTGTTTTTGCACCGATTGCTGGAGCGCCTTCCCTGGTGGCGAGCACAGGAGTCGGGGGAGAAGCGGGGGGTCTGTGTTACTTTAACTCTGGGACCCCTCTAGTCTCTTTGCTCCCACCTCCACTGTGTTCAAAAGAATACAGGAAACTCCCTCGTCGCGGCCTAACTACAACCCCAGCGTGGGTACAGACACGGGAGCGCATGAAAGTGAGTAGGAGAGAAGGTTTATTGGTACTGCCACTATGGATAGCAGTGATTTGAGGAGACTGGGTTCCTGGTACGCACCCTGGGAGAGCTTCACATGAGAAACGTTCAAATGTATAGACGTAAAAGGGGTGGGGGGTGTAATCTGGGAGGGATGAAAAGAAAGCTAGATGTTTGGAAACTGAGCATTTATGGCATGTTGCTTTTAAGGCACCGGTATCATTGTTTGTCAAGCTGAAAGGAGACACAATGCTTTTTTCCAAGATACTTAGTATTGAACAATGACATGAGTATATTATCATTATACATTTTGTTAATTGCATCATGGATCAAAAAAGGCTTATGAGTAGAAATGGGACCACTGACTTCCTGTTCAAAACTGCAGAACTTTTTTGTGATACATTTTTACTGATGTTTTAAAAGTATTATCACAGGGGTGAGGAGTACAAATTACAGTACTTTATAATGATAAAAATAATATACTTAATTTTACATACAGATATATGTACACACGCATACACCTACATGGATATGAATACACCTGCATGCATGTATACAGGTACATATTGATACATACAAGCATAGCCATACACATATATTGTAGAATAAAGGTCGTTTCACAATATTAAGTTCATGCTCATTCCTGCTACCCCCCTGGGACCTAACAACCCACCAGCCATTTACATGTTTTTATTGTTGAAAAATAGCTATGCAACACTACATGTATGATCCAGAATATATATATATATATATTTTTTTTAAATTTCAAGTTAGTACAGAGCAGTGAGCAGAGATAGGGGGTTGGTGAAAACTGACTTTTGTCGAAAATACAGCTTTCAGTAAGATAATGATGAGGGAATACCATTATAACAAGTTTATAAACGGCATAATAAGTCCTCTTTAATGCAAATTCTTTAGTTCAGTTCTTATGCATGAATTAGGACAGTTCTTTTTTGTTCTCATTAAAATAAGGGAAGCTGAGAAGTCAATAGTTTAGCGATGCTTAGGTAAAATTGCTGAACTTCATTTAATAGTAAATTTACTGTGCCCGATTAGTGCTACTAGCTTATGCCGTGTCAGCAGTCAGCCAAACAGGAATCATAAGTCAGGGGTCTTTTTATCTGTAATCTGTAAAAGAACGTAATCAATTTGAGACTTATTCCTTTTCACAAAGCAAATAATGACATTTCTGTTCCCACCTTCAGTATCAACATCATAAATAACAGGAAACATGGTTTACATAAAAGACAACAATGACTATTTGACCAAAAAAAAGGATAATTGAGTTCACAAAGTTCCATCCATCCATCCATCCATCGGGGAAGACCCAGGACACGCTGGAGGGACTATGTCTCTCGGCTGGCCTGGGAACGCCTCGGGATCCCCCCGGAGGAGTTGGAGGAAGTGTCTGGGGAAAAGGAAGTCTGGGAGTCCCTGCTTAGACTGCTGCCCCCGCGACCCGGCCCCGGAGTTCACAAAGTTAAACAATAATATAAATACAGCTGAAACACAAACACACTGTGATTTTACTACAGCTTTTGTCTACATAATGTTTAGAGATTTTGTTAACTGACTTTAACAAAAGTTATCTACATTAAAAACGAAATTAAATTAAAACTAATTAAAAAAGCAATAATTATAAGCTTTCCTTTATTATGACCCCGTTGGCACAGTTTCAACATAACTATTCTACAAAGTACATCTTTGCCTGACTTGGACTGTTTTAGATCAGCACGCTGCACTGCATTTGCAATTCTTGATTAGTCACCTCTCTTGCACTTCTTCTCTTTGTAGAGGCAGGCTCCACAACTCCCAGAGACAATCAGGGCTCCTACCTACTTTACCTGTGATGAATCGTATTAATGTGGTCCGAAAGGCAAGCGAGCCCACGCCTGAAAAATCGTCCAGCTAAAACAGGCGGATGGGAAGCAGCATGGCAGAGCACTTTGTCCCGACACCTCCCCCCTCCCACCAAATGAATATCCAACCTGGTCCTCCATAAAGTGCATTAGGCACCCAGAGTCATTAGTACAAATGGGCTCATGGTACTTGTGAGTAAGAGTGTGGTGGGAGGGGTTTGAGGCAGATGATGCGTGCCTCCTCTGCCTGTTGTTTGTTGTGCCCACCTAACCCCATCCTCATGCACACATGCACCCAGCCCAAATGTGCACCTATCCCCATCTCTCTCCCCCTGCACCCCTCCATTCCTGTGGAGAAGACAGGCCCCCCTGCCCCTTGTTCTCTCCTGCTGCGATGGAGAAGTGCATCCTCATTTAATAATGTATCAGAAAGAAGACAGGCAAAGAGAGAGAGCTCTGACCCAGACCAATGCAGCCTCTCTATTATTTAACATTAACAGACACCTTCCAGCTCATTTCAAACTCAATATTTAATATAGCACCAGGGGAGGAGCCACTCTCGAATACACACCCACTTTATATTGTCAGTTTGTGACACTCTGACTTAAGATAAAGCATAAAAAACATACACATGCCTAATTGTTATTAGGGCTTCTCAAAGGATTGAAGGGCTGATCCAGGTGTAAAATAAATGCTCCTTGTCATCAGTGATAGACAGCTGGATGATTGTTAGGCCCACTGTACTAGGCTGAGGTTGTACCTCTCACAGGGAGGTCCTGGGCAGAGGAGGGCTTTTGTGAAAAAGAAGGCTTCTGATTTGTCGACAGGGGCCAATGGCCTCGCTCACCTTTAGTTCTTCACCTGCCATAGGATCATCAGCACCTCAGGTCAAAGGGCACCTGTCATTTTGAGACAGAGAGAGAGAAAATGAAGATTATGGTGAGATTCTCTGTGTTGGATTATCCTTTAATCCTCAATTATCAATTAGTCTGTTCATTTTGACTTTGAACCCTGAGTCATTTTGGACAATGCGAGGGATGGAAAAACTGTAAAACACAATGTGTAGTGTGTTGTCTCTGTTCAAACTTGTTGAGAAAATATCCCAATCAGTGTTGCCAAATGGAGCTCACTGTTTCCACCTGCTCAAGAAAAAAAATATTTTTATCTAGTTTAATTGATAAACCAAATTTCATCAGTGGTCAAGATAAAATCAAAAAGGGGCTTTTATTCAAGAAATAATATATATGCATAAAGTATACTGTATCAGGTGCACTGTAGATTATTCCCTCACTGCATTTTTAGGATGAAAATGTCTCGTCCTCAACCTGTTATAGAGCACACAACATACTGTACCTGGAACATGGTGAATGTAAGCAGCACCACTGGGTGTCATAAATAGGACTAATAAAAACCCTAAAGTGCCAAAAACGACATCTTTATCAAATATGAGAGTCCATGTCTTCCCCAGATGCGTTCGCCCGCTCAAAACTGTGATGCTCCAGACACTCGCACCAGTGACATTGTCACTGGATAAATTTAGCTACAGTTAATTCATAAGAATCTTAAATACAACTAAATCATGACCTCTGTCATTCTTACCACCGAATCTTGTGGCCTGGCATACTGAACTATCGTACTTGCTCTCCTCCTCTGTCCTTGCTCTGTATTCTCTCTTGCTTTCATTTATGACCCAAAATAATGCAGTATAGGCTATTATCTCTTTCACAGTGTTCAGTTCTTGAAACCTGCAGCTCGTCCGCTCTGTGCGAGCATGTATAAACTTTATGGGGAAAACACAGACAGGTCAGAGCGAGCGCTGAGAGTGCTCTGCTGAGAGAGCGTGAGCGAGAGAGAAGCGAGAGAGGGAGATGCACTGTGCAGATCATCACGTTTATTTGGCCATATACGTTCAGATTATGGGATATATTAACTGCAATATATATATATATATTTTTTACACTTTAAAAATCCCGCCTGGTGATACCAAAAGTAGCCCAAAAAATATCAACCCGCCCAACATAATTTTTTCCCGCCCAATCTGGCAACACTGATCCAAGTGTCTGACCAATACATCTACTGGATACGGCACTTGGTTAGAGAATTGTAAATATATTTGAACACAGAGGGGCAGAGCTGACACGTGGTTAATCTGAACATAGGAGAAAGCCGCAGAAGAGCGTGACAGCCTGCCTGTCTGTGCCCTGATGATCTCACACACTGCCTGTACCATGCAATATTTGAATCATGTGCGCAATGAGTCAGCACTGTGCAGAAAGCAGTCTGTCTGTGATGTGGAGGACCAGCAGTGGTAGAAGTGATTCACAGAAGTAATGTGAGTGCGTCTTCTCTGTGGAAAAACCTCATTCACCGCAGAGGTATTCATAAAGCACCCGTTCTTCGCTGTCCCACTGCAGACAGCTAACACTGACCCTCATTGTCTGCGCAGCTGAGAGGAGAAGAGGGAGCTGAGAGGAGCAATCTTTATTATTTTATTGTTTATTTTATTTAGCTGTAGGGATATGGATAAAATGTTTATCCTCTTGGGTAGTGCACCAGAAAATGTTTGCAAAGCACTGATTTATATGATAAATTGATCGTATTATATGCTATTTCTGAACTATATTGTTAAATGTTTTGATATTTTCAGTTTTTAAAGTCCAGTGTGTTAGGTCTGTAAGCATTAAACAACGAGGAGCCATAAGTTATGTGGTCATGTGGAGTTCTGACACTATGGCGCTATTAACAGTTTTTCAAGCTTCCAAAACAAACACACTTCTACAAGACGCCTTCTCTCCCTCCCATGACCTGATTTTATGCTTATTGTTTACGCCATTAAGCTGCTATTGATTACACCGGGAAGGCAGCTATAACCACGGCCTTGTTTGTTTCTCGCTGAACGTGGGTTACTAATATATTCATTTGTGAGCAAACTGTTACTCGACACAAACAAATCAATGGAAGGTGTGTGCAAAACTTTCTGAGCGCTGCTAGGTGCAGTTCACAGGTTGGGGAGGCAGCATCACCTTTTCTGGCAAATTAAAAAAAAAGGATGAAGTTTGCACCTTTTGGGAAATGTGTTTAGTGGTGAGCCTAATCCTATTAAATATTTATCAAAATTCCAGCTGACTTTTTATTATTGGAAGCATTGCATTCTTAATTACGTGTCACATGACGGTTTTGTGGGCATGGCTGTCTACAGTTGAATTCTAGCTGTGTACAGTAAGGGCGTAGCTGCATATTTATGAGTCTTTAAGTGGATGCTGCTATTCACATACTGTATATTTGTTCTTTAATCAGGGCCTGTTATTGTGACGGGCCGGGCAGTGTTTGACTTTAGACCAGTGGCTTTAACATGGCATACATGTCACGCCTGTGTCTCATTAGGTGAGAGCGGAGGAAAAGGAAGGACGCAGGCTCTTTATATGCAAATGTCTGGCCCCGGCGTGTCAGACCTCACCTCTGTACCTCTGACAACAGAAGGTGAGAGGAGGCAGCAGGAGAGGCAGGATACGCTGCTTAGCTTAGCATTGCATTCTATTGTTGGGTGATTGTAAATCACAAATAAAATCAGCAGAATTCAGCCAGCATGCAAAAATGTGGTTGTCAGTAGTCAATGGCAACAAAGGGTTGAAATAAGACAAAGTAACTGATCTCTGCTTAAAAGGTAATGTTTTTGTGTTTGGTATGAGGATTAGTCTGTTAGCCTATTTGCATGATAAAACTTAAAGGTGCTCTTATTGTTACTTTGCTTGGTTGTTTTCACATTTAGAAATTTAAAATGTATTTTTATTGCAAACAACAACAAAAACATCTAATGTTGTCACCTGCTTATTTCCATAGATAAGTTCATTATTGTGGAAGATCCAGCAAACCCTTAACATCTTCATGGTGACAGATAGGTGGCGGCCCCTTTACCAGAAAAGTTACATAGTGCACCTGTGAACAAAGTAAAGATTTTAAAATAAATATTCAATGCTCCCTAAACCTTCTAAAAAAAAAAAAATGCTATCCTATATTGATGATTATCCCAGAAGGCACATTAAAAAATATAAATTCCTTTCCCCAGTCCGACTCGTTACTGGATAAAGGATTCAGCCGTATAATTCCTGTTCTGAATTCTGGTCTCTGCTGTCATTTGTAAATGCATAAACCCCGTAAATGTCAACATATCAGTTCTCTTGTACTCTTATCACAAAAGTGGTGATCAATCAGCTTTTTTGTATATTGCCCCTCCCTCACAATAGGTCATATGTAAAAAGCCTTTAAAAGCAATAAATACTGAAATGTTATAAGGGGGATAGTGGACCTTTTTGCTTGGTAGAAAATGTGCTAATGATAATATTTCATTCATTTCTTTGTCCCAAGTAGGTTTATGTCAGTGTATTTTTTTGTAATTAGTCCCAGTTTAGGGGCCGCTCCACCTGGCTGTAACATGTGTCTGGATAGATTCCATCAATACTGGACAGGCCGGACGTCTCTCACATTAAAATGCATGTCCAGTGTCCACATGGTGCCCTCCCTCTCTCCACACATACAGTATATGTAAGTAAACATGTCGGCCGCTGCCTTTGCAAAGGTCAAACACGGGCTTTGAGATGGTGCGAGGCAGTGGAGCTGCTCTTTGGGTTTTTTGTATTTTTCCTTTGAAGTAATGAGAATTTTGCAAAAAGTCTAATAGTCTAATTCAGTGGCTCTTTTATACAGTTGCTATTTCCTACACTCACTTCTCGATGTCCAATTTCACCAGAATCACAGCCCTTTTCCTTTATTCATAGATGGTTGTTGCTGGGTTAATTTGGTGGAAAAGTCAGTATTTACCAAGAAGGAACTTATTCTTCTGTAAATATGATTCAATACCTGAGACATTGACATTGTGAGAACCCCCTAACCTCATTTGAGGATTAAATGCAACCTTGATAACATGGTGATGTACCAACCCAAAACACGCACAATAGATACAAATCATCCAGCTATGGTAGTTCTGACCAAGCCGAGCTCAAGACCTGGAGATAGGCTCCCAGGCGCTGCCCACTGCACCTGACAAGTGGTCCCACTGTCATTGAAGGTTAGGTCAAATGCAGAGGACAAATACATTTCCCTACAGGGACAATAAAAGTGCACTTTCTGACTATGTTAATACTGAAAACAAGACTAACTTAACTTAGGAACAGCAAAGATACTGTGCAAAACCCTCAAGCTCCCTGGACCCTGGACCCGAAAAAGGGATGAGACCATATATATATAATATATATATATATATATATATATATATATATACACACACACACACACACATACACATACACACACACACACACACACACACACTGTATATACCAGTGCTTACTTTTCACCTACACTATCCATATCCCTGTCTCTTTGGCTCTCTCTTTTTAACTCCTGAGTTCCTCTAGTATCTGTGCTGGGACATAATGGCCAAATAGTGCTTATACATTATAGAGTTATTCCACATAGTGACAAAGCTCCCCCGGCACTGTCATTTTTCAACTTGTGTAAAAATCACTTTGTCAGGAGCCATATAAATTACCTGACCAGCTCTACCTCTCTCGCTGCTCCCTGGGTTCCTTATTTCTAGAAGGGGATATAATATGACTTCATGGCACACTTTCCTTTCAGGCCCGGGTTATGTGTGCGCGCAAATTTTCTCTTTCTGTCAGAAGAATTCCCCACAGTCTGGGAAATATTGCAGCTTCATAAATTGACGACAATGATGGCTGTCATTGCAGATGGCGGACATAAACAACAAAGGGGAGAGAGAAAAAGTCCATTAAAAAATTAAGCCGCCGCATTGCATGGCCCGTGTGTTTGTGTTTGGGTGGAATTTATGGCCATAGTGTGCAGAGCGTGGCTTTTCCATTGCACCCAACAAGGCTCTTGCAGAGAGTCAAAGCTGTTAGCAGGGACCCTCTAATTATTTAATGCACTGCCACTTTTGTTTACATTGTTTCCAGGTTGAATGATTGCAGCCTTTATATAAGGGACTGCCACAGAGACAGGAGGAATAGGAAACAGTCGAACAAGGTGTGGCACTAACCTTTCACCACCATTCCTAAATGTGCATCTCAATCAATGAATTTGTCCCTTTAATCGACAATTAGCAATAAACTGTTAACCTTTGTCATTTAAACACACAGTTTTTTTTCTGTAATAACAAGGAACCTCATAGCTATTTAGATTTCTTTTTTTGCCCTTAATTCAATATATAATTCTCAGATTGCATATCACATTGGCTCTCAAACGTCTACACACATTACTTACATAGTGCATTCCTACACCCCATCTAAACCAGGTTTATAAACAGGATTGTTCCGGGTCGAATTTAATGCTGGGTTTATACCAAATGCAAGTCATTGTGCGATTTTGGACCTGTGTGGGCCCCTTAAGAATTGCAAGTCAATGGAGTCAATGCTGACCTCGGAGCACTGAGAAAAGAATCCTCAAGGTGTCTATTTTTCCCCGGCACCGCAGCAGTCTGGTGTGGTTTTCTGTAAGGGTGCACCGATATATCGGTCCAGTATCGGTATCAGCAGATATTCACGTCATTGACGCTCCGGTAATGTAAAAGTGAACTCTTCCGTCCCTTTGCAGAAACAGGAAGAAAACAAGGAAGAAAACAACAGCTCCGTGGACAGAGGCGTTCTACTATATTCTAACAGATCAGGCTGTAAACTTTACAGACTTTTAAAAACTCTAGAGAAGGTTTAGACAACAATTTTTCATTAAATATATGCAAATTCACTTGTGACCCACAATAAACGCAATGTTTTTTGCAGACATTATTTGACTAGTCAATCAATTTAGACATGTTTACTTCAAATAACTAACTGTATTTAGTAGCCAATTGCCAATTGCATGCTCGTTAAATTCTGATATGATCAGATTGCTGTGTTTCTTTTATAGTTTGAATATTACCCTTTATTCTATTCGTAGTCTTGCTCAATCCCATGTCCTAGTTCAATAAACACATGGGCGGCGATCCATCATACTCTTCCATAATTCAAATGTTGGCTTGTAATGCAAATTGTGCTAATATGATTGTTTACTCTTATTTATACCCATAATCTTCTGGTATAATGTTCATTTGAGGACAAGTGAGGCCGCTCCATCCATCTTTAGCTGCACAAACCCAACTGTTGACAGTATTGTAAATCTGACACACAAACAGTTTGCAGGACCTCGACCTTTGCTTAGCTCACTTCCTTCTTCTTTTGTCACTGCCCACCACAGCTACCATTTCTCTCTTCCCCATAGTATCCATTCCATATAATTAGACACTCAAATGAAGTGGACCCCATGAACTGTGGTGGCTTTCAACAGAGAGGATATTACGGACAAAGCTACGGTACAGTAGGTATGTTCTGTTGGTTCTACCCCATTCCACCCCCACCCCTTCCCCTCAGTGGAGAGCTAGAGTGGCCCGGGCCCCACAGCGGATCAATATCATCTCTGTTATTAATATCAAAAGCACATTACTTTGTTTTGCGTCTGGCAACAGGCCAAAGCAGCGTAAAGGCCCTGTCCCCAGCGGCGGACGCTTCCTTCCTCCTCTCCACTCCAACCCTTGCTGGCCATTTACCAGGACTATAATTTACTTTGGTGAGTTTTTAGGGTATTGTTTTGTCAGGGCCAATCAGGACTGAGTAACAAATGATCCCGATGGTGGTGGCCTAGCTCGCCAAAGCGCCCCTCCTTCCTGCTCCGTAAGTGACACATGTGGCCAAATCCGTTTTTTTGAAAGTTCCACGTCAATTGCGTTTGTCCTTGACTGCGGGAAGAACAGCAGGAGAGGGAGGGGCGGTCAGGATTTTTGGCTAGGGGAGGTGTGTGTGAGGGACAGGCGGGTGGCAGGGTTAAACCGGACCACGTGTGCCATTCGCCTCTCCCGGCTGGCTCGTCAGGGTGAACAACAAAAACAAGCATCCCCGCCGCTGGAATTAGACATGACGGTCTCCCTAATTGGCCCATTGAATTAAAGGGCTATGGAGGAGCTCGCGGCTAGAAACAAAAAAATATTGACCACTTAAAGGAAGAGAGGGGAATTGATTTTCAGGAGGACGGCAAAGCTTTACCTCATCCTGCTGCGCGCCCTCAGTCTGCAGAGGGAGGGTTGCACACACAGGCACAGAGCTCCATACACAAACTATGTTCACTTTACTTAGACTTCGAATATTCACTTTGCTTACAGACCTGACTGACTAGTTTGATCAAAGTGAAAATATCCTTCTTTTTTAGTTTAGTAATGTGAAGTGTGGTTTTGATGATATATTCTACAATTAAAACAAGAAAATATCAATACTGTATAAATATAAATTTTATATTTTGGAATTACTTGTTAGTCCTTTACTACTGTATATGATCGCAATGCCCATCTTATAGTATTATATAGCGTTTGTAACCTACATGGACATTAGAGAAAAGAATGTACTGGGTGTGCTCCATCTCATCAGGACCACACTGACTACAAAGCATTCACAGACAACCAAGCAAGAACTATACAGACGTTTTTCAGTCAGAAGCCAAAGAAATTACACATCTGTAACGATTTCATTGATTTTCATCTGTGAAACTATTATATATTGATGCAGATTCAAAGCTAAACCAAAGGGCAAACCACACACAGATATAAATAGAACCCGAAATTAAACTTCCAATTTGTTTGAGAAAAAGCTTTGAGTTTTCAACCATCAGCGTATAATGACAGCAAATACGCATATATTTATTAAACCAAATACAGCATGGGTCTGTTTGGCTCTTCTGACTGCACAACTGAATTAAAACAGAGAAATTAAAGTAAAATTGACTTTTAAGATACTTTAAATATTATCGTTGCTTTCCTTTCTCATTTACTCTTGCTAAGTTTTATTTAGAGTTATTTGTGCGTCTTCTCCTGCATTAAAGACGCAATTGCTCGGAAAATCCCAGTTTTCAGACCACAGCTGCATTCCCTGTACCTTTCTCTGTTCTCAGATTTGTTTCTTTAACTTTGATACACATAGGATTCAGCCGCATCCTTTAGCCATTTTGGCACAAATGAAATAAAATCCGCTATTCTCTATCGTGCCATCAGTATGATGCAGGAGAGCGGCACTTTGTTATGATGAGGTTAAGGAAATCAGTACTGCAATTTTCAATTCGGAAGTCTGCATATGTGTTTCTTTTATTAAGTTGTTTTAGATCAATATTGTGATTTAAAATGTCAAAACTATAAAATAATGATCCACGGGTGTCATGGATCATAATCTATATAGCAGTCAAAAGTACAGTATGTCTTCTTTAAACCCTACCAGGAGAACAATCAATGCCCAAAACAGGACTCAGACTTATCACGCAGCTACGTACTCCTGACCATGAGTCCATGTAGCTCAGGAGCTAGAGAAGGGTGCTTCTCTTTACCTTATCCTTAACTTTTATTTATCTTACTTTCATTACATTTTATCATTAAAGAAAGTGATGATCCAAAGTAAGCATCAGTGCATACCGGCACATTCACAAGTCTCTATGCAAATTCACTGCAAAAGAGGAAGACTTAAGACAATTAGTGTGTCTATTCCTGGCATCTCTTTAAACTTGTTTGTATTGCTGAGCATATGCAGACGTGTCCATTGGTGGGTGACGACCTGGATGTTTCTGTGTGCGTGTGTGCGTGTGTGAGACTTTACATTGGGGGGCTATTGTCTAACATCTGCTGAACTGTACCATCTCCTCCTCTCTACCATTTGGCCTCTGACAGAACGCGCTCACAGTTTGGTTCTCGCTCCATATTGATGTCGCGCTCCGGGAGGCTGCTGCAGGGGTGCCATTGTAGCGGGCGCTAATTTATGCTCCTTTCTGGGCACCCAACACCAAGAACAAGCACAACATCGCAGCATGGGTAAACACTCAGGTACACTTCCCCTTTCTCTGTGAAAACACCAAAGTGCAAACGAGAATCAATGGAATTAAACAGATGTGAGCCCCTTGCTACAAAAGGAGAAAACAAGCCACCTATATTAGGGTGAGATAGCCTGAGGCGATCCAGCGTCGCGGCAGGGGAGACGGCGGAAAGGTGGTGAGCGTCAGAGCTGTAACACAACAGAAAACTCAAAGTAAGTCATATTTCCTGGCTTAACCTCCAGCTATCCAGCGGTGCCTACAGTAGATGGGCCCATGGGGATCCAGGAATACTTTGAAGCGATAAAGATGTTTGCAAGGAGTTGGAAGACGGTGACATATTTTTTGCTGCGAGCCATTCCTAATTCAAGATTCAAGGATGTGCATGGAAACTTGAGGTTTAATTTTGACAGATGTAGCAATATCTTAAAACTGTTGCAGTACTTTTTAGTTTAGTATATTTCTGACAAAGGCCTTATTAAAACGGATAAAGGAAGAAGGGATCATGGAGAACGATATATGTATATATATATATATATATATATATATATATATAGTGAATGAATGCAATTTGTAATTCTAAAAATTTAGCACTCTTGATTTAAAACATTTTGTTCACACTTCTACACATGGAAAGGGACACAACAATCATACACTGGTCAGAGTAGAGACGGACCACCAACCCTCGAGACAACTGCTGCACCACTTGTCCCACTGTCACCTCGCAGTTTGAGCAACATTTTTGAGAAACAGTCATGAAGTCAATACCAAATATATTTTACCACCAACTTGTGTTATCATTTTGTCGTTACCTCACCTTGACCTGCAATAACAGCTTTCAACCATCTCTACTGCAAATTGTAAATCCCCCGCTCTGACTTGGTCTTTGCAGCGCTGAGGAGAAGTGGAGGTGAGGGCGGCAGGTGGGGCAGCCCGCAGGTGGTTGCTGCCGTGCCATGTTGCAGTGTTTGACATGAGCATAACGTGTCAATCAATGCTTTCCTCCGCGCTTCTCCTATGGGGCCTTGTGCTATCGATTTCCGAGTGTGTTAGAATGCCAGGGGGTCTGTGCAGGCAACGCAGCACACTCACAAAGATCTGTGGAATAAGATGCTCACTGAACACTTGCCATGGTGCTAAAAGGGCGTTATTAAAAGTAATGAAAGTAATGGTTAAAGTTTAGCAAATGGAACTTGTGTCACTTGAACAACTGTAGAATTACAGAAACAGTAAATTGGAATTTTATCCAGGACAGATTTTGAAGGTGGAAAAGATTAATCGCATTGACTTTGACTTGACTGGGATTGGACTAATTGAACCTAAACCGGTTAAGTATAAAGGTGGTGATGGGTCCGCCACCTGCTTATGTTCATGGGGATGTTATTGCACGGCATGGACATTACACCATTATTATCCTTTAACATATATATTTTAAATGCACATTGTAGATCAATGTATTATATAAATGTGTATTGCTTTGCCTGTAAATGTTCAATCTTTGTTTCATCAGACCAGAGATTTTGGTTTCTCATGATCTGAGGTGCCTTTTTGCAAACTCCTGATGGACTGTCATGTGCCTTTTCCTGAGGAGTGGCTTCTGTCTGGCCACTCTACTATACAGGCCTCATTGGTGGAGTGCTGTAGAGATGGTTGTTATTCTGAACAGACCTGGGCATTTGCGGTCCCAGGGACCAGATCTGGCACTCTGCATGTTTTAATTCGGCCCCCCGCCAGATTTGAGTTTCTATATTTTAACTGTCTTAGCTATGTAACATATGTCTGCACTTGTGTCCTTAATAAAGGTTACATGAAAGGAATTAAATAATAGATTCAATAGCCTTTATTTTACAGAAAAGTGCTAATAATTATAAGAATTTGTTACACCAATGATCGCGGCCCGGCCCTCTGCCCCTTGCATGGATGGCCCTTGGAGGAAAAATAATTCCCCACCCCTGTTCTGGAAGGTTCTCCTCTCTCCACAGAGACACGCTGAAGATCTGTCAGAGTGACCGTCAGGTTCTTGGTCACCTCCCTGACTTAGGCTCAGTTTGGCGACCAGCTCTAGGATGAGTCTTTGTGGTTCCAAACCTTTTCCGTTTACGGATGATCGAGGCCACTGTGCTCAGAGGAACCTTCATTGCTGCAGATAATTTTCTGTACCCTTCCCCAGATCTTTGCCTTGATACAATCCTGTCTTGGAGGTCTACAGACAATACCTTGGACTTCATGGCTTGGTTTGTGCTCTCACATCACTGTTAGCTGTGATACAAACAGGTGTGATGTCCAAATAACATACAATCAACTGAATTCCACTCTTTCTCCAATCAAGTTTTAGAAGCATCTCAAGGCTGATCTATGGAAAAATTATGTACCTGAGCTTTTTTTTATATACATTTGCCAGAATTCTAAAAACATTATTTCAAGTTTTCATTATGGGGTATTGTTTGTAGAAATTAGAGGCATAATATGGCGTAACATAACAAAATGTGGAAAAAAGTGAATTCTTTCCAAATGCACTGTAGAATGCACTCTCTGAGAACTCTTTTCATCCTCCTCTCCCTCCTCTGTCTCTCCTCTGCCCTCTCCTCCTCCTTTCTCTCCTCTGGTCCACTCCTCCTCCTCCTCTCCTGTCTCTCCTCTGCCCTCTCCACCTCTTTCTCTCCTCTGTCACTCCTTCTCCTCCTCTCCCTCTGTCTCTCCTCTGCCCTCTCCACCTCCTTTCTCTCCTCTGGTCCACTCCTTCTGCCTCTCACTCTGTCTCTCCTCTGCCCTCTCCACTCCTCTCTCTGTCACTCCTTCTCCTCCTCTCCCTCTGTCTCTCTCTGCCCCTCTCCACCTCCTTTCTCTCCTCTGGTCCACTCTTCTCCTCCTCTCCTCTGTCTCTCTGCCCCTCTCCACCTCCTTTCTCTCCTCTGGTCCACTCCTTCTCCTCCTCTCCCTCTGTCTCTCCTCTGCCCCTCTCCACCTCCTTTCTCTCCTCTGGTCCACTCCTCCTCCTCTCCCTCTGCTCTCCTCTGCCCTCTCCTCCCCCTTTCTCTCCTCTGTCCACTCCTTCTCCTCCTCTCCCTCTATCTCCCTCTGCCCTCTCCACCTCCTTTCTCTCCTCTGGTCCACTCCTCCTCCTCCTCTCCCTCTGTCTCTCCTCTGCCCCTCTCCACCTCCTTTCTCTCCTCTGGTCCACTCCTCTCCTCCTCTCCCTCTGTCTCTCCTCTGCCCCTCTCCACCTCCTTTCTCTCCTCTGGTCCACTCCTCCTCCTCCTTCCCTCTGTCTCTCCTCTGCCCCTCTCCACCTCCTTTCTCTCCTCTGGTCCACTCCTCCTCCTCCTCTCCCTCTGTCTCTCCTCTGCCCCTCTCCACCTCCCTCTCTCCACTCTCCTCCTCCTCTCTGTCTCCTTGCCCTCTCCATCCTCCTTTCTCCCTCTCCCTCCTCCTCTTCTCCCTCTGTCTCTTCTCTGTCACTCTCCTCGTCTTCTCTCCGCTGCGCAGACAGTGTGTGAGTCAAACACCTGTCTGGATATGGACAGCGGAGCACTGCAGTAAATGAAAATAAAGAAGACACACTCGTGTTACCTCTGGGTCACTGTGGATCACTGCTCTCATTTACCATGAAAAGCGCATGGGATCAAAGTGGAAAGAAGGCAATAGAAATGTACACGCAACATATTTATATTATATCACTTCAGATGGGCTTTACATCACCAAATGAGCAATCAGGTGCAGTTTTACAAGTTAGACTCGGACGAGAACAGCACAGAGAGGGCGGGACAGATGCACCGAGATGCGAAGCTCCTCTGCTGCTTTCTCGTAGCCGTTTAGAGATTGAGCCGGCCGTTCATCTGTTGCTGAAAACCCGTTCTTCACGCGTAACGTGCGCACAGTTCCCTAAACTTCTACTGCTAAATTTAATATTTAATATACTAAACAGAGCCGATATAAGTCCGAGACATTCATTCATTAATTTTCTATCGCTTGTTCCCGTTAGAAGACCAAGACCAAGACCGAGTCCAAATGCGATCGAGTCCGAGACGATACAAGACTCCTGGCCGATATCGAGTACTACGACACCACATTACACTACACTGTTCAGATTTTCTCTTGATTTGTCAAAGTTGAATGCTTGTCTTTGGAACAGTGTTGAGATTGAATAGATGAGCAATGAAATGCTATTTATTTCTTCGAAAGGTAATTTATCTAATTATGCCCCTGTTTATTTCTTTAAATTGGCAATGTCCCTTTTTGCTCATTTTGAGCAGTTACTGATGTTAAGTTATGTTGAATCAACAACTGATGAGGTAAAAATGTCTTGAGTCACAAATAACTTGCCTAAACCTCAACATTTTGAAAAGTTGATGCCCAGACACACACAGCAGCTTGTCAACGTGGCCTATGACTCCTGAAAGATCACTTTGCTCCACTGTTCTGGACTCCTCAAGGTTTTGGCACTCGTTTCATTGTTCCACCATTTTATTAATTGCTCCTCCATCCCTCCCATGTCTTCATTTATTTTTTATGTCTCCCTTTGAGTGACTGAGTACTTCCTCTAAACCCTCTTTAAATATGGCTTCACTCTCTCTGGCAGTTCATAGGCCTACTGATTCTCATTAACCCTGTGAGGACAAATCATTATCAGCATGTTAAATCATATCTCCATCTGAGGCTGACAGCGACAACAAATGAGTAAGGTAGTAAATCTATTAGCAAGAAAGCTTTGAATCATAGCTGTTGTGCTTTCTGCTGTTTCTAAATAAAGAAGACATATTGATTAGAGATAAATTGATGCTCACACAAAAGGCAACTCAAGAGTTTGTCTAGACTGTTATTTATTTATTTTTTCAACGGTGGAAGAAGTTATAACTCTAGATAATAAACTTTTAATCTGAAAAAACCTGGATGACTTTTCTTTGCCCTTTCTCCCCCGCAGCAGTAGAGCCATCAACCACCTCAGCCTCTTCAGCACTACTTATATATTATTATTATATATTTTGCAATTTATTGGTTTCTGGCTCTGACTCTGAAAGATGAATTATACTGAAAGAACCTGAAAGAGTGTTACCTTTCAGAGGGAAAAAAATGCTCCTGACATTCGAATTAATCTCTGCAGAGTACAATTCTCACTAAAAGTAAAGGTTTTCAAGCAAAAGAGCATAAAATACTGTTAAATTGCCAAATCAAAATGATATCCATCCATATAAGCAGTAAAGGAGTAGCTTTGTTCTGGCTGAACACAAAGCAAGTTAGCTTCTTTCAAGTCCTCACTTTTATGGCCAAGAGTCTTTGATTGTGCTCAGAGTCTTTGGAAACAGCGCCTTGTCGTAGGATGCATACTTTGCTGTGATGTGCCTGTTTGAATGGGTGATGAGTCAAAGTGTTGTTCTGACTGTGGTATTAGCATACTAAGCATGTTTGTATGCCGGGCTACAGTGTGATGTAGCTAACAAGAAGTAGAGCAATGAAGCAAAGTGGGGTCACTCATATTGTTATGCAGTGGCCAGGCTGCTTCTCTTTACTTTTATCTCAGCCAGTCTCTTTTACTCTCTTTTTTTTCTCTCGCTCTTTCTACTTCGCACTAGATCTGCACCAGCCTGTTTCTGCGCTCTGTGGGGGAAGATGTATGCCGGTGCCCAGGTGGAGCGGGGGGAAATCGATAGTGGAGCTGTTTGAAGTTTTCTGAAAGACTTCCCAGGGAAGACGTTCTTGTCAGGGTGATAGATAAAGCTTGCGCCTCAGTCAGCCCCGGCAAGAGGCGGCCAGCGTAGAGGAGAGCGCCTCACCTTTTTAAGTGGGGCCCTAATAATAAAACAGCATGAATAAAACATCCTGGCTGAAGCACGCGCTGCATTAGCGCTGCCGTCCTGTTATAAATGATACCGGTGGCCCTGGCGCCATTTGGGTAAAAGCCCACAGCACCACTTTAAAAGAGGGCCACGCGCACCGATGAAGAGGGAGATAGATTGATATGTGTGTTCCTCACTTATTTATTTATATGTTATAGAGCTGCAGGAAGAATGAGGAGAATTAGTAAGTTTTAGTGCTCAGGGTGACTTATGACTTTAGCGCTGGTGTGATCAGCCGTGTGAGGTCATTTCGTGCTGTTTCTCATCTCGAGTGACCTAAAAAAAAAAATGCCTTCACAAATGCACTTACAGCTCGTACTACCACTAACAGGGTCTGTGGCCTTCTCCAGCACAAATTCCATAACTGCCTTCATGTTGTCAAAACCGCAAAAAAAAAAAAAAAACATTTACAAATGCCTCAGAGTAAAGCGTTCAAAAACATATTGCACAACAAAAAGGAATATGGCAGTAATTGTGATGTATATAGATTGTAATTTCCATAGTTCCACTTCTGTTGTGTTTCACAGTTTAACCTTCTCTTCATAACGATGTCAATACCTTGGCAAACCGCAAGAACTGTTGTTGCAAGGCTGCACAAATTCATCAACACGAGCTTTCAGTCGAGTCTCTGAGGCAGAAGGCTACAGGAGCTTTGGAGGGACATAAATCTCCCTGCACGGCTGCCCTGACCTCGTTTGTTTGGCCCTGACCAGTATAGCGCACTTTTTCTAGGCTTTGGATGCTACTCTTGCCACAGGCTTCTCAACCAGGCAAAAGTGTTCTCCAAGCCAAGGGTAAGCAGGGTCAAGTGGCCTGTCGCGGGAGGTCAATGATTCAGAATAACCCCCTCCGGTCCGGAAGACCTCGACCCCTGACCCCGACCGCGTCCAAAGCCTTCAGAGAGAGTTGGAGGCAGAGGTCAGCCATAGCCACCTCCGCGTTCACCTCCACTGGACAGGTGTCAGAGGATCTTGGCCCGGTCTGGAGGTCAAAGGTCTTCACGTGGTTGGGGCCGGCTTTAATGTGTTGCATCGGTCCGTGATGGGCCAAATGGGGGGCTGCAGGAGTTACTATTGATGCAGGGGTGCCGGATGCAGAGACTAGAAGAGGTGGGTTAATCGTCTGTTTAGAATTGCATTGGATCTACAGGTCGTATAGATCGAACTGCACTTTTGTTAGTGGAGCTGAACCATTTAAACTGTGAAATGGGTTACATAACATGATTTCACATCATTTTTATTGGAAGATATACAAATATTTTTTTGCAACATGGTAAGATATTAAAAAGAAAAATGTGTACATTTCTTTTTTATTAGTACTGGGAACTGTTTTTCTATACCTTCTTCATGATGCAAAACCATTAAAAAATATATATCAGTAGTTTTTCGAGAGAGCATTATTTTCATACTTATACTTCCTTCAACTTTGTTTTGCCTATACCACAGAAATACTATTCAAAATATACTCAGCTTGTTTACTCTCTGTTTGTAGAACTAGTGGCACATACTGTCTGGCTATTGTGATTTTTTTTTTTCATCTGTTTTGTATAAATCTGTTGTAAATGCGTATAAGTTGCCTTACCCTTCATCTCCGTCAGTAGGAGTTGGTGAAGGACATTGAGCACATCTCCTGAGAACAGCGCACACGGCTGGATCATGGTGCGTCGCGTGCCGAGGGGAGCTGCATGTTTAAATCTGACAGCATCCCACTGAGACAATCACACGAGTGCGGGGCTGCTTATTTGTTTAGCAGTGCCGCGATAAATAACAACATTCCAACTAAAGCTCTGCGCTCTCTCTGTCTCCCAGTCTCCTCCCTGCTCAGATCTCCCTGACAGTTATTTGTATCTTTGTAGCTGCCTGTGTCTACCTGTCTGCAGCTCCGCACACAGCCAGGGGCTAGCCGTGTGCGCACCGCCGGATGAATGGTAATCTGGGCTCGTCGCACTGTTCCGAAGCTTTCCCAGACGCACTTGTGTCAAATAAAAAACATGTTACGGCAAATTGTTTTTCAGCTGTTTAAAGGAGAGGGGTGTATGTAAATGACCGTGAGGCGTCAGTGCAGAGGATGAAGCATGGCAGGTACATAGTTCCTTTTCAGCACAACTATTGTTTGCCGTGTTTTTTCTGTACTACTTTGTCTAAACTTCCTAAAAATCCATAACATGATCCAAGACTTAAAAGCACACAAGCAATTATCCAAAACCTGTCATGTATGGTTGCACAAGATGGATTAATGTGTATAAGACCCATACTTTTGTCTTGAAGTATCCATCCCACCCTGCACGGAAACTGTTCGATCCTCTCGAGGGTCCGAAATTGATTTTTGAGCCAATACCAATATCTGATATTTGGCTTGATGCTATGGCCATTAACTGATATTCGCTGATTGCAATATTTACATTTTAAAAGCCATTTAGGCCCAAAAACCTGTCTTAAGTTGAAGTAAAGATCACAACTTTTTTCTGCAGTAATTATCTGTAATGTATAATAATATTCAACTTGACTGTTTAAACATACAGCCATGAGCTTAATTGTAAGTTTTTACCTTCACACATCTGACACACTGAAAACACAGACTGGAGCATTCCACTACTACAATGACCATAATCAAAGGTTGTTAAATGATATTACTGTCATGAATTATAGTGAAAAAGTACACCAAAAGGTAACCTGAATAGATATTAGATTCCTTGTCTGATTTTGCCTGGTAGAATGATGCATTGGACAGTCTTTTAAAAACTGGCCACCATTACCCAGCGTGCATGAGATCATCAGCTGGACGCATTGATCAGCTTTAAACCTTTCAGAGTGAGTGTTGAGATTTATGGAGACATTAGGAGCCTCCTGAAGAGCACTGGATACATCACTGCTTCACTTCTCTACAACATTACCAACACGCACACAACAGCCTCTAATTGTTGTTCATTAACTGATAGTGGCTAGAATTAATGACGCTTTTGTTGACAGGTTGTATGTTTCCTTAAAACCCAGGCTTTCACTATGTTTTCTGCTGTTTTACTGTGAGTAGAGTCTCTCAATACAAGTGGAAGTGGTTTTCACAAATGTGCTTTTATCAACAACATAAATTGGCTTCAGTTGGGGATAGGGATAACTGCATATGAAGCCGATACACAAAAGACTAACCCCAAGAAAAACGATATATGAGAATGATAAAACTTTTTTTTTTTTTTGCTGGGAATTATAAGGTGGCAACCAGAAATAGACAATTTGATCCTTTCAGAGATGTTGCTGGATTATACACCAAGTGGAGACAACTGCATGTGACTATCTGATACTGTCATAGAAGTTAGAGAAGGGAGTAAGTGGACAGGGCAAATAGTTCAGAATCTGTTGTTATGTTCCTAATTCATCGTATATTTTCATAAAGTACCTCCTCTTATTTGCACTTTACGTCATGCCACCCTTTCCTGACCCCAGCTCGCTTACAGTATCCTCCTCATTGTGATCTTCTAATGGGTTTCATGATGTTTCTCAGCGGTCCACTCAGGGTACAGGAGCATGTCACCACTGCTACGGCTCATTCGACAATGTTTTTCCTATTGACCTTGATTTGTTCTTTTTCTTGACATTTACTAGTACAGAGGGTATATTTTGCCAGTTGAACTTTTTGTCAATTTAAGTGTTCAATTTAAGATTTTTAGATTACAGTAAAAAATGCTCCCTTCTATCTGCCCAGATTGACCAACGCATCCACCCTTGTTCAGAGGTGATCTTGGGCCCCTTATTGCAGGTTGCCACTTGTAATGGTGCTTGAGAGTGAATGAGAGCTTGACAGGGGATAGCTCGCCTGTATAGCTCCAGGTTGTGTAATTAAATTTACAGATGAAATAACAGAACAGCAGAGGGCCAGTGCCGGAGCACAGGCCACAAAACGCTGAGCTGCACTTTTTACCACACACTCTCCCCCCCGCACACACACCTTAATGTCCCTCACACAACAGAGGGAGCCAGAATAAAATAGCAATGGGCCCATAGGTGGCAGAGACCAGGCGATGGAGCTCTGGAAATTTATGAAGTTATTGATTGACTTGTACTGCTAACCTTCAACCAAAGCATAAAGGTAAGATAATACCAACCAAAAAAAAAATATGAAAAAAAAAAAAAGGCACCAATCTTTTATTGTTTGTTTTTCCGTCTTCGCTACCAAATATTAATCTCATAATTTTAAATTTTTAATCCAGAAAGAACGGGGAAATAAATGCCTCTGTCCGACTGGCCGTGGTAAATAATTAAAATTGAAAATTGATTGTTTGCACCACAGCTTGGATTTATGGGATAGGGGCTCCAGCGCACCCTCAGGGGACCCACTCTCACGTCTGCACGCCGCTGCCCCGTTCCCGTGTGCTAAGCATTTTTTCACATTATTCTCCACCTAATATGCTAAGGAGCGGGAGCCGGGGGATGAAAATGGTGGCGAGGGGAGGGAGAGCAGCCATGGAGGTACGCTTTGTTAGGAGATTACTATAGCATTTTATTTCTTTTCTCAAAAATCAATGAATTGGAACCGTCCCCCTCCCTCCTCCAAGCGCTAATATTTATTTCAATGTCCTGTCAATAAATATAACAAGGTTAGTTTTATAGCGGTTTATCCAGGGAATTCGATTGAAGGGAAGTTATACTTGTTATGCCCGATTAAAAAGAGGCGATCGATGCAGGTGTAGCTCCCCCAGTGCACCATCTCGGGAACTTATTTCGCCAAGCTTTTTTTCCCCACCACCAACAACAGGCCATATACATATACTGTATATATAGGATAATAACCCTCTAAACGCAGTCCCGCCTCCCATCTCCACAGTCACAAGCAGAGAAAACGTGCTCGCCTCTCGACTGTGGTGGCCCGTCGCGTCAGCTTCCTCTGACTAATGAACGCCGCGCAACAAATAATGGGGCTGTGGTCAAATTAATGAGCTAAGAAATGTGGTGCGAGCTACAATCATCTTTTTGCAGCGCTGACCGGCTTTGCAGCACGTATGCGGGTGTTCACACTAATGATAATTCACTTCATAGGACATCTACATCCACTACAATCCATCAAATCACCTGTGGCTTATGGACGTCATGCCGCTTTTCTTTAATACGAGAAGGTAAATCTAGGAAACTGGCCTTAAACTCTCAATAAATACCATTAATACAATAATGATTAGAAGATTAGACATTTAAGTATGACAAATGAATACTTGAAATAGTAAACATTCACGCTGGAGTGTGCAGTCGTCTGTAATGGGAAGAATTGAGTTTTTCCCCATGATCTCGAGACACTGAAAGGTGGCTGATGGTTCTGCTGCTGCGGTGGAGATCGGACAGAGAAAGACATTCATGTGAGTGGCTTGAAATATGATTAGCTGAATGATAAAGATTGTTTGATCAAATATAGACGTTAAATTCACTGTACTTTATTGTAACTAGATGTATAATTCAAAACACTTCAGCAGAGAAAGAATAACACAATTCTCAGATTATTTAGACTTTCTCATCACACTTCAAAATATTCTCACTTTCAAATAGATTTTCTTGTGTCTGATACATTTTTCCATGTTTAAATTCAATGTAAAAGTATTTTTTTTCTGTGTTTAATTTCAAATTAAAAGTAAAATATTCCATGTTTATGTTAAAAGTAAATTTGTTGTTATTTCAGTCCAGTCCTTGATTGGCAGCTCCATCGCTGTTACTCATTTTCTTGTTTTCTTTTGCTGCAATCAAAAGTCCACTCCACAGGTATCCATCAGTCATTTCTATTGTTTAAGTTTACATAGAGATAAATTGTTTGAAAGTCAATATCGTGTTGAAGACCGTTTGAGGTGCAAATAGGTTTTCAATAACTGTCCAGGAATCCAACTGTGGACCTTGTTGCTGTGATTCCAAAGGTCACTGTGTTGCATATTGATCAGTACGTTGATTATTACATTGATTATTACTAAATGATTTTGACTAAAATATCAAATTCTATAGTCCTACATTCTTGCCAACTGCTGTGCCCACTCTACTCCTTCACTTTTGTTCTTGTACTTTGTTGGACAATAGAGTTGAGTCGTGTTGTCCTTCAGCGTGCCACCTTGTAGCGCTGCTCTCGAAGCCCTGCGCTGGCAGAAATTCAAATGCGTTCATCTCTATGGTTGCTGGCAGTGAACAGAGAGATAACCTCAGTGGTTGTATGTTAATAATTAAAAGACAGTGGTATGAAGTGGTGCGGCGCTCCGTTATTTATGAGGCAGCCATGCACAGTGATTGTGTTGGAACCAGCCGGGTCCTTGATCCTTGACATAAGGGTTTGTATTCCAGGGCATATTTGAATATCAATGCAGAGACATGATCACCCCACTGGCACAGCCCAGCCTCACAAGAGCAGCACCCCCGCCCCATGCACACTCACACACATACCAGCTGAAGGCCTGCTTAGTTTGAGAGCAGTAACATCACACAGATAATATTGTGTACTGTAAGCTACTTTTACTTCTTTGTTGAGTTTTTCATGCAATATTCCATTACAAAACTTGACTTTAGGTACAGTGCATCCTCCATTCATCCTGGTACCTCTGATACAGTCTGTGACAATGCAGGTAACTTCGTGTTGTAGTTCCTGGAGACTTTCTGATAACAAGGCTTAAAGGCTCTGTACCTGATTTTTACTGTCTTAAAACGTGACAAACAGAACTAGTTCATTGTAAACTCTTTGCAGCAGTCCATATGTATTGTGCAATCTGAGCATCCTAAATTGTCAGTGTTTATACCCACTTTTCACAATTTTCTGACCTCATAACAAGTTTTGCTGCGATGCAAAGCTAACAAACATTAGCATGCTACCTGTACACTTCCTGTTTTGTTGAGATTAAAATGCCCTGTTATTAGATAGAAGTGTTGTGGTCTCATTTTCACCCAAACAGATACTTTTGCAATCCATATGTACTGGGGAAAAACTGATTTTACTTTATGACATGTGGGTATAGGCCGTTTAACCAACTCCTGCAGTTCTTCAACAGTGATTCGTAGAAATGTGGGGTCCCAGAACAATCCTACTGCATTCAGACAAGATAGACATATGTCCTTTTTCAGGCTCATTGAGAACACATTTGGTTCCTATCTAGTGTGGAGCGGTAGGATAGTGGTAAGCTAGAAGGTCCCAAGTTTGAGTCTCAGACCAGGTGGGGCCTTTCCATGTGGCGTTCACCTCATATTTGTGTCTCAACATCCATTTAATGTAGGCAAAGCCCACAATCTTGAGTTGGGTTCCTGTCAGTGTTGGGAATGACGACGTTTAAGTATAACAGCGATATTATTATCTGTAATGAGTAATCTAATGAATTACTTTTTCCTCTGTGGTAATGGTGTTGTAGTTACCGTCAATGTAACGTGACTCGTTATTTTACTATGAGTCGCAGCAGCCGTGACTGACCAGACACCGCTCTCTCCTCTCAGAGAAGGTACAACTTAGTTTTGGTAATGGTGAGGGAACGAGACGCTGAATTAGAGAGTGATACACGTGGATTTTAACACACAATTGAAAAATAATATTTTATAATAATAAATAATAATAATAATAATAATAATAATAATTTTATGGATATATGTCATTATTTTCAGACTCTTTGTGACAGAAGTAAAAAACAACAGCGGGAGTGTCACATACGTTTGGAGTTAAAAACGCTAAAAAGACATGGGCCATTCAAGTGTAGATACAGCTGTCTTCTTGTAAGTGCTGTCATTTAAATACCTATTTGTCTGTTCATTTCTGGTTTTACAAGTTTATAATCGCTGTCATGTAGTGCATATATATTTTTTATGTTCTGATATCAGTGTACGTTTGGTAAGTGCTTTGTTTGACCAGGGTCTGCTGCTGTAATATTGACATGACTGTTTTGAAGACTTTGAGCTCTGTTTGAGCTGGTTCTTGTGCATTTAGTGATTTTCAGGTAAAATAAGGCTGAATAAAGCTAGCAGCAGTGGGCTTATATTTGGCTTTTTTTTTTGTAATTTAGTAGTTACTTTATCTGGTAATTGTAGTTGCTTTCATCCCCCTTGCCTTTTTTCTGTAGATTGTGTAACTCTGGGTAAGAGGATGTACCGAGTACTGTAATGTGTTTGAATGTTGGCTATTTTCACTCTACTTATCTTCCAAATAACACAGTTACTTTTGAAGAGAAGTTACGGCTAAGTATAACTAATTTCCTCTCTAACTAGCTATGTCCTTGGGCAGTACACTATGATCGCCCACTGTTCCTGACTGGGTGACCGAGCTGCATTGGGTAAAAGGCAGAATACAAATTTTCCTGCTGGAACAAGAAAACCTTAACTTGTTTTGCCTGTTAGAAAGTCCTGATTGGAACATTCCTTGACCGTGGCACCCATATTTACCAAAAATACAACAAAATCATCAGAATAATGCTATAAAGATGCCATTCCTTGTCAGTACCAACCTCCACTCCCTGCCAACCCTTATCCTTGTGTGCCAGTGTAATTCTCCATGTAGGTGTACGCTCTTTCAAATCCTCTCTTCTACTGCACCACCGGCCCCTGTGCAGAAATCAATTACTCCCAGGCGGGTGTGTCGCCGGGCCGCGCTCTGGGGAAATGAGTGCGCGCCGAGAGGGAAGAGAAGTGTCCTTTTCCGGGCTGTCCCATCTAGTGCCGCTCAGAGCCATAATCCCTCAAGGCGACGCGGGCCCATCTCCTCACATTACAGCACAGATACACTTCTCAATCCCGGGGTCCGCCGACTCATTAGATCCGCATTAACGTCCCCTCCCAGAGCCGCCTGCCAAATTGCCCCATCAGAGGAACCGAGAAAAACAATACCTATTCAGCAGTGAGTGGTGGCATGCGCAACCACGGCAAAGACACGTATGCAGATTTGGGTTGTTACTGTGGTAAAGATGGGGAACGGAGATCTATCCTGCACGCTTAATCTAATTCTATCAGTGATCAATATAAAAGTGTTTGGTCCCACTTCATTAAAATTTGATTTGCACCAAGTCATGTAAAAGGAAGCGCATTAAAAGTGGACCAGTTTAAACCAATAAAAGGGGAGCTGTTTGAAGGATGGTTTAATATAGAAAATCAGTTGTTTGACTTGCTGTTTTATACCCAACTACAGTAAAGAAGTCGTAAAGGACACTAACACATGAAAATAAAAATATATATCTGTTTAATGGCCTTTTTTTTGTCAGGGTGAAAACATACATCCTTCTGGGGTAAGATAAAATGTGTTATCTATGCAAAAGTACAATATATTAGATTTCGAAGGTTATCAAATGTTTCTGGAGGCTTGTCTATTTTTTTAAGTTCTGAATAGGCTTGTCGACGTTTAATTGAATGATTTACCTGACTTAGTACAATGGATGAAATGTTGCTATAACGCACTGCTGGCATTTGCGACCCCCAACATAAAAAAGTATAGACCTAGATGAATGACTTTGGTAGGCCAACAAATAATAATAATATAGATTTACCTCTTCATTTGAAGGGTGTAAATTCTTAAGACTATTGGATCAATTTGATGTTTTTCTCTCACATCATCTGGGGACACCCGAAATCATTTTACGAGAAACAGTGCACTAGACTATTGTGCAGCAGATCTATACAGGACTCGGTAATGTTTTGATGTCACGATCTTTACAGTATAAGTCTTTGGTTCAGCATTTACAGCCCAGATTTATCTTCTGCACCCGACCCTAATTCGTCCGGTGAATTTAATCATCAGGTTTGAATTTCCACCATCCCGGTATGGAACAGGAGAAACATCCAAACTGTTTTTGTGCCACGTGTGCGTTTTTAATGTGAGAGTGATGAGCCTATGTGCCAAAATATGGAGAGAGAAAACAGTCACCTCTGTCAACACACACCTGCCCAGTGCATGTTCTCTCTCACACACACACACACACACACACACACACACACACATACACAGCACAACACAGAAACAAACACATACTCGTGCAGACGCCCCACAACAACGCACACACCAAAACAACACGCACACCCTTCTCCTGATCACTGCTAGGCCAAGGCACACTACATTACCTCCGAGTTCTGCTCCACAAAAGCAGCGCCGCCAAATTACTTCCACTGAGGGAAAATGGGAAATATTCACTTGAACAAGGTTACAGTTATTAAAGTTTAACTTGATAGGGCTTTTCAAAAATAGTGGCGTTCTTTTAAGTGTCTTTGAGTGTCCTCGAAGCACTATGCTAGTTCTTTTATCGTTCAAAGCTGACACATTTTTGTGTGACGGGGGAAACAACACCCAACAACAGTAATTTTATGCTTTCTTCAATGCAAAAGTATTAATTAAGTCAACAACAACTACAAATTCACAAATTCTTTTCTCACTGCTGGTTGTCTCTAGGTTCTCCACCTTATGTCCAAAACAGCTTATTAAATAAAAGATGAAATATTGAAAGAACAGGGCTCCAACTAAAGATTATTATCAACTTCTCTCAACTAGTCGACCAGTCAAACTACTATTTTGATTGTGCGTTGTAGATTTTTTTTAGATATGATTTGACAAGTTGAAGGTAAAATATGCCTAATTAAGGCTTCTTAATAGAGAATATTGCCATAATAAGTGTTAATTATATGATAAAATGACAAAATATACATTCTTCTCGTCTCCTTTGATGTATTAACAGTGCTGCCTTTGCAAAATCCAACAATTATTTCAGTTATTGATTTGACACAATTATTATGATAAGTTGTTGCAGTTTTAGTTTGTGAGAGTTAAGTTACATTCCAGGACAATTTGAATCTAAGCATTATCTTGTCTGCTGGCTGCTTACTGGTTTACAAAAGCAGTTGACAAAATACCAAAGCAACAGGCCTGTCCACTCCTGTCACAGTAATTAGTCAGTGTAATTAAAGGCCGGCAATCAAAATGACTGTGCACAAATATGACATTTGTGTTAGGTTAATTCAACAGTTAACACAGGTAAGTGGAGGTTGTTTTTGCAATTATAATTATGCAAAATGGGACAAATTTGGGAATTCTATTCAAGTAATTCTGTGATAATTGCCCCAGGTTAAAGTATGACCTGTCTGCACAACGTCAAAATGTGAAATCCCTTGGAAAAGTGGCCAAATTAGGGCAGGATTAATTTAAGGCAATTAATTTCGAATTAATCTTAACAGTCTTAAAAAAACTGAAATCTAACTGCACACAGTCTTTTGTGTCTACAGGACTGCTGATCAAAAACAATTTAAAAGTTATTGTATCGGTCTACTAACAAACATTACATTTTATGCATTCTATTTTGTTGCTGATCTTGTGACAATAAGCGTGTAAATCAATGGTTTTCCAAAATGTGTGTCCCATATTAAAAATGTACTTGTCTTCACATGATAGTCAAAGTTCCCTCCATAATGTTAGTGGTTTGGACGTTACTAAAGCGCGTACTCAATCTTACCATGTTCTTTCAGAAATGAGGCAGGAGCCAATTCTGATTTCTTCACATGAACACTCGAAGATTGCTCTAAAATTCTGCTTGAAGCCTGGCGCTGATGCTGCTACATGGGTTGTGTGTGGAGGGCGGGGGGGGGGGGGGGCGCGCACTGGGGGTGGAGAGGCAGAAGGGCGCGGGGCGGAGAAGGGGTGCTGCAGTGGAGGGTCCCTTGGCCCGGTGCAGGTCTCCGAGCATTAAAAATCCATGGTGAGGTGGAGAGCTCAACACTTCCACAAACTTCCACATCACCTCCACAGCTAAAGCGCACCATCCGCCCGCTGTCAGGTCTCCCCTCCTCCAACCAGCCTCTCCGTCTCATATACAGCTCATACTGCTCGGTTAAGCTGTCTAACTGTACTTCGGTCTGGGTTTGATGGTATATTCACTCGGGGAAGTCTCACTCAGTCTTCAGTGCGATTGTTTAGTGGTATTTATAAAGATATTACACCTTTTAGCTGTTGTTTATGGTATTTACAGTAATTCGCTTTCTTGAAGCAGTTTATTACTCTAAAACTACTTTGGGTATTTGCCACCCACAATTTTAAACTTAATGGAACGAAAAGTCTGACCTGAACGAAACTACTTGGAACTATCTGCAAATGAGTCAATGAGTAAAGCGCTAAACTTTTGTTTTGAATGACAGCTTGGCTCGAGGTGTTACGACCGGAGTGGTGACCAGACTCATATGCCTCCGTATAAAAAATACAGCGATACCATTCTGTACTTGAATGTTAAGATCTCTCCTCCCCAGCTTTTTCCTTCTCTCTTATTCAGAGTTTTTCCTTGGTGAAAAGGAGGCTCTTGGCTGGGTACATGGGATGCCCTTCAGTTACCCCTGACTGGTTTCATCCGTGATTTTTATAAAACGTTTAGTCATCTTGCTCATTTCACGGTCTGATTTTTGTTTCATTGTTTGATTTTCATACTGTTTATCTGTTTGACCAAATCAAATATGTTAAAAAAAAAACTGTGACGTGCTTTTGACTGAAATGATGATTTCACCTACACTAAAACAATAACCTCTTGACTTGCATGTTCTAACCACTTGAGATTCAATCCACCCCCACTTAACCAAAATCTCACTTATCAGCCATATTTTTCCATTCTTCCCCTCCTCCTTCTCCCAACTCACTAACATCAACTTTGCATCAGTGCTGACGACTCCAAAAACCAAATGTACCGCTTCACGCACGTACTGTACCGCAAACCCACTCCGTCTTACACACGCACACACACTATCGGACCTCCCGTGAGCCACTATTAGTCGCTGATCCACTCCTACATAATTATGCATGGAGACCTCCCCTGCACTATTAATAGGACATGTCCAAATGAGTGCTGTCGCATTAGCCGCTAACCGCTACAGCACGGGGAATTTAAGTGTTGCTAACCGCGTTTGCCTGGTTTATTATGCCTTGTGTGAATAATAAAATAGCCCTCTCTCTCTTAACTCGACGTGTCTTCATCCCTCTTCCTCTTCCTCTCTCTCGCCCTGGTCGCCCCTACATACTGTACATGGCTCAAGTCAGAGGAGCACTTTGTTTGAACATTGGAATGAATATTTTAGGTTAGCATAGTGGTAGAACTGAGAGGGCATGTTCAAAGGCCTAATGAGATGAGAACCAGATGTAATGTATGCACAGGAGTGGGAGGTACTCAAGTAATAGTTTTGGCACTCCTAATATTTGCTTCGTGTCGTGGTACTGCCGTGTGTTTAGACTTGGTTTATTTCTGAATTGGCATCATTATGTAAAGTGATTCTATCAAAGTACTATCAAACAACTTGGGTCAAATACTTGGTGTAGGCTTCTGTACATTGAGTTGTATATATTCAAAAGCCTAAGTAAAGTCCTTATTCCTACTATATATATATATATACAGTTGAGTTATATTTTCTTCTGTTTTTCAACCGTTTTTGAGTCCCTACACACTTTTTTGGTTGATAATATTCGGTGGCACTTAAATATTACCAAATCACACCATTTAGGACAAAACAATCCCATGCCACTGTGTCTGATTCTCTAAAACTTGGCAGTGGTGACTGTTTTGGTGAAGAAGAAGTTTGTCAGGACACTCCAAAATGAAGTTCTGGAAGGGACTGCATGTGACCATCTCAGACAGTTGTTTCTCTGTCATTGTTCAACATCAGAGTGACAGACGGGATGAAGTGGGCTTGAACAGTTCACTCTCCAACATGTGCTCTTGTTTCAAATGTAGATTCTTGCTCTTTACTGATGATACATATGATTAAGATGAAACCATGTTATGTATCATATTGGACATTATTGACATTATCACTTTTTTAGTTGTGTTTATATCTACTAAGACCCTCCCCCTTCCCTTCCCTTCCTCTCCTGTTCCTGGTGATGTGATGCAGAGGAGAGCCCTGGGGACATACACGCAGCTTAAATGTGCTTCTAAACTTCTCCCTCTTTTTCTCTCTGCCTTTGTTTCACACAGGAGTTTGTAGAGTTAGAACACTTTCTGAACACATGTGCCTTTGTGGTCGGAGATGAAACATCGTTTTGGTGGATTTGAAATTTAAATTGTCATGTGGAGTGCTCTGGTCCTTTTCAAGTGACAATGCTATTTTTATAGTTTACAGCAGCCATTTTGTGCAGTACAAATGCGTAAATGTGTGTGTTAGATTATTAAAACATTACGTTATTTTTCTGTACACTCACATGATAGGCTTCTGCAGAACCAAATGATGGTTAGAAAAACAGAAAAGCATGTGACCAGCTCTAATGCTTCAATAAAAAGAGGTTGTGTGTGTCCTTGTGTGTCCTTGTGTGTCCTTGTGTGTCAGGGTATATCCACGTATTGATTAGTTGAAGGCAGATTTCACCTCATTGACATTTCTTTCTCAACAATCCTTAGCATAAAACTCAAAAATAGGTTTTGTCTTTGAGCCACATGAATATAAATCCATAATCACACGTATGGTTTATACTTAAATCACCAAGAAAACCCCCCAACAATATTACAAAAGTCAGGAGCTAGAATAAAACCAGCAGCCTTTAGCTTTGTTTTGTTGCTAAAAACAAGGTGTTCATGTCACATGCCCTCCCAACTTTAGTCTTGTGAATTGTAGTTCCCAATATTTGCGTAAGTAATAATTCATTTTGCGCCACATAACTTTTCTAAGGTTTGTTTATTCAAGGTGTTTTTTTTTTTTTTTTTTTTTGGTCATTTTTCTAGCAATAAATGTATATGTGTGAATAATTGCAAAATAGATCAGTTTAGTGCCATACTGTGGAACATTCTAGGCAAAGAAATAACATCTTCATGGAAACAAGAAGCTTGCACACTCACTACCAGAAAAATGACATACCATTACCAGTTCGAGCTTTCTATTCTAAATGTTCTACTAATCTGCACATTTTCAAGATTATTCTTTATAGTTTGACGTTAGTTTTATTTTAATATTATAACAAAATCAGTTATTATTTACTATCTTACCATACAAAACACTTCTTTAAAGATCTTCCCCAAGTCTCACTGCTGCTCCTTGCCGTTCCAGGGTCACGCCTCCTAATAGCCTTTCTCTCTGCTCTCTCATCAGTGCCTCCTTGGATGCACCATTAGCCTATCATGAGGGTCAAGGCTCAAGGCGCGACCCAAAACTGCACCGGCCCCCATTATTTCTCAGGGAAATTGATCATTGATTGGGAACAACAACAGATCTGATTGAGGGAACAGGAGAGGGACCCGGGGCTCAATAAAGAGTGATTGAAGCTTGTCACAGCTGCTGTATTGGGCCGAGTGGAATCGAGCGGACAGGGACACAATTTACCCACAATCCCACTGGAGCTGACAGCATTTTCTGGGGCGTCTGCCGTCATGCTAAGCTCTAAACTAAGTGTGGTGCCCTAAGAAGGAATGTGGTCCAATTGTTCATAGGGACAAACACTCTATCTTGCCTTACGGTTCAATTGGGCTCAGAAAGTTTTACAAATGCGAAAAACAACAACGTGGTTTGTATTGGGCCTTCTTGTGCTGTATTTTCACATTATGTTAAATATTATTAGTTATGTTTTGTAACAACTTCAACTTCAACTTCATCAATTTCATGAATACGTTTTTATTGTATGCTTTTGGTTCTTTTCAGAGCAAATTACTTCAGTTGGTGGTTGTTTATTTAGCACTTGACTCCAGATGCCCTACCTTAAGCAGTACTCGTTACCTTAAACGTCCCATTTTAAATAGAACAACCAATATACTTTAATGCTGATTTTGTTTGAATATTCAATCAATAAAATGATTTGTTTTATTCTAACCAAACCTTCACTCTAGTTTAATCGAGGCTCACCAGATCACTGCCTTATATACAGTATATAGTATCCCAGTGTAAAGCTAATATTTGACAAAAGTGACAGAATGTGAAAAGATTGAATACTGTATATCCATGGAAGGCCTAATGAATGTTTGGTCCGCTGAGCACCAGAGACCCAAAGAGGAAGGTAGACCGGTGCCTGCCTGTCAAAGTCACCAAAGCAAGAAGATTGTATAAGAACGAAAATCTCCACTACTTTGGAGACATTTTCTTTTATTTGCAGATTTCTTTCAAATTTGAACCATATTAATATAAACCACAACCAATTAGTTTTGCTTTGATAGTCACTCACCTTTTATTTCACCCATAGAAAATAAAATGCGAGTGTGATCTAGTAAAGGCACGGGCAATAAGTATATGGTAAAGTGTTTCCGGAGTTCAAATGATGCCATCCCTTAATACACACTGGTATAATTCAGCCGCACACCGGAACAGCAGCACATGTGTTCGGTCGGACTTGGCTCACTGCTGGTGTTGACAGCTCTCTTGCATGTCGGGGCCACTCCAGACAAACCTAGGTTGGGTTTAATCTTATAATGGCCGAGAGAAGGCCTCCTTAAAGCGAATCACAGTGCATTGACCAGGCCTCTCATGCATTATTCAGCCCCCTCCCTCTCCTCCATATCACACACACTCTGTTCATTTATCCTAATGTTTGAGGGAGAGCGTACAGAGCCCGCGGCCTGGACCACTCCATAGGAAGCTCTATGTGTTGTAATTCAAATAACTGTCATGAGATTATTGACATCCGGATTTTTGATTGGATTAGTGCTCTTGAGTTTATTGTGTAAACTTTTTTCATCTTAATTTGTATCTTTAAAGTAGTAAAAGGTGTGTCGGTTAAATTTTGGATCATATGTTTACAAAGTATTAGTATCTCTTTTTTATGCTTCTTTGTATTTGTATTTGTTGCAATAATGTAGAAACAAAATAATTCCAAACTAATGGAGTCAGATTATTTCTTTAGAACTGCAGTATATAAATAGTAATGTAATCCGTTTTTGTTCAACGTGACCCTAATTACAAAGATATTAACAGCTGCATTTGGACAGTTTAAGCTTGTACCGACAAATTCATAGCTGCCTCCCTTCCCAATGTTAAATAACAGTTCCATTCAGTGTTGTGAAATCATGTAAACTCAGCCTGATCTGATATAAAATTGCTAATGAACCACTTCTATTGACGGTGCCCTCCTCCTCCTGCCTCTCCTGTACATGTGAGTGAGTGAACGTCCCACCTCAGTCTGTGAACATGTGTGATTCATGCTCTCAAGTCCTAAATTTACTTTTTGTTTGAGTTTGTTCAAATCTATCAATGTGTCCGTAACAGTATTGTTCACTTCTATCTCTATTCTCTATAATGTTTTCTTTTTAATGTTATATCTTATTCTTTATCTCCAAACACAATGGAATCTGTCCACACAGTAAACAAGCACACTATATGCAGTATGACTTTCAAAAGTGGACCAAAGTGCTTTACAGGACGGGCAGGAGTGTCTAAAAACATACACGCATTATACATACACGTCATGGATAATACATTTTCTAGTACTGCAACCTAACCTCAGGATTTTAGTTCATTTAATCTCAATGTGAATATCATTATCATTGCAACCATCTTTGACATGTCATATGCATTTGTTGTATATAAATAACCCTTTGCAGCAGCGGGAGTGGTCCATGTGAATGTACAAGACCGTTGTCCAGCTGACTCTAATCGGCTCCTGGCATTAGATCACCACTCACTGTGAAAAGTAACACCTGAGACTTCACACTCTGTTTGGCTCTGGCTACTTAAGTGTGGGCCCGAATGACTCAAAACGTCGCTGAGGTGCATTCAAAATCGGTTTTAAAGCACATTGCAATTCATTGTTTCAGATTTATAACTTCAATTTTACTTTTATCTTTTTTTTAATATACTTTATTATTGTCGGTGTAATCCCTCATTCGTCCAGGAGTGTTCCATCCTCTGTTTTTTCTAAAACAGAGTCCAGATTACTACAACTGAATCTTTTTCTACAATACTTTATTATTATTATTATTATTATTATTATTATTATTTTTTAGAAAAGTAGAGAAGTATAGTAGTTTTACATAATCAGCCATATAGACAAATAATTCCCAATTTACAGTATATAAGTTAAAGAAACTGTAATAAAACAAGTAAATTAGCTATGCATTCAAAATAAATACAAATATTATTATAATAGTTTCAGATCATAAAGTAGTATTAAAAGTTGACTCTCATGTATTGTGTGTATTCATAAAATGTTCTCTATATTATTGCAATAGGGGTGAGCGATATTGATAAATATATTTTTGGATTATCACAATATTAATATTTAGACAATATTTTAAAACTGCACCAGGAATATGCAAAAAGTATCTGTAAACTGAATGGTTCGTAAAATTAACCACAAAAGGTTATCACTTTATACCCATGTTAACAAGATTACACTAGAGGTTTCTGTCTCTTTTTGAGGTCATTCTTGCACTAAGTATTCTAATTTTGCATCTCCTAAACAGCTTTTACAATAATATATCTCCCAATTCTAGATTAACCTGAGATTTGCTTGATGTCAAATGTGCTCCTCTTCTCCATATTATCTCATTTGGAGCTGTGTTTTTGCCAGCAATTCTCTTTAAAGCAACGTTGACAAGCGCTGCAGACTTACCCGAGTTTGAACATTATGTATAATTTATTGTTACACAGCAGATCAAACAGCCCCACAAACAAACACCTCTTTCACCTCTTGCTGTCCTCCGCTGTTCACGCCACCTCTTCATTCTGCTTATGAATCCTTTATTTATACAACTGCTTGTCCTTTTACCAGTGTCTGCTGCATCTATTGATATTATTTTCTTCTTCGTCGTGTATTGTCCCGCTTCAAGAGACTGTTGGGACGCATTTGGCCTGAGGGAACACTTAGATGCATACTCACAAATCTGTCCCCTCTCTCCCAGACACAAAGACTACACACAGAAATGCACAAAGGTGTGTGACAGACAGACAGTGGACATATAAGCTTGTGTTTGATGCATGCATTAAATAAATATACTCTCGCATGCATGGCCACACACACTCCAACTCACCTTAATTGGCCCGGCGAGCATCACTTAGAAAGCCTTTGAGAGAGCGAGAGGGAAAGAGAAAGACAGACACTTGGAAAAAGACGGAAGAAAAGCAAAAGGAGGAGAGGGCACCAGTTGTCAAAAAACGAGAAGAAAAAAAAAGAGGCATATTTCTGGGGGTAATTACAGATGCAGATTTGCCACTTGCAACATGGCTGACTTCATTTCCATCTCGCTTCTGCCCTTCCCGGTAACCCCTGGGGAGAGGCGCGTGTGTTTGTGTGTGTGTGTGTGTGTGTGTATGTGTGCGGCGTGTTTGTGTGCGCAGAGGAAAGCAGGGAAATCTGGGAATCTGCATAACAAGCTGGGAAAGAGAGGAAAGGGGAGAGGGAGATGGTGTTTTGAAGAAAAGAGAAAGAGAGAAGAGGAGGAGGGGTAGACCAGGCCATGACGGAGGTAAATAATAAAGGTGGTATTTTTCTTGGACTGGAGGAATGGAGTGATTTTTGAGCAATGGGATAAACAAGATAGATTGTAGGCCTGAATGTTGATGACATTTGATGAATTCAGCAAAAATGGAAATTACATTCACCAAGTTATACATAGTTGGTCATTTAAAGTGCCTATAAGCAGATTGGACGACTCATTTAACTAAAACACAGTTAAGATCCAATTACCTATGTTTAAGTTTTGTTAAAAATCTTACAAATTATATGCCAGTTTTGTATTATTATGATTTATTTATTTTACATAACAGAACACAAAACAGACACAATTTGACCTAGCAACCATATTGTTCACTGGAATTATTTTTTGACAAATAAAATAATCCGTGAAAACACCTTGTTTTTCTTCTTGCATGTAAATTGTGTCTCCCTGATGTGATGTCATCAATATGTTTTAGAACTATGCTCTACTTCCTGTGATTTTCAACATATTTTAAAACTTGTCTTCACAAATTGCTACTTGATTGTTTTAATACTATTTGTTTTATTTACAACAGGTATTATCCAAAAAAGGTAAAGATTTGAAAACCTGGCATACGCACTTCTTGTTTTCAGATTCCATCCCTTGTAAACTATTGTAATTAATGATATAATCGTCACAGAGATTTAAGTTGGTTGTAGATCAAGTCTGGTACTATATATATTTTTATATTTTTATATTTATATATTTATACTGATACATAATTCCAGTACTCAACTATGTATTGTTAGTTTAATTTAAAGTTAATTTGATGACAGTTTACACCTCATAGAGTCATAACATTTGACATCATTTTATATCAAGGCCTGTCACAATCACACATTTTGAAACCTGATATATTCTTACAGAAAAGATCACAAATAAACGATATTTATTTATTTATGCAACTGACACAATAACCCAAATGCATTAAACCTTTTTAAAATGGAAATAAGCAGCTGAATAAAACACTTTAGGAGTTAGTTGACATCACTAATGAGTCATAAATGTAAATTATTTGACTCTCTACGGTTCAAATTTGAATGAACTGCAAAAAACTTTTCTGTTAATGCAAAAAAAAAAAGGTACTCCTTGACAAATATTGAGCCCTAAAAATATTGTTCCTACTTTCAGATATTATTGAACGGAAAGTCGATGCAGTATTTAATGTGACAAGACTATTTATAACATTATGAGTATCTTTATTGTCTGCTACGATTAACAGAGTAATGACTGACTAGAAGAAGCCCAAACTTCAATTTAATGTCTTCTTTTCAATATTCAACAAAGCAAATGGTAAGCTTTTTGTCAGGACAACGGATGTAAAACTGTTACTTTATTAAACTTTGTCTTGTAGGTGCCAGCAATGCACTCTGTCCCAAAAGGTTTAATCAATCATTCGAAAACATTTGAAAAGTCTGTTTAACCCACAGCCGTGTGATTGATAGCTCCTTTTTAAACCTCCGAATTTGCAGAAAACTTCACCTCCTCACAACCCCCATTCACCATGCTGCCCCTGCACTCCCAAATCTGCCCCCCCAAAAAAACCTCCTCATTATTCAGCTTTGACGAATTATTCTAACAAACAATTCCTCCTGCCTCTGCCTACACATTAACATGCTAACAAGAAGCTATGGGAAGCTGCTGGAGTTGACAGTAGTGTTAGCGGTGGTGCGTTTGTGTGCGCTGGGAGAATACAGGTGTTTGATGCCACAGTCAAACCCCTATGGTGTGTTTACCTCCGACGTGTCCTTTCAGTCAGCGCAAGATTGATGGAGAGCCTCACACTCCCTCTGCTGCTCAGTCGTGGGTGTAATGATGGGATGTGGCCACCAGGGGCTCAGTGTGCTGTGAGTGAGGCAAGAGGAGAGGAGAGTGGAGAGAAAAGGAAAGAAAGGAGGGATGCGATGTTTACAGGAGAGAGACGAGGAGACATGGATACTATGTTTGGGTGACAGCTTGCAATACACATGTCACTATTTTTAAGACTTTGCTAAAACATTTCCCACATTTTTGGAGAATTATTGGTGACGTTTATCATTTTACTTCCAGACAGTGGTGGAAGAACTCAATTTTCCTTCTTAATTAAAAAAACAAAAGTAAAAATATGGCATAAAAAAGTTGACTTAAATAAGAATTTAGAAGTATCTGTTAAAAAACTACTTTTAGAGTAAAAAGTAAAGGTGTTTCAGACAAAAGTATGGTAGTGATCCAGATAAAAAAAGAAATTGTGCAGAAATAATAACGTTTCCTAATTTTTCTAGCTGTTTTTATTTGTATATTTTGGTTTTCTCAAAGTTGGGAGTTAACTCAAACTATGAACGCTCTAAAAATGACTCCTCAGTCGTCTAAGGTGTTCTCTAAAAAGTAAAGAAAAGTACTTTAGTCCTGTTAAAAAAAAAAAAAAAAATGAAGTACGGATGCCTGCTTTCAAATGTAGTGAAATAAAAGTAACGAGTATCCACTGCAAAAGTTATTAAAGTAGGCTACAGACATCTAAAAATTACAGTACTTTTACTTTTGTAGTTTGTTATACTTGGGAAGAATACTTTTAATTCGTTACAGCTGTTTTGAATAGATATACCGCTACGTGATCCAATCAAAGTTTATTCTTAATACTTTACACAGAGTTGAATCACATTATAGTGTAAATATAAAAGATTGTAACAGCTTTATGTTTCATCATGTGTTTTGTATTTATTTATGTTTATATATGTTTTGTATTTATATACTGATTAGAGAAAGAAAAGCTGTGTTTTCTATTTAACTTATTAATGCCGTGCAGTTTGAACTCTAAATTGCATGATCAAGCCCCGTAGTGTATCCTTTGATTTTAGGAAAGTAACTGTACTGTAAACAAAGGCCAAACCTTGTCTAATTTACAAAATAATTATTGTTTGACAAATAAAAATGCATGACATCATCTTTATTTTTATGAATGTTTAACCAATGTCTTGCGCATAAATTGTCACTACATTTTTGTATGGAATTCAAATTCCTTTTTAGAAATCAGCGGTACTATGTGTAGTTTTCAACTAATTCTTGCAAAATGTCTTCAAAAACTGCAAAACTATAACAAATATTAATCACAAGTGCTATCCCACCAAAGAGAAGGAGGGGAGATGAAGTGCATTTGTATCAGTGGCTTGAGAGGTTAAGAGGTGATGATTGTATTGGCTGTAACTGGCAATCACTGGTAACGAGACATGAGACACTGTCTTCCTTGTTGAATTTACACTTTAATAAATATTGTATAATACACATTCTTTCACCAGTAAAATAAGTCCAAGTATTTTCTCCAGATACAGGGGCAGTGCAACGGAACAAAGTCTATTTATTAGTAGCTGTATCCAGCCTTGTTTTGGTGTGTGAGTGTGATGTATCTCTTAGCGTTGGATAGATAAACAGTGGAGGCAAACATACGCTGCATCGGTTTAATGACCCATCCCAGTAGAGTCCCTCTACATTCAATTAGCACACACATAATTAATCGGGCCAAGAGTGTGGAGCTGCGCGGGCTGTTGGACTGGCAGCGGGGAGCCAGGTGGTCCTCCACCAGAGCCTGTGTGGAATGTGTGTGCGCAGAGGAGAAGGCTCAGAAAAAGACAGATTCCCAGGTTTTAGGGACTATTTTGTGTTCTCCAGAGGCAAAACAAACAGTAAAAGAGCTTTTTAGAAGTTGGTCTCACAATGTGTGCTGCATTTCTCACAGCCACACAGATACAGCGAGGATTGTACAAATAAACACAAGAACATTTTTTGTAATTACTAGACTGTACACGAGGAGAGTGCATGTTGCAAGGCACAAACATCATTAGAAGTGGATTCTGTTATTAAAGGAACAATGTTTCTCTAGAAATGAGTGCAGCTCGGTAAAGCAAGTGTTCTCTCACTTCCATTGGAAATATAACAAATGTCTCACTATTTCAAAAGAACAAAAGAATCGCTACAACGTTCATTCACGGATTAATTCACATTCTTGTGTTTCATACATGTGCCATCTTACCTTACCCACCATACCTCTATGAATGTGGGAAGTGAGTGAGTGATTGGTGGTGATTGGAGAGGCCACATTTTTGTCTGTCAGCCTCATTAGACATTCTAGCTCCTTATTTTCCCTCAGCAGATGGCATTATTCATCTCATCAAAACATTCAAACGCATGTACACCATTTTTAAGGTTTTAGAACAGGGCGCAATAAATTGAGATAATGAATCCAAACACATGAGTAAACATAAGATGCTCCTGCCCCTCTGTTGAACCATGTGCTCAGGCCTTATACACCTCATATTAATGCAGTGTATATGAGGTGTAATTAATGCAAAGCACTTTAGGTGTGACAAGCAGGCCCTTGGTCTCAGCAATAAGCCCACATTGTCTGGAGCTAACGAGAAGCCTCTCAGGGGAAGTGGCTCTCTCATCTGCCCGTCTTTGTCTTTATGTTACAGGAGTCATGTAATCCTCATACAAGGCTGTAATCACGCTCACAACAGCACCGGGGACAGCTGGGTAAAGAGGCTGGCACGTGGCACCAGAGGATATTGAAGTCCAGTATATGGTAAGGTATGGTATATGTGTAAACTGTAGGTCTGGGTGGGTTTCCTCTCTATGCTCCAGTTACTCTGTCTACCTAAAACTTAATTCCCCAGCATTTGATAATCATGACCCAGATCCTGGCACGAGATCTGGAGAAGGCAAAAAGACATAGTCCCTCCAGTGTGTCCTGTGTGTTCCCCGGGGCCTCTTCCCAGTGGCACATGCCGGTGTCAATGAGGCATCCGGAACAGATTGAGGGTTGAGGAGCAGCGGCTCTACTCCGAGCTCCTCCCATGTGACTAAGCTTCTCACCCTATCTCTAAGGGAGCGCCCAGCCTCCCTGCAGAGGAAACTCATTTCGACCATTTGTTTCCTCAATCTTGTCCTTTCGGTCATTACCCAAAGCTCATGGCCATATGTGAACGTAGAATGGCTGAGAAACCCAGAGCCATGCCTTTCGACTCAGCTGCTTCTTCACCACAGCAGATGCAGCAGCATGCAGCATCCGCATCTCTGCAGACGCTGCACCGATCCACCTGTCAATCTCACACTCGATCCTTCCCTCACTCGTAAACAAGACTCCGAGATACTTACTCCACTCTGCCATTGTGTGCAAATCATATTTTGTTGTGTTTCTTCAGCAAAATATCTGCCAGCCAGCCATGATTCAGGTGTGTTGGAAAATTCGGTTGTATGCGCTTTATGCATATTTTATTTTGTCAGTAGGAAGAAGTGCAAAGATTTGTTGCAGTTTTGCTTCAAGCTCAATATTCAAATGGCCGAAATTTAGAGCTCCATCACATCACTCAGATGTAGCAAACGATAAAGGAAAAAAAGAAAACATTGGTTTTCATAGCACTTCCTCACTAAAATACACAGATCCACATCACTGACATGTACAGTATGTTCTTTACTATCACCTGAATGTGACATCACTATTTACCGGTACTTCTATGATGCAAAGGGCATTTGCATTTGGGTTTTTTTCTGTGATATATACACAACCAGAGATGGGAAGCTAAAATTCTTCTTAAGTTTTTTTTTTTTTTTTCAAGAACAAGTAAAAAAGTACTCAAATTAGAGTAATTGTTGGACAAACTGTCTCAACGTAACATCTGATTTATAATTTGAAATAGTTGAAGCAATTTAAAAGGATAAAACATTGAGCGATGCGTATATTCTGGACAGACAACACAAATGAGAAAAAAGACTATCAAGCTTTTTCACTTGTCGACTTGAATACTGTTTCTTCAAAGTTAAATTCTGGTGTTAGAAAATGACTCCAAGAAGTACAATGTCTTTAAAAAGTCACTCAAATAAAAGTAACTATACTACACAACACAAAAGCACTTTAACTTTAACACAACATTTGACAGGCAGCTACATCATTGCAGTTGTTTTCTCCCACGCTCCAAGTTCCCACATCACTTTGCTGCAGCAGGTGTCCAGGTCTGTGTGGCCCTCTCTCTCCGGTGAGTGGATGAGCTGAATGTATTTGTGTTAGCGGGCTCATTCAGACTGCTATACCCGGCCCTTTGTTGACTACTGCGGACCCACAAGCCCTCTCCCCCCACACGCTTGCACACACATAATGGCTATTTCACAGCTCGTCTGGGGGTAATGGTGCCTGCTCGGGCCTGCTGAGACAGCGCACACCCAGATGGGGATCAAATGGGTGATCTGGCAGGATTGAGGGGGCCTTAAGGTGCCTTTACGAGACCAGGGTACCAGAGTAAGACATCCTGGATATCAAGCCACCTCGCTGTTTGGCAGAAGGAAGTGTAGATTGGTATGAAGTGGTGTACAAATAAGGGGATGTGGAATTTGAGGATGTTTTGGTTGTCAAAGGGGAAAGGCCAGATTAAGTATAACAATATTGTATTCAGATTGAATTTGACTACTTTGAATTCTATTATAATCTCATTCATTGAAAACAATGAAACATGGATCATGTGAAAAACTGCAATTCTGAGAGATAACGGAGATTACAGACACCACAACTGGGTTGAGTCTGGTCCTGTCCTTTTTTTTTGTATTTTATATTAAGTGTAACAATGGTATAATGAAAATAAAATACTTTCTTTTGAGCATTATACCCCTGTCCCCCTCATCAAAAACTTGCCTAGAGCTTCATTCACACTTGTTTCATTAATCCTGTGCTGCTCTGTCTCTGAGCCTCACAAAACACTCACAAGTAGTGATCCGGAGGTGTCCTGTGCTGTTTAAAGGACATAAATCATTGCCAGACTCAGTCTGACCAGTTTTGTCATCAAATTACGTTCTTTACTACCAGCTTTTGTTTTTGTCCCCTCAGAATTCCCTCAGTACATTGCAAGTTTTATTGGCAAAATAAGAGCGCCTGATAGTGTTTTATGTGTTTACATGCTTTTGTTCTACCTGCACTTGTCTTTTTAGCCGAAGTGTTTGTACCTCAATTGCTCCTATTGCTATTTCGCGTGTCTATGCTCATAACCCTCTCCTTTGACCAATCAGAGCTTTCCGTGCATGTATCTATGTGCATGAAAATGGCAAATCCTAGTGCACATATCACAGGTATATTCAAACTTATTGCAGTAAGAGTCTCAAAGTTCTGCCTAATGTCACGTGTATGTAGGGTACTGAAACATAATTGAGTCATTGGAATCACTTTTTTGTCAAATTTGTATTAAATCCCCCACGTGACCCCGTGGTGCTGCTCGCTATCTGTTCTGCATCCCGACTCTGTTAAGGTAAATCTCAGAGGGTTGGGGGACGTGGGCTCACCTGTGCAGATTCTGGCTGCAGGTGGGATTTACTGTATAAAGCACAGATTGCTTGCGCACAGAGGGTTTTATAAAACAGGACTTTGTGTGACGCACCCCCTCTAGTGGCCACTAGAAATTTCTACGCGGTCCTTTATTGCTGAGTTTTAGGGGACAACTCAGATGGGGGGCAGCTAAAATGTATCTAGTTTAAATGCAGATTTTTGTATGTAATATAGCAAGCAGTAAAGTCTAGTTCCTAATGGAAATGATCAGGTTCAACATTTGTGAATTCACCTTTTGGATAGACATGGTAAAGTTCAATGTAATAAATAATTTGTCTCTTGCCATCTGGTAGTACGACATCATCACATTCTAGAAGCTGAAAACAACCAATAAATGAGGCCCCAGACCTGTAACTTGGCCTGCTCTGCTTGGCTCCATGGTGATAGATCATTTTAAGGCCAAACTGTTGAAATTTTCCAGGCAAAGCTATAACATCTCCACCAGAAAAGTAGCCTGGTGCATCTTTAATGTCTAGTTCTTAACCAGCTTGTTGTTCACTACTAAATATTCTTTGACTCTGCTTTTTTTTGGGTTAAACGTACCTATTCACATATAACATTTTGAACCTCGTGCTGCTGGCCTACCTGAACCCATGAGCCAGTGACTCGAGAAGCTCCTCCTTCTCTTTGGATTGGTCCTGTATAGCTAAATGGCATTTGTAAGGTGCTTAATGTCAATATTGTGTGATTGGACTCAGCCTGGTGTGGCTAAAGGTCAGGGGAGGAGCACATCCCTGATTGTTTTCCAAAGACAGCTCATTGAAGTTTGCCTGATAGGGCTCATTTAGCAGGCGACATGAACTTATCTGTCTTTGTCACTATCGCTTTCCTTTCAAAGTGTGCCGATTGTCTGTGAGGAAGTGGCGGGAATTCGTTTAAGACATTTAGAAAAGGCTTTTGGATTAATTAATCGTTGGCTTGCATATTAATTAGAATGGACATTTAAGTTTTGTGAGTTGTTGGCACGTTGGCGGTTCTTACCTCAGAGTCAAAGGCATTGTGGGGCTTCCTGTATCTTGGTGGATTTCCTGGGTGCGCTGGTTTCGTTAATAATGTATAAAAACTTGCACAGTTGACAAATCCCCCAGTGGTATAGCCCCGATCAAGAATTGACAGGTTCCCTTTTGCTGCACAGCTGGAATGATGGGCCGGATGCAACAAGCAATTTTGGGCCCAGATGTCCTATCTTTTGAAAGAATAAAAGAAGCATCCTGGATTTGGGATGACTTTGAACAGACTGAAATCAGTAATCAATGTGCTTCAATAATCTTTAAAAGGCGTGCGCAGTAAAGGTAGGATAAAGCAATGGAGCGCACAGTCACATCTGTCATCTGACGTAAAAACATAGATCTCAAGTCGATGTAATCCCTCATTTGTCCAGGAGTCATCCATCGACATCTGACGTTTAATCTGCTCTTATTTTGCAGCATATATCTGATAAAGCAGATACATTTACATTCGGAATTTGTGCTAAAATCTTTCTTTTGGTACCAAGTGGAATAAAACAACCGATCCAATAAACAACTCTCATAATACCTGTAGATTGAGCTATATTTCATAATTGAATTACTTCATTAGATCTGGATTTTGTGTCTATCTCTCCAAAAAGCTCCTTCTCTTCCATCTTCCATCTGCAAAGAGGCTTTAATCTCCGCTGTGTTAACATCCATTAAGGCACGCACACCTCTCCACATGTATGCATGTTTAATTAGCTTCTAAAAAAAGCCTTTTAGCTCTAATTTAGTGACTGCGCTCCTTTTGTGGTATTTCCGTGAAAACGATTCTGAAACATACTCGATGCAAATGTGGATATTTGCTGTCCTATCCACCCACCTCATTTGGAGCGCTGTATAAGTGTCTGTGTGATGAGCCCACGACAGCCCTTGTCTGGGAGCCTCTTCAAAGGCGTTGAGTGGTGCCCCGCGTGCCCCCCGATCCCTTCCTTTCACTGAGCGTCCTTTTGTCTTAGCGTTTCATATTTAATCGAGCTGGCTCACAAACACAAGGATGTACCTGAGGCAGAGGTGCAGCCCACTGAAGCTGGCCTCAAGTGTCTGCTGTGTGCTCTCCTCACTGTCCATTTGTCCCATCGTCCTTTCAAGACACTGTGAGCCACATCAAAGGCCTTCTATTCTGCAGGACACACCGCTGTCCACACACACAGGCACGCACGCGCACACACACACACACACACACACACACACACACACTGCTCAAACAGGTGTCTGGGCCGATAAGTGATACACATATGGAGGGGCTCACAACACAGAATTTAGGAGCCTTCACAATGCAGCGCACTTCTCTGCTTTACTTTCATGTTGCCCTGCGCCCTCCGCAGTGCATTTAGTGGCCAATCCACTCTCTATATTACTGCTGTGTGGGTGAACTGCACCACTTTACTTTTAAGGTCAGTTTGTTTTGGAGCTGGGATTGTTTTAACAGGGCTCATACATTTTAAAGCCTCCCTCCCTCACACACACACACACACACACACGCACACACACTGTCTTTACTGTAAGGTGATGAGAGTCCAGTGGCGCCTGTCAAACTCTGCCAATGATTTTATAGCTGCCTTTCAATCACCTGCCTTGTAAAGAACAAGAACACATGTTCCGTATTGATCATCAATCAATGATCAATTAAGCCAGCTATTTGTCCAATTAGGCCAAAGGGCCCATCAGGACTGGGCTTATTTAGCTGTTTGATTGGATGGGAGCGCAGGGAATGGATATGCTTGCATAATTGATCACAACCAGGTCTTTAAACACTTATCTTATCCAGTAGTGAAGAACACGGAGGAGCTAAGCAGGAGTTGTGGTGCAAATCAGATAGGGTTTTCTTCCACTAAATGATAAATGTTTATCTTACATTTTTACTTGTTTTGCATTGAGGCATGCGTCATCATATTATTGCACATAACATGCTGTAACATCCTCTGGAACATTTTGAAAACTCCTGGCATTGAATTAAATCTTTCAGTGAACATAAAAAACAAACAGGTGAATTTAGCAACAGATGTTGTTTTTTTTGCCTGTAGATTTGGCCTTTGATCACACTGTACACTAGTCATTGAGATATCAAAGGGCTAATAAAATGGGTTTGTATGACCTGTTAAATCAGTTTTATGGACAGTCATATATCTGTGGGGAACTATCTGGTCACTGGTCTGCAGCTGATCAAGCAGAAAATGGGGCAATTTAATTCTCCATTGATCTGTGCTTGCCAATGGTTTCTTATTGAAGGATTCTTATGATCACCAGTTTAATTTGTCACTATGAGTCTGATGTAGCACAGTTTACAATTGTGTTATAGATTTTTCCATATACATAAAACCAATATTGTGGATTGGTAACTACACCTTAATTAGCCTTAATAAAGCACAAATAAAGACTTAATTCATAACAAACAGATTATTGAGCATGATTTAGTCTTAGTAACTACTCAGTTTAAGATTAATGTACATATTATTGTCCCTGTTTCCCATTATTTGTCCTCTGCATCTCCTCAGGACCCATCTCCAGACCTATGTGCTAGTCTTGGTCAGGACTACAGTAGGTGGAGGATTTTCACCTACAGTGGGTTGATAGGGGAAACAGGAGCGCCCAGAGGAAACCCATCCAGACACGGGGCGAAACGGGGCAAACTCTGCACAGAAAGGCCCGGTCTGTCCCGAGAGTCGAAACCTGCAACCTTCTTGCCGTCACCGTGCTGCCATTTAAGAGGTTAGGTGTCAGGAGATAGTTGTTAGGGTAATAATTAAGTAGTTAATTATCCTGAATTATTGTTAATAAACGGTTTGTTAATGTTTTATTAAGGGGTTTAAAGTTATTATAGTTATTATACAGTGTTATCTGTGGTTTAATGTCTGTGATCTTTCTTGTAGTTTATGATCACTAGCTTTTTCTCTGAATAACCAGATAGTTGGCAGCAAAAAAATCTTTCCTCCCCAAACTTTGGGTCCCTTTTTTTAGTTACACAGTTGCTCCACTTGGGTAAAGGAAAAATATGTATCTCCCTTCAAAATGGTTTTACATTGCTAAAACACTGCCTTAGAGGAACTTATGTGTTCAGTTGACAGTACCCCCTACTACATATGCAGGTATCTCTGAAGGCCACGAAGTTCTTATTCACCAACCACCCCCTGCCCTTTAGCTCACTTCATTCTTCCCTTTAGACCGCTCTCAGCAGTCCATAAAGTTTGGCCTATTCAGAGAGGGCGGTGTGTTCTTCTTTTCTCCCACCAGCCGCTGCTCCGTAAACTCCCTGAACCCGCCTCCTCATGACACTTCTTTTGCTGCTGAAAGATTGTTTATTTGGGTCAAATAGTCAGTTATCTCCGGGAATAGAAAAAGAATCCTCACCCTCCTTTGCTTTTCTCTTTTTTATACTCCTCCACTCCCCACCCTCCATTTTGGTTCACGCAGCCATTTAACCAGTCAGCAACAATCAGAGCTGACAGAGCGACGGGAAACAATCGAGGCGGGGTCAGCGGAGGGATGACCTCAGAGGGTTTTTGGGGGGGTCACAAGGAGGCCCCTGGTTCCAAACGGCCACCATAGAGCGCAGTGTCCCGCCTGGGTCTTTGTTGCAGTCAGCGAGTGAGAAAATGAGAACACTTTTAGCCCCTCTCTTAAAGCTAACCCTTTGGCTTCTTCGCCTGATCCGCTTCTCTCTTTTGCTCGACTTGTCCGTTTTTCACCGGCGGGGGGCCTCCCACTTATTTCTACACCTCTCATGTCTTTCACAGTGCCAGACTAGAGTCAAGTCAACAGGAGTCTTCTTTGTATTCTGCCAAGCCGTTCCTTGGCTGTGGTTTGAGGGGTAAAGGGATCTCGTTCATCCATTCATGCGCGTCAAAGATGACGAGGCATTTGGCACTTAAGAGAGCACAGTTACTCCCGCCGTTTACCCGCGCTTCATTGAATTTCTTCACTTTTAATAGCACTATTTAACAGTATTTACTTGGCGGTCGGGCATTAGACAAAAGTGAAAGTAAACATCTTGCTTTAATTGGCTGGGAGGACATTGATGTTTTTTTCCTTTCAATAATTTTTATTTTCATTCAGTTATGCAATGCTACCATTTATCCAAGCTTGGGACTTGGGAAGATCTTCACTGACCTGAGATAAATTATGGTCATAGGTGATATTTTATGTGCATTTTATTATTTTATTTCAACCCTTTCCGTTTACAGATTGTACTGTAGAGATGGGTCTACAAAGTAATATTGAAGATATAAGAAAGTAATATCAGCTTCATAGTCTTGAATACGCTCTCATGACAAAAAGAAAGGGGTGTACAATGATATTTCTCCGCATTTGTTGTTATTTTGAGAATATTTCCAAGCACATTTCAATTATTTTCTTGATTGCAAATATGGACCTTAACAGTTCCGAACTGGAAGTAAATTTTCCATTCATTTTCTCAAAGACTTTTCAAAAAAAATAAAAAATAATAATAATAATAATATAAAATCATTATTATTAAGTTTGAATGCTTGCCCGTTGCTACTCAGAGATAATAATCGGATGTGGTAACTAATAATCACGGGACCTATAATAACATTTTAAATCCATTTCAGAAACTATATAAAATGCTAAGTTATTAAAACATTTAGCAACATTTTAAGTTTTAAATTTGTTTTGGACAGAAACAACTGCATTATTGCCATTACCAATGCCGTGCTGTTTAACTCGGAGGGCTCTAAATGTTGAGCTGTTGAGCTTTGATCATTGTTACCTGAGTATTCTGTGACATCGTTTTATTGAAAAAACGAATCATTTATGTTAAGTGGACACTTTCTAACTGGATTTTGATTTGTAAAGTGACAAAGAACATCGTTGGTTTAGGATTTGTTTTAGGTGTATCGGACGGTACTATTGCCAAGTAAGAAACATGTTTTGTCCATTTGAACTCTGAGCGTTTTTGACCCAGCTCTGCGTGAGAGCTTACTGAATGTACGTGTGTGACTGTGTGATTGACAGGAGGCGTGTTCATGGATATGTGCGTGTCTGTCTGGATTTGGGGTGTGTGTCCGGAGCAGGGGGGGGAGTGCAGAAGTGTGAGGGGTGAGGCACAGGGAGGGAGGGAGGGGGGAGTCGGAGAGGGCGGGATGACAGTTTGAGCGTTCACACTTAGCTGCCCTGGCGTATGTCTGTCTGCAGTCCGGTTCCCACGTGAAAGTGCTTCTCTCTCTAGCTCCTGTCTGACCGTTAGCTGGCGTTAGCGGGACAGTACCGGAGCGGGACGGCGGGCAGAGACACTGACAGCTGGGCCTGAAGACGCTTTACTGTACCTCGGAGATTCCCAGGACCACCACTCGCCGTGACCTCATCCGTTTGTTTATGTTTACATGCATGGGTAATTCCACTGCCTCACTGTCACTGGAGCAGCAGGATGTTTAATCATAATGAGGTCTAACACCACAAATGTAATCATCATGTGTTCCTGTTAATGCCATGTTTGATAGAGTTTGTTTTTGCCAAAAAGCCAAAAGGAAAGAGCAAATCGGGTCACCTTACTTTGTAAACTATCTTTCAATGCTCACTTTAGATTTTCCAAACAGAGCATTTATATATTGTTATTGTTACCATACAATCGATTCATGGGTTTCAGGTATAAGTATTCCTTCTTTATTTGAAGAATTTGGCGTAGGAACGGCCCTAAGTTGTTATACCAATAGCACAATTCAAATCAAAATATTACGTCTTTTGAATGGGGAAAGGTCGTCACAAAACCATTCAAATATGGAAGGAATCTTTTGCCTAAAACCCATGAATAGAATTTCCAAGTTGGTTCTAACAACTGCATTTTCACAACATAGAATAATTTAATATTTGTGACGTCATCTATTGCAGTTTGCTGTATAATTCATGGATAATGGAGATGTGTGATTTTGTCTTCACATTTTAAGCAGTGTGCAACCCTGACCATTTTACAAATAGGAAAGCCATATCAAATGGCATAGCTCAAATTGTTCAGCAATTCTGAATGGATTTCAACCCAATCACATCTACTAAACACCCTCCAAGCTGTGATCCATGCCGCTCTAGTTGTAGTGTTTATCAATTACTTAAACAAGCGTGTGTCCCTGTCTGCGTATCATCGCTCTATCTGCTGTAAAATGTCAAACCCTGTTCTTTTCACTTGCTCCAAATATCAAACTAATACACTGTTATGCATAATTGGAGGTCACGGCCAGGCAATTAAAACAGTATCCCTTCTTCCCACTCAGCTCATCACAAATGTATGATAATTTAATAATTTTGCCACTGGTGTCATATATGGATGATTGATTAGGGATGGGGTGGAAGGGGGCGTGGCTGTGTGGGAGGGGCCGAAGAGCATGAAGTATGAATTAGCGACAGGACAGAGAGAGAGAGAGAGAGAGAGAGAGAGGAGGGGGGGACACATTCCGGGCCAAATCAGCAGTGGACACGGACACAGGGTGGGATGGATGGATGGATGGGGAGGGGTGTAGGAAGGAGCGGGAGGGGGACGGGAGGGGGAGCAGGAGGGGGAGCGGGAGGGGGGCGGTGGTGGGCGCAGGCAGCAGCAGGAGGGGTGCGGGCCTCCCCTCCAGCCAGTGCAGCGGGACGGGGACAGATGGCGTCCCTCGGTTGGACACAGCGAGTCCCAGTTTTCACCTGCGGGCCCCATGGGAAAAATCCGCCTTCCTCACACATGCAAGCCATACAAGAGGCCCTGGAATGGAATGCTCCTGCTCCGACGACACTACAGCGGGATGAAGGATGTGGAGTGGAGGGTGGAGGGTGGAGGGGTCCTGGGAGTAGGATGGAGGACGGAGACGAGGAGCAGAGGAAGCAGGTCAAGGGAACAGTAATGTGGGCTAGTCTGAGAACACTTGAGACATGTTCACGTCAACTTGGGTCTGGGATTAAGGTGAACTAATCCTGGTTTATTTGGCATCAGTGGTGGCACAAGACAATCACTATATTAGTATTGTGTGTCGTACTTTTAATACAACCAAAAGTAACTTGTTAATTTGTTTTTCAGTCATTGGCTAATTTTATTATTTTATGAAACTCCCCTTACATTTCAGAATTGTGAGCTTCATTCCTGTTTACCCCTCAGAATTAATGAAAAATAGAAAGACATTCTAGCTTGTCGTTGCGCACACCTGCAAAAGACATTGTAAACCTGTTGTTGGCACAACTTCCGAATGTTGACATTAGGTAAAGCATTATGTTCTATAACTGGTTTTTGTTGTTTTCATTGGCTCTACTTTTGTCAGAAAGGGGTTTGGCACGCATTTTGAGCGGGTGACTTGCAGACTGCCTGTTACACCAACCACGGTGTAATGATGACAGTGCTACTTCACATGTGTCAAGAAAACCAGATTGCTAAACTTCATTTGTCAAAACTTTCAGCGTAGACCCATGCCTTTCTGTGATATCGCTAAAAGCTATTCTCTTTGTGACATATTAATATGTCCCAGCACTAAAATTGTCTTTCTTGCTTTACTTGACTACTACCTTTTCAGAGTCCTCCAAAGGCCTAAGACTCACACTGGCAAAGACTAAGCGAAGGCAAACTTGTCAAGATCATTTCAACCAACCCAGCAATTTTAACTGCAGAAACATTCAGAAATAGTGGGAAAGTGCAATGAGGATTAGAAGCCTGGATGAGAGTTGAAAGATATAAAACTGAGCAGTAAAAAAATAAATAAACAAGCAATAATCAGAATGTAGGAAAAAAGGCTTACAGCGGGGAAGACTCCACACTGAGAAAACTGTGTGACAGATACTTTCGGACAGACAGCGCTGCACGGCCAGGCAGATGCCCCAGCACCCCCAGCAACCTCCCCACCCTCTCCTCCTGCCTCCCCCCCTCTCTCACCCGTCGTCAGCTCCTTTCTCCCTGCCTTGTTGTCTTTCCCTTCCTTGCCTCTCTCTTTCCATCTCTCCATGACTGACTGTTGGCTGATACAGATGGCGCTTTTGAGGACTGTGAATGGGGTCAGCCTGGGTCGGAAGGGGAGGGATGGGGGTGTGGGGGGACCTAAGGGGTAGGGGGGGTCTCGGGGGTTACGGAGGGACGGACCAGACAATAATGTAACGATTGGCCGGCCCCCAGACCAGCAGGACCGTGGAGGAGAGTGAAAGTAAACAATGGTCTCAACTCGGAGGGGGTCAGTAGGCGGATAGGGGAGGGGAGGCAGTCTCCCAGGGTTCGGGCGTGGGTCTCGGCCAGGAGGGGGGCCCAAAATATGTGAGCCTGGGAGTGTGTGTGGGAGGGTGCGCGTCGCAGGCTAGATGCAGAGGGACGGGGGGGGGGTCATGGAGGTAGCGGCACTTCACTGTTGGCATGTGGGCCGTGTGGCTGAGCCTCATTACAGCACTTCTTGGCAGTAGAGGAACTTCGTTGCGTGATCAGAAGTTAGCTTTGAGTTCCTCTGTAAGGTTTGGTATCAGGTCTTGGAAAAGTAAATAAAAAACTGCATGGAGGATGCTTAAAAGACTTTTTGGCTGGATGCGTCAAGAAGTGACTATATATATATATATATATATGCAGGCATTTGAACAATGCTTACATAATTTTTGGTGTAATTCCCAATGTGACATAATAAAAGTTGGAGTAGTAGTGGTATTTGTTGTGTAGTTTTAGTTGTTGTAATTGTAGTTTTAGTTGTTGTTTTAGTTGTTGATTTAGTTGTAGTTGTATTTTTGGTCGTTGTAGTTTTAGTTGTTGTTGTTTGATGTTGTAGTTTTAGTTGTAGTTGTTGTAGTAGTAGTCATGGTCTTAGAAGAATGTATTGTTGTATTTGTTGTAGTATTTTATACCTTGTCGACTTCCGCTATTTGCCTGTTCCTAGTTGAGTTTATGGTAGGGCATATCACTTACCAGCTTAATTACCATTGCACTGAGCATCCTTTTAAAACGTCCCTATACACTTTTGTTAGATATTTTATCAGTTGCACTTTTTCATGACATGTGTTATCATTTTGTCTGTCATTAATTACACATTCTGTTGCTTCTTAGTTGCTGTGCTCTTTATTTGCTAATTGTTGCTCACGAAACAAATCATTACTTCTAGATAATTGCACAAATAGATTAGCCAGCATTCGATTAGAGTGTCTGATCATTCTAATTCAACCTGCCAATACAAAAATGCTCCATAATCTGTATTCAAACAACACCGTTAACTAAACTCCTCTTTACACCGCGACATGTGGACATTTAAACCAACCATTGTTCTTGGCTCAACTAAAAAAAGTTAAGATTCCATCCTGGTTCATTAGTTACAGATTCCTATTGTAGGTGGGTGTGAGCACTGTGGTGAGCCCATCTGTGCTTTAGATCTACAAATGAAGGGGAGAGAGCAGGCGGACAGTTGACACATGGCTAAGAAGGCCTAAAGATGCCCCATTGATCTAATTGACTGGAGTGAGCCTAGATCAATGGGAGTGATCAGCGGCCCCCCTAAGCCCAATAACCTGCACAATGGCTTCAGCTCCTGGGTTAAACAGATGTTGGTGTCTTTAGCCGGACCGGCACACTTGTGACTTCAATTTACTGCTGTAATGGCTCTGTGCAATAAGAAGTTGGTTTCACTTTTAAATACTAACTACAATAAACTTTTACATCATTTATTTCAAGTTATATCAAGTTTATCAACATTTCCCCCATTCACTTCCCTGTTGCTTGTTACTTTGAAAGACAATTTCAATAATTTTTTTGAGATTTTATTGCTGCTTTAAATGTTCCAGAGTGGCATAAACTTATCTGTCCCCATGGAGACAAGCAGGCAATGCTACCAAGCCAAGTTACATGTCAGATTTGTGGAGAGGCAAGCCCATTCACAGTAAGATTGCAGGTTTTTCAAGGGTTTGTCAGAAACATAAATGCAAGATTTAAACTAATACAATGTCTATATTTTGAAAATTTGAGGAAATTCCTTCACTTTCTACCGCTTGTTCCCGTTAGGGGTCGTGGGTGACTAGAGCCTATCCCAGTGACTTTGGGCCTTAGACCGGGTACAGCCTGGACAGGGGCCAGCCCGTCGCAGGTTTTTCAAGGGCTTGTCAGAAACATGAATGCATGATTTAAGATAATACATTGTGTATATTTTGAAAATTTGAGAAAATTAATCCAAGCATTTTGAACATAATATGATTGTCCTTTTTTTCTAAACTAGGTCTCAAAGCAAAACTAAAAGTAGTTCTTAATGTGGACTAACTCAAGGCTTAACTAAACAAAGCTAAAAGACTACACACGTACAACCACAAGACATCCTCATACCTCCAGTGGTGACAGTACCACTGTTTGAGAACCCCCAACCTAAAACATTATTGCATATAGCATATCCATAAATTAATTCATAATACTAGACTTAAATAAGCATTTTGGACAATTGTCAACCTTTTTATAATTATTGTCCTGGCATGACCTATCAGTTGTGAATGACTTAATTCAATATCAGTAGATGTATAAATCCTAATATTGAAGTACAGGAATGGAATGAATTCCATAACCACGCAATATTAAGAGATTAAGAGATATCAAGAATATTTGATTCACACAATTTGGACTCTGGCATTTAAAACACATCATACCATCAGACAATTTCATATGATTTATTATGTGTTTTTTATTTTTTATATTTTATTATGTATTATGTTTATGTTTATTTTATTCAATATGGGACAGTGTACATTAATCAACATGTGTTAGTTCAACATGTAAATGTGCCAGAGTAACCATTGGCAGGTCTACAGGATATGTAACACTCCGTCCATAGACATGACATAAGTACAATGAGGATCAGTGAGATACAATACTCCTTTGGGCGATATTTTTCTTTTTCAGTAAAACAGTTTAATTCAATGATTTTAATGGAACTAATGTCACAATTTTTCTGTTTATTTGGATAAAACAATTTGGCTATTTTTCCCATACCATGACACCAAAACCGCATGCAGACATTAACAGGTGCACATGTTACAGCACTTAACTACACCAGGACTCACGCAGTTCCTCTACTTCCCATCTGGGGCTGTGATTGACAGCTGCTGACTGCCACAACGCTCTCTGATTTGGGGATGAGAGGACATGGCTGCAGGGGTCAGGCCGTAGTGCCCCGGGCACTCCTCCTTCCCCGCCCCCTTCACAGACTGAGGGGCCCAAGCAGGGGACGTATGGGGGCCCGAGATGCCGACCGCAGACTTGTATTGTCACCGGGTCAAAGCTGTTGTGACAGGTTGGAGGTATAGGCTTCCACATACAAATGGTTTCATTAAAAGGTTGACTTCATGATGGAATGGGATGGAGATAATTGTGCAAACATTTAGGTCTGTTTGAATTTGGATTTCCCCATTAGCTTCTCATAAGACTTAATCTTTTCACATCAAGCACTACGAGAAAATATTTGATGGAAATTGTCTACAAAAATGACATAATTAAGGACAAAATAATCAATAAAACTGGACTGAACTCATACCCAACGAGATTTAGTTCAAACTAAACTGATTAGCCAGAATAAGCTTAACAAGACGGCACACTTTTTTGTTTTAAAGATTTTTTGGCCCCTAAAAAGTGTGAAATGGGGGATCAGAGAGAAGGGAGGACATACAGTACATTGTCGTAGTCGGGATTCAAACCCACGACACTGCGACCGGTTGCACTTTGAGCCTGGCATGTGTGCTGTGCCTTAACCGCTCGACCACCGCATGACTGCGCACACTTTATGTAAGGAACCCAAATCAAAAAAACAAAATGGCTCCAAATTCAAATTATAGCTGGGGTATGTGATAATCAAAGTGTGAAAGGAGGATGTGGACATTTAAATCTGTCAAACTTGCTCCCAGCTCTCACAGACCCTGTAGCACATCGAGAATTACATTTTTAGAAACAGGCACAGCTTTAGAACAGCTTTTTTTTTTTAGATGAACAAGCAAAGCATGGGTGTACTGGAAATGCACAGTCAATCAGTTCTCACCACAAAATGCTACTCAAATGGCATGTTCTTACAAGTTTTATATCAGTAAACAACAATAATTTGATGCAGACTACATGCAGTCACAAAATATACTCATTTACAAGTGAAAGGTTGGACAATGCAGCTTCAAAACAAGAAAATTACTGATCAGAACCAGAAAACCTAACCACCAAGAGTGCCTAAACCACAGTTTGATGACCACAGACATGTTAAACAAATCTTTTGTTTGTAACTGCAGATATTTTCTCATTCTACATTAAAATCACCCACTTAAACATATATTATTTCCTACCTGCAGTGCATGCACAATATTGCATTTCCCACAATGCAACTGCAGCAAAATAAAACATACATTTTTCTCCAGAGCGGACATCGTTTGTTTCTGTTTGTGACTGCTGTATTGTGTTATTGAGGATTGTTGAGTAAGAGTTGTAATCAGGCCTGGATAAGTACATGAATATTGTAGGAAGTTGGCTCCAGAGCCGCTGAGGCAGCAAGGCCGAGCGTGCTCACCCAATCTCAGGACGTACAGGGCATTTCAGCACCTCATCAAACATATGGATTAGTCACAACACTCGTCACTTTGGTTCATCAAGACATTTAGATACAAAGTCAAGTCATACTGTTTTGTGTTTGTTCATTTGGTCGGAAACACTCTGGATTGTAGCCATGGGCATACTTGTACACTGGAGGCAAGGTGGGTGAACTTGCCTCCAGTGTAGGGTAAGGACACAACAGTATGCGCTACTGGCCCACTGTGGCACCTGACATTCCTGTGGTCTCCCATCCTAGTACCAACCAGGCCCATCCCTGCTTAGGCTCTGAGATCTGTCAAGATCAGGCATTGACAAATTGGTATGACCATAATCTTTGATCGAATAGACCAATCCAAATGACCTGAATTAAAAGATGACTTCTTAAATCAGGGATAATATTTTTGAGGTGACATTCGCTGAAGTGGTAGAGTGGAAGGTTTGCAGTTGAATCTCAGCTCTTTGTGTTCTTGGGAAAGACACCATCTTTTAATATGCTGTGTGAGCAAGTGAGTGTTGGTAATTGAAAAAGCTGATGGCACAGATTGACAGCCATGTTTCCATCAGGCAGCCCACGGCAGCTACTACAATTGTATCTTACCACTACTTTTTGTGAATAGTGAATCAAAAAATGTCCTATTATATCATTGATGCATTATTTTTTATCATTGATTGAAGACATTACTTACCGTATATATTTTGACTGAAGTACTTTACCCAGAAACACAATAAGTGTGTGAACATGTACTGGATGTGGCCCTCAGCAAAAAACTGTAACAATTTTTTTTATCAATAATGCACAAATATTCTCTATCTAGTCGGTGTAATCCCTCATTCGTCCAGGAGTGTTCCATTGTAGAAAAAGATTCAGTTGTAGTCATCTGGACTCTGTTTCTAAAACAGAGTCCAGATGACTACAACTGAATCTTTTTCTACAATTCTCTATCTAGAGTCTTTTTAACCTGTATTTGGTTTATCAAATATTTTAAAAGTCTTGAAATAGTCATTTGACTTGGGAAAAAAATATCTCTGACTTGTAGACTACTAAAATAATTGTTAGTTGCAGCCATAATCCCTAACCATTTACTCCTGCCTTATCAATTAATTTTTTTTTTTTTTCACAATAGCATAATAAACCGTGAAACTATTAATTCGGTTTTGAACTTCCCATTGTAATAAGTCTGCTTTGTGCATGTATCACCGAGTAAGAGTGTGTGAAGGACATAGATGACATCAGTCTAGAGAAGCTAAAAAAATGTAGCTAAAAATGTTCAAATTGGATCCAAATGATAGACGACAATCAGCCAGTGTAACAATAATGAAGTCAGTCAGAAAGACGGAGAGTGACAAGTGAGTTATGGAGGCTCTTTAAATATGCATGGGGCACTTACTGGTGTGATCTGCTACATGACTGCTCCACTCACACAGGGACGACTGCTGCTGGAGGTGAGACAACTTATCACTGTTTTATGAACCAAACACAAGAGCAGAGCAAACTGTTGAAGCCCCAATTCAATTTGGAAATTACAATATCAAAGTTTTTGACAGAACTATGCACTTCCATGTTGCTTTTACAAAACAAAATCTACAGGTACAATGCAAAATGTTTTTAAAATCAATATTAATGAGATTATATTCCTATAATATCGCACATGTAAATAATGCTATTGAACCCTCCACTGTGTTTCCAGATCACACCACTTGTTCGATCTGTTAGACCTTGTGTTAAGGCTTTGAACAACAGCTATTCTTCACAGTGTGTTGAGTCTTCTACATGGTGTGTAATGCATGAGCTGTGAGCGTGTGTACACATCCGTCCTACTCAATCTCCTTTATATCTGCTGCATTGTGGTCAGACAAGGGGAGACAACCATCCAACCACTTTTTGTATGGCTGCTGGGATATTTCACAGTACTAAAATTGATCAAATGTAAGGCAACACGTGCATGGGGGGAAACCTGGGTGTATTTTGCCTCAGTACATCCCCAGTCAAGTTCCTATTCCAACTGTTAAATCGCTGCGCTTTACCATGGGTGTGATTGGCAGACACTAGAGCCACCCCCCTCCTGAACAGCCAGCGCTGTCAAAAGGATGTACATTTCACAAGTGAGTCTTTGTTACCTTTGCAAGGCTAAGGAAGGAGCTCACACCAGAAAGAATTCGTGTACTGATATGGCACAGTTAATACTGTGGGTACATAATGGGACAGGGGCAAGGAGACAGGCTTTTTCAGTGGCCTTGAGAGTGTCAACACACTGAAAAGTGTAAGCGTATGTTTACATGTAAGAAAAAAAGGGCAGCGAGGAAGGTACATTTCTTTACGGGGACAGTAAGTCTACCTACATACTATTTTACCCTCCACATTTTTTTATGTGATTATTTTTGTCTTGTTTTTTATTTATTTTACATAACATAAACAACAGGAATTTTGAACAAGACACAGAGAGAAAGCATAAAGATATTTCATAATGTCCTAAACATGTAGTCCAGCGTCTGTTGAGTATGTCCAGTTTTAAATGTAATCAGAATGTGATTATCTCCATTAGAGCTGCAACTAATGATCTTTTTTTTCTTTTTCTTTTTTTTTCTTTCCTAACAATAATTTTCATAATGAATTAGTCTAGTGATTATTCTTTCGATTAGTTGTTTAGAATGCTAAAGTCACGTGATGATAATATTTTGACCCAGATGAAGCTGAAGAGAAGCCGTTTGAGGATCTTTGTGAAGCACATTTTTGAATACCCTCAATTTTCACTTTTTACACATCTTTTTCATGCAATTGCGGCACAATTTGAGTCATAAAAGTATTTTCTCAGCTCATGGCATATTTTGGAACCTACGTATCGATCAGTTAACGATTATTCAAGTACTAAATTAGTTGACGATTTTTTCAATAATCGATGAACTTGCTGCAGCCCTAATTGCCATAATTCAAATATCAATCTTTATGTCTGTCCAGTCCTTGATTGTTGGTTGAGTTTGTGTCATCCAATCTTTGCAATGGCAGCCAGAAGTATGTTCCAGAGGTATCTATTCACAGTGTCCATGGCAGGAGTTTTGAAGGCCAGATCTGAAGTCTGGTGGGATGCCAATGCCAAAAATGATTTTTAGTGCTCCATTAATCTCAGTCCAATAATTCTGAGCAACAGAACAGTCCCAAAACACATGATAATGGTAGCTACTTGACAACTGCAATTTCTCTAGCAACTAGTATTTCCCTTTGAATAGTGGGCAGTTTGACATGGTGTTATAAAAATACATTATACATTTTCCACACAGAACACTGTAGAAGCTGTAGTTCCAAAAAAGCAGTGTTATAATGATAGCAGGTAAATGGAGCACTCTCGTTATTTGGACGAATAAATGTTATCAGTACGAATGTTCTTTCTCGATTTACTTTCTTTTTTCAGACGTTACCAATGATTTGAAGAATTACTGATTACAAAGTTTATTCGGAACAACAAAAAACCTAGGATCAGTCTGTTGACATTAATGAAACCACAACCTCTTGGGGGCATGGATCTTCCCAACTTTCAATACTACTTCTAGTCAGCTCAGACAAGAAATCTAATATCCTGAATTGTAAAGAGACAGGAATCTATTTGGATTGGAATTGAAGCAGGAACTTCCAAACTATTAACCCTTGGATCTTTTCTCTGTATTGATCAATTTGAAAAGATAATAACAAACAGAAACATTTTTCAATCATTAACAGTTTACAGACTTTGAGACATTGTAAAACGTGTAAAAATGTATTCCCCTATTTACTTAAATCCAGACTTAAATACTCACCCAACAAGTGAATGGGCAAAACGCGGAATAAAACAAATTACAGACGCATTCAATTAAGAAGTATAAAATCAATGTTTTTAATCTACAACCACAAAGGTTTATTCAAGTATCTACAAATCAGAAGTATTGTCCATTCACTTATAAACACACACAAGATCTGAATTGAATTAACAGAAGCTGAAGATCTGTTTTTAACTTCAGATACAATTAAAATAAAGATCAATGAAGTCTCTAACATCTTTTCAGATGTTGATGAAAACATGGGCAAAGGATCTAGAGTTAACCTTTGAAGAAAACATGTGGTCAACAATATGTGAAAACATATATTCTCCAGCAATACAATTCAAGAAGCAAATTTAAATGTATCCATAAATCATACCTATCTATATATCATACCAGTGAAAATGAAAAAAAGCAAAGCAGGACAGGGCCTGGTTAGTACTTGGATGGCAGACCGTGGAACACCAGGTGCCACAGTGCGACGGCTAGAGGAAATATTGTTGTGTCCTTAGACAAGACTCTTCACCCATTTTGCCTAGTAAAGCGCTTTGAGTGCCTTGAAGGTGGAAAAGTGCTATATAAATACACTATCATACAAATTATACTAATAATTGGAACTCAGTCCACTCCCTCACACAAAAAGCCCTAGAACAAACATTTGACATGTCACCTAATATATACGTGTTAAATGACACACAGAACTTCCTTCTACACAATGCAGAATATTGATTACAGTGCTGCCCGGTCACACAACTTTGGTTCCCATTTTTGCCGAGCTTTGGCAATCCTTATAAAGGCTAAGACTGTGGCTTCAACTAACCTTTGTTAGTCACAAATATTTGGTCCAATCTACTTCATGTAATGTATGTTTGTGTTTGTGTACTAAAAATGCACAAGCTTTCCATGTCCCTTATACATCACAGTCCTTTTGTACTGGGTGGCAGAAAGTTATCAATTAAACAGCTGTTTCTCTCGTTTAGAGATGAGGACGCAATTTCAGCCCAATTTTTTCTCAGATTTTCAGTCGTGTCTCCAGTCATCTCTAGTTGAAAACAGTCACATTGCTAAATGAATGTCTCGACGCAGTCAACTATGTGAGACAAAAATACTATTTAATAAAATAAAATAAATAAAAAACTGAATGAAAGAATGTATTTATTTAAAATTATTTATTTATTATTAATTTGGTTTGTGTCTCGTGTCTTGGAAATGGCATCTCGTCCCATCCATTGTATTTTTTTTATTTTGCCAAACCACGTTTAAAAAGAATGAATATTATTTTAAATCATCCCCAAGGCACTAGTCCAGAGTGTTTGCCTTCTGATGGCCTGTGCTTCGATAACTGTTCCTACCACTGATGTTGTGTACTTGGCTAAAACACTTGTCTCTATTAGTGTACTCTGGTATATAAATGTGCGTGACAGATTTTATTCCTATTTCTGCCAAAACCCAAATATGGGATTGAGAAGACTCAAAAACTGGTCTTGTATATTTTGAACCTTCCAGCCCCCTGTAGATTTTTAGGTCGTGCTTCTTTAGTATAATTGGGCATCGGGCTGTGTTGTCACTAAGTCCACATGTGTACCTGTGCAGGAGGAACGTGCACGGCGATAGAGCAGCCGGTGAAGAGCACAGAGGGACGCGACACATCGGCCGCAGAAGTGGCTCTGCTGCTTTATAATGGGCCACAGCACACTGCCGACCCTGGCCCTAATTGATCTCTGGGTAGAGCAGAGGGCCCAGCCTCAGGGGCCACTGGAGGGGTCATTAGGATGCAAATAGGAGAGCGGTCCCCTCCTGTGTACTGCCACGCACCAAAGCAGCTACAAAAGGCAGAAGGACAGTGTGCCTGTTCTGTCACTCACCTCCTGATCTTTTTGTATCCGCCTTTACCCTGTATGTTTGGAGCCTTTGTCCTTATCTAAATATGATTCACTCCGAGGTGAGCTTCCACTAAGAGACTCTTGCCCACACTGAATTAAGTGGTTGTATTTTTATTCAAATAAAAGCGATGGTAAGTGACAGGTGGGAAGAACCAAGGACTATGGGAATTAAAGATTGCATTCCCCACTTGCGAATGCAAGTCATGGTCCTGTACCTGTCACATTTGACCTTAACAACATGTGGAGTGTATATAAGCAATTAGTCTTTGATTCCTGACATTAATGCACTTATGAAGAGGCCCAAAGCTGTTCTTTGTTGTAGAAGTCTTTGTTGCGATAGAAAAAATATTTAAATGGAAGAAATGACTGATTGCGAATGTGGCGATGCAAGGTATCTGACAGTACAGCATATTCGATGAAAACTAAATGTCTGTGTTAGGTTTAATAAGGTTTTATTTTATACTATGTTGTAGTTTCAAGTGATTATCATTGTCATTATTTTTGATTATTTTAAAATCCCTCATCAAGAGGGTTGATTTATCCCAAAATGCCATAGATCCCCAAATCAAACTAAAGCTGTTTCTGAACCCTTTGAGTTTGTCTTGGCGCTTTGTGAAGCTGAGACTCTGTAGATTTAATATATAAGGAGGAGTTAAGTTGATGTCTGGTGGAATGGGCTGATAGACACTGGATTGGTTATTTGTTAGCTCTTGACACTTCCCATTTCAAACCTGAAGCCTACATCACTAAAAATTAGATACAGCGACATTCCATGTGGAATGCTTACAAAAGACCTATTAAAATGTTTAGCTTATTTTATTTGTGGGTTTGGAGCACAAACTGATCCTGATTGATCCCTGAATGGTTGATTTAACTCTAAATAAATGGGCTATAGCTTTTTTGTTTTTGTTTCACATACCCAGGAGCTTGAGCTCCCTTTTATCAGATGGTGGATAAAAAGGAATAAAAAGTCTGAGGGTCCAGTGGGGCACTGAGATCATGGAGTGACCAGGGTAGAAGGTTAGTTGTATGCATCATTAGTTACAGTTTTTAAGCTATATTTATAGTTTAAGCTATTTATATTTAAGCTATTTTGGACATGACATGTTTCCTATATTAATAAATATATGTACATATTTTTTGTACCTTCTTATTTTATATGTATATTGTGGCTGCATAACCTGTACTTCTGCAAAACAATCTACTCGCAAATAACAACCCAAATAGGAAAGTTACCAAAAATCACTAAGAATGCTTGGTTGGTCTGTCCAAATTTCAAACTTGCAACAAGTGGCTACTTTTCTGCCACACATTCTGACCTCCCTATGAATACAAGGACTACATTTCTCCAATCTTTCCCCCATGACTCATTCACAACTTTTCCCAGGCTCCTGCTCCTCCATCAACGCCTTTGCCAGGGCTCGTGCCAGGCGACCAGTGGCAACCACAGCCTGCCTCTTGTCCCTGCCTGCGTGTCGCCCTGTGGTGGCTGGCACATTCTGGCAAGGGACACAAACGAGGGTGCGAGATGGTGGGGACAACCGGAGCAACACACGGCCTGACAAGAAAGCCAAGAACACTGGGCTGTGCGCATACAGATGCTTAGCCCGTCTCGTTTACAAATATGCAAATGCACTTGGCTTTGTGATATGCAAATGAGAGATTACAGAGCGCTAATTAGGGTCAAAAGAACTGTTCACGTCAATTAGCGGAGGATGAAAAAACGATCCATACACTCGTCGGCCCCAGCCCCCAACCCCTGCCACGGATATCCTCAGCTTTTGTCTTAAAAATGGAGACATGAAAAAGACTTATAATGAGAGACATATGCATGGGGGGCGGGACTGCGAGGTCGGGGTGAGCTGCGCGCCTCCTGATAAGGCCAGAGGTCCAGGTGATTTGGAAAAAGACTATGTTTGAATTCTTGACATGAAAAGCACAAAGGAAGAGACAAGCTCGACTGGTTATGTTTCCAAAATAATGGGCCCTGGATTATGAGGTGGATGATATTGCTGAAAATCTTTTTGAGGAGCTGAAATATTACCTTATACCTTGTTTGAAAGATTACTTATCATGTTTTATTGAACTTAATGCAATTTACATAAACTACTGGTATACTATAATTAAAACAAATTAAAGTTATATAGTAATCGCACCAATGTTTTAAAGTTATTTAGTTTGAAAGCATTCAGAATATTGCAAAAGTGCTGAGTCTGCAGACCAATCAATTTGAAGAGACTCCTTATTCTCCATTGGTGCTTTTGTCTACACTCGTTGCATTTGGGTTAGAAGGTGTCAGTAATGAGGAGGAGTACATTGTTTCAATCACTAGCTATTAATACAACATGTGTACAAATTCTAGATTTATAGTTTCAGTCCTATGCTTTTTTTTCTCGTACAATAGGTAATCTATATATAGCTAGCTTGTCCAGTAAATTGAGCTGACGAATTGTGTATGATTTTAGAATTTTTCTCATGTTATTGTTGTCCCCAGAGTGTTTTTGTTTTGTTCAACATGTTGTTTTTGTTCAATATGTTGACTGACATGTGCATTGACGAATCATGTTCTGTCATCCATTGGACGTAGTATTGGGAATCTGTCTGGTGGCTGATGGGGAAAAAAATGACACTTTGAAACTAGTTATGAAAAAGTACAGGGGATGTTTAGTATTCAAACGCTTCATTGACACAGCTAACTCTCCTTTACGGTTTTCCTCCATGAAGTCATCTGCAAACAGCCTAAACCAAAATGAACTGAGTGTGGTGACTGCGAGACCATCTTGTTTATTTCCTCGTTGCTCTGTCCTTTAAAAACGCTGTATCAATGGGACTTCTTCTGTGTAGCTGTTTGTTTTACAACGCTCATTATTGGTAATCACTACCACTTAGCTCCGGTTGCACTAAGTCACTATTGACATCTCGTAAAATGGCCCTATCCAGTTAGCCGCTTGTCTTTGGGGCCTTCTGCTCTAATTTTCCGCGATAAATTCATTGCTTGCTCAGAATTCCGCCTATCCCCACCCAACCAAGGTCATTGCATCTATCAAAATGTCTGAATGCCCAAGGTGACACCATGGAGCCAAGCCGCGCAGAATCTGTCATTGCCTAGATCCCCTTCTCGACAACGTTCAACGCCGGTTCTCTGTCTTCTGGTTTCTTGCTAATTCAAGCGTGTCACCTTACTATAACTTTGTCCTTCAACCATTCCGCCATCTTGTCCACTGTAGCGACTTTGACCTGGCTCAGAACATAATGCAAGTTGACGTTGGGTGCCTACAGGTGCGCTGACGTCTCTCACTCCCTCTCTTTTTGAAGCCCTCATGCTTGCCTCTTTCTGACCGCTCTCCTCCTCCCCTTGTCAGTCCTGACCCCAGCATCGCAGCGCTCTATTACTATGGTAATGGGGGCTAATTGAATGGCCGAGGTGTAATGGAGAAGACAACACAGCCTACATTATGATAAGGAGCCTAGACAATAGCCCCACGTCCAGGGTCATCACGCGCCAATAAGGTGGGCTTAAAGGGGGATAGATGTCCTTCGAAGTCCCTCGGCGTTCTCATCACTGTGGAGTTGGTGGACACTTTGATGCCGCGCTGTTTCTCAGGAGAGTTGGGCCCAGTAGAGTTCTGGAATCTAGGAGTGGTTTAATGAGAGTTCTACTTTTGTGGACTTGCATAGGAGCGCTGACTTGTGTGAACAGCAGTTTCAGGTATTTTTGGTTAAAAACAATTGCCTTTCATATGTTGGCATTTATCTCATTCATCATCAATTCTTGTTAGGTCACAAAGTTTCAGCATCTCTTTTGTCTCACATAAGAATACCCCCTTTAAATGCAAATTAAGTAAATCTAATTGCCTCTACATGTTTGACAACATTTCTAAATTTGTTGAAAATGTTGTCAAAATTATACTTTATTTGATTTATATGATTTAGAGTTGTAGCCATTTGTTGTCATTATATAGTCGTACTAAATTACATCAGAACACTATTTTGGCTATAAACATGGTGGCCTTAACACAATGCAAGAGGGCCTATCACTAAGCAGCGCCTCTCCACATGCTTTTGAGAGACTTCTAAAACATTCTCCCGTAGCTGTATAACTATTCAAAACTAAATAAACGTCAAACCCCCTATATTTCTTTGCTATTTGAATTAAAACAATATGATTTAAACTGCCATCATTTATTGCATGTTTATTTATTTTGGATCCCCATTAGTTATCACCACAGCAATAGATGTAAATACAAATATATCATCAGTATTATTTTTTAAGCAGTATAAAACACGTTTGAGGAGGGCCTCTAGGATCTCTCAGCACCAAAGCCTTAAGACGTTCCTGGTTTTGAACATTCAGAATTTGAAATCAGATTTCTTGGTGACCATCTTCTGGTGACCATCTTCCAGGATTAACATTTGTAAACTATTGATAGAGTAACATTCACCAATGTAATTATGTAGTGCCATTGACTGTTTGCCAAATTTGAACAAAAAATATAAATCTGAAGTCCGAGTTTAAGGTTAAAATTCAAGCCCATGATCCTCCCTGTATAAATACTCACTGTATCCAGCTCTCGTCCCTACCAGAACCCCACGCTCCTACTGTACTCAGGTTATAAGAGAACATTGTTGTCCTCCCTGGTGGGCGGGGTGCTATTGTTTTCTTCAGGTGTGATGAAAATGTAATGTGGATGAATTGGTGTTTTCCGTGCCGTGCCGCTGTGATGCCGCAAAGAGAAGTGAGCCGGCATTCATTTGCTCTTATTCCGCGCTCCTGTAATGTATTCACCACGGAAAGCTACTCTGTCAAACGGGAAAGTGCGGTCCGCTATTGCCTCTTTTGCATATGTGAGATCTTTCCCTGATTGCAGTGTTTTGGGACAATACCACTTTGAAATCGCGGCACTACCATTTTCACTTTAAATATTTACATAGACTATAAACACGGACTTGCCATCAGTGAGCGCATTTCAACCAGTGGTTCATGTTGGAAAAACGATGCAAGTTATAGAGGTGCTTTGAACATTTTTAGTTTTTCAGTGATTACAATTTGACACGCAATTCGATGAGGGATCAAAAAGTAGATATATGGTGCTTTTGAGTTGTGTGTACGGTAACTGTGAATATACAACAACCATGGTTAAATGGACAATTTTCTTTTAATTTTCAATGGGTTCTGAGGATGCTCTTCATTTTGGTTGGAGAGTACCATTAACACAGGATACAGAAGAGTAGAAGGCGGCCTCCTTTGATTTGGTTAATGTTTTTTGAAAATTAAACATTAACCAAATCAAACCACTGGCATTTAAGTGCTCCAATAAACAGACAAAAGAAATAGTTGTATCATGTAACTTGTCTATCGTGGATTAAGTTTTGTCTATGGGGTTCCCAATATTTATACTTGTAACAAATTCAATTATGCTAAGTAATTACCCAAAAGAGCGCCTGTAGATTTCGTCACGCAATCCCGACATCCACCACCGCCAAACTCCATACTGGATGATGAAGTGACGGAGAATTCACAAATAAACCAACCGCGTCTGCCGTAATTAAACTTTGTTGGAGTTTAAGAGATAAGAGTGTGGAATATTTTTGCACATTGGCACAGTATGTACAAATGATCGAGGGGGCAGAAGAAAACCAGAGCCTTTTACCAGATTTACAAAGCTCCAAATTAATGAGCGAAGTGGGGAATGATTTAACCACTGTTTCGTAAGGTTTAAAAAACTGTGTTAGGGTTGTGTTTTGCCGATTGGGCTATTAATTTGGCGAGAGAGAGCGAGAGTAGGTTGAAGATAACCTACTCAAAGCGGAATAAGTTACTTGCCCAAGGACACAACAGCAGCCAAGGACACAACAGCTGTATTCACCTGAGGCAGCTGCGATCGAACCGCCCGAGTGTTTATTACATTGACCTGAGTGAATTAGTCATGCACAACAGCGTCACATTAGTTAGAGTACAACATGTTTTATAAAGCTCAATAGAATAGAATAAAATACAATAAAAACAGATAGTATCACACAACTCACGCAGTGTTAAAAGCGAAAGAGTAAAAAATTGATCTTAAGACGAGACTTCAAACACTCCACTGTGGGGGCCGGTCCGACGTGGGGAGTTTCGGGCCGACCACAAAGAAGGCCCTGTCCCCCCTGGTTTCAAGTCTCACCTTAGGCACCACCAGATGTATTGTGGGGCCAGTACATTCAAAGCTTTAAAAACAAACAATAAAATGACAAGATAGATTCCAAAACGCAAGACTTCAGGCCTGGTGCCATTCATTACCGCTGTCTCTTCTCTCCCAATATTGCGTCCACAGCGAATTTAGTCTCGTGGAATCAGGAACTCTATGATTACTAGCCAAAGATTGCAGCTTGACAACAGAAAGTGGTTATCCTGCGCAAACTCATTTTGATTCAATACAAATGTTCACAATCTACCTGTTCCATCCATCGTCTTCTGTTATCAGGGGGAAGCTAACTGAGTACGGACTCTCAAATTTCTCCAACACATTTCCAGGCCCAGTCCGTCCAGCGTGTTCTTGATGTGGGGGAGCAACAACTCTACTCCAAGCTCCTACCCACCCATTGAAATATTTCCTATTCAATTTGGCTGGATGCTCCCTCATAGTAATTTTCTATCGTCCAAAACTTAAACCCAAAGTTTAAAAAATAATGTCCCCATCTGTTCCAAACTTGTCCGTTAGCTGCCCCTCTTCTCTCTCTGCCCCAACGGCTGCCAGTCTATGATTGTATGTGTAAATAATGATGTTAACCAGGTGCTTGTGTTGGGCTGGGAGCAGACTGTGAGCTGCTGATGGTTTTATTACATGCCTCAAATGCTGATTAGTTACAAAGATGAGAGTGTCTCCTGCAATGGATTAATCGCATGCGTTTATAGTGAATGGTTGTTAGTGCGAGGCAGATATTAAACAGGGAGCAGGCTAAATGGATTGGGACCTGAGAATTGACTCAACAGTTATCAGCAGATGTTTGCAGATCTGTTCCTGTACTTCTGCCAAATAGAGTAATCACTTGGCTGCTATACTTCAGATACATATTAAATCAAGGTAAATCTAATCCTGTGGTACAGATTTGATTTGAAAACTGTTGTTGAATTAAACAAAAATGCACATTATTCTGCAAAGCTTGTTATTACTTACGTCTGGAAATGTTTTGGGCTTTTATTAACATTTCTAGCAAGTAAAACACGTATGTATATACATATATATATATATATATATACATGGACTAATTAAATATACTTTTAGATTGTCGTAATGTTTTAAAAATTCATATTTGCTCAAAAGAATTGTAAGCTGCATGAAATGGAACTGAAGAATGGGGAGTGACATTCAGTAAATTGTCAGTAAATTGCTGGAAATAGATCTCCGAGCGCTGAGGCATTGACTCTAGTGTATAATACGACCAAGCTCCTTGGACTAGCTGAAACTGCAGTGTAACATAGTTAAAAGTTGATGTTTTGGCCCTTTAAAATAATTGTTGTATATTTATAGGTTTTATCCCTAGATTCCCTAGAGTATTCTCAAACGTTTTTACTCCAAACCAAAATGTTGCTTTCAAATGAAAGAGAATGAACTGTTTAAAAGTGTAAATTACAATTTGTTTTGCCAGTGTTAGTTATAAGGTAGAACATAATGTGTAATTTCTTTCCCTAACAGTTTACTCAAGTCTTCTAAATCTCCACATTGTCTTTCTCCTCTCCCTGGTCCTTGCCCTCCATGGAACACCTCTCGCCTCGGCCGCCCTCCACACTTTGTTGATGTGAAACTCTGTGACCTGTAAGACCTGCTGTCCATGCATAAAACATGTCAAGACGGTGCTGCCGCTCCTGCTACTGCGGGTAACCACGGCTCCCTTCAGCATTTATACAAAGTGCAATTTTTGTGGACTTCTGAGGCCAATGAAAGAAGTTTCAGAAGTTGGGGGGCCTTTGCTTTTGAGCTTTTTGGATCCTCTGAGGTTTTGAGAAGGAGAGGAGGGACGAGGCATGAAGTAATGGCAGAGGTGGACAGAGGGAGGTTCCTTTAAAAACAGACACACACACATAAAGAGTGTTTAGTGGGGACCCCTGCCTGGGCCTGGCGCAGGGTCAAGCGGGCTGTACTTCCCCATCTCAGCACTACCCAGTGAGCAGGGCATCAGCGGGGAAAAACAAAGAGCACAAGAGAAGAAGCCATTTAAAGGCAGGGCCCGTCGGAGGTCTGGGCATCCTCCGTCTCGTCCCCGTCCTCATCGTGTTGTCGCTGTGTTTTGGCCCCCCCGCTGAGGGCCCACTCGCGCCCCCCTGCCTCAGCCCCATATTGGATCTCAGTAGGCATTTTGTGCTTTTAAATGAATAGGCAAATGAGAAACGGGGCCCAATTGAAGAAGGGCGACGGCGGGCAGGGATAGAAGCGAGTAGCAGGGGAGCGGAGGCAATCGGCTCTCAGGGCGGAAACACACTCACCCCCGCCCCACGCACAACACATGCACACACACACGTGCACTCCCATCCAAATGTCAGGGGTGGCTAAGAGCCCGGGGGAAGGCACCTCATTTCAATATGGCCTCCTGCCAGGCGCCCCTGATGCAGCGACCGGGAGACCCCCGCTCAGAGAGCCACTGATCTGTGATAAAAGCTGCCCCTACATCCTCATCATCCTCTTCCAACTTCAAAATCCAATTCCAACTTGGCCAAATTGACTGCATGCTACATTTTCTCTTGTATATCAGAACGCATTTGTTTGGAGGTCAGAGTTTGTCTGCAATTTTTTTTTCCTCAAATGCACCTGTCACAGATAATTTGACTTCATTATTATGTAGTGGTTGGTTGTATTTCCTTAGCTTTATTACTGATAATAAAGACATTCATGTCACCTTTTAATTTGAGAGAGTTTGGAACCTGGGGACATCACGTGCAGTCACACAGCATTAGGCCAGCGCCAGATTGGGTAAGACTTACTCACCCATACAGACCTCGTTTGTCTGCAGAAGGAGTTGGACAAACTATATTTTGAAAGCATCTTAACAGTCATTAATTTTGAACAAGTAGATTTGATCAGGAGATGGGGAACACCTCAACAACTGTAATGTTCTTTTCTCATTTCCTTGAAGCTCTGCCCTCAAAATGTACTTACTCCCAGATAAAAATAAATAAATGTGTAGTTGGTGACGAGCCTGATTGAAAAAGTTGTTCTATTGATGAAATACTTTTGGCCCCTAACTTCCAGTTGTATTAATGATTAAGGCAGTACATTTAACAGGGGGCTTTGGTGTTGGCCTGTTCCGAGTCCAAATTAAAACATTTGTGTTTCTGGTTTGCCGTGGTCAGTTTCATCAAAAGAAATGCAAGGAATGAACAGTACGAAACATATGATATACATAAAGGGTGAAGATTGGCATTAGGGTTAGGCGGTTCAATTCAGCAGACAGGCAACTTCAGCGTAACATTGTGAAAAAGGGTAGACATATAGGAAAACATGTCAAATATATGTATAAAAGAAATATTTTTAATGCATTTATGCTGGAATTACTACTTTATAAAATTATGACACAAGAAACCATAACAGAAGTTAAAAAAAAGGTTTTTTTAACACAAAGATTAATCATTGTGTGAGTAAAGGCCATGGATTTTACCACTAATGTTTGCCATATATGTTTTAATAATGCAACAAGACATTTTTATAAAATACAGCGTGCTGTTTTTATAGTTTGCATATGAAAGAACAAAGTGTAGTTCATATTACCTCAATTTAAGTTAAAAAAAATAAAAATCAACTCATTGTGTTGTTAAGTGAAATTTGAAGTTAAGAGATCATATAATTAAAATAAAAAATATATATAGGATAAAGTACATGAAAAGACTGAAAAGTAGCTTCGGTGGCTCAGTGAAGTCTATACAGGCGTCTCCAATAAGGCCCGCTGAAATATTAATCCTCTCCACACACACAGGAGCCCACCAAGCCTGCAGAGGGCCCTGAAATATTAATGCACAAAGTAAATTAAAGCTGCAACAAAAAGAGATAGGGCTCTCTGGCTCTCTTCCTGTACAGAAGAGGGGTGCTCCTTGTGACTGGGTGAGGAGGAGGAGGAGGAGGAGGAAGCTGCGGGTGAAGACAGTGGGACAGTCTAATGATGGAGGGCATGAGAAGGTCTGCGTCGGTAGTGATAATCTTGGGGGTATACGTATTGGACACATCTCAGTCTATTATGAATAGAATGTTAATTAAAAAAACATGATTGACAACGTTTTCGTAAACAATACTGATTCTAGAATGTGTGAACCAATTTTAGCCTAAGAGTAATTACACAATTTGATTTGGCATTTATCATTAGTTACAACTCTGGATGCAACATGAACAATAAAGGCGTGTCTCGCTATTACTGATCACAGCAATATTGATTGAAGAAGAGTTATTATTATTATTATTATTATGCAATGGCCAATCAAAATGAGGTACGAAACAAACAAAAATACAGGAAATCATGTCCAATTTAAAGGCACAAGATTAAACTTGAAATGTCATTTATTTGTTCCACATTATGGCATTACACCTATCTCTCTCCATGGAGACACAAGAGTCAAATTACAAGTCAGATCTGTGGAGAGGCAAACCAGCTCACAGTATGATATAGGTATAGGTATAATGAGATAGTGTGGCACATTCCAGGCAAAGCAATGACACCTCCTTGGAAATGAGCAGGTGATGGTGAAAAGTTACATCGTGCACCTTCAATTATTTAGTAAGCTTTATTTTGTTATTGCCAAGATACTAAACAGTAATGTCAGAACAGATATGAAAAATTCCGAGTCCGAATTAGAAATTATTTCTGGATATAGTCAATCACAAAATTGTACACTCATTTAGCATTTATTAGTGTAGTACATGAAATATATTTTCATACATTTGAAACACCTGATTTTCCCTCACCCTAGCAGAAGTAATAAATTGTAAAAGCTAGGGAGGAGAGCGGCTGTTGTAATTGCAGGGTCTAGGGTCAGTTAGAAAGAGACTGACATATGCATATCCCTGCAGCTTGTTTATGAATGTGGACTCACTCTTTGTTCTCTTCGGTTCCAGAGCTCCATGTCGAGAGGTGAGAGAGGGCAGGCAAAGTGTGGGAGAGGTGCCATAGACAGACCGCTCCACAGATGCCTTTCACCTCCTGGACTTTGACTGGCAGCCGGTCACACTTATGCAGCACTTCAGAGAGAATATTCCCAGGTACATACATACTCAGAGAAATCAGAAAACTATGTGAACCTTATCAATATGCACACACTCAGTAAGAGCTGGGATGAGTACAAAGTTAATATTGCATAAAAAGTTATTAGTTAGGGGTCTACTTATGCTTTTAATGGTTTTGTAAAGAATAAATATAGTAAAATAATAGATAGGTAATGACATTGAGAGCATACAGTAAATCCACCGAGTAACCATGTATGTGTAAAGGGCTTCAAAAATGGATATGTAGAGTTAACACGCCCTGCAATATGTAGCACATTGACTATTTCATTATATGACTTTACATATCATATTGCACATGTTGGGGTTAAATATTCTGTCTATGTAATGTAAAATGTAATGTATTTGGAAGATCACTTCTTTAGGGCAAGTATCAATTATTTTAGATTTGAACAAAACCAATATACTGTCACTAATGGTATTACATTAACGATCGTGACGATTATTATTATTATTATTTTTTAAATAAAAAATCAAATATAAAATGTAGAACAAATTAAGAACAAAATACCAATTGACATCAACTAGAAGTCATTGCACAATCAAATCAAAATAAAAATCCATTTAGTCCAAATTTGTCCATTTCCAAATTAAGTCTGAATTTAATGTTTTCCATTTGTCCCTTATTATGTCCAGTCCTTGATTGTTGGGGGGTTTTGTGTCATCCATTTCTTTGTGATGGTCTTTTTTTGTGCTGCCAAAAGTACATTTCAATGGCATCCATGTCATGTCCATGGCAGGAGTTCTGCGGCCCAAGTACATAGTTCTAAAATCGAGTGGAATGGCAATGTAGATAACAGTCTGCAGTGCATCATTAATTTGAGTCCAATATTTTTGAGCAATGGGGCAGTCCCAAAACACACGTGATAGTGATATGCCTCCTGGCTGCCACAGTTTCTTCAACAGTTTTCATTTCCTTGTGAATAATGGACACATTGAGATGGTGTTATGAAAAAACGTGACTCTTTTTTTCAACAAAACTCTCTCCAGAAATGTGATTTTGTAGTCCTCCACAGGAAACATTTGTCCAGTCAAAACAAGATGACCGTCTCTTTCCCATTTGCTTTTAATATATTTTGAATAGCTGTCCAGATTAGCAATGCAGTGATACAATTTAGATATTATTCTCCTTGAAAGTTCTGATTCATAAACCTTGATAAATATCTCAGTCAGAGGGTTATAATGGTCATTACATTGCCTAATTTCATGATTATAATAACTCTTTATTTGTAAATACCTATACAAGTGGACATAATTGAAGTGTATACATACTAGTACTAGCAAATACATACATGTCTCCAGGTCCCTTTCATTGAAATAAAGAAAAATAACAGGGGGAGAGAATGTCAGACCAAATCCTGTATTGAATTGGCAAATGCTAACACCTCTTCTGCTGCTTTGAATCTTTTTATTTTTCCATTCACCTTGATCCTCAGCTTTGCAGGATAAAGCAGAGCGTATTCCACGTTCTTTTCTCTCAGGCGGGATTCAACCGGAGCTTTAACTTTCTTGACCACAGTAGTCATTGAAGAAAGAGACTTGGGGCTTGGTTGATCTGGGTTGGTCCGCGGCGAGACATCTGGATGCAGCCATGACACTGTTTATCACTGAAGTTGTGGAACTTCAATACAATAGACTATGGACGGTGGTTCGGAGCCGGTTTGGGAGCCAGAGAGCGGTGCGGATTATCAATTGATGAAGCATTTCCAAAAGCCTCACAAATATATGAAGTTTTATAATAAGAGTGTAACATCAAGGGTTATTTTGCATTATAGTTCATGCTAAAACTTTAGAGCAAAAGCCCATATGTTTATTATTTTGTTTATTCATGTTTCTTTTACTTTTAATTTTACTATCTATTTAACAGAGAAAATTCAATGCAGAGTAGGCAAGTCTTGATATTACCACTTGGGGCCGCCAAAAAAAGTTATAGCTCGGACATGAACAGCGTAAGCGCAGAGCAGGTGCTGCGGGGCGAACTCATGCTAACAATACAAACTGTAGTAGAAGCAGGTTCATTGAGTTCATGCAGCTGTGGAATAACAATAAGCTACAAAGTGGTACGACCAGCGCGCGCCCATTTCTAAGGAGTCTATAGGATGAGGTTATCTCAAGAGGGGAGTGTCGGGACCAATATTCATGAATCAAAGGGAGATATAATGGCATTTAACAGTCGGAGCAGCGGCTTTTTCTGCAGAAACTGTCCGGGTCTTGTTGGTGTTCTGTCATCTTGTGTGGCTCACCAATGAAGACTATATTTTGTGTTGAAACTTCTCAAGTCTGGAGTTCGTTTATTCTTCACAATATTCATTTTCCCAGCTTTTGTTGGAAGTTTGATATACTCTGGGATCCAGGTCTCCATATACTTGACCACGTCTTTACCTTCAGTGTCCTCTGGAATGCCGACAATTCGTGTATTACATCTGCGATCTCCAGGTCATCCAGTTTGTCCGTCAAAACACCCACCTGGTTTGTCAGTTCAGCAACTTTGGTTTGCAAAGCAGAGACGTGTCCCTCAGGTCAGAGACCTCCTCCTCGGCTGCTGCGGCCCGAGTGTCTATTTCGCCATTCTTGGATTTCAAATCACGCATTTCTGCCAGGGCAGCATCTATCTTTGCATCCCCTGTCTTTGTAATTTTGTCAGTAATCTCCCATAAAGGCGCCACAATCACCACGTCTATCTCCGAGTGTCCTCCGCAGATGAATCTGGAGCAGGACCTATTGCGTGGTGGCCGCGGAGGCTGGTGCGCGGAGGCTGGTGCACTGCCCACGTCAGGGTTCTCAGCGGCATTTTTCTTCTCGTTTTTCCTATACCTGTTCCCGAAATAAGTATCCAGTTTCTTCGTATGACTGCTCCCACATAAAGGTATCGGGTCTCCACAGGTGAACTTGCAATAAAGATGGATTTCAAAAGTTACCATCGCAGACAGACATGTCCGCACTAAGCCACCATCATCCCGGAAGTCCTGTATAGCGCTTTTCATGGATACAAATCACAAAGTCTTTAAACAGGGCACGTATGCCAAATTACAGCTACAGTAAGTTAAATAGGATAGAATAAGATAAAACCCAGTCAACCAAAAGCTTTTCTAAACAAAAGTGTCTTCAGCTGCTTTTTAAAGGAATGAACAGGGATATTGTGGAAGGGCATTCCTTAGTTTTTATACCAAAGTCTTAACGAACATTTTACTCTCCATTTGAACCTTCAACTATTGCATTTAGAACCTCATGTCTGAATCAATGAGCGAGTTGACCCCAGTGCAGGTGATCAGGTGTACTATGGAGGATTAGATTAAACAGTGAGAGCACATACATAATCTCAAACCTCTCTCTTCTACAGCACTTATCTAATTCAAGTCAAGTCTAGCCGCAAATTATCAAGCAAACTTAATTGTAAAAGCTTTACATCAGTGCTTATCCTCAAGTCTCTTTCTAGACTGTTCAATGTAATTTAGACAAGTTTCTACAGTAAAACTACTCATTAAAAACTCACCACCCGATCAGACAGTTGCATAAAGACACTGATACAATCCATAAATCTCCTCTTGTTTCCCCCCCCCCCCCACACACACACACACACACACACTCACATATACAGATGCAATACAGTGGCCCAAACTTTATCTCCACCATCAATTTCCTCTTTGTGCATATGGCTGGAGCTGCTTATGCATGTGCTGCTGAGATGTACTTTATCAAAGGGCCGTCCAGAGCGGGGGCCATGCATTATTTAACACATTGGCACACACACACACAGAGAGGTTATTAGGAGAGGGCCAGGGAGCAGGGCCTGGCTGGACAGTTGCACACAGTAGTAGTAGTCGTAGTAGTATATACAGGCAACTGGAGTGTGGGTGAGAGCACAGATTTAACATTGTTTTAGAAGATATTTGACTTTCTGAGACCATCACTATTTATTAATGGGTCCACAATGTAACATTTCTGGCGGAGAGTCCGTCACCTGATTGTCTCCAAGGAGATGTTACCGCTCTGCCTTGTTCCGCCATGAAGACAAACTAAGTTATCAGAATCAGAATCAGAAGGGGTTTATTGCCATTGTCAACAACAAAACTCAAAACAAAATTCACAAACATAGGAACTTGTCTCGGCATTAAGGTGCAACATAAAACACTGATCAATAATAAATACAACATATATGAAATCCAAAGGGCATGCATTAAGAAACAATTTAAAATTATTATAGTATAAAATAAAAATAAAATAGGCATTACTATGTACACGAGAATTACAGTTAAATTTACTGTTGTATTGGTCAGATCTGTGGAGAATTGACCCAACTCCCAACATTTCAACATATATTTGGCACTGCACAAAGGCTTGGGGAATGTACTGTTTAAAAAGATGCACATAAGCTTATAGAATGTGCAATTAAATAACTGAGGGAACGTGCAATCAAAATCTGCACACAGGTTTATGGAATGTGCAATCACAAATCTGCACACAGGTTTATGGAATGTGCAATCACAAATCTGCACACAGGTTTATGGAATGTGCAATTTTTTTTTAAAAATGGTCAGGTCAAGGGTAGGAGTAGTCTATAAAGAATATGCAAAGACTGTGAAATGTATATGACGTAGTGACAGCCAGGCCCCTGTTGTTGAATCACTCCTGTCTTTTTTAGTATTTTATTTTTGTGTTCAGTGGTGATGTTGATTGCATGTATTTGTATTGATGGTGGTGTCATTTGTATGTTAAAGCATAGGACCCCGGTCCCAGATCTTGTCTTAGCTAAACTGAGCCTTAATACTGACCAGGACAAACAAGGATTGAACCAGGTCTAAATGACATAAATATTAAGACCTAACCATCACAAAAGCAGTTGTGCAGGTCTAAAATGTAAGGTTCCCCCGTACCGTTTGTGAATCACTGCAGAGCACATAGGATTAATTTATACAGCTACTCCTTTTAGCTTATCCACTGAGGGCTGCCACAGTGACAGTGGCACTGTTATTGGGTAGATTGTATGTTGATACACTTCCTGAGTGACGCTACCAACCATACTGTAACTATAATATGGGTAAAGTGTTTTACCAAGAGGCTCAAGGATGGTATGCACCCATGCAAAATCTTGTTTTGTTCAATATAAAAAAAGTTCCAACATTGAGGTCTATCACAGCAAATAACTCAGCTCAGGAACTTTGAGCATTGTAAATCTCTCCAGTGGAAACAATAAAGGAAACCTGACCTCCCTGTGTGGAAGTTTGTAATTGTGTGGTTCATTCAGAGACATGTGATCATAAAAATATAGTCTCTTTCTCTCACTTTATGAATAGGGACACCAAATTACCTAAAGAATCATGTAGTCTCCACTCCAATATCCAGAAGCTTAGGAAAATGCAGATTTTGATACTTTTTAAATAACTTTTACAAAAAATAAGGACATTTCTCAGAGAGTGGTGTATGGAAAGACTTTTGTACCCACACTCTCTACAGCGCGCACGCACACGCACACACTGGCACACACACACACATAGACTCGCGCACAGTAGTGTGTAGGGCTGCTCACCAGGGTAATACAGCCTGTCACTCTGCACAAAGTGAATTTGACAAATTGAGCCTCAAGTGTTGGCTGCAGCAGCTCTGAATCTGAACTACTTTTACACTCTCTCTCTTTCCACTCACTGCACTAAAGAGGAAACTCCTGTACTTTATATCACACTATGCTTTTTCATTCGGTTTGACATGTTTGCTGTTCTTTTCATGAATGACACGCTGCTCAAATTGAACTGCTCATTCAGAGAGTCACTCTTGGAACAGTATTGCTTATGAACTTTACAGTCCACACATATTCCTCACTTTCCTAACACATTCCAATATCCTAATTATCCACCAGCATTGATTTATATTATCATTTCTTTGCGCGGCTGTCACAATAATCCAAACAACAGTAAGTATGCTAACAACTCACTTCCTGGTTCACGCAAGATAAAATGCTCTATAGTCTATTAGATACAGACTAAGAGCTGCTGTACTGGGACAAAAAAAATACTGAAAATGTGTTGCTACTTCTCTTCATCTATGCAACTATTAAATTAAAGGTGAAAAGTTAGGCATCCTCCAGTTTCTCCCATTGACCTAAGACGAACCCTTTGCACTCAATCCAAGACCAAACTAATAGTAGTCAACAGACGCATCAAGATTGTAATATCTCCACCAGCTGAACTCAATAACTTTATGAATTGTGCGTGCCCCATTACCAGGTGGTTGCATCAGCCTTTGTTCTTGTCTGTATGTCTGCATGTTAACAGCGTAATGCAGCGCCCTCACAGGTGTGGAGTCAGCCCAGGTGAGCAGCTGCCGGGGCGCCCTCTCTCTCACCTCCATCCACCCACCGTCTGAACAACCTGGAACTCTGTCAGCGTGGGGATCGGGAAGTACCCCGAGCACAGGTGGAGAGGGGGAGACAGGGGTGAGTGAGCGCAAGAAGGGAATGAGAGGGAGAGACCGATAGAAAGAGACATACACCTATACCATGACATGCCCAGCAGCTGTAGAACCGACTGCGTGATCCTGGACACCTTTCAAAGTGCGCTCTGACTGGAATTTGATTTACGGCCTGATTGGTGGATTACTTTTATATTGTCTGGAAGAGAGACAGCATTGCGCCCTTTAGGTTGTAAAGTGAGAAAAAGGTTAAATTAAGGAGCATCGATGTAAAAAAGAATGTCCTAAAGGTTACATCTGGTCTGCTAGAATATAATGTTCCCCGTCAAAATAATGCTGACCTGCAGGATCGCATCTGGGGAAATTTTGGGTACAGCAGACATGCTAAGGATAGTCAGAGAAACAGATGGCTGTGCTGCGCATGTGAACGGGGAAGAAGGAACGTGTGAGAGATGCCATGCCATATTACTAAAATAAAATCATGCAAAATAACATACATGTACAGCGAGATGAAGTGCTATTATTATGGGAGCATGTCTGATGGAAACAAAATATGATATCTTTTAAATCAATGTTTGTTGACCAGGGGTATGAAGCACTTACCAGGGAGTACTTGGAATGATTTCAGACTTCGAAAAGATGTGAATTTGAAGTATTTGAATAAAAAGTGTTCTTTGCAGTAAATTGTATATTCTTAAAAACTTTGGACAGTTGTGGACATAATTATAATTAAAACAAGAAAAAGGTGGCTTGCCCTCTCCGGGTGGGTGGGGAGTCCTTGCCCCAAGTGGAGGAGTTCAAGTATCTCGGGGTCTTGTTAACGAGTGAGGGAAGGGTGGAACGTGAGTGATGCGGTCGCTGCATCGGACTGTGGTGAAGAAGGAGCTGAGTCGATCTACGTTCCTACCCTCACCTATGGTCATGAACTCTATGTAATGACCAAAGGGACAAGATCTCGAATACAAGCGGTCGAAATGAGTTTCTTCCGGAGGGTGGCTGGGCGCTCCCTTAGAGATAGGGTGAGGAGCTCAGTCACACGAGAGGAGCTCGGAGTAAAGCTGCTGCTCCTCCACGTCGAGAGGAGCCAGCTGAGGTGGCTCGGGCATCTGTTCCGGATGCCTCCTGAACGCCTCCCTAGGGAGGTGTTTCGGGCATGTCGCACCGGGAAGAGGCCCAGGAAGACCCAGGACACGCTGGAGGGACTATGTCTCTCGGCTGGCCTGGGAAAGCCCCGGGATCCTCCCGGAGGAGTTGGGGGAAGTGTCTGGGGAGAGGGAAGTCTGGAAGTGTCTGGGGAGTCTGATGCCCCCGCGACCCGGCCCGGATAAGCGGAAGAAGATGGATGGATGGAAGGACAAGAAAATATAATTGTAATAACTGACAATATGAAATTCACCTTCTTTTCTTTTTTGTAGTTTAAAAATGAACAAACAAAAGTGACAGTATATTAGTGTAATAAACAGATTTTTTCGGCTACTACCCAAATTAGGGTGTGTCAGAGTGTGAGACAAAAATGAGATGGTACTCGAGACAAAAAAGTTTGGGAACCACTGTTTTAAATGGTCTTGTTTACTCAAAATAACATTTAAAACTAGGAAACTGAAACCCATGAATAGTTTGTGGAGAAGTGTGTACAAGAATTTGTACATATAAAATACATTTTATACACTGCAAGTTTTAAATTGTATCTCTATAAATGACATTCAATAAGTCAACACGTTCCCTTCAATGTGTTTTCTCATATAAAAACTATTTTTTTTCCCTCTCTTCCACAAAATAGCAGATGAACCATTGCCATGTCTCCATTCTGACCTCTCCGCACACAGAGGAGGAGCTGGAACAAGCGTTGTATCATTCATTGAGGTGAGTGTATGACCGCAGTGCTCTCCACCTCCCCACATCTGTCACGCTTCAGACCACTGACCAGACGGTAGCCTTTGCAAATGAGCTGCACCAGTCACAATAGCAGTGAGGTTTCAACGCAGCCATGTATATTCAGCCAATAGCCATGCCATGCTCTGGAATAAGTTGTGGACAATTTGTTTTGTCGAGCCAACAGGGATAAATCTAAAGGTCTGAGGAGGTCGTGACCCAAAGTGTCTCGACTGTCCGCCAGTGCAATGTCAAAGAGGACACCGGTGCAGGGCGTGGGCTAGCAATCACTTGTGTTGCTTATCAAATGCATTGTTTTTCTTCTGATGAGAGGCTTTGGATGGTTGAAGTAAACTCTGTCCAGTTTGTGTTTGATTTAGGTCATTTGGGGTTTGGAAGAGCGAAAAGGGAAATTGTCAAAATATCTGATGTTGTGGCACCATGTTGGGAATTGTATTTATTACATAAAAGCAATAATACCAATAGTCTACAGGTGGCCTTAAGAGAAACCCGCATTATTGTTTCTGGATATGGTCACATGCATATGTGTCCTCCATTCATCCTTTAAAAAAGTACAAGTGTGAGTGGATAGCACACATGTCCGCCATCTAGCGCTGTGAGTTCTGCAGCATGTCTTTCCTCAGTCTCATTCTCATTTCACACTGCACTGTCCTGTACAATAAAGACTATGGGCAAAAATGCTTTGATGTTTTCTATTGTATATAAAAAACAAACAAAAAACAACACCATACACAAAATCAACTATGTACCTTCGTGTCTTTGGTGGGTAGAAGCACAAATCATTGGAAATAAATACTTTTTTCCCAACATATTAATTGCATTTCAGCAACTAATGACAAAACTGTAAGCCTCACTATCAAGGGGCATAAAGATAATTAAATATGTTAATTTAAAAAATCCAGCTGGTAAAATGGAAAAAATCTATAATGCTGTATCAAATACTGCACTATATTTCAAAATACTCTGATTGTCACACACTATAAATGCTAAAGTATTTCTTTTCTATGTATACTTCATAATTTCTTGGATGAACTCCATGATATGATATTTGGAAATTCCCCAGTCCTGATGTATTCATAGTTTGTAGCTGTTGGGCAGGAGGCTGGACTGCTGGGATGTGTCTATGACCTGGAGCACAGTCTAATGTGTTTGACAAGCGTTTGCACTTCCACCCTGTGAGGCCCAGCGTGCCTCTCTTCTGCCCGCCTTGGCTCACCCCTCTCTGGGCTGACGCTGGCATGCCTCTCCCTCTGCGCTCCATGCCAGAGACTCCTCATTCATCATGGAACCGGATGGCGCGTTTCCTGCAGTCAGTTGGAATACAGCGGCTTGCATTTGCAGACTTTTCATGTTATTTTTGTGATAATTGTCTCGAAGTGGCCTCGGCTCCGGGGTGACAGGCTGGAAGAACGCTGCAGCGCATTGTCTGCCTCATTGCACGCGCACCCGGCCTCAACATGCTTGCTTACCCCAACAAAATGAAAAATCAATATGTGTCTCCCATCTCCCCTGTCTTTTGCAGGACAATTGACCCTGACACCATGATCTCTCAGTGTGAGTGATATTATTTCCACCAGGCTGGCCAAGAGGTAAGGGCCACATTTTTCAATAGGCCAGCAGCGAGGCACCTCTGACGGCACCTTCCTGCCAATGGGCAATAAAGTCAAGTGTAGGCCATCCAGCACATAAATACATACACCACGTGCAGGGCGCTTAGGGTTCAACAAGATAACAGGTCTGCTGTAACACGCCTTGCAAAGTTTAAACCGCAATACAGACATTTCTATTGCTCATCACCAAATGGGACCTTTGTAATTGGTCATATTAAGAAAATAAGAGCATTTTGTGTCAGTGTTAGAGCTTCTCCAAAAAAGAAATATTCATATGCATATTTAAAGCTGTCTTTCTGTTTATTAAGATTACATTAATCAATGTTTCTCTTGTAAATAAAGTCTATTGCAAAAGCATTACTTTGAGACCAAATCAAATCACTGCTCGCTGTGTAATGTAAAATATTTTAACGATAGCAAACTCAATTTATAAGAAAGTGCGGTGTGAATTGCTACATGAAGCTTTGAGATGGGAACACATTTGCTGTGCATTGGTGATCCACCCTGCTTCATTTTACCATTTGAAAAAGCTGTTCCGACACTGTCCAAAAATGTGTTTCTGAATGCCAAAAGGTCTGTGAGAACTGGGTTAGATTGACGTATATACCTACTTCAACCTTTTGTGAAAATCAGGTATCCCAGCCTTAAACCTTTTAACAAGCAGTGTACATTACTTTATTATTGCCAATATTAGGTACTCAAGTTTCATTGCGTTTTTTCTCCCGTTTGTCTCATATTTGCCTGCGCCCTAAGTCGGCAGCAGAGACACATTCTTCCTGTTGAGGTGTTGCATGGTGAGCTTTCTCAAACACAGCCATGTTTGAATGTATTAAAATACACTCTGTCAGCACATTTCAGAAATTATGGGCTAGATTAAACGGCAACTTTGACCCACCTGTCAGAAGATACAAGCTTTTTTGCTGAGAGAGATTAATGCTTTGCTCTAACATTTTCTCCTGAACCTCCCAGAATGTTAATCAGAGCCAGGAGCAGCACTTGGGAGATTGGTCATTAGGTGAGCTGGAATGCATTGATTTTTAATTTTGTCATGCAAATTTGTTTGCCACCTTATTTGTACAGTAAGCTGACCCGCCTGGATTCTTCTCAGCACTTCTCGGCATCATGGGATACTTTGTTTCAAAGTGAGTGATTAGTTTACTTTTCTGGCAACTTCTTGGAAAGTAGCTATTGACGTGGGAGAATCCGAGTTTTTGACGCCAAAGAGCATTTGACATAGACACTTCTTATATATTTTTACAATTTGGCATATATAGAAGCTTGATAGCCGTTAATCAAATATACACGTTGAAATCTTGAAATTTTATGTCGCAAAAGTTCTTATTTCTTCTGCATTTGTACCTTAGAGGACTAGCCCGAGACTGGGACTCTTTTTTGAAGATTTTGAAGCAGGAGCCTGTTCATAATGTGCAAATCAGTGTAATGATATTTAACTCTCCTTTAGACACTGAGAGACCGCACAAACTCCACACAAACAGGCCTCACTCGATCTAGGAATGCCGCGTTATTGCTGGCTCTTATGTGAATACCAAGTTAGGAGAACCAATGCTTGAGGTTTTGTCAAAATCAAAACTAATCTGTACTGGCACCAAGTACATGTATATGTCTACTGTATAAATCTTCTTTAGATAATACAACAAATAGTTTTAACTTGAGAAACCCTCCTCACCTATCTACAACCCTTGCACAAACACAAGCACAAACACAAGCAACTCTTTTCTGTTGTCTTTTCCGTTTTCAAGAACCCACAGTCGAAGCTCGCACTAGGTCACCTCCCACCTCAACAGGTCTTCCACTCTGGCCTTCACTCCTCCTTCCTCCGACAAGTGGACAGCGATCGATTTGGGGCAGAGTGGGGCCGTGGAGGTGGCCCGCCTTTCCGACCTCTCTAATCCCCAGCTCCTTAACAGCACTGAGCAAACAGCCGGGAGGCAAGCAGGGATCAGGCCCCTCCGGAGAGCTCCACCAGTGAGGGGAATAAACAAGAAGACGGACAACGGCTACAGGAGCTGCCGCTGTAAAGAGATGTTATATGGATGAGAACAGGTTAGACCACGGGCTCCGCAACCATTGATCCAGCTCACCTTCTCCTCAAACCTACGGCTTCACTCCGCAGTGCTGAACTCTTGTATCTACAAAACACCTGCTCAGAGCGCTTTGGCTTGCACTTATGCACCAACGTCTTTATCTGCATCTGTTTGACTGACCTGTGTCAATCCCAGTGCATAGAAGTATCCCCCAGGCTCCTCGGACACTCCTGGCTGTTTTGCTTCATGTCTTTTTTATTATTTGATGGTAATGTGAGGCGTACAGCAGGAGAGGGATTGTGGGTCGGATCCCGAGGCTTTCTAGCGTCAATCGGAGTGGAGTTAGCGTGTCATGCGTGTTACTATTGGTTGTTTCTGGTTTTCTGAGCTTAGTCAACAGTCCAACAGTCCTAAATACCCCTTAGTGAAATTATAAATATTAATAAGACGTTTACAAGTGACCGAATTGAAAACGTAGGTGGAAGAGTATTTTCTCCATTGTGTTAGTTCAAATCTACTGCTGCTCTCTGTCTAAAGACACAATACATCTAAAATGTCCATAATTATCTAATTGGATAGTTTTCCAGGGGCTGATGGTAACTTCCACTCTGTTCAGCATCCATAATTATACCTTAGTTTGGTGTACATACTGTTAATTGCATTCAGAGGGTTTAGTTTAGTTTATTTGTTTATTTATCAGGGACAATGCACATAAAAACATTGACCTACAGGAAAGATGCTCGGGCCAGGTTTTAGCAAAGTTGTTCATTTCCACCACTGGCGTACATGCCAATAAAATACAATCCATATATAATAAATGTATTTAAAGTTTATTGTCAATGCTAAGCAGGGTTGGGTCTGGTTAGTACTTGGATGGGGTAGTGCACACTGACGCTGTGTCCCTGGGCAAGACACTTCCTCCACCTTGCCTCCAGTGTACATGTATGCTGGTGTGTGAAAGAGTGTGTTTGTGAGAGTGAATGTGGGACAATGGATGCATGGCTACAATCCGGCGTGTTCATTGACATGCACTGTCCCGACCAAATAAAACAAATATTAATCAAAATAATTGTTGGTGGAAGTCTATGTGGGAACCACTGCAAGACCTATCAAGCTACAGCCTTAGAAATATCTTATGCCATAGAATCTATGTTCATTCTTTATGTTCTTTATTTATTTAAATGTATAATCTTTGGACCTATTTTTGATCTTGTGTTTTCAAACAAATAGCGCAATAATTTCACAAATTTTAAAGGTGGCATATGTTCAACCACAGTGTTCCCTGATTTTTGAAGTTGTACTTTTTTTCCCCTATATTGTCCTGCTTTTGAGTGCTAAGAAAAAGGTTTTCACCTGTATCCTATCTTCGCCAGAATTGGGTAACGCGCTAAAGTACTCAAATTACTTTTTTAGAGTAACTGGGAACGTAACGCGTTAGTTTGGTGCACTCATGTAATCTAGTACTCCTCAAGTTACTTTTTCAAATGAGTAATTTGTTCTTTCATTATCTAATCTCCTCACCGCACACCCAGAGCCAGGTTTCTTTCACAGCCGCAGCAGCAAACACTCCAAAGAGAAATAAACTTTCAGATGCACGTTTTGAAAAACTTCTTCTCCTTCATTCTAAGCACTGTGTTATAGCTGAGGAGTATATGTAGGGTAATAGCCATGTGGTCAGTTTTATTTGAATAAATGACAGAGCTAAAATAAGCGCGTTCTTTTTGTGCCCTTATCAATCCACTCATTTTGTTTTAGCGTTGTTTTTCATGGCTTGAGGACAGGCCTACACGTGCTTATTGTATGGCAATGCATTGTGGTAAGAGAGACAAGAGATTGTCGGCAAGCGATAATGTTAATTATTGGTAATGCAAGAGTACTTTTAACGCGTTTACACAGTGGCGCAGTAAGGTAACGCGTTCGTTTTCCAGGGCATTAACTTCACCAACTTCTCTAGACTCTACTTTATACCCGGGCTCATACATGTAGGGTTAAAAAACCTTTTTTTATTTTTTTTTAAAAGATTTTTCTGGCCTGAAGGCTTGATTTGACAGGACAGCTGTAGCATGAAAGCTGGAGAGAGAGGGGCTGTAGACATGGTTGAGGGCTGGAATAATGTGAAATAATAACTTTCTAATGTTATAGTTTCACATGAAAAAGTATAATACGTCTCCTTTTAAGATAGATACCTAACCCAGTATTGTCACAGGGATAGGGCTTGTACTTTTGACTAAACAAAAGCCTAGCCCACTCTACCAGCCCCTGTTATTTTAAAGATTGTGACATATATAAACCTTGAAACTTTCTTTATTTGTTGCTTTTCAAAAAAAATCTCAGCACAAATATTGCAAATCAAAGCAATCCCATTTACAACTTGCTACAACACCGGTGTCCACTTGACATTGCCCACATTACTCTTGCTAACGACCCCAATTCTACTGTTGCTATTTATCAAACCTGATCTGTTTCATCTTTGCAATTTTTCTCTTTTTATTCCATGTTTTTCCCTTGTCACATCCCTCCATTAATCTCCACTTTGCACCACACCACTTCTGCTAGCCCTGTGATCGTCACTTAGCACGTTAGCCATATCAGATAACTCACCGGAACTGCTCTCTGTCACGGCTGCACCACAAATCCAACCTAGCAACGCCTCAACGCCCATGGCACTGTCAGGCCGAATTAGAAAAAAATTAAGACATCCATCCTGGAGACTTTGTGTTACGCCACGATAGCAAAGAGACAGCCACCGGTAGATTGACGTGTTTGAGTGTGTTCGGGGGAGCATTAGCGGTTCGGGTGACAGTGCAGGGGGAAAAGGCAGTGGAAGAAGAGGAGCATGCAGCGTGGAGGGCCTGGATTAGCTGTGATAATATGATGACAGTAATTGAACTTGTCATAATTGCTCAATCACCAAGGCTCTCCCCCGGGTCTGAGAAGCAACTGTTAGCAGCCCGTACAAGCTTTCATTGCAGCAGTGTGATAGGAGCATAATTCACTTACAGTAAACCCCAGCAATCATCTGTGAGTTCTATCAGATTAACCACTAAAGAATTAGGAGGAGGCGAGACAACCATTGACTGGGTTTGATGTGCTCGTCTGTGGCCTTATCTGTACTTGAAAATGTCTGTCAGAATACATTTACATTTGCTTCAGCGGCTGTAAGTTTGTTTCCATGCCCAAACCATGTTTATAGAGATTTATGTCAGACGGGGTGTTATTTAAAGTGTTTTGGTCCGTCACTTTATTTTGTCAATGGAGATGTTTTTGCTTTTCCTGGAATATAATGATCTCAATCCCCATGGAGACCCAGCAGGCAAATTTAAATGTTGAATCTGTTATGGGGCGACCCTGCGCACACTAAGAGTCCATGTTTGGGTGCTGCCCGGTGGTCGATTGGTTATGGCACAGCACACGTATGCCAGGCTCGAAGTGCAGCCGGCCGCAGTGTCGTGAGTTTGAATCCTGATTCCGACAGTGTACTGCATGTCCTCCCCTCTCTCTCATCCCCCATTTCACACTGTTCTTTCCTGTCAATAAAGCCTTCACGCCCAACATTTTTTTTAAAGAAAATAATAAAAATGCTTGTTTGGGCAGCACAGCAGTTAGCATTCTCGCCTCACAACAAGAAGGTCCTGGGTCCTTTCTTTGTCAAGTTTGCATGTTCTTCCTGTGTATGCGTAGGTTTCCCCTACCACTAAAAACATGTACAAACATCTGCCATCACCTGCTTGTTATGGAGATAGTATTGCATTACACTGTCTGTTTATTTGGCAATTATTCAACCACACATGTTTTCAGTGAAACATGAAAAGCTTGCATTCTTACTATAGATATGTTTAATTTCATATTGTGGAACATTTCAGGCAAGCAGGTGGTGGTCCCTACACAAGAGAAGTTGCATAGTGCACCTTAAATGAAATAAATGCTTGATAGTTATGTTTTATGCCATATGGTGGCACCAGAAAAGTTATATTGCGTGGCTTTAAGTTAAATATTCTGTTCAGTAAAACTAACCCTAACCCATAATATACAATTATATTAAATGTTGAACACCTTCATGATTTTTGATATTCCAATTAAAAAGTAATACAATATTGAAAATAGAGAAGGCAATAGCATTTTTATTGATCCTAAATTAAATTGTTGTTGAATTATTCAGCTAATTATCTGTCATGGCAACCGGTGAAATTGACTTTTGACATTTCTATTTGTCCACCTTGGTGGCAGTCAAAGTTCATATTGAAATAAAAAAGGTTTACAAGTGAATCTGGGAGGCCAGTGAAGGATTTTAGTGACTGTATAACAACCAGAGGGTCATAAACAAGCCATCACAAAGCCCCCAGCTCACTGTCCCCGGCCTCCGACACAAAATGGGGGAGTGGGAAGAGTAATGCACGAGGCGGGAAGGGAGAGAAATATTGGTACGGAGAGGTGGCCTCCACAGAATCACCTCATGGCTGAATTTACTGTCAGATTTTCTCCCCTAGAATCTGGACGCAAACCCCTCTCGCCACGATCCAGAGGACGGAGCAGAGGAGGAAAAAACGGGAAATTGGAAAAAACAGCTGAGGGTGTAAATAATTCATGCAGACAATATGACTTTTTTATGTAAATTCAGTGCATTAACCCTCTATTATAATGATGGACGACAGATACGGGTGATGTTTCCTTGGTAAGAGCTAATGGATGACCATCATAAATTCACTGCACATTTTATTGTGTTGCTGGGAAAATTGTGCCTGCAGGCAACGTTGTTTACTTTTATGTCAGGGAGGAGGAGAAAAATCCCGCCGTCTTCAAAAGGAAAGAGGGGAAAAGAGAATGGGGAGTAGAAATAATGGGGCCCACACAGAGCGCCTTGTTTCGACACCTTCTGCCGTCCGCCTGTGTGCTCTTCCTCCCTCCAGCGCTGTCTTCCTCAGCCCAAACAGCGGGGTCTGGACGCATTAGCAGAGCTGCACTCCTCTGCTTCAATCCCATTACACATTACTTACTTTTGTTGCCGCGGACAGATTTGAGGATTTGAGAGAGGTAGCACCGCGCCATTTTTCATAAACTGTGTTCTGTGAGCAACGTGAAGCCTGTTGGGTCACTGGAAGTACTGTTGTTCATGAATGTACCACGTCTCCTATTTATAATGACAATTTGATGATATTTCCAGAATGGTATGGCACGCAATGTACAATTGTCAGCTTGTCAAAAAGATGAGACAAGACTGTAATTAGAGCTTTATTGCTGCAAAGATGTGACATTGTCTACCTTTTTATTTAAACGTTTAGTAAAACCATCTCATTTGCCCCACAACAACTCATCTAGCCATGCCATGAACAAAAAAACATACAGTATGTTGTCCATAAAACTATTATGACACTTTTCTGGTTGAGGATCTGCCACCTGTTTGCCTCCAAGGAGATGATATGGCTTTGCCAGGAATGCTCCACAGAATGGTATTTTTTTGTGTCTTCATGGAGACAAGCAGGTGACGCCACAGGACAAGTTACAGGTTAGATCTGTGGGGGAAAAAAAAAAAAAAATATATATATATATATATATATGAGATTAGATGAAGAGAGAGAGAGAGAGAGAGAGAGAGAGAGAGAGAGAGAGAGAGAGAGAGAGAGAGTTTGTAGGCACGGCATAATGTTACTTTAAAATAATATTACTTAAGTAGATGTAGTGACCCAAATAATTACAAAAAAACAAAGTACTTGGAGAAGTACTATTTAAGTACTGAGTAACAGTCAGGACAAAATATTTATTTAAAATCTACTTTATCAATTAGTGTAATCAAACACACAAAATAGTAAATAATGCACAGTTGCTAAATCAAATCAAGGTGTAGGACGTGCAAATATGTAAATCCTTTAATTAAGTAGACTTGTAGACTTCCTCACATTGGGAAGAGGAACAACAACCTTCACTAAAGTAAGACTTACTTGAGTCAAGCAGGAGTAAAAGTTTGGTGTCTGAAAACTACCCTGAAATATACAAATACAAAATGTACTCAATAAATGTAACTATGTTACTGAGTATCCCCTCTGTCCACAACACCACACAGTCTACCTGTTGCTGCTCTAAAAATGTTTCTTTTCTTTTTATATCTAGAAAACTAGAAACAAGATTTGTTACAAACAATGAAATTCCTTGAATTTATTACCAAAGTCATTTTCCGACTACAGCCCTGAGGAACATACATCAGCACATCATGACAAGGATATCTCACATGGTGTATGTAAAATGTTATGTTCTGTCATACTTACACTAGTTGCACACTCGCCATCCTCAAAGTGTGCCTGTTCCTTCCATTTCAGATGCAGTCTCCCTCGTCTATAAAATACACTTCATCCATTAGCACTTCAAAATGCATAATTGATTTTGGTAAAAGCGTGTGACACTTGATGGTTTAAGGCGCACTTTAAAGCCCTTAAGTGAGTGCCTAACTGACTTACACTTGCCACTGCACTTGTCCCTTATATTGATGAAAAGCCTGGTCCATACAGCAGCAGTAGCAGTAGCAGTAGTAGCAGTAGTCTGATCAGCGTGTGGTTAGCCAGTCTATCATTCCCCTCTCTGGCCCCCCAGGCTGCCCCCAGGCCCTGCTCAAATCAACACAGTCTCAGCCTGCCTCCTCCCTCGTCTCTCGCTCCTCACAAGCTTCCCTCCATCTCTGATTTATCTTGTAATATGGGCTCCCTAATTAACAGCACAACCATATGTCTCCTGTGCCTTGTTTTGGGTGGATTTTAGCATACTAACCCCCCACAACCTCCCGATCCGCAGCTCTTTTCCCCCTAGCCTGTTCGATTGCTCCGAGCCAAAGATTAACAACCAAAGGGAGAAGCTAACGTGTGCTACATGGGTTAGGTTAAGCTTTCAAAGAATTGTACATCTGTAATATTCCTTCAGACAAATATGACAGTGAGTCTGTTTTATTTCAAAGGGGGAGGTTGGGCCTTCAGAACACTGTGATCTAGAGTCAGCTTGTTTCATACGGAACACCACACCTGCTATCTTTTAAATGTGAATAGTAACAACATTTTCCCATATTGCATATTGAAATTGCTAATTTTTTCCATTTGAATGTTTTGAACGTTTTTTTAAACTCTTGTGGTTGGGACAAAAACTTTATAGTCGCATCGGACTGCATGTAAGTTATGCTTATGACACAGTATAGTTTACTGAAGCTTTAAACAGAATTAAACTTAGATGTTCAATCTCTAAAGTGTTGGCGGTTCCTCACTACCTAAGACACTACCATAGTATCAATGCTGTCATGGAAACATCAAATCAGTCGGCAGTATAATTTTGACTATGTAATCTATTCAAAATCAACGTTTGGTCAGAGATAGAGGCTTGGTTTTGTGAAATGTAATGTTAATTTTTTGAAGGTAATAGGAAAATGTTGTGCTTTTTGTATCCACCACCAAATTACCTTTTGACAATCCAAAACACAACATAAAACAGTGACAAAGTTTCCTTTTGTGTAGACATTTAGTTTAAAATAATTCCGATGTTACACACCTGGCTGTAATAGTCTGAGGAAAGCCCACGTGCAGAGCATACAGACTTGGTGCGGCGTGGAGCAACAGTAGCAGCAGCAGAGGCAGATGGTAGGAGCCAGCTGTTTGGTGGGCACACACACACACAGACGCACACACTCACACACTTAGATGTTATCACTGTAAATGCACAACTCTTACATCTGGGCTTCTCCTCAACAGGCAGGATCTTCACAGGGTCAGTATCTTCTCCTCCCCAAGGACAGAGCGCGACACCAGTTCAGCGCGCAGGCACCCCACCCACCCAGGCGGCACGGCTCGGGTCACACCTGTCCCAAAGTCAGCCTAGGACCCAGCGGAGGGCGGAGCTACCTACTGGTATGACTGTATAGATCACATCCCCCACTCGTGTGAGTTAAATGGGCCATCCAAGAGCTAAAGCACTGCTCCTATATGTACGCTGGTCTGCATAAGGGTGCCTTGCTAAACACATGATGATAATTACCACCCAGCTGCCGGGTGCCATGTGCAGTAATAGGTCTCGCCTCAGCGCCGGGTCCTCGGAGACTCCAACCACACGCACGTTGCTAATTTCTCAATTTGTCCGCCACATTTCCGCTTCTCATTTTAGTGCGCTTAACCTTTTCCATCGGCTAATACACACCTTCCCAAACGCTTTGTCAAATCTGTGCCCAACTGAGTCTTCCTAATGATACACTTATTGTACCGGTCGTCATGATCCTGCAGGCTCAATGGGAAGGGACTTGGAAATGGCAGAGGATATGTCTTTACTTTTCTTTGGCTTGTTTGTTCAATAAAACTACACATTTTTGTTATCAAACATTTTTTTTTACATTTTATAACAGACCTGGATGAATATTTTTGTGTCATTCACATTTGAGCAAGTTGTTGGTTTTGAGAATTTGTAACCAGATATACAGGTTCAAAAGTAAACTCAGATGGAAACCAAACCATGAGGAAACAGCCCAGCTCACCAGTGGGAATTTGATTAATAAAAAGAATAGAAAAAGTGATGGAATAATAATCTTTGTTCAAACCTTTAGCAGACCCTCAGAAGGTTTTTCAATGTTGTTTTTGTGAACTCCAGTTCCATCCTGTGCCGGTGGCTAAAGCAGACACTTTGTACAGAGGAGGGCCACTTCTGTGGGCCCAGCGAGTGTCTAGGGAGCCCATCTTTTCAGCTATAGCTGGAGGAAATCCACCCCCTCTGGTTTGCGGGCACTTGGAGGGTGTTTATCTAGAAAAGAATAACAACTTGTTTTATTCATGTTGGGTTATGGGAGACTCGCTGCCCTCCTGAGACAAGGGGTTGATGGGTATTAGCTGAAGAGGGATAGTCACTTGTTATTGCAGGTGCCTTAAAGCGCAGGCTATACTGTATACTTGGTCGTATATTAGGGCCCTTGGGAGAGTGCACTTGGTGGCAGTCCCCTCAGCAGAGAAAGGTACACAGACCTAATTAACATGTTAGGACTGGAAAACTTAGTTAACCTTAACCTGACCACTGCAGATGTTTTGTAAATTTTGATCTACGTATACAAGAAAACTTGTAAATATAATGGCAATCTTAGTCTTTCAGATTTTTTTGCAGTTTATTCAATGTTTTCACAGCATTTATCACCATCTGGATGCCCCACTATACAGTGAACAGAGAGGGAAATGGGGGTCTTGGCAATGTGTAAAATGAACTAAACTCGATGCTGTGAGGCCGAGTTTTATACATTGAAGCAGTTGACAGATCTTAGTCATTTCTATGTATTTGCAAAAATGTTTTTTTTTATGGTCTTAGGCCTGAGTAATTGCTGTTAAAGTTCCAACTTGCATATACAGTTGTTTATTTCTTGTGTACAACTGGTGATGAGTTGCGTTGAAAAAAAAAATGTTTCCCTAATCATAAAAGGAAAACATATTTACAGTACATCTACGACTGAGGCCTATGAAAATTTGCATCTATTATTCCACATCATTAGTTTAAATGACAATATTGTTCCACATGTAATCCTGCCTATTACAGCGATGCCTGGGTTACTAATAATTTCTTGAATATTAATACCTCTACATATTCATAATGAAATTGAGAAGGCAGTGCTGCTCTACACAAGCCTTATGCTCTGTCACTATGCGCCTGTGAAACATAACACGTCTGACATTTGAAAGCAAGGCACATGGGACACACCGCGCAATATTTAATCTGCAGCAATTAAAATATTAATCATCTTACTATTAATTAAGCCTGGTTAAGTGCTAGTTGGCGTTTTATTAGTGCCGCCATTTGGTGGTCTAAGTGACAACCCTAATGGGGCCACTCTAGGAATAAGACAGTAATTTGGTTTGGCAATTCCATTTCCACCTGCGACCGTCCTTTCTCTTGCCCACCCACTATAGCCATCAATAATTTATCTAATTACTGATATTGTTGCATGAGTCACTCTCAATTTGGGCGACAAACATGATTTTTTAATAATAATAATAATGCTTTCTAAACATATGAGACATCTCCGTTCTCCCGCCTTGCCTCCCCTCAATTTTTAATGACTTGTTAACACAATAGGCAAAAAAAACCAGCTCAAACGCCACAACAAAAGAAGTCCATCAGCGACCTTTTCCAGCTAAATACCAATGGGAGAATTACAATCACCCACGACACAAAACCTCTTATTATTGTTTACATTGGCGCGCACGCTTTATATCGAGGGGCCATTCACGAGGGGTCCCCAGGATTCAAGGCAGCAACAAAACGCACCTAGCATGGATGGAAGCAGATTGGGGGAAGGTGGCAGGATGCGAGGGGGGCCTGAGTACTACACTACCCACCACATCCCATAATGATCTCAATAATAACCGGGGACAACAGGCATGGACATAAAAATAGTGTGTGATATGGTGATATGAGTGCTGGTGGCTGGGATTATGAGGCGCAGTAAAACACAGGGAAACTCCGTGAATATGTTGGAGGTAAATGAAGTCCCGGGGGGCTAATATTCACCTCGCCGTGATAACTCTGCCACTGTCAGAAGGCAGCGTGCCCGCCTGTGACTGTGTATGTGCGTGTGTCTGACAAAAGTAGCACACAGCCCACCCCCCCTCCCCTCTCTCTCTCTCTCTCTCTCTCTCCCTCTCCTCCTCCTCTCTCTCTCTCTCTCTCTCTCTCTCTCTCTCTCTCTCTGTCTATCCCCCGACTCCGCTACTTACTCATTGACTACATTTGCGATCATCAGTCTTTTGTTAACATTACATTTAGTTGTTTACATAGAAGAAACAAATTCCCCAAAACCTTATGAGATTCTGGCTTCCTAAAATGCTACTCGTATGCCAAGTCATGTTTCATGTTCCTGGACTCATTTGGACCACATTTCTGTTCTCCAATCTACTACAACAATCCGTTTAAGACATGTGATGATGTTATGTTGCTGCGTAGCCACCCTCTATACCACAGTTACACCGATTTGGATTAGTGATAGAATCAAGCCGGATGCCCATTCAATACAATAAAGGCCCTATTTCCTTTTTGAACTTTTAACCATATAAGATGGATAGATAGATGATTGATTGATAAATAGATAGATAGATACTTTATTGCTCCTAAAGGAAATTCAAGTTCAGCTGCAGAAACATTTTCACTGCAATTTCAATAAATAGATAAATAAATAGATAAATAACTCTTCCTGTTACAATCTGTGGTAAAAAAGTGTTTGATATTTTTGTGAAATATTTGCCTCTCAAAAGGTTTAAAAGAACCTATTTTACCGCACAGCTGTGGGTATATTTACATAATATTTTTCTCATTTCTGATAGCTGCCCAGACATGGTTTCCAGACATGCTCCAAAGTGTTGATACTAGCAATATTGACAGGGCCTTGACTATTTACTGATTAACTATGATGACCTTACTTTTATAATTGGATGTCTGCTTTGGCTGATATAAGGCTTCCACTTTTCTGGTAACTTCTGAAAGTGGGGATTTTTGTAAACTTGTGTTTGTTTGTCTTTATTGTTACCATACTTCGACATATGAAGATCCAGTTTTCCTTGTACTATGTCTTTGTTGTTGTTGTTTTCTCCCCCTCTCGCTCCATGGCAGCTGGACATGCCGGAGCGGTGCCCTGGTTGTCGGCTGAAGCGGACCAGAGGAAGCAGTCACTCATCCGCTGTGTGTCAGGCCAAAGTTTGAGCAGCAGAATGAGCAGAGGAGTAAAGCGGCGCGTGTTTGTGTCTCGGATGGTCAGACACTGCCCTCATTGTGGGCTGCAGGCTGTGCACGGGGAGCAGTGATCGGAAGGATGGATCTGCTGAATATGTGCAGTGTGTGCACTGCTCTGCCTCCAAATGCAATGAATGGCACTCATTAGCCTCACGTTAGCCTTGCTAGCTGCAATGCCCTGCAGCAATGAGGTCACACACAAGGTCAGGACTTGATTACATGGTAACACACTTACTGACATCCCAGTGTAAGTAACACATGGACTGTACAAATATCTTCAATATTATTTTAATGCTCCCTCCAGAGCAGCAGTCTGCACATATTAGTTTAATAGGCCACCATTGGTGATATATAGCTGATTATAAAGCCTAATGAGATTTTAATATGTTTTACATAACAGATGACATGGCAAGTGGGCTCACTGTGGCTACCCTGATTTATGATTATATTAAACAATTGTCAAACAATTAGACTTTTTTACATTCATTTTATAAATTATATAAGTTAATGGAGTTACATGCATATATTTTGTGCCAAAATAAATAAACAGGTTTGTATATTTATTTACATTGCTGGTATTGTTTTTATGTTCTTTTTTATCCTTTCAATTAATTTTCAATATTTGACATTTGTTCCCTTTCCTCTCGCCTTAAAGCATACATCCAACCTGACAAGTGTTAAGTGATGGCAAGCTGCCAAAACTGCCCTGAAGCTCGGTGTCAGGTGAGGAAATGTGTGTTTATGCACATGATGTTGAATGCATAGAAATAACATGTACAGTGTAACAAGGTGTGTCTATTGTTTGCAGTTCAAAACCTGAAATGCCCTGTGCCGTATTATTATATTATTATATTATAATTCAGGAGTGTTTGCTACTGTACAGTGTGAGTTGTGAACACTTTGACCATGTGGGTCTCTGTCAGTGAGGAGTGGAGCTTGACTCTGTGCCTGAAATTCTTCTCAGAGGGTGAAGTGGAGGCGGCCTGTCCTGTGTCTGTTCTGACCGGCCCAAACTGCCCCTCCTCTGCCCCTCTGCCTCCCCCTCCTCGGCCCCTCCTCAGCCCCTCCTCGGCCCCGCCTGTGTCACCCTGAGCTGCACATGTCATTGAGAGGAGACATTAATTGCCTGGGTGCAGTGGTAGGACGCTCACTAGCCGAGCTCAGGTGCACCTCTGCTGCTGCCTTGCAAATGAGATGCAGAGTGTTGGCTACAGTACCTCCTTCTCAGGGATAATTGACCCTGGGGATCCGCCTCACAGTCCACCCACCCTTCCACTTTCTGGGCTTACCTCCTCCTTGGCCCCCCCAGTTGGCTCCAGGATGGTGCAGAGGCACCTCCTGATTGGCTGCTAGTCAGCAGAATAAAGTTGGCCCTTTGACCCACAGCCTCCCGTCCCATCTCTGCCTGTCTGGTGCTTCACAAGGGCGTTTCTCCAGTGAGGGCTACTGGAGAAGTGTGGGGCTCTGCTGTCCACGTATACACAGCCCTCCTCACTTTATGGGAGCCGCCCTGCCCCATGCCACCCGCTGCTTAGTCATGTTGTTTTTGTTGTCGCGCCTCCAAGTTTTAATGAGTAGCCTCTTGTATACCACAGTGTTACTAGGCACGCTGCTGCGGGCGGTGCTGTTTATTTACAGCTTAAGGTCTGCACCGTATAACATTAATTGACCCACAGTCAACTCAATCAGAAAGGAAGGAAAGATTTAGCCCTTTACAAACACTGTCTTATGAACGAAAGGCGGTACAGTGGCAGGGTGGCTAGTAGTCTCGCCTTACAGCAAGAGGGTTCGACTCCCGGACCAGACGAGGCCTTTCTGTGCAGAGTTTGCATGTTTCTCCCTGTGTCTGGGTGGGTTTACTCTGGTTTCCCCCATCAACCCAAAACATGCACCAATAGGAAAACTCCCCTGGCTATAGTACTCCTGACCAACCTTAGCTCTAGCCCCATCTTGAGATGGGTCCCTGGGGGCTGCACTGTGGTGCCCACTGCTCCTGACAGGCTGCTGCCCAGTGTCATTGAAGGATGGGTCAAATGCAGACAACATATTTCCCTACGGGGACAATAAAGGCTAATCCAATCACACATTATATACACATTTTATGAGCCCCATTACAGTTTAGTGTTGTATTTACTCAAATATTTTACTTCATGTCCTGTCCCTCCTGATCTTTTGGCTTGTCTTGGCACCTTGGCATACCCTGAGCAGCACTTTGCGGGACACGTTGAAACCAGTTAGCACAAGTCAATGTGTTGAAAGCCATTTGAGTGGTAGCCTGCAGCTGAGCTCGTAGCCCCTGAGCAGAATATGCAAGGTGTGGCACCAAACGACACTGTTAATCTTGAAGGATTACTTTCTCATGGAGCAATTTGTCACAGCACAACTCCATAGTATTTGCTTATGTACTCCTTGCATATCCTCCCCTATGCTCCTCTCTGCCTCTGCGCTGGCTCTGTTCTTACGTGTGGGTGTTCAGATGTTGAATTACTGATTTAGTGTAATTGAATAGAGGACCATCTGCTTGGATGTTTGTCTTCATTTGAATGTTTTTTTTCCTGATCTATTCACACATGTATGCTAGCTAGCATGTGTCGATATTTATCTCTTGCTTTTCCGTGCCTGAAATGCCCCGTTGTGGGTGAAGGGCCAGCTCTGGCAGAAGAGGGCTGCATGTGCTTTAGTGTGTTTCATGCTTAATTCTGTGTCAATTAGCCGACTGCTACCTTCCCTCCAGCAAGAGAGCGAGCGGAGAAACACAAGCCCACAGAAATCCGCCCGGCTCTGACAGGCGCACTCTTCAATCATTTATCCTAGGGCCCGGGGCCACGCAGCACTGTCAACAAACATTCCATTGAAATCATATCAAGCCTCTTCTGTTCGCTCATTTCGCCGCTCTGTGCTGCCTGCGTCTCTTTATGTGGCTGTGGCTCGCTTGCTTCCTGCCTGCTTAAGCTGTTCCCCACCTTCGCTTCTCGCCCCTCCGCCTTTGGGGTTTCTCGCGCTCCATGGCAGGGGTTTAAAGTTGTTCGCTTAAGCCGCGGTGCCTCTGCCTCTCTCCTCAGGACTTGGCAGTGGATTGGTAATTTGTCAAGCCAGCGCTGGTTTCACCCCGGGTTGGCATGTGGTCAAGTCGTGGTCGGATGTAAAGATATGCAGCCGATACACGCGTTCAAACAAACAGGATCATAAAACTGCTCCAACCCACAGTGCAGAAGTTCTCAAAGATGTAGGCTGCTTGCGTCACTAAATCAACTCTATATGTGTTTTGAGTTTCAACTCTTGAAGCTTAACATGTTCTTCCATATGTCTTTTGCTCCAGGACCATTTCAGAAGCTTGTGAATGTGTTGACACAATTATCCTGAGAAGACTTGATGTAATGTTCAGAGAGCTTTAACATTTGGGAGTAGGGTTGTAGTCACTTTTAGAAAACTTTTCTGGTGGAGGGTTGACCTGCTTTTCTCTTTGTAGATTTTATTGCTATATCTGGAATATTTTGTGGTATGGCATTAAATGTAAATGTTGTTAACTATAACAATTTTATTTCTCAAAAATACCTGGAAAGTTGCATTCTTACTGGAGGTGGGATCATCTCTCCAAAGTTCTGACCTGTGATTTGGCCTGGTGGTGTCACCTGTTTGTCTCCAAGTTTCATGCCATATTGTCGTACATACATGGCAATGCAATAACATCTCCATGGACACAAGCAGGAGGCGGACCCGCCACCAGAAAGGTTACACATGGCACCTACCTTGTAGAACTGAAATACCTTTTTTAAAGGATGGCAGGGTAAGTGCAGGATTATTGTTCTTTCTCCGCTATTTTTGTAAAAATAAAAATAAAAAAATGTATTTAAAAAGTGCGGCCCGGAATGGTAATATTGAACACAAATTTTGTCAATTTGCAACTTCAGACACTGGTTTTAATTGTGACAGGACCAAATCTGCAACCACGACAGCACATGGCACTATTCTCACCTGTGCGTTTATCTATTTTATAAACAATGGCGCTACCACTGGAAGCAAAAAGAGGGAATGAACACCATCTCTTACATAGAACTTAGTGATAATATTTTTGTTTAGTAAACTTTATGTTACAAAGTGAATAAAAATGTGATTTTGTAAGTAAAGTTGATTTACTTACAACAGCCTGCTCCAAATAATTTAAATAGCATCACACAAACTGCCATTTAACCTGTTTTACCCGATGTCTTCCCGAGCACTTCTAGTCTTTATTTTCACTGCCCTTTTGCAAAGACATTCCGTACTACACTAAATTGTTTGTCAAATATTGTCCACTTATTTGCATGATCTTTTTGTGCAGCAGGCACAAAATTGGAGCTCTGATTCCTGCATATGGACCACTAACTATAGGCGGGAGTTTAAAGCCTTCTTTGATCACAGCAGGCTTTTCTGTATTAGATTTGAGATATCTAGCAAATACTTAAACGACAGAAATTGGACTTTTCTGGATTATTAGAACTGGATCAAAACCTTAATTCTCTTTCAGTTTGAATGAAAACAGCCTGTTTTGAATACACCAACCAATTAGCGAAACCCTAACAGACTTGCTTTGGGCTCATTTGAACTCGATCAAATATGCTGATGTCGGGATTTTGCAGGTATAGAGTGGACAGGGGCCAAATCTGAGTTATTCCATTGCTTCCTGTGCTGTGGGCTATAAACACAGATGCAGAGTGAGAGATAGAAGAGGAGGAGGAGAGGAGAAGATTCGTGCACCGGCCTCCCCTGTGCATACTTCCCCAGAGACGAACTCAACTCACCTGGGTATTTCCCCTCAGTGCGTAGATAGAAATAAATTAATGTATCGGGTTAATTATTAAAGACAGCCTAAATGAAGATAGACTATGCTCCCAAGGCTTGTGCTGGTTCTCAGATGGATGCTGTTTGTTTGATCCAGGAGTGGGATAATGTTTCTTGTGCATATAATTATTTAAGACAATAGCCGGTCTTAGCCATGTTTGCTGTTGTAGTTCAATTATAAAAATCTATAAAAGAAAGGGATGGGAGAATGCAGTGGTTTCAACAATGTTCTTGTGTTATAATAGTTCCGAAACTTTTGGATTTACGTTGTGTTATGGTGCAATTGGCAGTGTAGATGTTGTCTGTCTTTTGCCAGCGTTGCTGCTCCAACTATTTGTGCCTGCAGCTAAACAAGCAGACTGACGTATAAAAACTGGCCGACAACTTTTGTTTTTATGAACTAAAAACAATATTCAGCTGCTCCTTCTCAAAAAAAGTATTTAATGGACATAAATTACATTAAAGTAACTATCACACTATGGAAACATTTTCTAACATTTAATTTGTCATATTACCTAAAACCCATCAATAACTTGTATGGTTTGGAAGCACTACACTTTTAATAGCCTTAATTAAGCATGGACAAAGACTTAATTCCTAAATAAAAGTCGTTTAATAACATTGATTCAGGATTAGTAACTACTTGATGAGTACCCTAACTCCTTCATTTAGTACTGACCTGTATAACTGATTAAAAATAATAAAAAGGTGATATGCATTGGTGACGCACAGGTGATGCAAATGTTGAATGACCTGAAGTTACTTCCTGTACTGGAAAAGACATTTTTGTTTTGCATTTCCGAACGTGGCCCTCGGCAAATTCATGTCTGTATAGACTGTTTACAACTGCTGCGCGTCGCAAAGTAAGTGCTCTAGTAACACTTTTACACATATGCATATTTTGCTTTTTGTCATACACCGTTTTTCTGTCTATAACTTTTTTTCTGTCTATTGTACATGTTCCTAAAATAAACTATAAGTAAAAACAATAAAATAGATAAATAGAACTCACATCCAATTCCACAGACTTTGACATCAATGTTTCATTTTGCCAGTGCTCACACTTTACTTCAAACTGTGGCATAATCGACACTTGCTTAGGAACTGGCAACTGACAATAACCTGTCCACTTGAGGATACATGTATGCTCAAGCAAATTGTGACTCTCCCTCCACAGCCTCTGTCCTCTGGCTGTCCAGGCCCAACTCCCTGTGTGCTTAACTTGACAAGAAGTAGAAAACAACAGAGCCCGTGCACAGTCCCAGGACAAAGCCGATTAATATTTAAAGATCATTACTAATGGCCTGCAGTAAAACTCTGACTAGGTAATGAATTGATTGGGCTGGCGTCCCCGCTGAGACATGGACCGGATGCGTGTTGTTTATCTCTGTTGTTATTGAAGTAGGTTTGAGCGCTTTGAGCGACTGTCTCTCTATTGAATGTAAAGAAGGGACATGCTACTGTACGTGTGACCTGTAAGGCATATCCAAGGTTCATTTTCCGCAGTTATATCATTACATGGGGATTATAAGCCCTGTGAGTTTAGCTGGAACATTTGATAACAATTCAACTTAATACCAACTCAAAAGAACTGAGCAAACCGGATTTCTACTGTGAACCAGGCACTTTAGGTTTATGCAGTTAAACCAAAACTTAAGGTGTTGTGCTTAATTTTTACTGTCTTAAAAATGTTAAAAACAGAACTAGTTTATTTTAAACTGATCACAGTGGTCTATATTTATTGCTCACTTTCCCAACACGTTCTTTGCATTCTAATTATTCACCATAATGAGTTTAAAAGCCCTTTTCAGAAGAGCAGAATTACTGTCACAGTAAAGCTTATAAACATTTGCATGCTAACAGCGCACTTGCAGCGTCACCAAGAATAAAATGCTCTTTAATTAGACACAGACAGCACACAATGGATTCATTTTGACCCTAAAAGCTGCTTTTGCAATATATCTGTGCTGGGGTAAAACAGATTTAACTTTATTACATGAAACCCAACCCCATTAATTTGTTGGGGATGCATACGTATGATTTGTCCAACTTACAGTGGGCTTCTTTGGTTCACATGTTCTTCATCCTACTCAAATGTCTACCGGTATGTGTATAAAGTGAAATAGTCTAAATAATGACATGCAGACTGCCTAAAACCCAATAAATGTCTTCTCTGTACAAAGTGTATTTAGATACTTAAAGGGGTTTTCTGTCTTCTGCATGAATGGATGAATGGGTTTGATCTATCCGTGAAGGGCAAAATACAGGAGCAGCACCCGAGAACCCTTCTTTAGGAGTACCTAGAGTATCTAAGGCCCGGATGCCCAAAGTGGGGCCCACAGGCCGAATTAGACCCCTTTGGCGAGTGCTGAGATTTGTAAGCAATAGCTTCAAACTCCACTACGAAAGGCACACGTGGTTCATGAAATACATTGTAACTCAATATTGGGACCCTGTGTTGAATAATATGGGACACGTTGTGTCGGTTTCATTGAATTAGTAGTTAGTAATCAAGATAAATGACCATTAAATTTTGACTGTGCAGTTGGAACAGTCTTATTAGTTTACATTGGCTAAGTGGAATATGTAGACCTGTTTGTACGAGCTCATACAACAAGTGGATGAATCTTCTCCGCTGATATTACCAGACGCACTTGGCAAGACAATAAGTTGTGCTCTGCACCATTTGGCCCACTTCCTGTTTCAACTGTTGGACTGTGCGACTGCGGTGTCAACAGTGTGCTAATCGTTGTAGATTTATCACGGAAGTAAGTCGGGGGAGAGCCACGAGATGATTTTGCATTTGGCAGACTGGCCCCATTCTCCGACAGCATGCAAATGTCCCTGCAGTGTCCTGCTATATAGGAAAGAGTGTTTAGTGATTCAGTACCACGGACAGAGGCGGACGCACTGACCACATGCTGCGAGCACTGGCCTCAATATTGTACACATATATACACTGGACTGTACCTGTTTTTACCCCCAAGAGGCAAGGCATAAATCACAGAGGTCCCTTTCGTTTAAGTACGTTGTATGTTTGTTACAATTTGAAGCAAACCATTCCATCTGAAAAAGCATGCAGTAATAATAACTTTCTTAAATCACTATCGGTGTACAGGAGTTAGTTTCAATAGGTATAGTTTGATGCAATATTATTTAAACATTTTTTCAAGTTTAGTGAAATTGAGTCATATAACAAGCCACAAACAAACAAACAAACAAACCATCAAAATAAACAACTGTCAGCCTGATTTAACATATGTCGTCCCTTAAAATAATTACTGCTGTTACTTTCATTTCACTGTGCTGCTCCTGAGTTGGCGACATGGTTATTTTGGAGGTCGGCCTGAAAAGTTTGGGAACTCCTGTTTTATTTATTGACAAAACACTTGAAATTGAAGCTTTAAGTTCTTGCTCCCTTTTTTTACCTTGTCATGGTACTTTTTGCCAAATTATGTGTTTTTATCTTTTCAAGTTGGCAGTTTTTCATTTTTCTTGCCCCAACATATTTGAAACATTTTCCTTCGATCAACTTTGTAAACTGAAGGTTATCATCAGAAGTTAAAATGTCTCAAAAATGTTAACTCAAATTTGGTTTTATAAGAAATACATTTATCTCCTATTTATTTACATTTGTCTGTGTTCCAACTTCTCTGTATTGTATATGTATGGAGACAAGAATTTTTCTCCATAGCAATCCTACATAATTAACGTTTGGGGCGACATATTGACTAAACTTTTCCGCCTTGCCCTAAACGTCCTTGGCTTAGAACTTCACTCAAAGGTGTTCGCTCCTCTCTTCTCCCTCTCTCTTCTCTCACATTCAAGCACCGGCGTCTTCTCCTGCACTTTTGGGAGCCTGGCTGTCATGAATGAACATGGTGTGTAGTGGTGCCAGCTGGCAGCGGGAGCCGATACCGCGTCCCAAAGAGGAAAGAGGGGGCCACCTGCACACATTTTAACACACTCCTCTCCAGGCCCGTCCCGTTTACAGACACCACACACCTCTAATTGTGCATTCATCTGCCGGTTTAGTTACCCCAGTCCCAGGAGCACGCCGCAGACTTGATTTGGGCACTTCCCCTGAGCTGAGCTGTTGGCGTTGCTATGGTAAAAAAAAAAATGCATTTCTTCCCCTGATTAAAGTTTAGATTTGTGATTAGGTTGCTGGATAGATTTGAAGCTAAATATTTATGGTTATTGGCATTATGGAGGCTTGACTCTTTCAGGCCTAAGGGTGCGCTTGTACTGTACTTTCCAAAATGTGTGTTGTGAGCAAAGCTGTATTAAACACATATCAAAGGATGGGCTCTCTGTAAAAGAAATACACAGATATTATGAGACATGGGTACAATAGATACATTAGATACCTATAATCCAACTGTTGTTTAACTTGCTGTGTTTTATGAGCTGTTGCTTTAAACTGCTGAATAATTGGTAATGAGAGAGAGAACCCATGTGCAGCCTTCTTTATCCAAAGAGAGCACAAACGTTCCTTAGCCCACTTTGGCTGTGGATTATCTTGTATGACTAATGGACATTCATTGTTGCTCAAATGGCCACAACATTTCATACGGGTAGTACCTGGCAGAATGTTGTTCAATAATGCTTTTTACTACTACCTTAATTCAATGCAATTCAATGTTATAAGAACACATAAGCTTAAACACCTAACCTTAATCCTTACTACTTTTCAATTATTTTAACATACAGCAAGAAGTATCGTAAAATAAAGTGTGAACAGTTATTCTATTGTCAAAATGAAATTACAGGGAGGGTATGCAGCTCGTGAAAGAATTCTGGAGGTTCTGAACTTTAAATTCTGAAGAATAACGTGTGTGTCCTGGGCCACATCAGCAACTAAACCCAACTGTACCTGGGTTATGTTTGTAGTTGCTTTTTAAAAGGAAGTATTTTTGTTTTATTTTTTGCTTACCTAAACATGTCTTGTTATGCATTATTTTTTTTGTTTTTTCCCATCAACTGATCAGGGCTCATTTGTTATACATCTGTTTATAATATACAGACAGATAAATAAGAGTAATAAGTAGAAAAACTGTTTTCTACTTATTACTCTTATTACTCTTATTACTCTTATTATTATTATTTTCATTATTATTATCATTATGATTATTATCTATCTGTTTCGTGATCATTTTTTTCTGGCAGATTCGGATAACAGGTGTAACTGAGCGTGTGGAGATCCAGGGCTGTTATCTCCAATAATTAATAGTCATTCATAAGATTCATATCCTTATTTGGCCCAAAATAAAATCAGTTGGGGTAAAAAGTTCACTTAACCAGTTTTACAGCGGTGTTGTTCTTGCATGCCTACAGTGTAACAGCCTCACCGATATAAAGGAACAGTGTGAGAAAATGCTCATTACACAAATATTACCCTGCGCTTTTTTTCTGCCTTCTTTTTTCCGCTGAAGGCACCAATCAATCATGGAGTCATTTATCTCACACGCAGCGCTTTTATCATATGCCAGACTCCTCAGCTGCATGTGCTCCTCTTCATACACCTCCACTGGCTCACTTTGTACAAATTACTCCCAGGTACCAGAGTCAAGTTCCCATGAATATTGACTGTTCTGTGTTATTACCATAAACTTAGACAGGGGGAATATTGACTATAATATAATGCGTTAAGGCTTATTATGCAAAGTGATTACAAGTACTTAACAATGTAGTTTATATAGACGGTTTGGCTTCAAAAGGGTTATTATCATAGCAACTGTAAGCGAGCCACGTTACACTTGTGAATTTGATTAATGCAAAATGTGTCAATGCTTATTTGATTCAACCAGCATGACTACATTTTCTTGGTGTTAAGATGAGAACCTCTTAAATTTAGAGATATCAATTGGAAACATCTTATGTAGTTTAGTTACATGAATGTCAGAAAAAACAATAAAGGAATTTGTAAAAGTAGTAAAAATTGCACATAGTTGGGATAAAAATTGATCGAGCCAGCTTCATTTAGTTATGATATCTTATTTTTTTATTTGAGTAAACTAGATCTTACTGAAAATTGGCGTAAAAGTCAAAAATATTGTACAAGATTGGAGCGTTCGGTGTCAAGGTGCTATTTTAAGAGTGGATCTTTATGTTTCTATGGGAGAAAAGGGCATTTTGAGAACATTTTATGAAATAATAAAGACCTTAAGGTGCAGATTGGGCCATTTTTATGTTTCCACATGAATGTTTATATATTGAAACAAACTGCAAAAAAAAAAAATGTTTTTGAATGAAATACAAAAATGACCGCCTGTAGTGTCTCACTTTAAGTGAAAATGCCATACACAGTTATGTCACAGTAAACAGTGGCTCAGTAGCCACTACTAAACACTGTTTCTGTGACCTTGAGCAAGACACCTGACTTGCATCCACTGTCTTTGTATTTCAAAGACTTTCCTCATACTCTGCTATTGTAAATGGACATAAATCTCTCTTATTGTTACGCTAGCTCATTCATACTTTCATGAATATTATTTTTGTTTCATCCCCGTTTGTTAGGTTTAAATCTGGACAATTGTAATAATGATTGTAGTTATGTGCATGACTGTCAGCGAAAAGTATTCTAAATATAGGCCAATCTGCTGCAGAGCGCTTTGATCCAGTCTGGGCCTCCACAGATACAGCATGCCACGGCCCGGGTCTTCCCTGGGTCAGAGCCCTCAGTCTGGGGTCATAAAGGCTGAACAGAGCTTGTGTTTGTGGGAGTGTGTGTACCAGTGAGGGGTGTCGTTCGGGGAGTGTGGGTGCCTACAGATGGTTCACAAGCCAACCTTTCAATTAGGCCCCAGTCTAAATATCCGTGGCTGATTGGAATGTGGCGGCTGCTGGCACAAAGGCCTGCCCTGGCTCCACTCCAAACCGTCGCTCACTCAGTCTCACAGGAGCTGGACGTCGCCCAAGGTTACCACGTCAACGGGCACCATGATTTCTAACTCCCCTTGTCTGTGTTCACCACCTCTGCATTACTGTTAACTTTGAAAGAGGCCTTGAGTTGAACCCAGTGGTGGATTTGATGCTGTTTATTTTCCCAGATTTTCACATTCATGTCTGTTGTGGCTTTTCCTGGTTTCAAACACGTTTTCCAGACTATATTTATACTTATTATGCCACCAGCAAATGTATCGGGTTCCGGTCCAGCTGTTAATCTTATTTAGCTAATGCTGCAGGTGAACGGTCCCTGTATGGTGCCTGGGGAGACCCTGTATATCCTTCACAGATTATAGGGATGAGCTCCCAGACAACTTATCCCTCTGCCCCAAAAGCATGTCACTGTAAGCAGGCTGACACGCGCCACTGAGGCTGTAAAGTGACAAAGCACAAATGTTTGGGCCAGTGATATGTTATCAGTGTCACAGGGAGATTTCACATGTCCTGCACAGCTTACAAATGGGATCACTAGTCAGGTACATGATACCACTATGTTTACATTTTTTATTTCCCTTTTTCTTTTCTGTTTTTTTTTTCAGAAATGTTGTTGAACTTACCATGATCTTTCTTCAATAATATCCTGAGACACAATCATCACTGAAATAAAACATTATTTACATTATTAATAATAAATAAAAATGACAAATTACAGTTGTATATCATTTCTATCTAGATAAAGCTTTCAGTCAATATCTTTTATTAGAGTAAAAATGTATTTAAATTTAAATCCACTTTGACTCATTTGAAAAAAAAATATTAGTTGTCAGCTTCTAAAATATTAGTTTTTGTGCAATAATATTATGCTTAACTGACTTTTGGACTCTTGAATACTTCCATTCAGTTCCATTTCAGCGTTCATATTGCCTTAATTACAAAGTGTCTCTTAGTATCTAGCAGCTATTGTTTTTTTAAAAAAAAATCATTTGTTTGGCCTCCCTCAGGTTGTTTTCCCTCAAAGTTGAGCAAATATTGAGTAATTACGCTAAATATACTGTACATTGTTTGGTGTTGTGCAGATGAGGGTTTGCCACATCCTTACCTCCATGGAGAGGTTATTGCTTTGCCTAGAATGTTGTTGTGTGTTGTTGTGTCAACGTTTAATGATGGATGACAGCCAACTGAAAAGGTGCATTTACCGCCACTTACTGTAGTTGTACGTCTTCAAAGTATGTGTTTCACGCTTTACTGAAAAAAAGAAAGAGAGAGAAAGGAGAGAAAGAAAGAGAGAGAGGACAGGGAAAAAAAACCTTGCCTAGAATGTTCTACAATTTGGTATTTAAACGTATCTATCTTGCATTTTTTTCAATTACAGGTGTATGACTCAAAAACATACTGTGAGTGGGGTTGCCTCTCGCACTGGAAATTTCCAGGCAACACATTTACATCTCCATGGAGACAACCAAGTGGCATACCTCCACTCTCATGAAGTGGGATCATTGATTGACTGTAAACTACAGTGTAAGAGCCCCTTTTTGTGTTGTTGCATGGACAGATCAGATGGACATTACTGACACATGCAATACGTTACAGATGGCCTTGTGAGCAGTGTTGGGCAAGTTGCTTTGAACTTGTAATACATTCTATAAACTGAATATATTTGTATTACAATGTTAATGTCCCAAAACTGTAACTTGTGGTTCCCAATTTTCTTTAATAATATTGTAAGTGACATAGTATTTTCCAGTAATCATTGAACCGGTTCCATACTGTATTTTGTTTCTGATAAAGACCTGTAAAAAGACCTTTATCCTTTGTACTGAGTCTAGACTCTCTGTGTCCCCCTTTTGGACCTTCACTGACAATTTGAGAACCACAACTGTAGATCAACTTTCACAGCACTTACCTGTTACAAATTATCGAAATATTTTAAGGCCTATAACTAAAACTAAAAATATACACATATTTTAGTGCCAAGACACCTGAGTTGCACAGTAGGCCAGGCCTACAGTATATTGATGTATCGGCTGTGCAGATTACGCAGCTCCTCTACTCAGATCAACAGCTCCTTGTTACAATTATAGCTGCTTGGCTCACATTATGAAGAAAACTACCAGTACTAGTACTGATGCATCACGCTCAGAACGTTTCTCCATCACCTGCAGGTCTGTCGGTGGGATGTGGGAGGGGGAGTGTGTAAAAGGCGCTGTGAGGAGCTGAAGCGTTGAGGTGGGTTTGAATGACGAGCCACGCGACGCTCCGATGACACAAGCCCCGCTCGCACTCCGGTACTGCCCCGGTGAAATGTTCATGCCAACAGCAGCGGACCATCCAAAAATGCCCTTGTAACGCACATTACTGAGAGTGTAACGGGTTATATAGTGCCCATTTTCAACTCAGCAACGTGTTATATTACGGCGTCACTGAAAAATGCAATATATAACTGTAATTCATTACTTTTATAGTGCGTTACTCCCAATACTGCTTGTGTGGAGTTATTAGGCCTACTGCTCTGAATAGGTCCATCCCTCAAAACAGTAACTAAAGTCAAACTCAGAAGCCTTATATCTTATTGACCTATTTCTTCTTACTTTAAATAGACTAATAAAAAGTTGAGGGAGCTTGATTAGTTGTTGTTCAATCCATGCTACGACTCATCCACAGCGGGGCAGTTAACTTGTTTATATTTTTTTAGAGTGCGCTTGTGTTATTCCTCTTAATTAAAACTTCTGACCGGCGCGGGCACTCGCTAATGGTGCGTTCTCACATCTTTAGCCTCATTCTTTCTTATGCTAATACACTTATGCCCCAACAACAACAACATCATATGCTCTTTGTTAGCCCCCTACCCTTCTTATGCGCCCTAGCTCCGCCTACTTAACCCTCCCTCTCCCCTCTTCCCCTTTCTCCTCCATCACCACAACCGCTTCCTCTGCTCCTTCTGCAACCCACACTTACCCAAGCTATGTCAAACTGAAGCCCCCTTGTCCCTTTTTTGGATGCCTCCCCATTGGAATCAGAAGAGATTAAAAATTAGAGGATTAGGTATTCCCATCCTCACCCTGTAATCCGACAAACAATGCTTTCCAAATCACAGAGTCCTGAGGCGTTGGTGTCAGTTATTCCTTATGGAAGGGTTCCCTAGGAAAAGATGCACACTCCTTTTTTTTGTCCGGCTCTTCCCCCAACCCCCTATTTCTGCATGGGACCATCCCATAATGAGGCAACATGGGAGATGTGAGCCTCATATCTGTTAATAGGGTCAATGGAATAAACTGTTTTATAGGGGTCACTGTTGGCACAAGGACAAAGTTGCAGCAGCTAAATGGCTGTCCCGTTTGGTGCCAGCGCTAACATATTTTTCCCTTTTTTTTGTAACAATACAGTGTCAAGCACTAATAATGATACCAGTAAGAAGCGGCGGTGATGTAATACTCAGGCAGCCCGCTGAATTAGAGCCCTGTTTTAAATATGTCAACACAGCGAGCTATAGCCGACCATAGCACACACTCCTTTAATTTCATCGCTCTGTCAGCTTTTATTAAAACCCATTTGTCACTGAGAGAAGGGGAAGAAAGGGAAAGTAGTGAAGTAGGGGGGGAGGAGGAGGGGGGCAACACAGATGGAGTGAAGAAGGGAGAGGTCTAAACAATGGAAGGAGATGTAGAGACAAAGACTTTCTCCAGATAACAGGAGTGTTGGTTGGGAAAGGGTCCTGTAGGTGGTATAGAGAAGGAGAGGGAGGTGTCCGAGGAGCGCAGCAGCAGTGATTAATGGTGAATCTGGGGTATACTAGACCAATGGGACTCCCTATCGCCGTCTCTGTCCCCCACGCCCTGTACATCCAGCATCCAGACCCCCCCATCCCTCCCCGACACCCCACAGCCCACCTCCGTGCCCATTTGTAACTGTCTCGGGAGGGGCGTCCATCAGGGTCCTGTCCCTGTGCCCCCCTCATTTTTGTGAAGAATGAGGGATGCATCCACACATGTGTCATTTTCAAAAAGAAATCATTATATGCACAATAGAATTTTAAGACAACACAATAAATCATGGAATATTGTTAGCAGAAATTATTAACAATTTATATTTTTATATGGCAACTACTGTATGACTATAAAAGTTGTATAAATTGACTTTTGTCTTGTCACACTTAGTTTAATGATGATGGTGACTGATATGGTCAATGCTGAGGGCATTTGTGGTAATGTTTTCTGTTGCTGACCGAGTAGTTAAAAGAGTCTGTATGCCTTTTAAATTTGTATTTTTAAATAGAGGGGGACTTGGAGGGGGGTGTGGAAGAAAGATCACTGTCCAAAGATGTTTCTAGATGTCCAGGAGAAGCTCCTGTGAGTATGGTCTAATGCATATGTTTACAGATGGAATATGTAACAGTGAGAGGGACACAGAGTTGTTTCTTATCTGAAAGTAAAACCTGATGAACATGCTCTGTATATAGTTTCCCAATGTCAGTGCATTACATTTGAACAGCACTGTGGAGCCAACCACAAAGTCTACTATGAATTTGAAATAACTGGTGTATAGTGTTACATCAGGATGGGAGTAAAAACACAGTATCATCTGCATATAATAATGATTAACAAAAAATGGCAAAGAGATCATTAGTATAAAGAAGATAAAGTAACGGTCTGAGTATACTGCCTTGTAGGGAACCAATTTTAATGTAAGGGTTTGGAACTAAGTTTAGTGAAACCTGCTTTTTCAAATTGGATGGTGACTGTTACTGGCACGTGGGATTGAACCCTCAGCGGAAAAAAGCTGGATATAGACAATTTGTATTAAAATATCCAAGGACCATCAGTTTCAGCAATAGTCAATCAGTTAATGGGCCATTGGTCAGACATCTGATTAATTTACATTTAGCTCAAGGGATTATATTCTAACTTCCATGAAGATCAAGACCTCCAGATGCACTCTGTGGAGGAAGTCAGATGTTCCCCTTCTGTCAAACAGCAGAGTTTTCTCTGTCTTTCGACTTCAAAGTGTCGCAGGCAGCACCACATCTCCTCCCTGGTCCTGTGGTCCCTCACGCCCTCTTATCTGCCTCCTAACCCACGCAGCCTACCTCCTACAATCAAAAAGACCATTCAATCATTCATTCAGTCTTCTCAAAGCCCAAACATGAAAAATAAAAGACAAGAAAGAGTGCTCAGAAACACTTGTACAATACATTTTACGTCGGAATTGCCACCCGGTACCGCTCTCATTCTAAGTGAATAGTTCATGATGGCGCTTGACGAGGAAGAGGAGGAAGACAGGTTAAAAAAGAGAAAGGAGAAAGAGTGAGAGAGGGTAGTGTGAGAGGGAGGGAGGGTATAAAATGAAGTGTGACAACATATGAATTTCAAATTTCCGAGGAGACATCAAAGTACACCATCCGGGGTGTCTCTCTCCGACAAGGACACTTTCTGATTTTTAATTCTGTCCCCTGATTGTATCGCCGGGGCCTTAACGAAGAACGAAGAAGTCAGGCAGCTAGAGATAGAGCGAGAGAGCGAGGGAGGAGAGGAGGCAAGGAGATCAGAAGAGGAGGAAGGAGAGAAGAAAGGAAGGCCTCATCCAAACACAGCGGCACGGCCCTTTGTTGTCGAAGCCATCAGAGTTGTTCTTTCATCAGGAGGAGAGATGGAGAGGAGCACAGCGGCAGGGAGACAGAGCAGAGAGGCAGATCCACTGGCTGTTCCGCTGGGTGACAGGGACGCAGTTAAAGGAGGAGGGCAACTTTCTTCACCCGGCGCTGGTATCAAATGGTGAATCCTCTTCCAAAGCCTTCTCATGTGGAGCAGTCTTTGAAAAACAAACGCCTACATGTGCGAGAGGAGCGGGCCTAGTTTAACCCCAGACAAATGAGTCGTTTATGTAGAGTCAACACGTGCATGTGCTGCTGTGTGTGTGTTTACATGGGCCCAGAGAAGGCAGGAATAAACAACATGGAAATAAAAATGACTACTGTAAACACACAAACGTGGTAAGGTGTCACTGCATCTCCAAAAGGTTGAGGGATTAAAAATGATCCACTCAATCAATCTTAAACCTAAATAACAACTCTTAAATGTGTTTTTTTCTCAGCATTAACTTCTTCTTATTCTCGCACGTCACCTTTATAATTTGGTATTTTGTGGTCTTCCATTTTAAAATACTGGAACGTCATCAATTGTTTGTGAAATAACATTTACTCATTTGTTAAATTGAATCATAAATCAGATATGACACCTACCTGTTACTCAGTACAACTTATGCTTTATGACTCTCACATGAGTAATCTTCGGGATCACTATTTTAATCAAAGTCGCTGTACCTGATTTTTGCTGATTTAAATATATGAGAAACATAGCTAGTTAATTTGGTTTGTAGTAGCCCAAACGTATTCCTCACTTTCCTAACGCATTCCTTGTGTTCTAATTATTCACTGCAACAAGTTATAAGCAAGTCTCAGAGTGGACAACAACTGTCTTTACGTACGTCCTGGTTAACCGAGGATAAAACACTTTATAATTAGATGCAGACAGCACACCGCGGTCTCATTTTGACCTTAAGATTTGCTTTATTTGTATATTTGTGCTGGGGCAAAGCAAATGTAGCTTTTTCACATGAAAAAAATGAGTACAGCCTCTTTCAGTAAAATAATTTTAAAATCACGAAACTCTTTTTTGGCAGACACATCATTTCTTTGTTAATACATACAAAAATAAACATGATTTTTTACATTTCAAGATTTATGTGACATCTGTTTTTCAGTCTTCTCTATGACCATTTTAAGTGCGTAAAAACAGTTGACCATAGTCTGTTGCGGAGTGTATTTCTTGGCTCAGAACATAGCAATCTAATTGCTGCAGATCTTCCCAGCAGGAATGTGGCAGGCCGCTGGCATTCACTTTCCTGGCAGTCATTGCGCTACTGCAGCAGTGCCAATCCGCCCTGCCCCATGCCCACCCCGGGATACCACTACCTGATGAGACCCCCACTATGGGCGCTCCCCACTCGGGCCCTTTGGAGGCGGATGGGGCACTCCAGGGAGGCAGGGTGAGGTGGGAAAGGTCATCTCTCTGCCCTTGCCGCTGCTACACACCCACTTGACGATGTTTGACTCCAGGACATTTGAACGTTCTACCAACTCACATGTAATAAATCCTTATGCCAACACAGAATTGAGTCATGAACTCTGGGTCAAAAACAAGAGAATGTTTTTTTGTGTGTTTTTTTTAAAGATAAAACCAGTCGTACCGGTGCCATTAATCACAGGGAGAAAAGGGGGGAAAGTTCCAAAGTTGAGAGCTGATCTAAGCGGCCGGGATGGCTCTGCAGTGAGACGCCTAAAGGCAACACACATGAAACACCTGCCTTTTACTGCCATGAGACTCAACTGTCCCCAGCACTCACCCTCAGATCAAGTCACAGCACGGAGGGCAGGCAGACACATTAGCTGGAGTTGTTGGAGTGGGAGGAAATACCGACGAAGTACATTATCTCAAAACCCAAAAGAGTTTTACTGCCTATGGAAGTTTTACCATGTGCTTACCATAAACATATAAACTTAGTGAATACCAGAAAAACCATAAATAATTAAATTTCTAATCTTCAATAAACATTTCAAGAGGAGGAAAAAAAAAAATCTACAGCAAGATAGTGGTTATGCAAATCTGGGTGACAATAACAGCCCGAAGGTTGGAGGGGCGATTCATGCCCTGACATTGCGTCCTTAGGCAAGACACTTAACCCACATTGCCTGGTATGAAAGTGGTGTGAGCGTGAATGGTTGGTGGTGGTCGTGAGCTTACCACCACGTGTGTGAGATGAAAGAATAACAAAACAGTGTAGTGCTTTGAGATGCTTGTAAAGCGCTTTACAAGTTATCTCAACATTCATAATTTTAGCATGAGTGTCAGTGGTGAGTTTTGTCATTTTCTCCTCTAAGAGCTCAAAACACAAATAAAATGTGAAAGCGCTGCGACAGTCTTGTAGCAAATGTAAAAGTCTACAACTCTGCAAAATGTTTTATTCGTACCTGAGATCTAAAAAAAAAAGGAAGAAAATCAAGTATACAAAAGAAAACCAGATCCAGAGTCATTTGTTGAAGGAAATTAATAGTTGCTATCTCCCCTACTGATAGAAACAAGCTAGCTGCTCCGACTCTGTAAAGTCGCTAGCAGAAATACAGTCAGTTTCCATTTTACCTTGTAAGTTCATTTGAGCGAAATAAAAGCTCACCGACAAAAAGTAATTCAAAGAAAAGCAAGAAAACACATTTTGTCAGTAGTGTTGCCCATAACCTGAAATGAATCAACTAGGTGCAGAAAATGTATAGAATATGATTGAAAGACAGTTGATATATTATTCAAATTCAACTGCAATCTACCCTTCCTTGCCCACTTCTCCTAACAAACTGTCAAGTGCACCCATGGCACATCTCCCCCCCCCTCCCCCGCCGTGGTGTGATGACCCTCCTCCTTGCCGCCTGCCTGTCCGGGAGCCTGCAGAGGGGCGCACACCGCAGAGCTGGGAGACGGGGACCCACAATGGTCCCTTTAGGGCGAGACGGCCTAATCCGCACCCGCACCGGTTACCGCGCACTGAAAGGAAGAACTGCCATCAAGGCAGGCACCCTTGGTCTCCGGGTGTGGTTCGTCAACTCCGGGTTCACTTTACTCCCCCCTCTTCTCTGGATTAGTTAGGAGCTCTTTGAGATACATGGAGACGCGTGTGCTTTGACAGTTAGTGGGTGTGGGCGAGATAGGCAAGGATAAAAGAGGGATATGTAGATAAAGGACAGATGGATGTGTCTGTTAGAGAATGGTTAGATGTATTACTCAGATATTCTAATGGTCCTAACTACATAATCCTACTGCCAGGAATGGGTTTGTTTTTTGGCTGCTGCATAAGAATCTATGTAAATGTCTTCTTAATTGTTGATCATGTTTTACCAGTTTGCAGTATTAAAATGACTCTGTTTGTTAAATATTGAGGACTGCTAAGTCTTTTATGTTATAAAAGCCCAATATGGTGGCTTGCTAACCATATTGATTTGTATTCAGTATTTGGGACCATGTTGGCACTAATGATCAAATACATCTAATAGTTGCCTGGATAATGTTTATTATGAACCAGTTTAAATATTATTTTGATTATAACTCACCTTGGCTAGGTTACTGTCAACATTGTCAAACATCTTCTCTTCCTTTGACCCATCTTTCATTAACAAACCTGCATCTGAGAGGTACAGAAAGACTTTTCTGAGGGAAGTGACTGAGCTTCAAGATTACCCCACAATCCTTATCAAATTGCAAATATTTTATCAGATAAAATATTGTAATGCAAGGATTTGTTTTGAATGATCACAGGGTTTTAGTCCCTTTAAACATGGTCATGTAACATCGTTCTTGTAGTTGCCCTTTCCATCACACAGTCGAGGAAATTAACCTGGATCTTTCTTTTTAAAAAGTTTCACTTTGTAATTTTCTAACGGAGGGTACTCCACATGCTTTGTTGGCATGGAGGTTTGGTTGTCTGGACTGTTACACATGGCATTAAGATATATCAGTATATATCTAGCATTTACTTAAACTAAGGATTTTTATTGGATCAAATACCTTGAAAAACTGTGAGCGGCGGCTCGCTCGTCTCCAAAGATTCTGGGGTCTCATCTCATTAAAGCCTTACTGTCTCATCGTCGGGTATTTATAAAACTTCTCTAGGACTTTTCTTATCTCTGCGCAAACTGAGACCTCCTGTAAGTTTTGGGCTAGCTGGGTGACGAGGTGAAAAGACGAACTCGTGGAGATGAGAAGAAGTGAGAGAGTTTGAGGAAGTGTTGATTCAGCAAATCGTCAGCAACACATCTTTAGCCTAAAATGATTTTATTCAGGCGATTTGGACATTTAAACAGAAGTTGCCTAACGCACGAGAAGGCTTTTATCCCTCATTATTCTGGGAACAGCAGACACATATGAGCCGGAGCTACTTCTGTTCACCACGAAAGAGGCTTAAACCGATAATGAACACGTTTGTACCGGAGCGCGCTCTGCCATCGCTGAGTAACTACTACTGCACATTTAAGCGCAACATTCATGGAAAAAACACAGTTGTGGTCTTGCGACTTTGGTTTCTGTTACAAGTTTGTTTTATATTTCTGGACACTTGATCTTGTTGACAATGAACAAACGTTGTTGGATGAATCCCCTGCCAAAATGTAAAAGTTATCAGAACGGCTGTGGAAAAAAACCCACAATGTTGCGCCAATGCGGAGGACACAACTCAAAATGGTGGAAGAAGAAATCCCTACATAAATAAAACTCTTTCTTCATTTATTAATCTCTTTCAGACACATTCATGATCCATCTACAAAAGACGCTGAAGAAAGTATGCCTAAAAGTACTAAAGTTTAAAAGATAAAAGGTTGAATTCTGTCAACTGGAGAAACGCTTTTCGAGTGAATGGTGTTTCGCCACTCATCCAAGTAGCATCTTCACTTTAAACGCCGCACTGGTTTAAATATCTGTCTGAAGCTGAAAACTACACTGAAATATACACACACACACACTAGTTGTTTGTCTGTTTTTAATGAAGTCCACTGTTAAGTCCTTAAAAAAAAAAACGTATTTCATCTATTTAAATGCCAGTGACTTGGACAGAAGAGACTGAATTTGTGGATGGTGATTTCGAGACTTTATTTGATGTTTCTGATCATAACTACAGCTTTTCCTTTCTGTGTCTACCTTGAGGCCAATGCGAAATTAAATGCTTTTTCAACTAAAAACTCAAAGGACTTAAGGAAACAGGCTAATTAACTGTATAATGGAAAAATACCGATAAAAAATCCAGTAACTTCAAGTATTGTGTGTTATAAATCTGGGATAGGTGCATCTGCTTTTCCAACAATTAAAACAGTTTTTAAATCAGACTTTTGATCTTGGAAGTTCTGCCTTTACAATATGCTCATTTAAAACAAAATGTATTATAATAGTTGAGTATGTTATGCCTTTTTATGGCATAATCTTGTTTGTTCCGTTGAGAAGCTCTAAACAGATATTTCCGAAACGTATTTGGTTCTTGTATTAGTTTATCAGTTCATATTTCAGTCTTGTTTTCAAATGTTAAAGCTCTTGGAGTAGTGCGCGCTGACCTGAATCTTACTATTTAAATATTTTATAGCAAAATCTAACCGCAATCGCAAAACTTGCCAGAAAAATCCCAATTCGGTGTTTTAAACTCTCATTTAGTTTTATTGTTAAAGGCCACTCACTATGTTCCTGCATTGATTTTGTTTTGTAACTTGACAGCATATTTCCAGCCCTATTGTACGGCCCATTTCAAGTTGTTTTGTTCTGACATGTTTTATTTCCTTTTTTTTTTTTTGGCCCGAAGGCTTTATTGGACAGGAAAGTTAAGTGTGAAATAGGGGACGAGAGCGAAGGGAGGACATGCGGTACAGTGTCGGAGTCGGGATTTAAGATTTGATCATTTTGTATAAACCATGTAATTGGTCTGGGACTATTGAGCGATTAACTGTGCTCGTAGTAACATTTGTGGTCGCCTTAGTGTCTGAGGATGAATTCATTACTGATGCCAAAGCAATTTCTCTTGGAAATCTGAGGCGCTAATGATGGATGGTTACGTCGACAAATCAGTGCAGCAACGAAGCATTCAAGTGGACCTCGGAAACTCTGGAAAAACAATCGCACAAGTTGAAAATAGGACTCAAGAATTCTGTTGCCTGATGCTATCAAAGGAAACGCAGATTTGTGAGAGAAACATTTTCTTCTAGACAGACAGATTCTAATATAGGTTAAATGTAGTCTCAGTACAGTATGTTGTTAAAGCTTTTGTGGACAGTTTGACCCTTGTGCGACCCTCACAGATAAAGTGTGGGTTAAAACCACTTTTTCTTTTTTCACTACCTATGTTTTAAACATGAAACAACAAAAACAAACATAAAACAAAACAAACAAGCACATTTAAAAAAATTTAAACAAGTTTTCATGTTGTGAAGGAGGGGGAGGCACCTGTGGGTCATCCAGACCCTAAAATAGGGATTGAACTTAACTACGGTAACTTAACTAGCTTGGTACAGAGCCTGTAAGTTGAAATGATTGTAAAATAAACGCAATTAAGCATCTGAAAACAAGAACCAATCTAGTTGTTTCTGTACTAAAAAAAAATCCTTACTCTTCAGACAACTTCCACATCTCGGAAAGATGAGAACCTGATGACCCCACAAATGCAAATGATACAATTTTCCTGTGGAGCCTGACAATGATTGACATGAGCATCTGATCCGATAGAGCGGGAGACGTTTATATCACATGACTGAGGCCAGTTTGTTTCTGTATTAGTCCACTTCAGCATTAGGTTAACATGAATCGTTGAGGTTTACTGCTTTGAAGTCGCACTGCAAAGTAACTTCATCATCTCAGAATTATAAAATATTATTAATATTTTTTATTAGTAAGAGGAAGAACTTAACACGTTTGGAAAAAATAATCTGAAATCTGACATTTGTGTTTTCTTATCAGTGATTCAGTTTACAGTTTTAAATACATCTAGGACCATTGCCATTTAAGAGAGAAGTCTAAAGTAAAAAAGTCTGTTGTTAAGTCAAGAATATTAACTATTTAAATAAAAATCACAGATCACATGCTTTTCCGAACATGTTTATTGAGAGAGCACTCTTTTTTTTTTACCACAACAAGACAAGATATGTGGCCACCTCTGCCCACCCAAACCCGGTCCCCCCCACCTCCCCCACCTCCCCCACCACTCTCTCAGTTCAGAGACAGGATGTAAACAGACTATTTCGGAAATCCAACCCCCGAAAAGCTGCTGGACCAGAAGGTGTCTCTCCCGCTACCTTAAGACACTGTGCAGGTGAACTGACCCCTGTCTTCACAAACATTTTTAACACCTCCCTGGAGTCATGCCACGTCCCAGCCTGCTTCAAGTCGTCCTTCATTGTTCCTGTCAAAAGAAGCCCCGGATCACTGGACTTAATGACTACAGGCCTGTGGCGCTGACGTCTGTAGTCATGAAGTCATTTGAGCGCCTGGTTTTGCCCCACCTCAAGTCCTTCACCTCCTCCCCGGTGCACCCCCTGCAGTTCACCTACAGAGCCAACAGGTCTGTAGACGATGCCATCAACCTGGCACTCCACTTAATACTGTCAATTTTGTGTACATTGTAAGCCTATTTTTATTTGATCCTATAGGAAATTGAAATTGTTTTTCTTTAATGCATGGCCTTTTTGATGTTGTTTTTATTATCGTTCATCGTTGTATGTTGCACCGAATCACCAAAGCAAGTTCCTATGTTTGTGAATTTTGTTCATTGACAATGGTAATAAACCTTTTCTGATTCTGATTCTGATTCTGATATTTTGTTATTTACAGAAGTCATTCAGGTTCATAAAAACGACACTTATTCCTACCTTAAAGCATGAACAAAAACTTAATTCATAATGAACAAATAGTTTGTTCAGAATGATTCTGGCTTAGAAACTACTTGAAGTCTTTGTTCATGTTTTGTTAAGGAAAATGAAGGTGTGTTATTATAAAGTGGTACCAGAATTCAAATACCGAAGTAATTGCAACTTTGCTATTTGGTAATTGCGAGAATACAATTTGCAATGTTGATTCATTGGGATTAACTATGCGACTGTAGTCAGAGGTTGGCCTGTACTAGTTCCTGTTGACAAGGACACACCATTAAGAAATACACAGCTCAGTTCAGCTCACACCAACAGTGTACTCCAAAGTATTCTGATACAACAAATACTTAAGTGAACCAGCGGTTAAAGAGTTGCTATTGAGACACATTCCAGATTTACAAAAGTGGTTAGTGTTCAAACTGAATAGAGTATAAACATTGAGGTTTAAGGGCCCAAGGGTGGCACCACGGCCGGGCCAAGTCTTCGAGGCAAAAATATTTAAAATTACACTTCAATTTAATATTTTTAGCGGAAACATACTTTTACATAAAATGCTTTATAAATATGAACGTCTCTTTTCTGTTATAATTTTGTGCAATTTTATGACAATTAAACTGTATTAAACTGCCACTCCTAGAAACGCCCTAACTATAATTGAGTGATCTGATTAGTGCGGGAGAACCCGCCCAAGCACCATTATTTCGTATTGAAAATGGCAGTCTATATTGTCCATAAAAAGAGCATTTTAAAAATGATCATAGTCACCCAAAGAGTGTATAAAAGCTAGAACTTGAAATTATAACTTGGATTTTGAATTAGGATGTAGTGCTAGATATATATATATACTTGTTATGTGGTATACCACAACTATAGAACAATAGTTTGCATTCACATTATCCTATTGTGGAAAATAAAACTAATATTTTACTGTAGACATATAAATACTCACCCATAGAGTAATTTGAAAACAAATCATCTGAAATTGTATCACAAACAGGAACATAACACACTGATGTTTCTTCTCTTTTCAGGGTTTTAATATGATGAGCAGAGAAGAGAAGCTCCTTCACCGATGATCAGACCGGACCCTCGTTCCAGACCTTAGCCCTGAGCCGAGTCGACCCGGAGGCCGTACAGCACATCCCCATCCACGTCTACAGCAACTATGGTAACAAAGACTACACCTGCCCCTACAGTGCGCAAGTGCACGAGGCCCAGACCGACTTCTGCTTATGAAGTCTCCACTGTCCAGCATATAGATGAACCAGACCAGACAGGAACCAGGACCAGGACTGGAACCAGGACTCAGGATTAGGATTTACAACTGAGATTGAGGATGAATTCAGGATTTAGGACTAGGATTTGCCATTTGGATGCTGCATTTGGCTTTACAATTTAAATGCAGAACTAAGTTTCAGAACCTTGACGTACAGCTTTTAGGAATTACAACTTGGATTACAACTTTTTGTACTTATAATTTAGAGGCAGAGCTTTCAGGATGTACCATTTTTAATCTGCACATCTGCAACTTCTCCTTTCACAAACTCTTTGGGCGTGTACCCACATGAGCTTACATTTGGAGATCAAAAGTTATTAAAAGTTTTTGCACAAGTATGTGGTCTTTTGCAAAACGTTGCAATTTTAAGTTGACAATAATGCCCTATTTGTAAAGCAAGAGACTGGAGAAGCGTGGTGCGGGCGAGGGCAAATCATTGCAGCTACCGGCTATATTTATTACTGTATTACTTTTTGCATTTTCCCATATATATAATTTAGACATACCCCGGACATTTGGGCTGATTTGGATCTGTGAGCGTTGCATTGATAACATTTGTGCCGTTTTTTAACCATTTCAACTTGATACGTAAGTAGTATCCGGTAAGAATGAACTTTTTACTATTTTGCACAACCAAATGAATTTCTCTAAAATATTACTTTAATATTTTAATTATCAAACAAATGTGAAATGTCTGTCAAATGGATTAAAAAAGAACAGAAATATCACTTTATACACTTCTCCTACATGTCCTGTACATTTGCCATACTGTTCACGAAAGTAATACAAAATACACATTATACAACAAAAGAAGTATCAAACTATTTAAACACAGCGTTTTTAAGAGCAGACTGGAAGACGAAAACAAACTTTGTGACCTCATGACACAACCTCAAAAAAACCCCCCCAGAAAAAAACAACCTTGAAGCGCGCTATCTGAGGCCTCTCCCAGCCGCTTTCTCAACTCCCTAATATATGAGCACAAATACTGAAACTGCCAATGTCCTGCCCTGCGTTAATAAATCCAGCCTGGGTTTTTATGTGTCCTCCGCCCACGGCCCAATGTAGCAGCCCCTATACACAGCCATAATGACTTGCATATGTTCACTTCAGGCACATTTATATAAACACTCCTCAGCTCCACACGTGTTTCTCAGAGCGTCACATGGACCCAAAACCTGCCGAAAAACTGGAACCATAATATTTTGATTTTCAACATGACTAATGCAACCACTGTGCACACATGCAAGCATATATGAATCGAGGCATTTTCTGGTCGTGCACAGAAATAATTTGTGTTTAAACAAAGAGGGGCGGGGTAAAGTACTTTGACGAATCCGGAGTTCGCTCGGTCAGCTCCAAATGTGCAAATGAAGGGGTTTTCGCACTTCTCACAAATAGAGTTCATTGGGTTTGCTAGCTTTTCATAATGGGCTTAAATATCAAACATAAAGTAATTAGATAATTCAGTTGTCTACGAATGAAATTGAAATGATTATTATAGTATTAGTAGTAGTAGTAGTAGTAGTTGAGGTCAATATGCAATATAAGTAAACCATTTCAGAATCGTATACTAGCAATAGTAGTATTTATTGAAGGTTTTGCAACAGAAATTACAAAAATGTTCCAAAAATAACTTCAAAACTTGATATTCTTTTAACTTAGTATTTTAAAGTAGCAGTACTTTCATTTTGGTACTTTTTAGTTGTACCAATTCTACAAAAAGCATGACTCTTTCTCTGCATTTCAATAACAACACACATCTGCTCGAACATACCTGAAAACATTTTTTATAGTAACTTAACAGTACTCTCACTTTGGTACACGGCTTGCCTTTAGGGACCGAATATGTCAAAATATTTTTTTCCAATGACAACATTCAGACAATAATAATCATCAAAAAGGCACTGCCCGTAAATGTACTGCACAAAACATGAATGGACAATAAAACTAACCTCGGAACCCCAGTTTGAAACATTACACTTCAAGTTTGTTTTATTTTTATTTCAACTCAGCAATATTTGCAGCTTTTTAGTTTATAGTAGATTCAATGCTGCACATCTCCAAAACAAAAAATAACCATAAACCGAAATCGATTTTTCAATATATTTATCTTCAAACTCTAGTTCTACTTCTGCAGAAAAGTCTGACTTTTCCCCTACATTTCCAAAACAACACACAGCTGCACAAGACTCCCCGAAAACAAAGCACTTTCTCACTCTCATTTTCTCGAACTTGGATTGTGCTTCAGTTCCAAAGTTCAAGATTTTTTTCTCTCATTTCCGTGTGACACATGTGCTCGCCAGTTCCTCTTTTTCCAGGAAATCTGAAGTGAACATCATGGTTGTCAGCAGCAGAAGTCAGTCCAAAGATCCGCCCCCTCTTGTGTCCGATTGGCTGAGAAATAGGAGTCTGTTTTTGTTTTTGGGTGCCAGAGCTGGAGTTTCTTTGCATTGGCGTGTCAGCGTGTGGTGGTCTGTGTGTAGGAGAGACTGAACGAGAGAGAAAATGTTGAATATAGGGTTTGTGTGACTGGAGTTACATAACAGTGTAATCTAACGTATCTCAAGCACATGACAGTGTTGAAATGCAGGACACACTGTGCAAAGCTGCAAATGCACTTTGAGCTGGACCAATTTGGCCAGACAAGTTCAAAGTCAAAATCAAACATTATTTCAGCTCTCGACCATTTGCCAAATATCTCTTTCCATTTCCTGTTATAACGGTCCTGCCTTCGGGACACAAACGTCTTTAAAAAAGGAAACAACCACAATGCAAAAAGTATTTAAGGAATAAACAACAACTTGGTTCATGGAGGACTGTGTCTCTGTTGGTGTTTATCTGGAAAGTGGGAAGATTTTATGCTTTTTATAAGTTGGTTTCTGTGCAAAAAGTTTTCTCGAAGCAAATTACAGTAATGAGTACAAGTAATCAAATTACGTTTGAAATAAAGTAATCCGAGTAGTATTAGATCACATATTCGATTACTAATGACTAATTAGACCAAAATTGATGTGAGTGAAGTGTGTTGCACAAGGACACAATAACAATATTCAGTTTGAGGGCAAAAGCTTAACCCACGGCATCATTGTCACTTTCAAAGACAAATGATTACCAAATAGATTCAAATGATAAACCTGAATAAACATGTTGAGGTTTATGATGAAGTTGGGCAACAACAGAAAGACAGAAGTTGGCAGTGAATTAGGGCTGGGCAATTGATTGACTGAGCTCGATTTTCGATTACATTTTATTTGGTCTTTCTAAAAACGCAGTAAAAATGGCTTTTAGTAATAATTGAATCAACCGCGATCTGTCAATCTTTAGATTAATTTCCCAGCCTTACAAGCAGAATCAGAATCAGAATCAGAAGGGGTTTATTGCTATTGTCAATGAACAAAATTCACAAACATAGGAACTTGTCTCGGCCTTAAGGTGCAACATAAAAAACTGATCAATAATAAAAACAACATATATGAAATCAAAAAAGGGCATGCATTAAGAGACAATAAATACACAATTGTTGAATAGTAAAAAGTGGACATGATTTCCCATTCATTCTTCTCATATCTAAATACAACCTTGACATGACTGACAGACTTTAACTCTAAATTACTCACACAAAACAAAATGTGCCCATTGAAGACAGAGAGCGCTGCAGTCTTGTGCCATAGCTCGTTCGACTACATACTTTCAATTATTGTCCATGTACGCTTGTGATGCCACAGCTTTAGCACTGATTCGAACATCCCATAATATCAATACCTCACTTCATATGACCTACTTTAAAACAGCTGATACCAACATGGAGCAAAGAAGTTCACGTGCAATGCATTTTTGCACAGCATACCGTAAAGAAATGCAACCAGCAACTTAGGCTTATGAAGACAATGTGGCAACCCACTGAAAATACAAATCATAGGAAACAAACAATGGACCTAGATTTGAGAGGGCAACATTTTTAGCTTATTAGCTTATTATTATTATTATTATTATTATTATTATTATTATTATTATTATTATTATTATTATTATTATTATTATTATTATTATTATTATTATTATTATTATTATTATTATTATTATTCATGATGATAATATTCCTAAAACATAGTGGCAAACCTTCTAAAAATATGCAAACATGTGCCTTTAATGTCTTGACCGAGGTTAAAGTATGACATTTCTAATGCTTAATAAGCTCTTTTTTAAACCTTATAAAAATATGTATTGTTATATAGGGCTAAATTTAATAAGGATTATGATGAGCATGTCATTTGCATTCACTGGGTCTGTGCATGTGTAGCCACAGTAGTATTGGCTCCACAGTGGATGCTTTTAGTCTGATCGAAGACTTGATAGGCTGAAGTTGAATGGAAAATCCCTGTGGGGCAATTTGAATTGATGTGTTGTTTTTGTGACGCGAGTTGACCAACGTTTTTGTCTGAGGTCACTTTGTGGGGATGTGATAAAAAGAGAACATTTAACATGAAATTTAGTACCCACATTTACCCTGAGCAATCAAAATATGACCTGCAACTTTAAGTTAGCATATATAATTTATATATCTTTGAGTAACCAAATATAACCTAAATCTAATAGTAACCACATATAACAACATATAACCTGATAAATAAAACATGCTGCCGTTAAGGTCAGTTGATACGCAGCGAAAATGTGTCCTATCACAATTATGCAGACGACACTCAGATCTATGTTTCACTGACGGCAGGTGAATATGGACCAGTGGATTCACTCTGTCACTGCATCCAACAGATCAGCGTGTGGATGCAAAACAAGACTGAAATCATCGTCTTTGGCCCACAGAAGCAAAGCGAAAGTGTTAAACAGTCATCTCCAGAGTCTCGCTCTAAAACCTACAAAATCAAGTTAAAAAATCTGGGGGTAATAATGGACTCAGACTTGAATTTTAACAGCCACGTCAAATCAATAACATCAGCAGCCTTTTACCATCTAAAAAACATTGCCAAAATCAAAAGTATAGTGTCTAAACCAGACCTGGAGAGACTTATCCATGCGTTTGTCTCTAGTAGATTAGACTACTGTAACGGCCTGCTCTCTGGCCTCTCCAAACGAGCTGTAAAACAGCTGCAGTACATCCAGAACGCTGCTGCTCGGGTCCTGACTATAACCAGGAGTATGATCACATTAGTCCTGTGCTCAGGTCTCTGCACTGGCTCCCTGTGGCTCAAGAGATAGACTTCAAAGCAGCTCTGCTTGTATACAAGTCTCTCCATGGCCTAGCACCAAAGTACATCTCGGACATGTTAGTGCCATCTCGGACTCTGAGGACCTCAGGGACCGGCCTCCTGCTGGTGCCCAGAGTCAGGACTAAACATGGGGAATCTGCGTTTCAGTTTTATGCAATGTTCAAATCTAAGCTAAAACTGTTTTGTTTGGCTGTGCATGTGACTGAAAGGATTTTCTCTGCACTCTTCTCTTTTATGTCTTGAACTATTCTGTCATGCCTTTGTGATTTTAATGCATTTTTTCCCTGTTGTGTGAAGCACTTTGAATTGCCTTTGTCTACGAATATACACAAATGACTTTATGTAACCAAACTTACTACAATATAATCTAACCACATATACCTTGTATCAGTGAGTAACCACATATAACCAGTTATAACATGTAACTTTGAGTAAAAACACATATATCTTTCTTTTAACATGTATATTTCAGTCATCATAAATAAGCACTTATAATATCTTATAATAACCACATGTATACTGAGTGACAACTACTAACCTGTAACTTTGAGTAATCATATGCAATCTGTAACTTTGAGCAACTAAGTATAAACTTTATCTTTGACTAAACATACGACCTCAGTAATGACATTTAAACTGTAACTTTGAGCGAATATTTTGATCAGGACACAGGTGTCCTAGAAGTTTCACTCATTTGGTGATAAATGTGCCACTACCGAGTGTAGCCTAAAACCTGCAACAGCTAAATTTGATCTTAGGGGTTAAAAACATAGGATTAGTTCGATGAAATATATGGCGAGTGAAAACTGTTTGTCAGAGGGCTACAATTATATTTTAGGCTTATCTCAGTGTGCTCTATCACTCACCCATTTCATGGACCAACGTCAACTTCCGCACCCGGTTCGGCCACTCAGGACTTTTTCCGTTCCTAATCACTCACAATTTTCTCAAAAATTGCTCCACAGGAAAAGGTTCAAATTTACGATCTAGGCCTGAGATAATAATAACAACTATTCAATCACTCACTGCACTTTCTGCACTCACAACTGTAGATTTAACTGTAACTCTTGTGAACATAGTAATGCCTATTTTTATTTTATACTATAGTCATTTTAAATTGTCTCTTAATGCATGCCCTTTGGATTGAATATATATATTGTTTTTATTATTGCTCAGTGTTTTATGTTGCACCTTAATGCTGAAACAAGTTCCTATGTTTGTGAATTTTGTTCATTGACAATGGCAATAAACCTTTTCTGATTCTGATTCTGATTCTGAATAATAATAAAAAGAGGAAGAAACCAAGCAATTTCAATAGTCCCCCAATAGGCATGATAAGACCCCATGGAGTTATTTCATTGTTTGCACTGGACATTAGTATGTAAAACAATAGCAGCATTTGCCACTTGCTAATTGTGACCATTAACATCGTGATTTCGATTTGGTTGCAATTAATTTTGTAGCTACAAAGGTACAAAACCTCAATTTAGCAATTTTACTTTCCTGAACTTGAAGCCATATCTTTATTACAATGACCACTTAACCTCAGTCATCATTGTCCAGTCTAACAAATACAAAAAGAACATCAACTACAGGATTAAACCTATAAATATTCGTAGCCAAAACAAAGTCTTATCCCGTCTCTTCTTGGTTTCATCTGTATTCCTCGAGAGTGAGAAGCCATTATCGATCTCTCCAGCACCTTCTCAGCTCTCGCCCGCTGCACTTGCGCCTCCCTCTCTCTCTCATCTTGGTGCAGTGTGGAAATTTCCAAGCCTCTGCAGTGCTGCTCTGACGGCGAAGGAGAACGGAGGCAGACACGCTTTAACTCACCCATAGTGCCTCGTCTCACGCATCAAAATGAATGGAAAAATACCAGACAGGACAATAAGCACTTCTGGGACAGGAAAGACACACCTGGCGTCTCATTTATAAAAATGTACGTGGAACTCTGACTAAAAGTACATGGGGGCGAAAGCTGAACTTCACCTACATAGATATATAATATTCATAGATATGTAATATTCAGATTTACAAAACCCTCTGTATGCACCTAAACATGAGCTGATGATGAGAGAGTTTGCTTTGCTTCAGATAAACTTCATATCCAGCTTCTGCTTAAATAAAACAAAATGAGCCAGCACCTCGTACGTTCTCGCGCACTGAGAGTCACCCTCTGCCTCGTCTCTGAAAACTCCGTACGTCTCTGAAAACTCCGTACGTCTCTGAAAACTCCGTACGTCTCTGAAAACTCCGTACGTCTCTGAAAACTCCGTACGTCTCTGAAAACTCCGTACGTCTCTGAAAACTCCGTACGCAGGTGCAGAGTTTGTCGTCTCTGGAAACTCTGAGTTTGTGGACACAACCGCACAATCCCACGTCAAGTTGGATTTTTATGAGACCCAAACTTAACGTGGAAAATCACGTACGTTACTTTTGGACCCCATTTTGTACCTACGCACCCTTTAGAAATGAGGCCCCTGGTCAGTTGAGTTTATTCAAGCAAATTGTAGCTTTCACTGGAGCTTACCCAATGACTTTTCCAGCACGTTTCCCTGATTACTTCTCTTTAGTTCCCTGACAACTTCTTTTAAACAAAAATTACTGTGCAGAAAGAAGAAAAGATGAAACTTTTTCGAACAAAATTCTTAATTTCACTCATTCATTTTTTCTAAAATAGTCATGTCCTTGGGCAAGGTTTAAACACTTGAACATAGCCCAGTCTAATCATGGTTGTCATGTCACCACTGAACAAATAAACATGACATTGACTATGCCAAAAATTCCTAGAGAGCATTATACCAGGAGTTCATGGTATTTTACTTTTTCAAATTCAAGTACGAAAGGCAATCAAATTACTATGATATATATCTAATATATAACTTAAATACACTTAAGTACACCACAGTTTAATTTAGCACAAAATATTTTAAAATATGGAAACTAAACTCTTAAGATGATTATCTTTTACTTATTTGTACGTATAAATTCCTCATCCTGAACATTGACTCTTGCCAAACGGACATTTTATAATGACATCTTATTATGTTTTTAAAATGTTATTTCTAAGACCCTCTTCTTGATACTTTACATCTCAGGAACACCATTATATGTTCAGCTTTCTGGAGAACCTCCCCTGACTAATACATATTGGAATCATATTTGTGAACATATTATCTTACTCATAATTTCCGGGAGTGTCCCACAGTCTTAAAAACCCTCTCCAGCTGGCTGGACATAGTCATTTATGCTAATCTCTCATATTTTAACAGCTTTCCACTGACGCGAAGCCAAATAGTTGCATTTGTTGATTCTTTTTCCTACACATATTTTCCAGCCTGAGATAGAATTGAACTTGCAGGTAAAGATACGTTCACACATTATTTGGTCCTAAATTGAACCCAGTTTAGACCTGACCTGGACTTGTTTTAGTCCTGATCTAGTCTTTGTTTTGTCCTTATCTAGTCCAGGTTTGGTATCAAGTTAAGTCCTGGTTTAGTCCTGATTTAGACCCTATTTTCAAGGGATGAATGTTCTTCTATACCTGTAATTCACAATTAAGTCAGATCAGACAGTTATTCTCACTCTCTCTTTGTTTTAATATTCAACACTGGATAGAGTTAGGCTGCACCTTGTCCTGGTTTGGTCCTGGTTTGATCTCACTTTAGTCCTGAACTTGATTTGGTCCTGATCTAGACCTGGTTTAGTCACAGTTTAGTTTGATGTGGTGAATGCAGCTATAGACCTAATAAACGTTCTATCAACAGTCAATTCCAAGTCAACTAATTGTATTCTAAGTGTATTAGCATCTTGTTGGTCTAATAAGTACTTTAACATGTCTTCTGCTTAATTAGTTAAATTGCAAATATGTATAAAAACGCAGCTGCAGTTAGTCAGTGTCCCACACTATTCAGAGAAATTAACATGACCCATTGTGACGAGAGCAGGCCCATTATCATATGCATGCTTATTCATTTGATTATTCATGATTTGCGGCTCTGCTCTACATTAGCACTTGTGTTAATCACAGCATTGTCATAACAGACTAAAGCTTACACAACCAGAACAGCACGGCAGTGTGAGGTTTTCTCCACACCATCGAATGACAACTGATAAAAATCTGCAAAAGAAGTGCTGTTACTGCCAAAAAATATGACTTAATCAGAAGAAAAGAATGATTTCTGAACAAACAACACAACAGTTGCAATAACCACCATTAATCAAACTAATATGACACATAAAAAACTGTCGAAGCAAAATTGGCAATTTTGTCAACAACTATTAACACTATTCACTCAACCATGACGTCTAATATTACTACCACTGCTCCAAAGAGATTGGGATTGAACATCAAAAAAATGTGAATTGTCATTTATTACAGTATGAAAACATAAAAAACATCTATAGCCATGTATCAGAAAAACAATATAAATAGTAAAGAAAAGAGCTGTGAAACATATTTGATCCTCATAGTTAATCCTTAGACTAACTTAAACGCACTGTAGGATACTTGATTTTTACTCTCAAAAACACGAAAAACAGAACTAATTCATTTTAAACTATTAGCAGCAGTCCAAAGTTATTGCCTTTCTCTTCCTGAAGATGTGCGACACTTCTCTGCTCTGACAATGTTCAACTCCAGGCTAAATCCGTTCTGTTTAGCTGTGCATAAGTCTGAAGTCTGACTTGAATTACTTTGTGTACGAACAGTGCTCTACAAATAAACTTGCCTTGCTTCTTATTAATTGGTTGAGTTTACAAGTGATTTTCACCACTTTCAGAGGCCACGCCGAAGGTTTCTGTCCCGGTTGAGCTTCAACTAGCATGTTAAGGAAACACTCTCATTTTGCACCTACAGGTAAGTGCTGCTTTTGCAATATATCTGTACTTGAGTAGAACAAATTTTGCTCAACATGGAAAAAAACTGTGTACAGCCTCTTTTAGTGTGTACTCATCTGTTTCTATACTAGGCAAAATGTCTAGTATTTTACATCCATATAATAAGCAATCCGAAAGCCTAATGATAATATGGCTCGATTCTTCTTTCAAAAAGGACTTGAGCTTGAGTGAATAATTCCACAGAATGAAAGTGCGTTTGGTTGACAAGCCGTTATATCATGCTGCAGACACTGTCACTCTCCTCTTGCAGCTCTGGTGAAAGTGTGACGGAGGCTGCGCTGGTGCGGTGAGATGTGTGAATGTTCAGGCCGTGACGGAGGCTGTGGGTTTGTCTGTTTAATGGTCAATCTAACAGACAGCCGCCCGCTCTGAGGTCATTCAGTGGTAAAGGACTCAGAGAGGTTTGGTGCAGTCTGTCCGAGGCGTGGGAGTGACGTTAAAGAGAATATGCTGGCGTGACTCTACAGTTCTTGTTTTATTGCAGCCTGCTGGCATTTACTAAACAAAGTGAGGCGGCGCTTGAATAACACTGGATGCCCCTGTAAGCTCGCGGTCAGCTCCACAAAGTAAAGGGGGTGCAAACGTTTTCTTTGCCTTATTAGCTTGAAAACTTAAGATAAACTTCATTGAATCACAGTGGCTCACAAATAACAATATTCGAATAGTTCTTAAAAACAAAGAGCAAACAATTATTAATAAAAATATGATACAAAATAGCAAAACAAATTTGCACTTTAAAACATGTGTATCTCTTTATTGGAGGAAGGGGCTTTTAATCGGAGAAACAAAATGAACTTTAAAGGACACATATTGGGCTTTTTTTCTATGAACAATACTATTTTGTTCATGGTAAACGTCAATATTGATCTAGAAAGTCTTCATCATTTAAACTTGTCCATTAACTTCCTGTTCAAAACTGCCAAACTGATAAGACCCGCCTCTTCGTAGTGACGTTTCACTGTAACAAGAAGCAGAATGTCATTTCGGTGATTTTTTTTGGGGGGGAAAAGTGGCTAGGTGACATTTCCCAAGCCTATGGGCAGGGATGTGGGTGGGGATAGGGGGTAGGTGAAAAGGGACATTTTCTGCGCTCTCGAGCCTCAGTTGCAGGACAACCCAGGGTTAACTCAAACATGCTGGGATCAATCAAAATACAGTTATGAGTAAACTATTGGCGAGGAAACACGGTTGTAAGAAAGTTAAAGCTCAATAACCCCTTTAAATCAATAACACAACTATGGAGCAGTTTGCCAGTTAAAATAGAGTATAAATAAAAAAGCAACTAAAAAATAATAAAACATTTAAAAAAAGATATGAGGGGGATGGAAATGTTAAGTAATGCAAGAATATTGGACTAATAATGTACTGAACTGACAAGAAGATACAGCGGAATGTAGTGAAATATTACAAGCAACCATTTATTTTAGTTAGTTGCTAAAGGTCAGCAGTTCAATCCCAACCCAGAGCAGTGCATTCTGTTGTTGTGTCCTTGGGCAAGACACATCACACACATTTTCTTTTTTGGGTAAGTATATTAGGGCTTTCTGTTTGGTGGACAGTTGAAGTAGTTGAGGGAATTAAAATACGACTTGTTGATGATTAAAAGCTGAAGAGTATAATAGATTAGCTTCAGCATAATCCTTGGCTAATGACACAGACTGATCAAGCCTTCATTGGTTGTTGGTAAAAGATGTGGAGTGGTTTGGTGCAGTGTCTGAGGCGTGGGAATGACGTGGATGAGACGATGCTAGTGATTGCGGCGCTCTACAGCCCTGGGGCAAAATCGGAGTAACAGAATGGCGAATGAGTACAAAGTCGTTCAATGACAAACAGTGAATCCGCTTTATTCACCGCTACCAACTGTAACAGCGCATTTCCTGGTTTGAAAAGGTGAAAACACTTTAGACGCAGACAGCACACAGTGGTCTCCTTTTGACATCTGCAGCAAAATGAATTAAAAGTTATTGCATGAAAAAATTAGGTACAGGCCCTTTTAATAATGTGAGCTTGTTGACTCACTTACAAACCAGACAGTTGCCAGTTTGAGTCCCACATGAGCATATACTTTTGTTGTATCCTTGCCAACATTGCCCTCACTTAGTTATATTTGGCTGTTTGATTCAGGAATAGAATTTGGCGTAACAATCTGCTAAACAGCTGTGTGTCTTTTTTAGAGTACAACCTTTTCATATTCTTCTTTTATGTCTTGTTTCCTTCAAAAACTGTTCAAGCTTGTGGACTTTTGGGGAAATTTCTCTACAGTGTATATGTTGTTGAGATAAACGCCAGCCTACTTTTATAGTGCGTCACGTGGTCCAAAACTAAATCCATCACGGCACGTCTCAATTTACAAAACAGCCCTAAACCAAACTGTCTGCGTCTGTAGCAGGTCCAAGGTTTGAGCGGTGAGTTTGGGCGTGAAACCGAACCCTCTCGTCCTCAGCTCCCCTCGTCGCCTTGTGTTCTCTTTCTGTCACTTTGAGAGGCCAGAGAAACCCGAGCCTGAGCGTTACAGACAGGCGCGGTTTATGGGGATCCCGACATCGGATCGAAGCCAGGACTTGGAGCGAGGAGCAGTCAGCCGGCCTGGAAGGATCTCAGAGAATCCGCCGCAGCTCATTTCTATAAGTGGCGTGATTCGGCAAAGGTTGAGGTAACTAAATTAAGGCATTACCTAAATCAAGACTTAACTCTTTGTGATACTACGCCGTAAAATTATATGTGCAGGAAGCTTTTGAGAACATTTGAGAACATGCTTGCCAAGAGCCATAGTTTGTTGGGAGAGAAGCATTTAGCAAGCTTTATTACATGGGTTATTCGGCGCTCAGACCCCGGCAGAAGACATTGCGATTATGGGCGTGCCAAAATAGAATTATATTAGATGTCTCCTCCCAGGGCCTGGAGACTGGTGGTGGTAGATATGTGGAGAGGGTAGAGAGGATGATGGGGATGATGTAAGGGATGCAGAGGAGGAGAAGGGGAGGTGGTACAGTAGCAGTGGACGTTAGGTCTTCCACGCTGAATTCACTCAAGCTTCATTAGCTCACTAGTGTTGCAATGGACGCAATTAAGGCTGCAATTTTCAAAGTACCATCATTCCCTCCATAAACAACAAAATATCCTGTCTTAGTCTGCAAAAAAAAAGTCTATTGTTTTATTTTTTTGTCAGTTGATATTTCAGTCTTTTTGTCAATTCTCCTGGATGCGTTTTACTGTGAACTCTAAGCTTTTTGCACATTATCCGATTTGCTTTTAGACTACAAATGGCAAACAAACTAACTCAAATGTCAACTTTGAACATAATCATAATATTTAAAAAAAACATGCAGGGTTTTTCAGACCCTCTGTTTTATTTTTACTTGTAAGCAGCCATGTTTGTTATGGGCTGTCAATCACACCCACTGGAACTAAGGTGGACAAGACAGGCCAGGCAAGATCTCAATGGTGGTAAGCAGCTTCTGCCATGGGGCTAACCAAAAGAGAGTGATCCGAAGCAATCACAAAGTAACATACACTTCTTTGTCCCCTTGAGGTTCAATCTGAGGTTTTTGTTTTCCATAACTTCTCGTTCCTGAGGATTTTGTAGGGTTTGGTGCATTTTTAAGGTTTAGATGAGTAAGAAACCCATTTGCGATCTATGGATCTAAGTTAATCTTAGAACTACACAGAACACAGATAGACCCCTATTCTAAGGGGAAAATGTTTGGCCAAGAAGGCTTAGAGACTTAATGGCTGTACCATTCAAAATTCATATTTATATTTTAAATTATACTTTATTTAATCTGGAAGTCCCATCGAGATTCAGAATCTCTTTTACAAGAGAGACTTGGCAAAGGTTGCACCAAAATACAACAAAGAAAGTCACAACATATTACAAGAAAAGCACATTTATAAAAAACTATTTTCTTGAACTTATCAAGTGACACTACCGATTCCAGTGACACTACAGGCACACCTAGTTTGAAAACTGTGTCCACACAGTAGTTTCTGTCTGATTGGATTCTTGCAGACAATAGCAGCAATTCAATTACATGACTTAATCTTACTGTGAGCATAGATCTCCAAATCTGTGCTAAAGAAAAGTATTGCATGTATTCCCTTTAAATCCACACACACACACACACACACACACAATCTGAAGCTATTGGACTGTAATGTTAGCCCATTCATCTGCACAATAATCCCCGAGTTACATAACCGCGACCCCGCGACCCCATCCCGACAACCAAATCCACTAGATCAGAGAAAACCAACACAAAGAAAACAACCGGGACAATGACGATGTCTGGTGAAGTAGAAAGAGGGCATGGATGTGGCATGAATGTGGGTCTGGTGGTTGGCAGGAAGCAGCGGAGGAGGGTGTTTCCAGTTGGGTGCAGTGGAAACACAAGCTGGCGCAGAGAACAGAGTGTTAGGCTGAAGAAACAAATGTCACGACAAGTGCTGAAGTGAATGCCCAGTGTCCAAGACTGAACGGATTAGAGGTCAGCTCAGGAGGGAGACTTCGCAGGCAGCAAAAGAATTATAACAATGGGGTATTTCTAGCTTTCAATTGATAGTTTTCTTTTTAGTGGTTGTACAGATGCATTTGCACTAAGTTACAAATGCATAAATATAATGATTAGAAGAATAATCTTATATCAAAAGGTTTAATTAAGAAAAACAATATATTAAACACTCTCACCAGTCAACATTCAGTCACTAACGTTTTATCTTCACCTTATTCCGCCTCGCCCACTTTGGCCTCTTTTTGCCACAGATCAGCAGGGAAAAGTCTCGCCACTAAAACATGCTATAAAGTTAATTGATTTGTGTAAAATGTCAAATAATCATGTGACCAACAAGTCCACAATGCCCCGATTCTCTGGGCCTTATTTTCTCTGGAGGTCGGCAGCCCTAGGTTAACGGATACAACCAGAATTATGTCGGATGGCCGCGCCCAGACGGGCGTCTGGAATTGGGTGGATAGGGATTTTCACATTCTTATTTTATTTTTATACTGTGGAATCTAACTAAATGTAAAAATGCTGGGTGGAAAATAAGAAAAAGAAAAGATGGATTTTTCCTTTGATTAATAAATCATGATCGATATAAATGTTTCTTTTTAAAACCTTAACAAATGTCTTTCTTTAACATAAACAAAACAGCGTCTGAACACTTCAAACCACGTGCTTTTACTGAGGACGGACTGTAGTCCTCTAAATGCCAGTGCCTTGAACAGAAACTGTGCACTGTTTTCTGAGTGTGACTTATTGTTATTTTTTTGGCCCTGCCTACAGCATGAGGACAATTCCCCAAGAGGACAACAAAAGATAGTGTATTGTATTTTATTATTTGTATTGTAAAGATCAATCGCACAGCCCTAGAGAGAGACATTCAACAAATTGTCCGGGCCAGGAATCGCTATGTCCAGCCTACAAACTAAATCTCTCTGTTTGTTCACAAAAGAGCTGTTACCCACAGATGATAGATGTACGTGGGTTTGCTCTGATACTCAAACTTTTCCAAAAAGATACAATACAATATACTTGATATTCTAATTTAGCATATAGCATCCAAACAGCAATTCCAATACATCCAATCATTTTCCACTTGAATTAGAAAGGCACAAATGTTAAAAGTACTGATGTACTGCTTATAGAAGTCAGTTGATTTGCTGTGACTCGAGAAACTCAAACGAAAAGGACAAGCAGTCAAAAAGAGTTGCTAATTGGTTGAGACCTCTTGAGATAAAAGGTTAACTCAAGCAGAGAGGAAAGTTTCTTGAGATGGGAAGTGGTGCGAGTAACCTTTAGAGACGAGTCTTTTAGTTTGGAGACGTAAATTACAGACCGTGTCAGAGATAAGAGGATGCACCGGCACTTAAAGGAACGTCTTAAATATAGATGAGAACAGAACAAGTGGGAGAGAAGACACAGGACAGAGTATGCAATTAGTGTCCGTCTACTGCACTGTATCTTCTGATAGCGCTCCAAAATGCTCTGAAAAGACTATTTCACTTTAGGACCACAACCTCAGAATGCACAGTGAAAATGGTACAGATACAATGATTTGATGCTGATGTCGTTTTAGGGCAGGTATAAGTCTGGTCACCAGTTTCATCTCCTGAGTTCAGAGGGTCGTGACTGACAGGTGGAAAAGGCCATTAGTTTACCGTACTGGTGCATTGAAGCGTCGCTCGCTTATGATGCCTTCAGGGCGATGTTTTTATGTGCCGGTACAGATAACTAGCAGTTTTTCCAACTCTTGCCATAAAATGGCAGTGTTTTAGGCATATGAATTACCCTTTGGGATCTATTTATATTAATATGCAATATATGTAAGTCACACTTCTTTCCCATAGCCTTTCCATCTCTAAACCAATCAGTATCTTTTGTTTTTTTTAATCTAGTGTGTGTTGTTTTTCATACATTGTCTGCCACTTTTGTCCCGTGACTGACAGACAAGGAGCATTTCTTGCTGTACCAGAAATAAATTCACCCAGCTTCTTGTGTGGCCATTGATAAATTACTGATAAAAATGGACTGGTGTATAGTGATACACCTATACACAAAAGACAGATAACAATGATCAAAACACAACAATTGTTTTAATAGTCTAGTAGTCACAATCGGCCCTTATCTACCCTCACTTCAAAGTGTTACTTAAGATTACCATTACATCATGCCATCAGTTGATCAATAGGGTTAACTTCATTGGAGCCTTGGCTCTTCTGATACTCCATCCTCCCTCAGGGAGAGCAGAGTCTGAACTCCCAGCGCTCTCCACCACTTGCATAAGACCAGTGAAAAATGAGATGTCCGATTTTCTGTCAACATCTCGTGTGAAAACTAGATCTGTTTTCTCGACAAGCCTGACACACACACAAAAATCCACCAGTGAAAAAACCCAAACAAGGAGAAGAATTCACATAGGATCCAATGGTGATGATATGAGTATGAGTCACAGGCATTTATCCACATCCATCTTGTGGAGCAGGCCGGAGTGTCAGCAGCTGAACTGAAGGGTCACGGAAAGGTTCACACAGACGGCCAAAAGGTTACAAACACTGTCAACATGGCGCACTTACCATACAGAACATACAAGCAGCAAGATTGATTTTTCAGCAGATACTATCCATGCTGTTTGATTGTTTACAGTGCATATATTATAACACCATTGTGTACAAAAGTGAAATAATGGTAAATATATTAAGAAGGTAACTTTGTATTAACAGATGAAGAATGGGAGCTTATACTTCTCAATGGAGGACCACAATTCAATTGGAAAAATATAACAGTATTTTAGAACACCATGTGAACGTACCCACAGGGAAATACTACTTGCTGGAGATTGTGGTTGTTGTATGGGCCACAATTTTCATTTGTTTTGGGACTCTTAATGTTCAGAAATATTAGAGATTAACAAAGCACTGCAGATTGTTTATATGTATCCGGGCCTCAAAACTCCTGCCATGTGATTCTTTGGAGCATACTTCCGCAGTAAAATAAAATAATATAGATGACACAAACTGAACCAGCAATCAAGGACTGGACTGAAATTATAACTGAAAAATAGAAAATAAATAAATAATTACATTCAAATCTAATTTGAATATTGACCTTTTCAACAGACCTTGGACAAAATCATTGGATGTCTCGCGCTACTTGTATTTATTTATTGATTTACTTGTTATCTCTTTGTTGTGATCTATGTTCTGTGTTTTACGTGTTGAAAATGTATGTCAAGTCAAACGCATTGCTCTATTTGCACTGGATTTGCCTAGTTTTGTGGTTCTGTTTTCTATGTTTTGTATTGCACCCAATAAGATAAAGTTGATTTTATCTTACACTGCTTACTCCCTGAATAAAGGCGAGAGGAAATAACTCATGAATATAGTATAACCTAAAGTTTGATGGTGTCGAGCCTTAAACTTATGTACATATTTATCATCGCAACATATATATATAGTGTATGTATTGCACATTACATGAAACATTATATTTATTTTACCAGTGCAAATGAGAACACAGTAGCGCTTTGCAGTGAGGCCTCATCTGCAGTGATAATTATGTGATATAAAACAGTCTGGAGGTGAAAGGCACTCATTATGATCTTATGAATCACTGTCCACAGAGACCACAGGCTGCAAGAACATCTCCTCTGCCTCCCAAAAGATTTTATTCATGGGTATTAGCTTCCTGTTTTTAGGTACCAACACTTTTTACCATTCAAAAGGAATAATATTTAGTTAGTGCCATTTTCCTTGGTGAGGGGGAACATACGCTCTGTAGGGTAAAAGTCATGTTTACTGTATTGGCTGGAACCTTAATCAGAAAATCAATAAGTCAACTACGTTGTATAACGCAATGAGTTCAAATATATCTTGATAAAATGGTCTGATTATTGATTGGCATTGGCTTCAGTACTTAGCCCACAGTGTTTGACAAAGACTTCAAAGAAAAAATCAACAAGCAACAAAGCTGCATTCACACACATCCAGAGCCTGAATATGCAAGTGTTCATTTAAAACAATATTACTCAATTCAAGTAGAAGTACAACGTATTGGTCCAATAAATGACAAAAAACCCCCAAAAAGTACTTTGGGAAACATCAACTCAAGTAAGAGTAATTGTAAGAGTCTGAGCATCTGATTTAAAATTTGAAGTAAATGTAATTTGAAAGGAGAAACATTAAATAATGCACAAACAGACTACAACAATGAGAAAAATAAATCACTAAATGTGCCAAAAACACAAATGTTGAAATTGTTTCATTTAAAATAAAGATTTTGTCAAAGATTTACTCACAAAAAGTAACCAAAACTTTTAGGTAAATAAGAGAACCGTTACACTGTACAATAAATGCCTAAAGTAGGAGTAAGTATGCAGTTTAGAGTATAATGTTATTAAAAGGATACTCAGGTAAATGTAACTGAGTACTACACATCTTTGCACACATCAAGTCAAGGACTGAACCTGGACATGAAGTATCAGTTGATGGGGTTTAGGAGCAGCGTCAGCAGGTTTATCAAATGTCCAATCGCAGGTTCATTGAACCAAAGAGCAGGCTCCGCTTGAAGGTTTTATTGTGGTTTTCCTTGATTTAGCCTTTCACCTACAAACATGTGACTGGAACTTTTGACAAACTTAAAATATTGACCTGACTTTTGTGTATCCTGCTCAAAAGAGCATATCATTGTTTAAAACAGCTACTAATGTGTAAAGAAAATTGATCAGCAGAAACAAAATTGCCCTTTTTAGAAAACTGACAGGTGTGCTAAATTCTTTATTTAAAAGAATTTAAATAATTGTTCAAACGTTTTATATAGAATATAAAAGTCAATACACTAACCAGCATTTGTTTATGATTTGAATTTTGTTTTTCATGGTCTACAAAGAGAGCAAGCCAGTCAGATGTTAATCAGGTACTCATCAATGATGAGGGAGCTGCATGTTTCAGGTTTAAGCAAATAGATTAACAAGACAGGTTAGTATCAGGAAACTCCTCCCTGAGGGAAGGGCTCACGCAGCTCAGAGCATCTTAATATCTGAGCTCCCAGACCAGGTCTGCAGATTGATAATGACTTTCGGACGAAATGTCTTAATTTTCAAAACAGTCCCAATGACTACACTTGTTGGAACACTCCTGAATTAGGGATTACATGATTTGTTTCTCAAGACTTTAAAAAACAAGGGTTAGGGTTAATTGTCCCCCGCATGTGTCTAACAGCCTGTTGCCATGGTTTTGCCCATGACACAAAGGTGTTTACTTGAACAGGATCTGTCCTTTACATTACAGCGCCTCGTCACATGAGTCTGTTGTATCAGAGTTTCAGCTGCTCGTTCTGGGCCACGGCTTCTTCACTTAATCATCCTTAACCTTCCGTCTTCTGTCCCGCACGCACAATCGCCGTAATACACACCACCAAACACCAAAGCCACGACCTAGACTAAAAACAGGAAGAAGTGCTTCACTGGGTCAAGACAATGTAGAAAAATTCTAAAAAAAACCAGACCTATGCTTGAACAATTCAAACTTTACACACAGTAGTCGACTAAAGAAATGAAGAAAAAAGTCTACAAGAGACAGGCCTTGTGCGTCGATCAGTGGACTAAAACGAGAAGATGGCAAAGCTCTCAAAACGATGAAGCATCTCTATGATCTACTCTAACCGCACTCACATTTCAGTCTGTGCTCCAAACCGCAGTCAAAGCTCATCAATCCTTGCCCCTGGGCTCCAAAGTGGTTTCAGTCAATGTATTCTTATTATTGTCCATCCATGTGTCTCTGTCCGTCCAGGTTGTTTATTGGTTTCTTTATAAGGATTCCCATTAGCTGTACTCGAGGGCTAATCTTCGATTGAAATAGTCATAGTAAATTTTGCCCTAGTTTACAATGTGATAGGTGTGACTTTGCATCTCCTTATTGGGTTACAAATACTAGTTATCTACTGTTTTTAGTCAAATATATAGAACAAAGACATTCATCATGGTCTAGTTAATCTGCTGCCATAAAGCCAGAGAAAATGAAGTCAGTCAGAGCTCAGTCCAAACACGTGTGACATGTGAGAAGCCCCTGAGGCAAGATAATTAATCTGATAATGAAGACCCACATTACAGGTCCAAAAGCAGCACTCAGGATAACAGGGCGGGACAAAACAACTGGGCCACAGTCAAGGTCAAGGGAAAGAAGCTGGAGTACTTTACATTAAAGATAATAATAACCAAGTCGACGTGGAAGAAATGACTGAAATAATGGTAAATATGAAGCACAAAAAGTGGCATTTTCAAAGGATAGATCACAAACTGAATATATCATAAGACAAATGTTAAAATTATCCAAGGCAACGCTTTTATTTTATGAGATTTTGTATTTTACTGTTGTTCATTGTTTTTTTGTTGCCAAATCACATTCCTTTAGTGCTTACATAAAGTGTTTACTCAAGTAAATGTAAGTAGATGTGGATCCAGATGCTCCTCAACTGCCTGGAGAAACGGTCTCTACTCCAAGGCAAGGCAAGGCAAGTTCATTTGTAGAGCACAATTCGTACACAAGGCAATTCAAAGTGCTTCACATAACAGGAAAAAAATGCATTAAAATCACAAAGAAATGGCAGAAATCACAAAACCCTTCATTTAAAAGTGCCATTTTCAGGCTATCCGTCAAATAGTTCAAGACATAAAAGAGAAGAGTGCAAAGAAAAGCATTTCAGTCATATGCACAGCCAAACAAAACAGTTTTTAGTTTAGATTTGAACATTGCCAGAGTAGCGGCCTGTCTCACATCCTCAGGAAGACTGTTCCAAATTTTAGCTGCATAAAACTGAAACGCAGATTCCCCATGTTTAGTCCTGACTCTGGGCACCAGCAGAGGCCGGTCCTGAGGTCCTCAGAGTCCGAGATGGTTCATGTGGCACTAACATGTCCGAGATGTACTTTGGTGCTAGGACATGGAGAGACTTGTATACAAGCAGAGCTGCTTTGAAGTCTATTCTCTGAGCCACAGGGAGCCAGTGCAGAGACCTGAGCACAGGACTAATGTGATCATACTTCCTGGTTCTAGTCAGGACCCGAGCAGCAGCGTTCTGGATGTACTGCAGCTGTTTTACAGCTCGTTTGGAGAGGCCAGTGAGCAGGCCGTTACAGTAGTCTGATCTACTAGGGACAAACGCAAGGATAAGCCTCTCCAGGTCTCCAGATGAACGGTTCTTCATCAGCCTCGAAGAGAACTGGTTCTCCTCCTGAGTGGGTCCAGCTCCATTGTCTATCTGCAAATTGAAGCAGGTCCGCTTGTTCGTCCGAGGGAGGGGTCTCTCTTTCACTGTGGAACTTCTCGAGGTTTCTACTTTTTCCCAAAGAGGTTTGGTAGTTTTTTCTTGTCGAGAAGGAGTGTCTAAGGACAGGGGAGCTTGGGACATCTGTCCAAGCTAAGGACACGGGATGCTGGGACATTGCTAAATTCCTATGAAGGGCGACTGTTGCCCTTCGAGGCAATGGCTGTTATGATTTTGTGCGTTACCAAAATAAATTGAATTGAATTGAAGTACAGCGTAAATACTACCCACCTTTGCAAAGTAAGGCATCAGTGGTATCCAGAACACAACACGGCGACATGTCTCAAGGCTTTATGTTTGAACTTTTTTGTGTATTGATTGTCAAACAGCTTATCAATTCAACTTAGAAGTATAAATCAAGTTGCCTGATGGGAAAGAAGCTTCGAGAAGTCACTGGATTTGACCCAGTAATAACAGCATGTTTAGGATCCTTTCAAAAAAACAAAACTGTTTTAATGTTGTTTTTATGATTTCAAGCTCTGATCTTATGACACCGCGGCCAGCATAGAGCCTAGCATATGTGCTGCAACCCGCACAACAAGAAACGGTTAAATTTTGAGTCTAGCAAGTAGGATTTTTGTTTCTTTCATTTTTTATTTCAATTTATGTATTGTATTTCGATTTTTGCTAAAATGTACTAATTTACAAGTTCGATACATCCGTTTTAATTCATTTGTTTTGCAACTTTTACTAGTATCTGTATCTGTGTAAGTTTTGCCATTAGTTTTTGTGGTTATGCAACTAGTGCTTTGTTTTTGCTCTTTGCCCGTCCGTTATAAGGTCAGTGCATTACTGAATAAACTGCCCGGCCCACTCAGTCAGCGCTGACATTAAACCTGAACTTAAACAAACAGAGACAGTGACATCAGCAGCTCCTCTTCGCCTCATCAGCAGCTCCTCCTCGCCTCATCAGCAGCAGCAGCAGCGTTAGCTTCAGGCTGTGGTGAGTATGGTTTGTGTAAACACAGGGTCGCTCCGCTCTTCCACGACAGCACAGCCCTTTCCAAACACCGAGGAGCCGCATTTAATCACACGTGTTTATTCACCTGCTGTTTAGAGAGCTCAAATGTGCTGACGGGACAGGCCCAACACCTGACACTAACGCCCAAGTCTAAGATCAGGATTTGAGCAGGACTCCAGATCCCCTATCATCACTGGAGCCTTTACAGGAATCACAGAGCCGTTAGTCAAAGGCAGGTTACATTCAGACTGTGCCCTTAATGAGAGTTTGCTGAATAAACAAGTATTTGTAAAGTGCTGAGTCAAACGTTTTCCTCGACCTCAGTGTCTGGACCAGGCAATGGACTGGTCAAATTGCCGTTATTGTGCATAGGTTATGTTCAAGTATAAGTTGAGCAGAGATCACTGTGTTTACAGGCTGAGCTCAGTCAGATATAATATTAATAATTGTTGGATGGAGAGTCTGACTGGACGCTTATCCGGAGAAACGCGTGTAAACAAGTTTAAGTGAATAGTCGTTCTGATGAAACCTAGCTTGATCTGGAGATGAGTCCCCAGGAGCACTGTGTACATGGGTACGTGAAGTATACCTTGACCTTAATGCTTACACTGTATAAGAGGTGATCCGGTAGCACTGAGACCCTCATCAGTCTTTCCTAACCCGGAGGTCTTTGGAGTGGTTTCAGATTTTCAAAGAAGATGAAACTGAAAAGCATTTGAGTACAAATATTTTGTGTAGAAACATTTACACGGATTTTGGGGCAATATCATTAAAATGAGAAAATATATAAATTTGAAAACATACTACTATAGTAAACAGATTTAGTTGCCTGGTACCTGAGTTATGGGGCAAAAAAGGGGACAAACCGCTGACAAAATTAAGGACAAACTAATACACATCCAAGCAAATGCCTCTTAAAATCTAACATCATTATTAAACAATACTTTGTAATCAATGGTTCATCATTGAAACTGAAAACAGTTACATTTAAAAGAATGTTTTGCACAAAGATGTCCCGCAGCGCAGATCACATCAGACATGGAGTTTGCATGTTCTCTTCATGTCTGTGCAGGTTTCCTCCAGGTACAAGTTTGCCCTGTAGAGGAGATTCTAAATCTGAGACTATCTTGAACAGTCAATGTAGTTTGATAAAGTGATGAATTAATTCATTAAAGAATTTGATTAGAATGTGAATCCACCCTTAATGTATTTTCAGATTTGAAGTTACTCTACTTACTCTAAGCCGTGTTCAGACCACGGCGGCAAAGCGGCCATTTTACAGTCAAAGTCTATGTGGACGCGCGACCTGCGAATCCTGCGTTTTTGCGGCGCGAATCCTGCGTTTTGAGCCGCGGACACGTCGCGACTTGGCCGTTTGAGCGGCAGCCGCTCTGGCCGCAGAAAAGTTGGACAAAGCTGAACTTTTTTGCGGCAGACGCGGCGCAGTAACCAATCAGAGATTACGCTCCAGTGACGTACCTACGCACTACCCGGAAGACAGTGACGTACGTACCCACTACCCGGAAGACAGTGACGTATGTACCCACTACCCGGAAAAAGGACCAACACAAACCCCGGACCTTAAAAAGATCAGCCAGATGCAGCAGCGTGCAATATGTGCGTCCGCGGTGTGAACGGGCCATTAGAATTGTAAAGTTCTCTCTGTTTTTGTCAAAAATGAGTTATTCACATTTTCTTGTTCCTAAATAACTTCTGTACACTGGATCAAGATTTTGTAGGATTTGGTGCTTTTTTTCCCCGGCTTTATATGAGAAAAACTTAATTCCCCAGTTCAGTTGTTCTACATGAGTCAGCACTTTAAACCTCAATATCTCAGAACTACCCAGAACACAGATAGTGGCTCTAATGTTCTATCAACAGCCCTGCTAATGCACAGACAAACAGGAAAGCCACACAATGAGCTTGTGGTCGCAGTAACAGCGACATACACGCACTTAGACCACAGCTCTCGTGCCAGCACTCCTTTAACGTCCTGTAAATACACTTTCCGCTGCCTGGTCAATGGCACTCTTCTTCTTACAACCTCACCAAAGTACTGCAGGTCCTCTTTAGTGCAGTGGCATGTGTCGCTGTCACAGATCCGGTTACAGCGCGCGGACACGGACTCGTTTAGACCGGAGACTGGACACAAGCCGCCAAATGCTTTAAGTCACGGTTATTTTGTGGCTCGTGTTGCATCGATTACGGCTAGTTAACATAGTGTGCCTGTTCCTTTGCGGTACAACCTATTTTGAAACAGACGTCACGTTACGATATGGTCAGTTTTCACACAGTATTATTGCTCAAGTGAGTACTGTACATGGACATATAGTTGTTAAACTTGGATTGCAGAAAATATACTACACAACATGGTTTAAGAGCTAGTAAGTAGGTTTCCATTGGCAAAAGAGTTCAAAGTTAAAAGGGGCAAGGTACATAGTGTTCTGTTTATAAAATGTAGAGATAAACATTGAATTACTTTGTAGATTAAGTTCATTCCGCAAATATAGAAGGCAATGTCAAGAAAGTGATTTGCCTTTAGATAGAAAAATATGTATTATTAAAATAGTAGAGTTAAAGCAGCATTGTTACATTTAATAGTCAGTAAAAGGGTTCAACAGCATTTCATCACATGTTATGGTTTTTGTAAAATGTCAGCAGGACGATTATGACAGATTAGCAGGCAACTCCTTTAATGACAGAGACTTGAATTGCAAAACTACGAACACGTTTTCTAAAGTTGAAATAACAACATAATTTTGTAACTGTGTGAAAATAATGACTGAACTGAACCCTGTTGTCATCTGTCCGCTGTCGATGGACTGTGGCTGATGAAGAGGACGCACCTTCAGAGACCGGCCCGGGAGGAAACGTCCCCAAGGAAAATAGTGTCTGTCAGAACAGGCGGCATCGGGCGAGCCGGAAAAGAAATAATGTGTTTATTTGACAATGCATTCACTTTGGGGTGATGACACGTTTTCTATGCTTATTGCCGCTCTTATGTTTCACATTTGGTATACAGGTTAAAGAATATCTCCCTGAAAGTTAAAGCTGCACTATGAATGTTCCACAGTATGGCATTCAATTTTGCTATTTTGCATGGGTTACATAACAGGTGTTTTTATGGCTCAAAATAACCCTGGAAAGCGTATTTTCTCACTGAGGCTCAGGCTCGCCTTACCGCAGCTCTGACCTGAACATTCCACGCAAAGCAATGACATCTCCATGGAGACAAGCAGGGGGCAGAACCTCCACCAGAAAAGTTACATTGTGCACCTTTAATTTGATCATTTTCATTCTCACTGTCAAGGTAAGGTAAGGTTGTTTATGTAGCAACCCCAAGGCCAGCGTCCGGGAAAAGCTCAAACCAGCACAACGTGTAACAGGATCAGGGTTACAACCATGTTGACATTTGTAGTGCAAAGAAAAACATCTCTTGATTCATTTGCAACTTTCTCTGATAGATTTTGTTCCATAAATAGTCGCGAGTCGGAGGAGTCAGGCTGAGGTCTAAGAAAGAGGAAACACAGTTGGGAGTTTGAATAAATACAGGAAACAGGCGACGTGTGTGTCTGCTCAGCGAAACAAAGGCACATCCTGTACACTTATGATAAGTATAACAAACTCTGACCCTTGGTCACATTGGGTTCAGTTATGCTTTCCAATTAAAAAATATAATTGACAAAGGCAAAAAAGCGTCTAATCTAAGGCTGCAGCCTTATTTTGTAAAAGTTTGAAGAACTATTTTGAAAAGTGTGGGGAGAATAAATTATCAGCAGTAAAGTTACTAATATAAACATGTTTGTATTACTCAAAAAGACTCAGAAAAGCCAACAATCTTACTGTGAGCGAGCTCGCCTCTCCACAGATCTGACCTGTAACTTGGCCTTATGGTGTCATCTACTTGTCTCCATGTTTAACGCCATGCTGCGGAACATTCCTGGAGACAAGCAGGTGGTGAGCCCTTCAGCTGAAAAGTTTCAAGGTGCTTCTTTAACTGTGAAGGATAAACCAATAGTTTGTGTTGTCAGTGTTTTGTGCTGACACAGTCGCTGTGCCACTGCCACAGCCGCTTATTCGACATAATAATGTCTTATAGTTAGACTCATATTCTTGCTCTACCTGCACAGCCTGTGTTAGATTTAAGTCTGTTTTTAACAGTTCTTTGTCTTGATATTTTATTGCATGTTTTTGTTTTTTGCTGTTCTTGAACTGTTTTTGCAACACTAGAATTTCACCATTATGGGACAAATAAAGTTGGTCTTTACTTTGATATAAAAATATTTTCTTATTTTTCAAGTAAATTATGCCGTAAGCATATCATAGCTGATCCTTTAGTTTGACTGATGTAAAACCATGGTTCCTACGCAAACCCGATTACAGTAAACGGCTCTAATCTGCTGACAGACAGATTCAGGCATTAAACGATTTAAACTGTCTTTGTCTGATGAATCACCTTTAAAGTCCTTTATTTCAGTGACTAATGTCCCCTGTGCAGCCACAATGAGCTTGTAGCTTGACTGACTTTCACCAACTGCAATAGGAACATGAGACCCCGGACATGCCTTTTTGAGGTTTAAGGATGTTTGGGAAAAGAGCTCAAAAATGCACACGTGACAGATCCTGCGGTCACATTTTTGGAAGTGTTGCAGTATTTTAAGAGCGAGCGTCAGGAGGAGGAAGATGAGGGCGGATTAACAGGAGAATCTCTTTCTGGATTTGAATTGCAAAACCATAAACACGTCTTAAATTGAAATCGAATGACTGTTTGAGAATATACAACTAGCTATTCATTTCAGAATGATGAGAAACTAGGACAGTTGCCATAGCGATGAACAATTCAAAACCAATTATTATGTCTTTTGATTTTTTTGCCGTGTTTCTACATTTGAGTAAACGTGCATATTTATTCACTCTTCTCTTGAGAGCTCAAAACACTCTTGAGTGATGAGTCATAAACAGAATAAAACTGTGACAAAGCAATAATATCTCCATGGAGACAAGCAGGTACCAGACCCTCAACCAGAAAAGTTAGTCCACCTTTAAGGCCTCAAATATTTAACTTTCCATACACATAAGTTATCAGTTAAACATCAGTTAAACAGGGTGAAAGACCAAGACTAAGACGTCCAAATGTAGTTTAAAACACCAGAATGATGCAGTTATTTGTCTTTAAGGAAGAAATTCAATAACATACCTGCAAGTTTGGGCAAATCCCAGCAGTCGTGAGAGAAGGCTGCTCCTGAACTGTGTCTTCACTCCTCAAGGACAATCCTAAAGAAAACATATGAAATTATAAGTACATTTTTTTATCTATTTGAACTGAATTGACTAAAGTTGTAGATTACATTAACAAAGGTTTTATATTGGGATGTTTAAGATGTTAGTTGTTGTTGTTTATATTGCCGTTTTATGTTAAATTAGTTAAAAAAGCTAGTCAATTTAGTGTAAAAAAGTCCTGTTTAAGTAGTAAATGAAACACACATTGGCAAAAGATGAAAGCATAAAAAACCACCAAACAGACAGCCAAAACAATTAATACCTTAGATATTGTGTTCAGAGTTTAACCGGCCCATGTTCCCTCAGGCAAATACATTAAAAATAAACTTAGGAGTGGTTCATTGGTGACGTTGACTTTCGGGCAAAAATATGCTCACTCTCACCTGGAAATAAACACAAGGATAAGTAGCCGACCAGGGCACAGAGGCATTAAAATACTAATACTATCCTTTTGCATATTTATCATCATCATTTCCAAATAACGTGAATTGACTTTTAATTTGAACTTTATGCAAGATGCCCATCCGTACTTAAAAAAAAAATCCTCCAAATTCTGCATAGGCAGAATGCAGACAGTTGAATCCTTTTGACAGATGGACACTAACACACAACCAAATAAATACATTCTGGTTTTAAATCAAACATTCAATACTCACACTGCATCCTGAATTACATCAAGTTTAATAACTGGCTTTCCTAAAATAAAGATTGAAAATGACAAAATCCATATTTTGTCGTGGTTTATGTTGTATTGTTGTGATGTAGATTGTTACTGAAAGTTGAAAACAAGGAGTGCATTGTATTGACAAATATAAGCAGCTAATTAACGATGAACTTTCCCCCTGACAGGGCCTTTGCAGGTACTCTATCTACATTAAGATCTTACCTGCTTATGTTTTCAGGACGACTCGAACTTTGGACAAACATTGCCCCCTAGTGGTAGTTCAAACACTCAACAAGCACAGTGAGGATTATACTGAGGCTGGGGGCACCGGGGGGCACCGGGGGGCACCGGGGGGCACCGGGGGGCACCGGGGGGCACCGGGGGGCACCGGGGGGCACCGGGGGGCACCTGTTCTATCATTTTGTTGTGAGAACAACAAAAAACTCAAAGGTTATTTGAGCGCTTTGATTGTAACAATAGGTCAGTTTGTGTCAGAATACAAACTATTATAGACACTTTAAATATCAGTAAGAAATACATTCGAAATTCCAGAATGAAGACAACAACTGGAAGAAATGTGATGTGGAACACAATGTGATTCTACACATCACAAAATATGAAACATCAAGGTGGTTTTGGCAAATGAAAACAACAGTGTGTAGAAATGTATTATGCACATTATTATACACTTTATTTTTAAGTTTTACTGGACAGTTTTTAACAGTTTGAATTGTATCTACACTACCACAGATGTATGAAATCGTTTACCACAAATTATACTTTGGTGAAGCTCAAAAAAAAGAAAAAGCACAGGAGAGAAGTTTTCTTTGTCTTCCTGGAAATTCCAAATTGTTGTTTTTTTTTCTTCTAAAATCTTCCAAAATGATGAAATATCTTAGTAAAGGTTCTATTAAAAAATATAAACGCCAGTTTATTGTCCATGTTTCAAAAACGAAGGCATAATAAAAAGCTTCACACCTCGCTGCCGAAACCCGGGATCGAACCAGGGACCTTTAGATCTTCAGTCTAACGCTCTCCCAACTGAGCTATTTCGGCGCGGATGATACATGCAGTATCAGAAAAATATTAAATACAGACACGTCAGACATATATTACAATATTTGTTGTTCTTTACACTCACAATTACAACTGTTGCTTGAAACATAAATATCAACGTTTTTATAACACCAAACTAATAAGAATGGTGGTTTTCCCCATTCCATTTGACTCCGCCTGCTCATAAATGAATTAGGTCGCTTTTGGTAACGACTAAAAATCAAAAGCGCGTCTAAAAGACGAGTGCTTGTAGCGTTAGCTTACATAAATGTGTATTTGTAATACGTCTGTGAAAGGACACTCGTAGATTTCTTACCTTTACACACCAAAAAGAAGATAGACACCTCCGCGTAGCGTTGGACACGCTTTACTGAAGTGCACAGAAGAGGGCGCTGTTGTCCACAAAAAGAAAACGCTGCAGCAAACAGCACGCCACGGTACGTTCAAATAAGTTAAATACAGATTTTCATATACTCATCCATTCTTTTCATGCACAAATAGGAGGTAAGCGTCATCTCCAACTTTCTAGCTAAATGCCTAATGGCAAACCTTTTGATTGTGATCATGATTTGGAGATAGAATAGTCTTGAAATTGGTAGATTCCAAACCTTCTAAACTAAGAATACAATAAATATGTTTATCATGGAGACAAGAGGCTTTTGTGGACTTTTGATCTATAATCATACTGGCATCTATCAATCATTTGAACTGGTCAGTAGCTCAGGCATTTGTCAAAGTCAGAGGTAATTAAATGCTTTGCCATAAATCACAGTTGCCTCAGGCTGCAGCAGCGTGGAGCCTAAGGCAGAATTAGAGTGTCTCTTTTTGCCACACTTGCTTTGAAGACTTGTATCTTAAACCATGGATTAGTTTTTATATATCACTAATTCTGATCATACATCAAAACAATTTGCGGCTCAGAACTGTAAGAATAATTTTCTCGTGCTCTGGACGTGGGCAGCAACTTGAATGGGTTGCTAATGTAGATGAAAATGTGACTCATCCAATACTGACCAATCAAAATGTTGCTTCATGCCTCCAATCAATTATAGAAATAGCATGCACATATTTTTTTCATAAACTTCTCTCAAATGATGAAGCATTCTTTTTTTTTTTATGTCCATTCTTCAACTCTATTGGAGCGTTTTGATCTGTCAGATTAACTTTAAAAAAGTTTGATTTCACAGAACAGCGGGTCACAGAACAGATGAATGGTAATTTGGTGACTCTGTGAATGAAAGTGAATTAAGGATTTCATGGTTTGGTCACAGTTTGGTCACATAAATTATTTTCAAATTGCAATGTTTCTTCTTATAATAATCACAAGACAAATAGTTCATATCATGACCTCCAAGTAGTAAATTGTCGTGCTAATCTTGTTTCTAATGTAAAGCATTTTTATTTGTGATTGTTGTATGATTGTTGCTTTTTCACACAAATCTTATGATGCCAATTATCCTTTCATCAAAATTATGTCTCCCTCTTTCTCTGTCTCTGTCTCTCTTTCTGATGTTTTGTTCCACAGCCATCCCTCAAGGTGACTTTGCTTCCTCCGTAGACACAGACACTGCAGCTGTTGGCTCTTTGTTCTGGGGAGGCCTGAGTGTGCGGACGAGAGGCGCAGCCTGCCAAAGAACCACAAAATTGGCAAAGCTGGCGAGGTGGGGGTTGATGATATTACAAAACAGCATAAAAGACAGTGATTGTCCATAGGACCATACGGTATGTTCAGAATGTACTCGTACACTCAAACGACAGACTCGTTAAGGAAATCAAAGCGTCGTCCTTAGTATGGTAAAATATGAAATATAGTCAGTTTCACATTTATCAGTACAACAATAGAACGTGCTCAGGTAGTAGTACTTCAACGGTAAAGCTCACATTATGTGAATAAAAATGTAGCTTTGACTCAAACTGTGGTTGTTCACAAATGTCTTTTGAAATTAGCTTTTAAAGCCCCACTGCGTAAGATTTCAGCAAAACACAGATATTTTGACTGCACTAAAAGCTTGCACCCTTGTTTTTTAGGGGGCCTGTCTCTCAACAGATTGGATTCGTAAAATTTTCTGTTTGTCTACATTCTTACTTTACATCTACCAATCCACAGAATGCCATAAAACTGATCTATGTCCATGGAGACGCCCGCAACCTAGAGTCTTGTGGTGTTAAAAGTGCACTAACTTTTCTAGTGGCAGCACTGTGGCTGAGTGGCTAGCACTGTGGCTGAGTGGCAAGAAGCTGGTGTAGAGCTTTATGTCTTGCCTGGGATGTTCCATTGTAAGGGATTTAATGTATCTAGTTTCTCCATGGAGACAAGCAACTCAAAACATGCATCATAGATAAACTCCAGCTACAGTAGTCCTGACCAAGCCTAGCTCAAGATCTGTAGATGCAGCTGCAGCGACCACTGCTTCTGAGGAGATGCTCCAGCGGCAATGGACAATAAAGTGTACCTTAACCTTAAAGAAGGTGACGCCAACTGGCCAAATCACAAGTCAGATCTGTGGATCTGTTGTGGTAGATTAAGATAGATTATTTGAATTCCATTCTAAGGAATGTGGTACAATAGGAAACTTTTCCCATCTTTTAAGATGTTTCTCGGCAAATTATTGCAGTATTTTAAGCACAAATTATTCAAGTCGAGGCACAACTGAGTCTTAATCAAGGTTTTTGACATGGTGTTACTTCAGAAATGTAAACTGAATGGTCTGTAGATGTTGAAATACACTAAGCGGTGCTTGCATCACCATAGCATTTAGCCCAAATCTTGGATAGTTACAAAAATGTGGGCCGTAAGACTACTTCATTCTTCTCCATGTCTTTGCATCTGTATTTGGCACAATATCCCTCCAAGAGTCTGCATTTGCTCTTTTAGTTGTTGAAGAGTAGGTGATAGATCAACTCCTCTACATTGAAATGAATAGATTACTTCCCCCACAGAGGTCCGTTAGTGGGCGTTCCCTTGGCTGCCGACTATATCTGTAACATCTCAGAGGAGACCAGCAAGTGAAATGAATTCTCCACCAGAAATGTTACAAAAGAAAATGTTTTTACTCAAGACCTACGGTAATCATTTACAAGACTGCACATCTGCATTGCCTCGAAAATGGTTTCTTCCACCCTTCTTGCTGAAAAAGTTTTGTACCCTTCGTTAGTGATTAGTTGTCACGTCATCACAGTCACAGCAACGCGAGGCATCACATTCGGCAATAAATATCTAGGGCAGCGTTTCTATATTTAGGAACTAGAGAAACAGAAAGACAAAGAGACGGAAGATGAAGAAAGAGAGGGACAGCTCGGGGAAATATGGACAGAATCAAAGACAAATCCAGACAGTTAATCCAATGGAGATGTATTGAAATAAACTGCATCGTCAGATTAGCAAACAGAGGGGAAATAAATCTACTTTCATGTGCAGTTTAAAGGCTTCTTAGGGTCAAATTTTAGATGTAACTTTGAAAATGCCAAAACAGATCACTATAGTGCAAGGCTGTGCTTTTTATCATGATATTATTTTGTACCTCTGAAGCTAGTAAATTATGTTGTTTGCTTGGTTAATCTTCTGTTAGGCGCTCAAATGAAAGAGCAATGCAGGGATTCTTACGTCATTTTCAGTAGTGGTCTTTAATGTTTGCATTTTTTGGGGTAAATATGTAGAAAAATGTAGCTAATCGTACAGTATGTATTATTGACAGAGATGCAACTGCACAGGATGAACAAAGGATGACCAAATCTGTCTGTGTGGGTTTCACGTCTCGCTAGGAACCAGAAGGAAGCAGGTACCAAACATTCGCCGGCTCACACGTCCCAGTGGCGAAGGCTCACACGTCCCAGTGGCGAAGCCTGAAAGCCAAGTCCAGTTGAGTGAATTCTAGTGGAAAAGGCCAATTAGTGGTTTTTTTTTTAATCGTTGCAAATTCAAAAGCCTAGTAGTGGTTCAGTAATGGAGTGTTTACCTGTCACAATAATCATGTGTGTATTTTTGTTGCAGTAGTGAGGACACAATGTAACACAAAAAGAGTTATGGTCAAAGTAAATACTTGTGTGTTTAATTCTGGCATTGATGGGGCTTTATTTAATCAGGATGAGATTTGGAATCTGATTTTCAAGGCGTCCAGCCCCCAAAAGAGTCCTTATTGTACACGTTTTGTTTCAAGTGGTAGGGGAAACTGTTAATATCAAGAGCAAACCGACATGGACGCAGGGAAACATTGTTAAGAAAGTTTGTTGTTGGAAATCGAACCAGGGATCTTTTTGCAGTGAAGTGGAGCTGTGCCTTTATGTTCTGTCGCCATAGATCAACCTTTAAAATGGCCTACATTTTTAGATGTGTTTAGGCTTGAGTCTAGGTCTATATATCTTTACCCTGGTGGGAAAGGAGAAATTACTTTACGTTATGTTTCAACATGGCACAAGTCTTCAAACTATATAAATTCAGCCCCAGTGTAAAAGCAACAATAAAAAACAATTCATAAACAATTCACTCATATTGAACGCAAAAGTAAATAAATAATACACATTAACATTATTTATATCACCAAAGATTTACAATCAGGTCCATCCATCTTCGTCCGCTTATCCGGGGCCGGGTTGCAGGGGCAGCCGGATCCAAGCAGGATCTCCCAGACTTCCAACACCCCAGACACTTCCTCTAACTGGGATCCCGCGCGTTCCCAGGTTGGCTGAGAGATATAGTCCATCCAGCATGTCCTGGGTCTTCCCGGGGCCCCTGTCCAGGAGGCTCCAGAAAAGATGCCCGGGCCACCTCGCGATCTGGTGGAGCAGCAGTTCTACTCCGAGCTCCTCCCGTGCGACTGAGCTCCTCACCCTATGTCTAAGAGAGCGTCCTGCCACCCTGTAGAGAAAACTCCTTCCTGACCGCTTGTATCCGCAATCTCGATCTCATAACCTAGCTCATGACCATAGCTGAGGGTAGAACGTAGATTGGCCTGTAAATTGAGAGCTTTGTCTTTCGGACTCAGCTCCTTCTTCACGACAACAGACTGATGCAGCGACCGCATCCTTGCAGACGTGGCACCGATCCGCCTGTCAATCTCACGCTCCGTCCTTCCCTCACTCGTGAACAAGACCCCGAGATACTTGAACTCCTCCACTTGGGGCAGGGACTCCCCACCCACCCGGAGAGGGCAAGCCACCTTTTTCCGGTCGAGAACCATGGCCTCAGATTTGGAGGTGCTGATCTTCATCCCAGCTGCTTCACACTCGGCTGCAAACCGTCCAGAGCATGATGACGATCAACATCGTCTGCAAACAGTAGAGATGAGATCCTGTGGTCCCCAAACGAACACCCTCCAACCCCTGACTGTGCCTAGAATTTCTGGTCCATAAAAACAATGAACAGAACCGGTGACAAAGGGCAGCCCTGGGAGTCCAACACGCACTGGGAACAGGTCTGACTTACTGCCGGCAACGGCGAACACAGCTCCTGCTCTGGTCATACAGGGACCGGACAGCCCTGAGCAAAGGGCCCCGGACCCCATACTCCCGCAGCACCCCCCAAAGGACACCACGAGGGACACGGTCGAAAGCATTCTCCAGAGCCACAAAGCACATGTGGACTGTGGCAATCAGGTAATTATCAACACACTTCATTGAACTCAACACACAGAAATAGACTCACTTAGATAGATAACCTTTTTAATAATAGGATTTGTTCTGTTCTATACAATAACACATTATATAAATCTTATACAATACTAACCTTTCTCTATTCACATGATCAGAAATGTACAATACAGTGTACACACATAGATTATTAACACAAATACAGTTATATGTATTTCTTTACAGTAAAGTTCTTCATCACAATAGCTTAATTACTTTCTGTCCGGCAGATGATTGTGACCAAAAGAGTCGTTTGACCCAAAAACCTCGAAGCAGACACATCATATTTACATCCCTGAAAAATGTACATCGATTCACAGACGACCTTCTCCTACCTGCTTCACTTTAGTGTGTTTGATGATGAAGATAGCCCAAAGGTCGTGGAGCCCATACAAACTTTTAAAATCTATTCAAAGACTTGACAGAGCCTTTTGTTAACATACATTACACTAGTGAATAATCGTTTACAAGCTCAAATCTAAAACGCTGCAGCACTGTGTAAATGTCAATAAAACAAGATGCGATTCAGAATGGAACACACATTTAGTACATTGAAATTTATATAATACTGTGAATGTTGTTTTGACGGTATGCAAAATTTTAAAATTGAACATATTGTTTTTAGTCAAGATTGCTACAAAATGAACTGATTAAATACAAAAGTGAAAACTGTTATGTTGTAAACTTTCAAATAAGAGTACAAAGTATAATTTGTACACTTTTGTGATTTGTGATTTGAAAGACATGTCACATTGTCTGATAATTAAACCTTAAGCTAATGTTTAAAGACAGCATTATTGGGATAACTAAAAAAAAAGATATATATTTTTGCCTATCCCTATACACATTTATTATTATTATTTATTATTTATATGTGTTGGGGTCAAAACTAGAATATTTTACCGTCACTGATAAGGGCTGATCCCAACTGCAACTACTGGACATGGAAACAAAAGAAATGCTTGAGTCGTTGATATAAGCAGCTCAATTCCATTTCAATTTGATAATCGTTAACTGATTTTGCTAAACCTGGAGGTTAATGTTTTTAATCAAATGCGTAAGCTAAATGAAGAGCATTTGGTCAGAAAGGGCATTTGGCTTAGACCCAATGCTAAATAAGTCTCTTCACTCTTCATGCTGTTGGCGACGAGATGATTTTGACAAGGAAAGATCAAAAGAAAGATGAATTTTTCAACATCTTGTTTGTATTCTCAAGGTGCTGAATGGTGCAGCAGTTCTACCACAAGACATCGAATAACAACTTTAGTATTTTTGTCATTTTTATTTACATTTTACACAGTGCCCCTGCTTTTTAGACTTAGTTTTAAAGGCATTGTACCTGATTTTAGTACCTTTACAACGTTGAAAAATAGAATAGTTCTTTTTAAACTTTTTGCTATGATCCACGCGTATTCGCATCCTAATTATTCACCGTGATAAGTTTATACGCACGTTTCACAACCTTCAAACCCTGAGCGGAGTTCCAGCGTTACTTTCTGGTTTTGACCCTTAGCGTTGCTTTTACAATGTATATCTGTCCTCGAGCATGACAAATTTGATTTGGTTACAAATCAGGTACAACTCCTTTAACACATTTCAAAATGAGACTTGAAGCCCTGAGGAGAAAGACACATGAGTTTCATGTGTCCAGGACCCGACCAGCTAAACCAGGCTCTGCTCTCCAACACACGTCCCATTGTCTGCAGTCTCTCGTATCCAGAAAGCTCTAGATCCTATTTAACCAGCAGGTCCCAAAGAGAGGATCTCAGTGGAAGAGTCACATAAAAATGCCCTTTTGATTTTCATTGTGTGATAAATCTGGAGCAATATTACAGTGGCTTGTCATATACACATAGTTACAGTTTAATGGGATGTGTTTTTGTATTGCGCCTGGGGTCTCCTGATGTTTGATGAGAAGATAAAGTCCCCTCCCCTCAGGCCTCCCATTGTTTTAATCTAAATCGCAGCAGTAACGGCGCTTCTACATTCTCCGCGTTCACATCCAGGGGGTCATTGCTTAGTGATTGTGTAGTTTATTGCACATCTTCTTAGGTTTTCAGTGTCTCCCATTTCTCCAATAAGCACCCACACACCCGCAAACTGTACATGCACAAGCCTAGAAATGCACTCATACCAAAGATGGAGTGTATCAATATTAATGATGCTATTTCTGTGGTTAATTTAAAAACAAAATAAATATCATGCCTTATATTTATGTTGGAGACTTTGGAGTACAATATGGTGCATGTTTTAAATTATAATTGATTTTTTTATTTTATTTTTTGCAATTTCCTGTAAACTTGCCTGTAAATCTTGCATTTATCTGCATTTAATTATTGTTCTTTTATTAAGATATGTGCAGACTAAAACATCTTTGTAAACATACAGTGAAACATTCAGCACCACAATAATTTACTAGTAGAATTTACTAATAATAACCGAATTAAGGCATGAAAAATTAGGGGAGAGCAACCATTTATGTATATTTCGCTGAGAGAATCTGTGCCGGTAGGTACCAGTGTGCTTTCACAGAAAATGTTCAAATGCAGTAGGTGTGTTTTAATATGTGGGTTTGAGAGTGCAAGAGATTTCTGCCTCTGACTTGTAGAGCTGTGCGTTGGTAGAAGCACATGCAGGTTAAAAGTGCACGCAGGAGTAGTGATATATAAAACGGGTGCACGCAGGGAGTCCGATGGTCATAGTGCTTTGCAAGTGCTGCTGCCGAGTTGCAGTGTTGAGTGCTGCTGGTAAAGAGTAAAGTATTGAGTGTATAGTAGCTCTAATAATGTACATCTGCGTAAAAGCCCCACAGATCTCTCATGACCTTTGTAAACGCCATGGCTCTTGGTAGATCGTCACCATTTTACGATATGTTCTTTTGGAAATTCTAATAAATATCTGTCTATAACTTCTCACAAATATCCACATTCAAACTCGTGGTCTCTCACTCTCTCACTGCTTCTGTCAGGCAGCGGTCAGTCCCATCGCTGGCCTCCACTCTGGATTTTCGAGCTTTTCTCTGGCCTCCGCCCTCCACCCAAGAGTTATGAATGACAGTTCCTCCGCTCGGAGCCGGGTCCACCTGCAAAAGAGACACCACCCTTTTCTTGACCCGTGTTTTGAGTGCTCTCCGCAGCTTCTGCCTGGTAAACGCATAGAGCAGAGGGTGGAATATTGTAGTTCCATATGCCATTGCCAAAAAGCAGAGCCGGAGTCGGACCAGGCTGTCGCTGGGGCCCATACACAGAATCAGGACATTTACTGCCGACAGAGGAGCCCAGCAGCCCAGGAAAGTGGAGATGATGATCAGAGACATTTTGAGCACACGTCGCTGACGCTCCCTGCGATCTCTGTGTCTGCGCACGGCTCTTCTCAAAGCGATGATGGCGGACACTGAAGCCTGGACTCCCACAGAGGAGGCGGGCAGAGGCGTGTTGTGGGTTTGGGCCGACACAGAAGGCTGTGTGGGAGAGGCCGGTGTGGCCGGTGTGGTGGCGATGGGTGTGGTAGCGGCAGTGCTCACTGTTGTGACTGTTGCTCCGCTGTCGGACATGCCCGGGGGGAAGGAGGACAGCGTGGGTGGAGACGTGGGGGTCGGCGTGGGGGAAGGGAGGAGCGGAGGGTGAGAGGCGTTCTGGTTCTGGTTGGAGGAGGCTGCGTCTGTTGGCAGACTCAGGTCCCGCCTCTTCTGCCTCCTACAGCGGATCCTGCAGGTAGAGTCTTTGGAGCGAGAGCCCCTCATCATGTGGGAGCCAATGCGGATGTTCAGGGCCTGGAGAATCCGAGAGTATGTGAACAACATGACGACCACAGCCACAAAGAAACAGGGCACCTGCAGTAAAAGGTGGTAGTACATCGCCATGCCAGTGTAGTAGCCCTGTCCTCCCACACACAACAGTGTCCGGTTCTGCCATGCCGGGCTCAGATGGTGCGGAGGAGACGAGGGCAGAGCGGAGGGGGAGGTGGAGAATGACAGGGCTGGACCTATGGTAATCTCAGAGTCATCAAGTTCCTCTTCCTCATCTTCACCACTGGAGAAAAAGTCCCCCTCGAGGAACGGCAGAAAGAACACAGCCAGAGACACTGCCCACACCGCAGCCAATAACAGGCCTGCTCTGCGTGGGGTCAGCAGTCGACTGGCTGGGCGCACAGAGATGTCATAACGGTCCAAACTGATGACCAACACATTGACCGCAGTGGCCACACTGGTGAACGTAACACAAGCCTCATGGAAACAGCACAGAGTGGCCAGACTCCCCACTCCGCTCCCATTGGCAGGCACCAGGATGACAGCCACGGTCAGAGGCAGACAAAGAACACACACCAGGATGTCCAGCACGTGGAGGTTCACAGTGACCAGGTTACTCACAGAGTCCACCAGGTTGGACTGAGCGCAGTACAACACCAGCACTGTCAGGTTACTGCTGAATCCCAGCACCAGCTCCAGCATCAGCACTGTGGTCAGAGACACTTGGAAGCCCAGAGGGTACGGAGTGCTCCAGGCCTCGTCCGCGGCCCCTCCGCCCCCTCCATCCAGCGGGCTCGCCCCCTGCCCATCACTGGTCTCCAGAAGGTCACGGTAGCCTTCGGTCTCCATTGACCCACCTCACTGTGTCACACATAGCCTCCACAGCAGCAGCTCATGCTTCTCTTCTTTCTCCTGGCTCCAACGAGACCCGAACCAGGATGTGCTCCAATCTGCAAAACACATAATAAATAAGGTCAGGAGGTTGTAATGAGGTTTTTAACCAGGTTAGGTTGTGGAATCTTCGAAGACATGCACAACCTCTACTAAGGTGAGCTGTAGAATAATTGAATCTTTCTTTATATTGAACCTCTGAGTCATAGCAACAATACAGGAATCAAAGCTTTCAGCACTTGGCACATTTCTTTAGCAGACGGTGTTAAAAAATACAGCATCATGGCAGCTGGCCCATTTCTGTTTCATATTGCGACACAGATGTTTTCTTCCAATGATAATTTGTGAAAATCTGCAGTCTGCAAAAGACTTTTCTTTTCTCACATACTAGATTACATTGTTCCTTAATTTGAGTGGGTGGAATTTAATTAACTCTTATGCAACAATTAATTGGGTCAACATTGAAGCAAGCACAGCGTGTAGAAATGTATTACAGATGGAACAGATAAAATCTATTTCTTCTAGGATCTGAGCTGAAAAAAGGCAATACATTTCTTGACCTCGCCGGTGAATAAGCGACATTCTATTATAAATTTAAGACCAGTGCTGTTTCACCAGTGTAATTATTCTGTCGGTTTTGCCTCTGATATTGCGATGGCAGGGACACTGTGGTGCATGTCAACACATGCGGTCTGGAGAACAAGTGTGGCAGGAGTTAATAGTGCTCACTGAGGGCCGTAATGAAGATGAATGGATCAATGATGCACAGACAGTGGCATAGAAATATTGTTATTGCATTCTCTCTGTTCATCATTCTCAAAGTATGTAGTATTGTTCACATTGGTTTGCATTTAAGAGGTGGGATTGGACAGCTTTCGTGTGGGGGAATGCCGGCTAGTTGGATCATGGTTGACTTGGCTCTTTTTTGCTTCAGATAACAAATATTGAGCATACGGTAATTCTTACAGTTTTCTGAAGTCGTGCAAAGTGTCCCCAGCTTTGGTTGGTGTGGTGACCCCAGTTGGTGTGGTCACGGCTTCTGGAATTATGATTTTCCCAATACTGACAAAAAATAATATCCCAAAGTTATTTTTGCAGCCTTTCTGGACAAATATTTGAGAGTGTGACTCTTTTCTGTGGCAACTTTTTTTTTTGGACAGGCAGCGGATCTTCCAATACTATCTGCAATTTGCAAAGATGAAAATACACAAATTGCAGTTTGAAAAATGTACAGCTCTTTAGAATAGAGGACTACATTTCAAATGTTCTTTTCCCATTTCTTGGCCCGTAGGCAGGCCAGTACAGCAAGAAATGGGGATGAGACGGATGTGAACTCACGACAGGAATACTTGATCGCGAGCGGCACACTTTGTTACAATTTCTAGTCCTCCAATCTTTAAATTAAAGCTGAAGTATCCAACGTTTTTATTCTTAGAAGTAAATTCTGTTTCCACCCCAGAAAGTATACTGTAAAAGCAGAAGGTTGTGTAAAAACAGACCTCCACATGCGGTCTTACTCTTTTAACTATTTTATCTTTTCAAACTGTACTGTATGATACTTTGGAAACTTTGGGGTGAAAGCTGATTGGGCTGTTTGGGGATATCACCTGCTTCAATTTTGGAACTAAAAAAACTTATCTAAAGCTGTGCTAGTGGCCCAAAAAAACCAATGCATATGAATACTAGTGATGTATAGTGATTGAAATACCTACTTCCTTAATTCACTATTTGGAAATTAGGTACTGCAGCTTGAATAAAAGAGGGAAAAGCCAAAGTCCAAGCTGCACCTTGGAGTTGTAAATAATGGCCGTCTATTGAAAATATTCAATACAGATTTAGTCCAAGTTACATTACAAGTTACTGGTCAAAGAAAATATTGTACCTCTGGAATGCCATTGGATTGACATAAAACATCAGAAACTGAGCAGAATTACCAACAAATGCAATAAAAACAGTACTTTGGCATTTTTTGGCAATGCTCTGGTGTTATTTCAGTGATAAGAGTAGGTGGATCCACAGTCACTTTACAGATAAGGTGACTGAACGTGTGTGGACAGGCCGAACAAAGAGGTGCTACAGGTGAGGCTTTAGCGGGTCGACCCTGGCATTTTCCTCTTCAACAGCTTTTGTTCTCACCTTCCTGTCTGTCCTTTTCGCTTAGCTTTATTTCACACTTTTTGGGGATTTATTTGTCGCGTTGGTGGAGCTCGGTGTAGGACAGTGGTGAGTCTTAATCCACTAATGCGATCCGTGGGGCTTGTGGGGTGTAGGGAACATTGATTTAAAGCATCATCGATCTGCCAATTTAACAAGGCCTGAGACCGAAGGTAGACACACTCAGCGATCCTCTCTCAGACACCTGCGGTCCAACTAAAGCAGCTTCATAAACCAACAGTCCCTTTATTTATGTCTTGTTAGCACTTCTGTAAAACTTTTATGTGCTTACTTGAAGCTGTAGGATGTCAAAGTTTTTATATAGCTGCCCTCCAGGAAATGAAAACTACCACCTTTCACACCACACTGTCCAAATGGAATAATAATTTCACTGTGGTAAACATTGCCCCATAATCAATGCTGGATTATAATTAAGGATTTAATTATAATTTAAATGTGGACTATATCGTGCTTGGCGGTGGTGCACTGGTTTAAGGCGTTGCACATTTATGGGTCTTACCACATAATTAGTAGAGATGACATTCATTTCTCATGCTTTTGATCACTTGCCCTCGAGAGATGCAAGATATGAATAATCAAGAGGGTGTCGGCTGGTACCAACCCAAAGGGGCGTCTGAAATTTGATTGGCCACCCTAGCGGTCAAAGCCATATCTGACTGGTTGGCAACTGAAAACGAGCACTTTAACGCGTTTGGCTCAGTTCTCTCTTACACTGAGGCCACCTGAAAGTTATTATGATTATTCATTTTTAAAGTTAGATTCGAACTGTTCGAATTTAGAGGAGCCTGCTTTAATAAGGGTCTGCTCTATTTGCTTATACTGGACAAGAAGGCAAGGCAATGTTTAATTGTAGAGCACAATTCCAACACAAGGCAATTCAAAATCAATGGCAAAGACATAAAAGAGAAGAGTGCAAGTAAAATCCTTTATAGCTAAACAGTTAGTTTTAGTCTAGTTTAGATTTGAACATTGTCAGAGGAGAGGCCTGTCTCACATCTTTAGAAAGACTCTTCAAGTAAAGTGTTTCTGCATCATGAGCTGAAAGACCTGATCATTCTTCAAACACATACATCCCTTGTGCATATTGTGAATGTCACAGTGAAAACAATGCACTCTCTAAAAGGTTCATGATCATCAGAGCTGGTTCAAGACATTAAATCTAGGCCTGTATTAAATCTAGGCCACCCCATGGCCACCCCTGTTTCAAGGCCCTGGAGGCTGGACTGCCAACCCATCGTATAAGTGAGGTCAAAGTGGAATGGCATTGGTGAGGAAACCAGATAAATGACAGATATTATAAACATTTTACAGACTATAATGTTTATTTTTAGGTGATATAACTCCAGTTGGCATGGGCAAGCCAAGTGATCGTGTCGTAGCAACGGGCAGAGAATTTCGTGTCTATGAATGTCGATGGTTGTTTCTACCTTGACATTGTGGGTTCCGTTTGCCGAATACTCTCTCGCTTCCCATTTCATGCTTCAGCTGTTCTGTCAAATAAAATCTTTGGGCCAAAGTTCTTGCTTCTATAAAGTATTTTATAATTGCTACAGTTCTGTAACACTTTTATTTACCAGAAAACTATACTAATTAATACAATTTTTTCCTTAGAAGACAGTAGCTCCCCATGTAGGAGACGGATGTTTTGGGTCACAAACTTTCCATGGGCAGAAAAAGGTTGTAAACCACAGCACCATCAGATATTTTATTTTGTTGCATCACTGACCTCTTGTGGTTGGAGTTAATGTCTGTGGCGATTTTGCAATATGCAATTTCTAATTTGATATCACTCTTGCACATCAAAAACCACTTCTTCAATCAAAAGACCTATTGCTAAAAAGCTAACAAACCAACCAATAAAATAATCATGGCAACATTTGAAATCATTTTGTTCAAATAAAAGGGCACAACAACTTTAAACAATAACAATAATACATCGTAGAAATACAAATATATAATTTAAACATATACGACAACATGGCAGATAATAAGTGGTTGAACTCTACATAGGAGAACAGAACATCTGCTCTGCCTGCTCACATGAACAAAGTTAGTCAGGGTTATCCACAGTCACTTGACCTGGTCCTCCAAAGGAAAGCACAAGTCGTCATCTGTTTCTCTGCTGATAATAATTACAAAGGAATGACTGCTGAAATCAAGAGCCCCAAATGCTTTCACTATTTATCAGCGTCTGTATGAAGAGACGTGACTAAATTAGTACTTACGTAACTGGGTGTGAGTGAAAACCAGTTGAAGATAAAATACTTCACACATAAGAAAAGCCAGATTTTTAGGGCAAGAAAAAGATATGGCGTACAGGGCAGAAGCAGTCAAAATATGCACACTTTTTAAAAAAAACTAAGAAGATGATGGGTTTGATTCCCGGGCCAGACCAACATCACATGATCTCTCTGGGTGGAGTCTGCATGTCCTTCCTGCGTTACCATGGGTTCTCTCCGGGTTCTTTGGCTTCTTCCCACCATCCAAAGACATGCGTGTGATTATATTTAAAGGGTGGGATTGGACAGTTTACCTGTGGGAAATGCAACTTTTTCCAGCTGAACTCAGACAAGACTGAACAGTTTTTGACCCACAGGAACAAATGGTTGGCAGTCACCTCCAGTTTCTCGCGCAAAAGAAAAAAAAATCACCAATTTACAAATCTAGTTAGAAATGGACTCAGATTTGAACTCTTTAACAGTCATGTCAAATCATCAGCAGCTTTTTACCACCAAAAAAAAATGCCAAAATCAAAAGTACAGCATCTAAACCAGACCTGGAGAGACTTATCCATGCTTTTATCTCTAGTAGATTAGACTACTGTAACTGCCAGCTCACTGGCCTCTCCAAACGAGCTGTAAAACAGCTGCAGTACATCCAGCTCGGGTCCTTACTTGAATCAGGAAGTATGATCACATTAGTCCTGTGCTCAGGTCTCTGCACTGCCCCCTGTGGCTCAGAGAATAGACTTCAAAGCAGCTCTGCTTGTATACAAGTCTCTCCATGGCCTAGCACCAAAGTACATCTCAGACATGTTAGTGCCATATGAACCATCGCAGACTCTGAGGACCTCAAGGATCGGCCTCCTGCTGGTGCCAGAGTCAGGACCAAACATGGCCTGGCCTCCTGCTGGTGCCATTTCAGTTTTATGCAGCTAAAATCTGTAACAGTATTCCTGAAGATGTGAGCCAGCTCCTTTAACTAAAACAAGGAGAACTCATTTATAGCCAAATTAGAAATCTTGATCAAATTTTTTGCAATAATACCTTAAATGTAATCTTTTTAGTTTACGCAAGCTTCAGGACATTTGTGGTTGTGTAAATCTCACAATATATGTATATTTACACCCAGAGGTATGTTATCCATGGTTTCAGAGGAAAAACAATTAACAACTCAAACTAAACCCAGACAGAGCTAAGTGGCCCTGACACATTCATCTAAACTGTTTACATCACAGAATCTTCAAACTGCCAAGTAAACAAAGCTGTAGACAGATAAAAATTCTCCAACCGCTTCAGCATATATTGTAGTTTTGAGTCAGAGATGAGATTCAATGAGCATGAGATTTCATTTACTAAATAGAGTCATATCTTAATTTTACCATGTCCAAATATCAGTACTTATCAAATCATCTTTTGTGTGTGTTTCTATATTATTACATATTGGTTACCGACGCTTGAACTGTATCAATACAGTTCTGTCTGAATTCTGTGATTATGAGCCCATTTGGTCTGCTAGCCTTTGTTGTTGTTACTGTTGTGTGCTTTTGTGTAAAATGACTGAGCCGTGACTACAATTCCAGACGCTTCGCACAAGTTGTCAACAAACATCAATTTTCACCGCGAATGTGAATAAATGTCTATTTTGTGAGCGTTTGCTGAGTGTTTTGGTACGTGTCTGTCGTGTGTCTTTATGGGTGATACGCCAAAAAAATGAATCAAATTTGTTTTTCTAATATTGATCGATGTCATATTTGTATTTTATTTTATTTTGTCTTATTAAATACTTTGAGTTAGTCTTAACATAAAGAATACAGACTTTTCATCATTGCCCTTCAACTGAAAACTGATCAATGAATTACTATTTTGATTAATTGATTTTGATTGAGAAAAGGTCTTTGCATTTGACCTTTTTACTAAATGTGCCCCGAAAACCGTTTGAGGACGTGCTGATTGAATATATTTACAGACAAAATACATTGTTTGACTTATTTTATTATTTATTTTGCCATTTGGAAATCCTCTTCTGTCTGAGTCATAAAACTTCTTCTCTCTTTGGACCATGGGGCTGCTTCAGAAAACAATTCTTCTATGACTAAATTAGTTGGGGGTTTTTCCATAATTGATTTGTTGCGATTAATCAATTAACTTGTTTCAGCCCTTCCTCCAAAGTCTGCTCCAAACCATGTGCTTTTACTGACAAAGGATTGACTGTGAGCCTTTCTATTATAAAGTCAAAAGCCGACAATTAGTAATGATTGAATCTTGGTTAATTGGCGCGGCTTTACGTTCTATTATTGACAACATCAGTGATCAGAATTGTACAATAATAAAAAAAAAAAGAAAAAAGAATTGACTTGTGGTTGCAGTGGTCATTGTGGCGTTTTAATTTAATTCCTGTTTATGTTATTGTAAAATATTGATAAAATAATGTATTAGAAATCAGAAAAAGATTCATTGCCGTTGCAAGTGAACAAAATTCACTACAACAAAACAATGAATCATATTTAAATAATAGATTATAAATAATGACAAAATAATGGTATGAGCACATGGTGTTACAATAAAAACAGACTGACTCAATGTAAATACAAGCACAAACATATACATATAAACAAATTGGTACCACTTTATAATAACTACACTTTAATTTCCCTTAACAAAGCATGAGCAAAGATTGAATTCATCATGAACAAATAGTTTATTAATGTGTTGTAACTACTTAATTAAGGTTAAGGTTAGGGTTAGGGTTAAGAGTTAGGGTTATGTTGTTACTAAGCCTGAATCATTCTTAATAAACTATTTGTTCACTATGAATTAAATAAATGAAATAGTACTTTACCAGTAGTGTTACCAACATATTTACCATAACGCTGTAGTAAACGTAGCTGAATGAAAACAAACGACAGCTACAAGACATTGCTTTTGTGAGATTTTGTTGGCAGTTGGAGAATATGCAAATTGTGAGCTGGATTGACCCTTTTTGCCACTAGGTATGATTTTCCGTAAAGCAAAACAAAGCTGTTGCTAAAAAACAATACATCTTAGTGAATTCATCCGAGGAAAGCCTACTGGAGACATGTTTGTTTTTCTTTTTGGTCACTTGTATTTGTTGTCGCATACGTTTCTCTTGCTTAAAGCCCTGGTCCAGGTTAAATCTGCCATCACTGAACTAAAGTGCACTGATTTGACCATTCGAGTTGTGTTGAGAGACTACGCTCTTCCAACGCTCTTCACTGTAATCTAACCTTGAACAGATGTAAAACGATTGTGAGGCACCTTTAATATTCCCCAGCAGAATGAAATCGAAATCGACTCTGCGGACGTCGATGCGCCGAAAGGCCGTGACTGTGATTTTAGCTCACACAGCAACTTAGAGGAACGTTTTTTTTCTTTTTTTTTAAAGTAGTGCAATCAACACAGAGGCTCGGTAGGTGTTATGATTAAGTCTAATGACAGCGATGTCACTGTGTTTAATCAAGCCAGAGTAATTAAAACTATAGTAGCCTGTTTAACGTAGTGCAACTCAAGAGCGAGAGGCCGAGCGGAGAAGATTCAGGCGAGTTGAGGAGTATTTAGTCGAGGAGCCCCTTTCAGTATTGATGACCGTGACCACTTTGGCAGAGCTGGTTGTGGAGCAGACGCTTTACACTGAGCAGTATTTATTTGCAAATCTAGATAAAAAATTATGATGGGAAATTTAGGACAAATATGGACGCTTACTAGCCTTTATTTAACCCGCTGAGGGAAGGGTGGACCTGGGGTAAATTGAAAAGTATAGCAGCACACAAATCCTAAAAAATATTTACACATTCATGAACAAATAAAACCAGAATTTGCATTTAAAAGGCGCAGACAATTTTTGTAGGATTCTCTTCGAGCGAAAACCCCTGAGCGAGACCAGTTTGCCCAACCTCAAGTCCGACTGAAAGGAGTGCACAGCCACAGGAGGAGCGTAGGAACAAGCTCCTTGCACGAGCTACTGGCAAGCTATTCATATCAGAGCGCTATAACCCGCCGCGCTCTCCACAAGGGCGCACAGATCACGAGACGCGCAGATAACTAGACGCACAGCCACAGAATCATCCAGTGCGTGAACCTCCGAGCACCCAACGAGGGACACCCAACCTGGCTCACCGTCGCAGTGAGCCGACCTCGTCCGGTTGCAAATCTCAAATCCGGCAAGGGTAAAAAAAAAAAGGGGGCCAGTACCAGACGTTTGTGCACCCAACAGCACAATTACAACACGCTGGATATATTATGGAATTTTAACATCTAGGAAACTTTTTAAAAGACTTTTCATTTGTTTGTATAAATGACGGTTAAGTGATGTGGCAAACAAAAGCGTCACAATTCTTCCCCTCGTATTGATCGATCTCAAATGGGGTTCAATGGGTTTATTAATTAAAGCCTACTGTATAACATAAATGACTCTTATAAATTGGCCCGTCCCATTGACAGCAGGAGTTATTATGAGCACGTTGAAATTGAGCCACCGGGGCCTGTCCAATTTCTCCAAGAGCCTGTGTCTAGAACCAGCTCTGACTCTTGCTTCTACTATTGAGGATATGTTAGAAAATATAAGAGTACTGTGGCAGGTATTGTTATACTCCAGGTAATCTGCTGCATTGTAGCCTCGCTTTTGTGCCGCCGCTGCCTGTAGAGATTTCTGTTCTCTGTTTAGTCCTGAATAGATTTTCGCTTGGAAAGGTGTGCGCTGTCAGACTATACAAACAGGGCTTTATAAAAATGCATTCAGGTGCATTTTTATTAATGCCACTTACGGACAGAACAATAATAGAAAAATTGTATTTTCAATATGTTGTGGTAACTAGATAACATTACATCAGGGTATTATACCGTATTATACATGATTTTCTAAAGGTTATAGGTGCCATTAAAATGTTGTTCCATCAATTAAAAATAAGATGGAGTTGAGTTCTGGTCCATTTACTGTAATGTCTGTAATCCTGTTCCTTTGAGACTTTAGAAAGACACACAAGATTAATCAGTTTTATTTAGGGATTAAGCTCATGGTGCACATTTTTAATTCCATTTCGAGCTAATAGGGCAAAATTATTTGTTGCTTGGGTAACACATAGTGGGCACGTGGTATTTTAGTTTGTAGGTTTGTAGGTTGTTTACCGCGAAACAATAGCACTTTTATTTATGTTTTTTTTTTAAATTATTATTATTTCACTCAGAGTATAAGGTAAATACAGCACACTTGTATTTCCTCTTACAGCATCACTTGTAAATAGCGTGAAAGTCATATTTAGGCTAAAAATAATAATAATCTATCAACCAATCAATGTATTATTATTATTATTATTGAGAAAACAAAATATGATCTGTTTTCTCAATGATAATGAATTACAATATTAGTTTGTAGAAGTCTAAATTACAGGATGGATCATTATTTTGCGGAAGACATTCTTTTAAATAAAAAGATATGTGTATAAATAATTATATATTGAAAAACAAAACATAAAAAAATGCTATTACTGTAGATTTTTCATACTACAAGGATTTTGCTCTTCAATCCAAATTGTGTTGTTATCATCTGCAGCCCGTTCGAGACCAGGCGCTGTCACGTGAAAACCAATGGGAAAAGGTTAACCAAAGGTGTTCTGAAGGAGATGGAGATGGCCGCAGTGCTGACTCATGCCTGCCTTATAGCTGCTCTTAATGTCTGCAGTGAGACCATCGATCAAAGGCTTAATTTTCCCACTCAATTCTCCCGGCAGCGTGAAGAGTGCAGAGCCTCCAGCTGGGCAACGAGCGGCATCTTTGGCACGTGTCCAACAAACCGGCGAAGCAGCCAGGAAGAGCCAGAGACACAAGCAACACAGCAGGAGCAACATCTTAGCCCCAGCCAGACTCACTGCGCTAAAGGGATTACAGGTCATTTAAAGTGTTTTTGGGGGTTTTACGAGATGGCAGTGTTGTGTGTCGGGATAACTGGAAATAAAGGGTTGCAGCGTGCAGGGCATCTGGTTTTCCCTGCAGCAACTCGACTGATTACATCTCAGCTCAGACCAACCCGAGCCGTGCACACTGCACTAAAGGGATTACAGGTACTTAAGGTACTTCAGGTGTTTTCTGGGGTTATCACAAGATGGCAAATATGTTTCTGCCAATGGCCAAAATTTGCGTTGGCGACTAATCGTTTTATATAAGGAAAACGGGACATCAATATTATGAGTTAGCTGAAGATCTGGGAGTGAAGCATGAGCTTCCCTACATGTCTGTATAAATTGTTGTTTCTACATGAACTCCAGTCCAGTTGTAGTCTTGTGAGTGCAGTTTGGGTCAGATGGTTGTCATAAATCACAGACATACTGAAACATTTGACCAGTTTCACACCAATGTCCCCTTTAGTCGACTAATCAATCGTCAAGGCATGTCTTAAGTCGACCAAGAATTTCTTTAGTCGATTACAGTCCTAATTGTTAACTGCCCTTTTAAGACAAATAAAGTATATATAGTCTTAGTTGTGCTTTGCCCCAGGTAAAAAAAATAAGCACATGGAAGGGCATCAGGCATGTAATTAACGAATAATGATTAATTTATTCATAATGACTTTGCAAACTGGTAGCTACCACTTCAAGAAGTAGAACAGTTTTTGTTGTCGGGCTGCTCTTCGCTCCATCTAGTGGTACAATGTAAGGCTGCAAGATGTATTGTGTTGTTGCATCTTGTTTTATGTTGTTGTATGTTGTAGGTACTGTCAAATAATATTGCTGATAATAATCTGTAAATGGATTTGTGTGAGGGGGGTTGGACTTCTAAAACGCGAAAGCTTCCGCCATCCCCCTTTTCAAACCAGGCAATTTCTGTATAATTGCTGGAAATATGTGTCGTAAAATATGTCATATGCAGGTTTGAAATAAATAAATAAATAAATAAATAAATAGCAATTTGAACGGTCGCAAATAGCAAATAGCAAAGACGGCAATTATTGAAATCCTTCGCAAACAACAAAATATGTGTTCAATTATTCTGTGTAAAAGCCGCTAACGCTGTGGTTTAGACCTCGACAAACATGTTCTGAAATGCATTGGATTCAGCTCATACTTTAGTCTCCTCTCAAATGTTAATGCTGCTGGATGTGTTAAACAGGTGCACTGTAAACAGCATCCAAATGGCAAATCTAACTGCAATTACATTGTTTATCAGGTATTTTACCAAAATCATTTAGCTCTTGTACAAAATCATACAAATACAAATCTGTTGTGATTTTGGGCGTTACAAAAATAAACTGAATTGAATTGAAATACAACCAATTAGATTGGATGGATTTTTTATAAGATGAGAACAAATGGTGCAGCTCAAAGCTTTGTCCAGCTTTGTACTTAATTTGTTGCAAATTATAATCGACTTATCAGAATCAGACTATATTGATCCTCAAGGGAAAATATTAAATGACTGCAGAGCTAATAAACATCCAAGGCACAAGAAAAACACAGTACCAATCATCCACATAAAAAACAAATAAAAATCTATCTTATCTTGAAATTTAGCTAACCATAAACCAAACTATTATTTAAATTACTTTGCCTCATACTGGACTAACAGGTTGCCAGATTGCGGTTTCATCCATGCCCCGAATATGAGATGACTTTTTCTCCTCTCTGTTCCTCGCACTATCGTCTCTATGCGCTTCAAATGTATAACTAATCCATGGCTCTGACTCCCGCCCACGTGGCCACCCTCCCACGCATCTCCGCACATGCTCCGTGGACCTCTCCGTACTACAGCCTGCCGCAGTTACAAACCACAACCAAGATGGATCACTGCAAACGCCGCCAAATGACATGTTGTGTGCTGAAGGGGAAAAGCGCTGAATTTACCACATCTTTTCACATATTTTGCGTCAGATTCGTGTGTGTGAGTGGGTGGTGTGTGAGGGGGGGGAGTAAACGGCAGGTGAGGGGTGCTGATGGGGGGGCAGGTGTTGGAGGAGAGATGGGTGATGGATGGTAAGGAGGCTCGGGGTTGAACAGATGACTGACTTGTGTGCGCAGCAGAGGGGTATGTTTGCTCCCCCGCTCACAACTGCCATCTATCTTCCTCCTGAATAGTCTATCCTATAGTCTATCCTTCCCTTCCTCCTCTTTTGCTCTCGGCGCTTTCTCTCCCTCTTTCTCTCACGCTTGCATGTATCTTTTCTCCTTCCATTCCTTCTCTTTGGCTCTCCGCTCTTTCTCTGTCTCTTTCTCTCATTCCTGTATTTCTCTTTCCTCCCCTTCCTTCTCTTTGGCTCTTTGGCTCTCTGCTCTTTCTCTCTGTTCTTTCTCGCACTCCTGTATTATTTCTCTATTCTTCTCTTCCCTTCCCTTCCCTCTGTTTCACTCTCAGCTCTCTCGCTCTCTTTCTCGCACTCCTGTATCTCTTTTTTCTTCTCTTTCACTCTCGGCTCTTTCTCTCTCTCTCTCTTTCTCTCTTTCTCTTTCTCCTGTATCTTTATTTCCTTCCCTTCCTTCTTCTGATCCAAAATCCCACTCTCGACATATGTAAGCATCCTTGGCTGATCCACTGGCCCCCAGGTCGGAGGTGCGATCACAGCTGCCTCAGGTAAGTACTGCTGTTGTGTCCTTGGGCAAGACACTAAACCCGGCTTGCCCACAGTGTCTGCCCACACTGGTGTGTGACAGAGGGAGAAGTTCCTTGATGTAAAGCACTTCGAGTGCCTCAAAAGTCGAAAAGCACTACATAAATGTGAAAATGTACTTTTATTTCTACTCTCTCCTCTCACCCCTTCTCTTTCACTCCAACATGTTTCTCTTTATTTTCTTTCTCTATGTATTTCCACCTCCCTCACTTCTCTCTATCTTCTCCCCCCTTTCTTTTCTCTCCGTTTCGCTCTCATCTGTTTTTCCTCTCTCCCTCCCATGTCTCCTTCCCTTTCCTCTCGTTTTCCTCGTTTCTTTTTCTCCACCTTCAGTCAGACTCAGATTGCACTATACTATCATTATTTACAATAAATCACAGGAGGAAAAGCGGCTTGGTAAAACCAAAAAGGCTTTGGGTTTCTAGACTTGAACAGATTATAATCAGCACTGAAGCTTTTAAATCACGAGGAGTGATTTGACATTTGAAATAAAGCAGCAGATACAACTAAGATTTTATCTATTTTTGTCACATGGGCTGTTTTCCCCCAGCTATCTTGAAGGTCTCATATGTTTTACCCTCACTATCATCTTGTAACATTTAACTTTCCATTTACCATCAGGTCAAAAATAGGCCTAACCTTAACTGGAAATGAAATACATTTTAATCAAATCAAATAAATAACCACAAAGACTACATTCAGAGGGCAGTCCTATGAAATCGGAGAAACACACCACCGCCCTATAATGTTGTACTATGTAACTTTTCACCATTGAAAAGATTTTGTGGACATTGCTATGGCAAATTCTGACCCCCATAACAACACACAACAACTTATCACACTTGTTTTTCCGATCTTAATTTTGTTTTATTTTGTCTTATCAAAACCTATTGAAAATGGCTTCAAGTATTAAATTCCGGAACACAAAAGTAACAGACATTTGGAAAGTGCCATTTAACACAAAAATACTCACCTTTCTTTCTCTAAAATCTAAACTCATCTCCAACCCCCATGTTTTTATTGAAATCGGCTGTGGACCATTAATTATTACCACAAAAATTCAGAATTATATCCTTCTATTTTTATACCGATCGATCAGTCTGGTCACTCCGTAAACTCAATCAGGAACAAGCATGATCTGTCAAACATGGCTGCTTACGAGGAAAAATGAACGGCAAAAAATATTACCGGGACTGAAAAACAGAGCCAAAAAAACAGCTCTGTTAATATGAGGTGAGAGAAGTTTGATTTTGATCTTACTGACAAATGTCCAGTGAATTCCTCCGTTTCACCTGCGTCACGGAAATAAACCCATCTGATTGCACGGTACGTTTTGAGTTTGACTCGAGGCGTAACGTAAGAGGGGGGTGACCAATTCTTTACCCTTTGTAAAGAATTGAACAAGTGTGTGTTCTGGATCCCAGGCCGCATTAATTGCACAGCCCTACTCTAGAATCAGAATCAGAAAAGGTTTATTGCCATTGTCCATGAACAGAATTCACAAACATAAGAACTTGTTTTGGCGGTAAGGTGCAACATAAACCACTGAGCAATAATAAAAGCAACGTATATTCAATCCAAAGGGCATGCATTAAGAAACAATTTACAATGACTATAGTATAAAATATAAAATAGTCATTACTATGTACACAAGAATTTACAGTTAAATTTACAGTTGTAGTGCAGAAAGTGACAGTGAGTGATTGAATAGTTGCAGTTAAAGTGGCAGGTGTTTAAGAAGTGTTCCTGAGTCCAACGGCAGAGGGAAAGAAACTATTCTTGTGGCGAGAGGTTCTGGTCCGAATAGACTGTAGCCTCCTGCCTGAGGGGAGTGGTTCAAATAGTCCATGTCCAGGGTGAGAAGGGTCTGTGATCCGAGAGCCCTGGAGACGTACAGGTCCTGCAGAGATGGAAGTCTGCAGCCGATCACCTTCTCAGCAGAACGCACGATGCGCTGTAGTCTCTGTTTGTCCCTGGCTGTGGCTCCAGCGTACCACACGGTGATGGAGGAGGTGAGGATGGACTCAATGATGGCCGTGTAGAACTGCACCATCATCTGCACTGGCAGCTTGGCTTTCCTCAGCTGCCCGCAGGAAGTAACATCCTCTGCTGGGCCTTCTTGATGAGGGAGCTGATGGTGGTGCTCCCAACTTGAGGCTCTGGGTGATGGTGGTGCCGAGGAAGCGGAAATAGTCCACAGTGTGATGGGGGAGTCTGTCATGATGAGAGGGAGGCAGGGGGGCTGTGACTTTCCTGAAGTCCACGATCATCTCCACTGTCTTCTGAGGGGTTGTTGTCAGAGAACTGCTGCATCAGACGCGTATTGTAGTGTGATCTAGCTCTCGATACCGCTGTGCAAAATCCATCTCTAAACTTAAGAACTAAAACTCCACCACAATCCAAAGGCTGCTGCGTCTTCCATTTCCAAAGTGATCCAAAAGCAACTGCGAACCTTTTGAACAATTAAAACTGCGTACTCAACTGCAACCACACACACCACCACAACGCACACATCCTATTTAAAGACGGAGGCTGAAGGCAGAGCATCACTGAGGGAAGCGGCTCTAAAGTGGGCATATTAATTATCACAGCAGCCATAGATCTATGGGCAAACCGCGGTGAAGGGGATAGGCCGTGTGTGTGATAGTCCCCAGGGACTCATAATGCACTGACAGCTCGTGCAATCAAGGCAAGGCAAGGCAAGGCAAGTTTATTTGTAGAGCACAATTCGTACACAAGGCAATTCAAAGTGCTTCACACAACAGGAAAAAATGCATTAAAATCACAAAGACATGGCAGAAATCACAATCTTAGTTCAAGACATAAAAGAGAAGAGTGCAAAGAAAAGCATTTCAGTCATATGCACAGCCAAACAAAACAGTTTTTTAGTTTAGATTTGAACATTGCCAGAGTAAGCGGCCTGTCTCACATCCTCAGGAAGACTCGTTCCAGATTTTAGCTGCATTAAAACTGAAATGCAGATTCCCCATGTTATTGTCCTGACTCTGGCACCAGCAGGAGGCCGGTCCCTGAGGTCCTCAGAGTCCGAGATGGTTCATATGGCACTAACATGTCGAGATGTACTTTGGTGCTAGGCCATGGAGAGACTTGATATACAAGCAGAGCTGCTTGAAGTCTATTCTGAGCCACAGGAGCCAGTGCAGAGACCTGAGCACAGGACTAATGTGATCGTACTTCCTGGTTCTAGTCAGGACCCGAGCAGCGGCGTTCTGGATGTACTGCAGCTGTTTTACAGCTCGTTTGGAGAGGCCAGTGAGCAGGCCGTTACAGTAGTCTAATCTACTAGAGAACAAACGCATGGATAAGTCTCTCAGGTCTGGTTATGACACTATACTTTTGATTTTGTGCAATGTTTTTTAGATGGTAAAAAAGCTGCTGATGTGATTGATCTGACGTGGCTGTTAAAATTCAAATACTGAGTCCATTATTACCCCCAGATGTTCTAACTTGATGTGTAGTGTTTTAGAGCGAGACTCTGGAGGTGACAGTTTAACAATTTCTCTTTGTTTCTGTGGGCCAAAGACGATGATTTCCAGTCTTGTCTGAGTTCAGGCTGGAGAAAGTTGGTTGCATCCACACACTGATCTGTTGAATGCAGTGACAGAGTGAATTCCACTGGTCCATATTCACCTGCCGTCAGTGAATACATAGATCTGAGTGTCGTCTGCGTAATTGTGATAGGACACATTCTCGCTGCGTATCAACTGACCTAACGGCAGCTGTAGAGGTTGAACAGAAGGTGTCCCAGGATTGACCCTTGGGGCACCCCACAGTCAGGGGCATCTGGTCTGAGACACAGTTACCAATTTCGATAAAGAATTCTGTCTTCCAGATAGGACTTTAACCAGTTTAGACAGTGCCAGTGATGCCCACCCCGAGTCCTCTAGTCTTCTGTAAGAGGAATCCCCATGATCGACAAGTGTCCAAAAGCAGCGGACTCAGATCTAACAGAATTAAGACTGAGGCTTTGCCGCGTCAGGTGTTCAGGTTTGGATAGTCATTTGTCAACCGTTGACAAGAGCGGTCTCCAGTGCTGTGATGAGGGTCTAAAATCCTGACTGGAAAAATCAAATGAAGTTGTTTATTAAGAGGAAATCAGTAATGCTGTTGGTAAATCAACCTTTTCATAAGGACTTTGCCCCAAAATGTGCAGATTAGAGATGGCCGGTAATTACTCAGTTATGGCATCAAGACCTGCTCTTCTTTAGGAGAGGCTTTATCGACCGCAAGTTTTCAAAGACATTGGAATGTGTCCAGATTGAAGCGACATGTTTAACTAATTGAGTGGAGTGGTGCTGACACAAACTGTTCAGCACCAGGACTTTAGAATCTGGGTCGGAACACATCGAGGCAAGCATAGTATGAACTCAGGCTGGTGATGATCTCCTGGACAGTTTTGTCAGTTACAGGTGCAAAGTTGAGTCAGCTCTAAAGTGTGTAGGTGGTTTGAGGGTTATTTTTTTGCATTTGTAGAAATGATAGCATTTTTAATGCCCTGAACTTTGTCCATTAAAGAATTAATGCAAACTCATTACGACTTGTATTGAAATCAATGTGTATGGGCCTCTGCCGCTCACTTAGACCTCTGCTGCTGAGCAAATGAGAAATAACTAAATGTGAGAGGATTTGAATATTATTGTTTTGACGCAGATTGCATGATATTTAGAAGGGGATCGTACCAAACACTTTTTTAATTTAACAAAGTTACATAAAATATGTTGTTAACTTTAATGTGACGTTAAAGAAGTTATGAAAAGCACTTATAAACTCATCGCGGTGAATAATTAGGACGCTAATTAATGATAAGTAATAATTAACAAGTTGTCTGTAAATCAACAAAAATCTGGTTTCATATAACAATTAACCTGGCTCACAACCAGAAAGTATCATGGCAAAAGCCATCGGGACGTTAAAAGAATAAGTCACACTGATTGGTCGATAGCGTCTACAACGGCTTAAGAAATAGAAAACTCTAAATTGTGTTAAACCCAGTGTTCAGAAAAGTACAGTCGTCTTCTCATCCACAATAGTACAGAAGTGTCATTGTGTACAAGATGAAGTACGACTGTCAGCCATGTTTGTTTTGACTTTCCCGCAAACCACAGTGCTGTTCTATGATGGTTACAGTCCCGCCTGCAGAGGCCTAAATGCCATGTGATTGGCCCATTTACCACTTTGTGGACTGCAAATTAAATTAACTCTTACAATATTCTAAAGTGCTACTGTAAAGGGTATTATTCATTTCACTCCACCCGTGGTAGGGGTGAGCTGCTTCTGCTGCTTCTGCTTCTGTAATCTGGAGTTGACAGGGATGTGAAGATTAATTGTACTTACAATGTTTTTATTTATTGACCTTTATTTAACGCAGGAAAGTCCCACTGAGATGTAGCATGTCTTTTTCAGGGAGTCCTGGCCCAGAGGGGAGGAGCCTATTGCACATGTTTAAGGTTAAGGTACACTTTATTGTGTCCATAGGGAAATTTGTCCTTTGACCCCTCCTCAATGCCGTTGGGAGTATCTCTTCAGGAGCAGTGGTCGCCTAGGACCCCTCTCTAGATCTTTGTGCAAGGCTTGGTCAGGACTATACTTCTTTATTTATTTATTTATTTTTATTTTTGCCCATAGGCTTTATTGAGTAATTGTGTAATGTCACAGTGTAATGTGAAATTGGGGATGAGAGAGAAAGACATGCAGTAAATTTGTCAGAGTTGGGATCGAATCTCACAAAACACACATGGGGGAAACCGGAGTGGCCGCGCCTTCTTTGCTGTGAGGCAAGAGATCTTACCACTCTCCACCGTGCCGGCCGTTTGTAGTGGAAACCTACAGAGATACGTGAGGAAATATGCAAACTCCAAACATAAAGACCCCGGGAACTATATATATAATTATATATATATATATATATTATATATAATTGTATATATATATATATATATATATATATATATATATATATATATATATATATATATATATATATATATATATACATACATACATACATATAATGTAATATAATGTAATATAATACATCTGAACATGTCCACTACTCAAACTTGTTTTGAATTAAAGTCTTTTTAAATGAAAAAGATGTCCTTTTCTCGGGTCTGCTTCTGATATAGCCAAAACGTGTTCAGCCAATGAACCCTAATCAAGGCTGCCTTTTTTTAAAACAAGTGAAAATCAAAGCATTGAAGCAAAAAGGCAGAGCAACTTGAACAGTCCTTTCTGAAGATGGGAAAGAATGGCAGTGATTAGCGATCATTTTGCTAACACAATAAAAATAATTTAACATTGTATTTCTCTTCCACGATGCTTCAGGTGCTCTCAAAGTGATTGGCCATGATTAGAAGCACCCATTTTTCTGTGATCAGAAGGAGTTGATGCTCTGAAAAAGCCACAAATGCCAAAGTGGAGGAGCAGGTGGGAATAAATAGCTGAGAGAGTGGTGCAGTGTCGCTGGTCACTTGAGCGCTGCCCTTTCTGTATCAGACAGACAGCTGCTCCACTGATAAAACGCCTGCTCTTTTCTCTTCTGAGAGACACTTGACCCGCCAAAGCAGGTCACGGCTCCATGAAAACTGAGAGGATTGGAAGTTTGGTCACATAATTGGATATGCAAATGTACACTTTTCATCTTTGAAGGCATTGAGCTACATCATTAGGTGAACTTAATCATTTGAGGGATTATATTCATATTCTATTATGGAACATTTAAAACATTAAACATTTACAAACATTTACAAAACCCTTCTGGTTTCTCATGCAAATTTAAATACAAAGTAGAAAGAAGATTTAATCAAGCTCTGAACATTGTCCAATGTCCATCATGTAGCGATATCTTGAACATTTCTCTTATAATATTTTCATAAGCTGACCAGGAAGGCTCTTGCCTGTTTCACGACTGTATCTATGACACTGGATAGTGATGTTAGTTTGGGAACTGACAATCAGAGGTGTTTAGAGTCAACTATGTGACAACCTCCCCTGCTTTGATTAAGGAAACCCCCACTGCACTTCTCTGGGGTGTGGCTTAAGTTACTTTAGGTTAAGGTACACTTTATTGTTGTAGGGAAATTTGTCCTCTGCATTTGACCCATCCTTCAATTCCTCTGGGCCTCTCCAGGAGAAGGGGTCGCTGCGTACAGCACCCGGATCCATCCCCAGGTCTTTGTGCGCGGCTTGGTCAGGACTACCTTCATCGGACGATTTGAACTTGTGAATGTTTTGAGTTGATGGGGGAAAACGGAGTGCCCGGAAACCCACTCAGACACTGGGAGGAATATGCAAACTCCACACAGAAATTAGAAAAATCTATTTCTTGGAAAGTTATAACAAAAATTGCATGGTCCTTTTTGGCTTTTCTGGAGATATCTCAGGCAAACAAAGATCATAATAGTTCATATTCTGGACAGGTACAAGAACTGGAGACCACCACTGTTTATGACAGGTTGTGGCAGTATTGGATTAATGAAGAAGGTTCCATAAATGAATCTGGAGTCAAATCAATAAGTTAATTTCTCAGTCACTGCAGCTCACAGGAAGATTCAAATTATTCTGAGATAAAAGCAATAAGAAAAGACTATGGACTATTTTGTGCGATTAAGTATTATAATCAGTCCCTTTATAACCATGATCCACTTAACCAGAAATTAACCCAGATCGAATGCCAGAAATATAAAGGTTCAGCGGTCAAGTGGCTGAGTAAGTGAGACTACTGTCAGAATGAGAGCTCAAGAGTAGAAAACATTATCTGCTGGAAAAGGACCGCACCAGGTTAAAATGATTAAGCTATTCCACTGTAGAAGGCAATTAGGGCTGAATTAATGCCATTTATCTCCAGCAGACAGGACGTCATTGGCCAAGTGGAGAGAGCATGACTGCAGGCATCTGTAGCATCCTGGACTAATCACTGACGAGGCCTCGGCAAACGAGCAGAGGTGAACAGACAGAAGAGAACAGATATGAGCAGAGAAGAACCGATATGAGCAGAGGAGAAACCGATATGGGCAGAGGAGAACTTACAGAGAAGAACCGATACGAGCAGAGGGGAACCAAGATGAGCAGAGAAGAACTGATATGAGCGGAGGAGAACCGACAGAGAAGAACTGATATGAGCAGAGGAGAACCGAAATGAGCAGAGGGGAACCGATATGAGCAGAGGAGAACCAAAACAAGCAAATGAGAACTGACATGAGCAAAGAAGAAAAAATACAGGAAGAGAAGAACCGACATGAGCAGAGGTGTTCTAACACAAGCGGAAAAGACCCGAAACAAGCAGAGTGGAACTGTCATGAGCAGAGTGAAACCGACATGAGCAGAGGTGAACCAACATGAGCAGAGGTGAACCAACATGAGCAGAGATGAACCGACATGAGCAGAGAAGGACCGACATGAGCAGAGAAGGACCGACATGAGCAGAGATGGACCGACATGAGCAGAGATGAACCGACATGAGCAGAGAAGGACCGACATGAGCAGAGAAGGACCGACATGAGCAGAGAAGGACCGACATGAGGGCAGGGGACCGACATGAGGCAGAGAAGGACCGACATGAAGCAGAGAAGGACCGACATGAGCAGAGAAGACCGACATGAGCAGGGGACCGACATGAGCAGAGGACCGACATGAGCAGAGAAGGACCGACATGAGCAGAGAAGGACCAACATGAGCAGAGGACCGACATGAGCAGAGAAGGACCGACATGAGCAGAGGACCGACATGAGCAGAGGAGGATTGACATGAGCAGAGTTGTTCTAAAAAAGGGGAAAGAGAGAAATCGGCCAAAACACGCAAAGGAGGACCGAAACGAGCAAAGAAGAAATACAGGAAGAGGGGAACCGACATGAGCAGAGGAGAACCAATACACGCAAAGGAGAACCGAAATGAGCAAAGAAGATCAAACACACAGGCACAAGGCGTCACCAACACATGGCTCCAGTCCTGGCATCACTGCACTGGCTTCCAGTTCTCCACAGAATCACTTTAAAATGTTCTTTAAATGGTCTGGCTCCGTGTTATTTGCGGGAGTAATTGTCCCACTATGTTCCTGCTCGTACCATGTGGTCCTCCTCTTAGCTCCTCCTCTCAGCTCCTCCTGGATGTGCCCAGGTCAAAGCTAAAAAGCAGAGGGACCCAGCTTTCTCTGTGTCGGGGCCCGGGCTCTGGAACAGGCTCTGCATGTTAGAGCTGCTGAGACACTAGAGCTGTTTAAATCCTTGTTAACCCGACACAAACAGAGAGGAACCGACACAAACAGAGAGAAACAGAGAGGGACCAACACAAACAAGAGAGGGACCGACACAAGCAGAGAGGGACCGACACAAACAGAGAGGACCGACACAAGCAGGAGGGCCCGACAAAAACAGAGAGGGACCGACACAAGCAGAGAGGGACCGACACAAGCAGAGAGGAACCGACACAAACAGAGAGGGACCGACACAAAACAGAGAGGGACCGACACAACAGAGAAGGGACCGACACAAGCAGAGAGGGACCGAACAAACAGAGGAGGGACCGACACAAGCAGAGAGGACCGACACAAGCAGAGAAGGGACCGACACCAAGCAGAGGGAACGACACAAAAGAGAGGACCGACACAAACAGAGAACCGACACAAGCAGAGAGGGACCGACACAAGCAGAGAGGGACCGACACAAGCAGAGAGGACGACCACAGCAGAGAGGGACCGACACAAGCAGAGAGGACCGACACAAGCAGAGAGGGACCGACACAAGCAGAGAGGACGACACAAGCAGAGAGGGACCGACACAAGCAGAGAGGGACGACACAACAGAGAGGACCGACACAAGCAGAGAGGGACGACACAAGCAGAGAGGGACCGACACAAGCAGAGAGGGACCGACACAAGCAGAGAGGGACCGACACAAACAGAGAGGGACGACACAAGCAGAGAGGGACCGACACAAACAGAGAGGGACCGACACAAGCAAGAGACCGACACAAGCAGAGAGGGACCGACACAAGCAGAGAGGGACCGACACAAGCAGAGAGGGACCGACACAAGCAGAGAGGACCGACACAAGCAGAGAGGGACCGACACAAGCAGAGAGGGACCGACACAAGCAGAGAGGGACCGACACAAAGCAGAGAGGGACCGACACAAGCAGAGAGGGACCGACACAAGCAGAGAGGGACCGACACAACAGAGAGGACCGACACAAGCAGAGAGGGACCGACACAAACAGAGAGGGACCGACACAAGCAGAGAGGGACCGACACAAGCAGAGAGGGACCGACACAAGCAGAGAGGATCAAGACCTAAAAGTAGTCGAAGTCTAAAAGTGTTGAAGTGATGTGCAAAATACAGATACAAAAGTTGAGATCTGCGAATTATGAACATAATGGAAAAGAACATAAATGTTGAAGATAGTAGAAGTAGTTCATTGCCTAAGGCCCAACATTAGAGAAGGCCATCTCACATGCTGCACACGTGAAGTTAGTGTACAAGTACATGTAACTAAACTTTTACTAAAGGGCAATTGTAAAAACCTTTCAAATATTGATATCACATTATATTTCAATTAATAGTTTTCTATACTTCATCAGCATTGAGACTGAAATGTTGGTATTGTTTTGTGAATTACTATTAAAGATTCTCAGTTTAAAACTCCAAATGTGGATTTTCTCATCTGTATTTATATTCTTTGGTAGATTTGAGAGGTTAAATCAAACGCTTCAGTCCCTGTGTCCAAAGGCTGCTCTTAAACTGCACTCGGCTCAGGGGGAGCCAGGGACCCCCGGGCCCCTTTGCCTTAAGTGCCCTCATGGTCAACATATTTTAAGGTTTTATTTCTGCCCTAAGAAGACAGCAGAGATGTAAAATTATGTTTTAACTCAACGAGACAACCCCCCCCCACACGTTTCTGTGTCGCAGCTTCCAGAGTTCATCTGCCCCACGTCCCTCAGTCAGAGCAGACAAGCCTGTGCTGCTGCCCCAGAGCTCTGCAGTGTCCCAGACCAGCAGCAGCAGGCCATAGGTAAAGTAGTCCGAGGGGCACGACCACAGGAGGATCACAGCCGCCGTCCTGTGTGCCAGTGAGTGTTGAATGAGTCTGGTCATTAACAGCACAGAGCAATATCAAAGAACAGCTTGGAATCCACAAAGATGTTCTAGACCAACTAAGCTTTTAGCCAGTTTGAATGTATGAGTAAACAACTGATGAAAAAAACATCTGTAGGTTCAGATGCGCAGCGCATTTCTTTTATGAGAATTCAACTTAACACATAAGTCCTAAACTGGCTCAATATCAGTCTGGACAGGCTCTTGTCGAATGCTGTCAGGAAAAGGCATAACGTCATGACGAATATTTGAATCTGATTGTTTCAAGCGTCACAACAACAGAAACAAGCCAAAAAACCAAACTGTTGTTAAATCCAGTCAGAGAAGCACAGACTTTTTCCCCGTCCTCAAATACACATAGTGTTTCCATGATACACATTTTTAAAAAACAAAATAGTTTGTAAATCTACTAAAGTACGTCTGTCGGCGTCGCCATGTTTGTTTAGGGGGGAAGTCAAAAGAACAACAATGCTGTGACAGGTCATCCACTCAGCGGCTCAAACCAAACAGCGCGAGCCAAACTCGATGGATTCTAAAGAGTTTGTGAAACAAGTATTGCGAGAATTCATTTGGCTGGCCAGGTTACATAAGTTCAGGGTCTGCACAAAAGTTTAAGACTTTTTAAGACTGAACTGTTGTCTGGGGCGTCTGTGCACGGTCCAGTGCAGCTCACAGACTGTGGCTGTGTTAAGTGTCTGGCTGCAGAGGTCCTCCCGGCACGAGCACAGGGCGGAGCACAGGGGGGCAACAAAGGGCTGGGGCTACTCTGGGAACCACTGACACAGCAGTTGGATACAAGTTTTGGATACAACTTTTTTTTCATGGTCACCAGCCCCTCAAAATGTCTGTGCACGTCCCCGGTGGGAGCAGTGACTGGATGGCTCTGGTCTGAAGCAGCTCGTGTTCTTGCCTGGGCTGATGGTCTTTTTGGACGTGCTCGCTGCTCTGCACTCTCATACTGATTTATGTTTCCATCACAGCTCCTCCCTGCGCTCCAACTTGTGCCTTTCATTTTCACAATCATCTCCTCTATCTCCTTCTAAGATCTGCTTCACCTCTTAATGTCCTGCGCCCACTTCCAGGAACCACTCTGAATGACTATATTAGGAGAGGGAATGAAGAACTGCACCGTGCTGCCTTTGATTGTACACAGCAGAGAGGGAACAGGCTATACTCTGGTTTATAGGGTGTCCCATTAATGGAGATCAATTAGGTTGTTTGGAAACATGTGACCAGCCTGCCAAATGTGGTTTACGGGGCCATATACCACTGCAGCCGTTAATTAAGCTTAATATGAGAGCCGAGGCTATCAGCCAGTTGCGCCAAGTTTCGACCTAAACATTAACCTGGCCCAAAGCTTTTCAAAGCCGTATAGTCTGGAACCCGTCCGAAACATGAGGGTTAACCAATTGCAGAAATTCATGGTCCGTTAGTGTCAAAATAAACTACTAAAATCAGTTTAGAAAGCACTAAACTGAGGTAATTGACTTCACCACTCCCGCCGTCATGCAATCAGGTGTATTTATTTTTGTGACATATGTGAAACAAATGAGCTCATTGGTCATCTAAAATCAAACTCCTTTTCGTTTTGTGCTGTGAAGTTTTTCATTGTTCTCCTTTTCCTTACAAGCAGACATATTTGTTTTGATACAGACGTGCCACGCTTGTCCCTGATTGGCTAATCCATCCGTCAATCACGCCCATCTGAACTCAGGAAGATGAAACTGAGACCATACTCATTGTCATATATTTTTGCAAAGTATTGGAGAGGTGTGAATTTTTTTTATTCCAGGCAAACAACGACATTCAAGAGGATCATCTCGACACGTGCTACAAATGTTCCAAATTCAGTATGGCAAAGAATATATAGCTATATATGAATAAAAACACATCCACGTAGAAGAATTATTTGTCCAATGCTGCTGGTCTACACGGCGTGTCAACATCCAAGGAATTAGCACAGAAAAAACAATGATTAGAACATCTATTAAGTCGAGGAAAAGCCCCAAGAGACAAACACACAAATACTAAGAACCAGCCCTGGCATCTCATGTATTAAACTGTAAGTGCAGTTCTGAGGGCTGGACCACTCATTTCTATGTAAAGTTGTCTTTTTGTCACATATGTAACATTTTATACACGGTTTATAAATGACGGAGCCATACATTATTTATTTACAAAAAATATATGAAATCAGATTACATTTCTCTGTTATGTTTGTGTTCTCTCTCCTTACCTTAAAAAAGACACAATACTGGTTGCACGTGCGTAGTCACCAATGGGGCAATGTGTTTTGAGGGAAGAAAACACAATAAAACATTTACAAGTACCTAAAACACACATATCTACCATCAACAGGGCAAGTTAGCACAGTTAGCATAGGAATAGCAGCAGGAATAAAAGTTCTCAGCCCGAATAGCGTTTCAAATGTATTAAATATGCAAATGAGCACACACTATCCAAATTATTTGCCATCATCATTTTCCCAGAAAAGAAAAGTCAAACAAATAAAGTAAGTTTGGTTTAAGTGGTGGATTTGGGTCATTTAATTTGAAGTGTTTAATAATTTAGCTTTAATGTGTAAACAGCTGTAAATGCAAGTAAAACTCAGTGCGTTTAATAATAGCTTTAATGTGTAAACAGCCGTAAATGCAATTAAAACTCCATGTGTTTAATAATTTAGCTTTCATGTTCCAACAGTTGTAAATACGGTTAAAACTTGTGTCTCCTGTTGACATCTGGTGGCCCAGTTTAAAATTAATGACACTATAACGCATGTACAACAGCTTGAACACTCAGGCAAAATGACTGGAGCAGTAATTTAATTTTCTCTAGTGTCGGTGACGAGATTAACAAGCACCCTCAGCCAGAGAGGGAAAGGTTGGGGGTCCAATCGACTGAGCACAAAACCAGCCTGTTACACCAAATCATCAAAACTGTGGCTTAGTCTGTAGCGCGACCAAAAACAGCGGTTCAAGTCTCACTCCTGTTTCGAATTGTTGTTGAGTCCTTCCTCACGAGACACAATTCCCACAAGACGATGCGAGATTGGGTCCTCGAGAGCCAGACTTTGACATAATTAATCATGAATAAATTGTGCGGTTCAGTTGAGGATTCTTGCCACACGATGTTCAGGTTATTTCAATTCTTCATTGTTCTCCATCAATATAGGCCTGCTTTTGTTTTGTCTTAGTCCTGATCCAATCCCAATGCACTTCATCATATCACACACAGGGTTGAAATATATAAATGAGAAAAATAACTTCATACTTTAAATATAAAAATAGAAACAGCATTTAGCGTCCGCATGGAAAGGCACTTAGCTGTCGGTTGGCACAGATTGATAGACACGATCCTGTCAGTTAGTTCAGATGTGGCTATAAAAGCAACTTACCTGTGAGTGAGAAGTGAATAAATAATACAACATGAAGCGCCGGCTTGGGGATCTTAAAGATGCTATATAAATTCAGTGCATTATTAAAAATGTGGTCAGTGATTCTTGTAGCAGAAAATCCGTTCAAGTACAGAGCAAAATACTAACACGAGCGACAATTTGTTGGCAATTGCGAAACAATGTACACATAGATGTACATCACAAATTAGAGTTAAAGGTGTCTACGGTTAACCTGCTTGTCTCCATGGAGATGTTATTTCTTTTTCTGGAATGTTCCACAGTATGGCATTAGTTCTATCTAGCTTGCATTTAGTCAGTAACCGGTGTTTTATTGCAAAAAACCCCAAACATGTATTCTTTCTGTGCTCCCTGCTCCACAGATCTGACCTGTGACTTGCCCTGTTGGCGTCACCTGCTTGTTTCTATTGAGGCAGTGTAATGTTATACAATGAAACATTTCAGCCAAAGCAATAACATATCAATTCATAAACAAATAGCGGACGCACCAGAAAAGTCACATAGTGCTCCTATTGCTCAGAAATATTGGACTGAGGTTAACAAAGTACTACAAGCTGGTTTTTGGCATTGGCATCGCACTGGACTTCAGAACTGTGTACCCGGGGCTCAAAACTCCTGGCATGGACACTATAAATGGATGTCTTTGGAGCGTACCCTTGGCAGTGGGAAAGAAGGCCGTCACAAACTGAGCCGACGATCAAGTACTGGACATTATACTGGAGATTTGCAAAATGAAACAAATTACATTCAGATTTAATTTGAAAAGGTGAATTTTGATAGACTTTGGACCAAATGGAACTACATTTTTCGGACTATGCAATATGTAAAATGTATGTATGTATTCTATCTTGTCTTGGAGTCTTTATATTTTCTTGACGAGGTAACTTAAGTCATCTGCGCCTTCTGAATGTTCACACAATGTTCTCTCAGAGCATTTCCGAGGCTGACCAAGAGTGTCTTTGTTTGAGCATAAAGCACAGTAATGAGATCGTTATTTGATTGCACGGTACAGAATCAAATGCTGTCAATGTCGCAAACCTCAGACACTTTTAAATTGTAGAGGCAACTATAATATTGAATTCCCTGTTTAACTTTTCCTTTTACAGTCATTAACAGTATACGTATTGTTTTTCACGTAGGTTTTATGCCTCGTATCAACTCTCTTCATTCACCTTGGCTTGGCGCTGGCACAAAGATTAGTTTGAGCACTTTTGTTGCAGAACATGAGGAGGATATACATTCCTTCTATTTCTTCTCTTTCTCATTTTAAGTTATGGGCTACTGGAGCAGTTTCTACCTCAGAAAACAAGTCCACTTATATCATTTTTATATGATTCAATTAACTTGTGTCCAACATTTATTCTTCCTCTAGCTTGTGGAGTTCGTAATAAAAGGAGCTCCACTTTCCCTCATTTTCTTTTCTTCCTGCCTTCCTGTATTGTTGCACTGGGACAATCTTGCACGATGAAGAGTATATATTTTGGTGCACTTTCATAAAATAAACATTGTTGTTCCTGAGGCTGTGTGCTAACCGTGAACACCGAGGATAAACGAACGCGGCTTCAGTCCAGAATAAGAGTTTGGTTTTCACATGATTAAGGAGCTAAGATGGAGGACTTGTAGGCGCTTTGCAATTTGATATCAATATCAGATAAACAACAACACTTCAGCCCTATTTGTGTGGGATTAGTTTTACCTAGAGACACTTTGAATACCATTTAAATCAAGAGATAAACATCATCCATTGTCCCAGGTAAGGATGTCTCGATATCAAATTTTAGTTTTAGGAATATTGTGAGAAAAAACCCAACACAAATTAAAGTTTATTTATGATTACTGAGATCATGACCAAACAACAGTGAAATCTTTAGTTTTCCTTCATTCCCATTGTCCAACGCTTTGCTATTCCTCAAGTTTGTGACCAGTTTTACAAAATCGATCTGTCTGGATGACAAAATAAAGTTAATGTGTAAAAAACCCCCCCAAAAAAAGTCAAGTTTGAACCAAAAAATGACCTTGTTGTCATTTGTTTTTTGTTCTTACATTGATATTTTTTTACCTGAATAATCATGTTTATGAGTTAATCTAATCAATCATCTTGAGATCCAAGCATTAAATGACATACAGACTTAATGTTGCACATTTTGCTTTATGGCGGTCCAATCTCGACATCACAACTATTGCATCTTCCGTCATTAAACATACACCTGTTTCCAAGATGGCAATTGATGCTACCTGGCCAAGTTACAGGTCAGATCTGTGGAGAGTAGGGGTTGGCAATATTGGCAAAACATATACAATATTTTTTGGAGTATCCCAATAACACTAGTCAGACAATATTTTGTCAATACATGTGTTAAATGTGTTAAAATATAATCAGTTGAAGATGAATTGTCAGACAAATGTGCCATGTCTTTCAAATTCATCAGAAAAGTGCATAAATATCATATATATCATTTATTTGAACATCATTTTTTTTTCATTTTTACTTTTAATGAGCTCTTTTCGTCACATTTTTTACAAATAAATTATATACTCAATACTCAAATGTTGCATATCTTCAAACCAACATTCATGATAATATCAACATTTCGATATATTGCCCACCCCTGGGCGACCCCACTCTCAAGAATAACGTTTTGCAATTTAAAAATACATGATTGAATTGAATAAATGCATGATACACAAGTAAACGTCAGTGCCTGCGGAACGTTGAAGGCAAAGCAGAAACATCTCCATGGAGACAATGGCTGACCCCCAACTACAAATGCACTACAGCTCGATAAGAAGAGCAGCTGACCACTCTGCCCATGTTTCAAGTAGTAACCTTTTAAGTTTCACACTTTTGAAAGGTGAAACGTATTAAAAGCCGTTGCTAAGACAAATACCTGCGATTGCAACCATGTCTGCATAATTTCCTTTCACTTGACATGATATATCTTTAAATTGTCTTTGTCTACTATAAAGCCAACGTGAATGCTTTTGATACATGGCCTTCAAGTCACACACACACACACACACACACACACACACACACACACTAAAAATAGCTATCTATTCATTTCACTTCTCCATACCTGTACCGTGAGCTCCATGGCAGGGGGAGGCATCACGTGTGGCAGTCCAAACACGCTGGAGAGAAACCGTGTATAACTTCACAGCGCTCCTTTTACGCACGCAGGTGAATACTCAGCACTGTGGCGACCGGGCTTCACCAACCGACTAATCCCATCACTCCAACGACAAGCTCGTTTAGAAATATGCCAAACAGTCAATTAGACACAGAGGATTCTTATCTGTGAAAGCGTTTACATGCCCCAACAATAACAACAACAACAACACCACCACCACGAGCCGATCTCCAAAACGGGCAACAATTATTACCGTGGCGCATCCATGTGACCGAACTGAAGCATCAACAACCAGAGCTAGAGAAGGACCCTGAAACAAGAAACACAATCTATATTCAAGTCTAAATGCCACGGTTAAGCCTCGTTTCTATATTCAGGGTGCCATTTGGTTCACTGCACAACATAATTACGTGCACATAACAGGATTTTCTCTTTCACCCGGGACTCGTGGTTCGGTCAAGGCTGATTCGGGACGCTGGTGCCGTGCCATGACTGCTGTTTATACCGTGGTCTTGCCCCGCACCAGCCCAGTCGACTTACCATCTAATTCCAAGCCCAGCGTCCCGTGTACGAGTGCGCCTGGCCGTCCCTGAAAACCCCCGACTCTGCGCGCGTAAAGAAATCACCTGCGCGTGTCCAAATTGTTGCCACGAATAGAAGCGTCCCGTGTATGTTCAACTCACCAGTTTGCTGAGAGGGAATTCCCTTTACATCTTTCACTGCAGGTGTCAATGCGCCGCGCTGTCGCCCGTGTTCCGGACGCAGATCCACTCCAGCGCTCTCCAGGACAGCCGGCTGTCAGCCAAAAACGTGACCAGAATAATTTGCGAGTGTTTGTCATAAATATTACAGCGGGAGGGGGGAAAGCCCTCCAAACGTGCCGACGCGGAGGAGAAGCAGCGGGATTGGCTTTACTTCCCCCCAAAAGAACCGCAGTGCTGCTCCTCGTTGCTTCTTTTTGAAATGATTCCTATTCAACACGGCGCGCCACACTTCTCCACGTCCACTTTTCCACGCGTGGTTTTGCGCAAAGCTCGCTCTGATCCAAGCCGCACCGGTGGAGAATGGAGCAAGTGTGGGCAGGAGGAGGAGATACAGGCGCGCAGGAGGAGGAGGAGGAGGAGGAGAGGGCCGGGGGAGGCGGCTTCTGCTGCTGCTGCTGCTGCTGCTGCGTGTGATGGTGCAGACGCTCACAAGGACGACCTGAGATTCCTCAAGGGTGAACGCTCCTGTGTAGTAATTCAACGAGATTTCCCAATTACTCCCACCCCCCTCCGCGCGCCCTCCTCTGTACCAAGCACATTACAACTCACTTCACCTGCGCTGCCTCAAAGGACCGGCCTCAAGTCCGCATTTACATTCAATTAGACGCCTGAATGGAGCGCTTGTTTTGTTTGGGACTGACAGTTTACGGCAACAGATTCTGCACGTCTTTGCTGCAGTTTATACTTTCTGCTTTTAAATATTGAGGCTCCCAAAAACACAAACGGATTCAGAGGTACAGTCAATATGTCCTTGTACCTTGCATTGTCACTCAAAACAAAGATCTGGAGATGGTCCCCAAGCGCTGCAGCGACCACTGAGGAGACGCTCCAGGGGCATTGATGGATGGGTCAAATGCAGAGGACAACTTTTCCTGAGGGGGAAATAAAGTGTTCCTTAACCTTAACTTTAACCTTTTACTTTCATTTCATTACATCGAGAGGCCAATTCATGTCGGCTGAATACGACCAAACGAGTCAAGCCCTTTGAGTGCATAACCTTTAAAAGTTTCATTCTGGAATTCAAACTTCAAAATTCCAGAATGGTGGCAAAATTGAAGCGTGAATGAATGTGATTTCAATGGAGCAGAATAACCACAGAATGAGACAAATGTAAAAAAAAAACATCAAATTGGCACTCATGTAAGTGATATCAGATCCTGATCCTTTCAAGACATTTACAATTGTATTTTCTATTCTCTTTTCCCATTCGTTTAAAGGAGATTAACACTTAAAATTTCACTTCGAATTTTTGATGAAAGAAAAATTGCATACAGAAATGTTGACCCCACAACATCATTATAGGTTTATAATTACTTTTCTTTACTTTTTGTGAAGCTCAAATACAATTTCAAGGCCAGAAAGTGTTATTATTAAATGTACCTCCATGTTTATCAATCAAAACTTTATTCCAGACACAAAGTATGAAGGCATGTGGCTTGTGCTTTGCCGTAGCAACCAAAAGGGAAAGTTTAAAGACAAAAAACAAGTTTCTTCTACATGAACGAATTGCCAGTAGCAGTGCGTCCCAGTGCGCATGTCTCCACCAAATGTCTGAGCTCGGGAGCAGCTCTGAATACTCAAATAAACATGCTCCAAGAGTCATTATTCCATCATTACAATTAAAGCTCTTTGACGCCTCACTTGTGCGTAAACTGGAGTACACACATGTTGATAATGCACATTGACTAACAGGGTTTCTCAAACTGTGGCAAGCTTCTTCTACTGATTTACTTAAATTAGAGTAAATTTTATTCTTATGTTTTGCTTTTCCTTGAGCAATTTCTAGTTAATGCTATTGTGGTAATGGTGTTTGTTTAGCCTTAATTTAGATCTGAAATAGTCCTATTATAGATTAGATTAATTAGATTAGTTTGCCATATTTTTCATCAGTAGTCTCCTGAGGTTAAAGGGACATTAACGAGACAAAACAGACGTGGAGACGGAGTGGTCCATTGAAGAAAAGGGTTCAAGTCATCCGGACACCGTTTTGTAAATCATGATTTCTCAATCTGATTAAATTTATTTTGTACATTTATTTGTTAACATCTGTATTTCAATATCTTTATGATGAAGATAAAAAATGAACTAAAACCATTACTCCCTTGGGCTCTGGCAGATAGAATAGATATTTTACTTGACTGAAAGGATACAAAATTCTAAATATTGAAACTTTATCATATCTAAAATCTAAATGTAGCTAAACTCGTCCAAACTACGTTCATTGTACATTGTTGTCTATGTAGTCCTTGTATAAATACAGATGTAAAGAATCTGACTGCATCCATCCATCTGCTGCAAACAAAGGAAGTAACGTCGGTGTGCTGTTTGCAGGATTGTAGACGTGAGTGATGTGATGTCCAAACTCCACCACGGATTCTGAAAGTTGCTCCTCCGGTGTGACTGAGCTCCTCACCCTCTGAGGGAGCTGCCAGCCACCCTGGAGAGGAAACTCAGGTCCAAGGCTTGTGTCCGCAATCTTTGTCTTTTGACCTTCTTCACGACAACAGTCCGATACAGCGACCGCATCTCTGGCACGGACCACCTGACAGTCTCACGCTCCGTCCTTCACTCACTTGTGAACAAGACCCTGAGGTACTTGAACTCTACAGGAACTCCCCACCCACCTCATAAACTCATTGTGGCGAATAATAACCATGGTCAGAATACTTTAAGAAACTTTCACATTTTTAACACTTTGAAACAAATATTCCCCTTTAAATAAATATATCTAAACTCAAAACAGGATTAGTGTTGGGAATAGAAGTCGCAGTCTTAACCACACTCTCTCTTGTTTTCCGCTGCAGGGGCCTGGAGACTGTGCAGAGATTAGACAGTGTTGGCCTGTGCCTGGGTCAAGGTCGCGCCTGCTCGGATGACCTTGTCGAGCCGCGCAGTAAGTGTCTGTCAGCAGCTGTTTAGTGCTCAGCTAAACGACTGCACGAGTGAGTCTATGAGATAAAGCGAGGCTCAGAGAGAGGGGGGGGAGAGAGGGAGGGGAGAGGGAGATAGGAGTAGAGAGGTTCAGACAATGAAGGGGGAAGAAAGAGAGGGGAGAGAGAGGGTGGACAAGGAGAGGAGGTAGAGAGGGTTAAAGGAGAGATATTAAGCTAGAGCTTTGGGGGTGAGTGAGGGAGGCAAAACGAACAGGAGAGTCAGGTGGCAGGAGAGCGAGATAGGAGTAGAGAGGTTGTGAAAGCGAGGAAGGGGGAAGAAAGAGAGGGGAGAGAGAGGGTGGATAGGGAGAGGAAGAAATAGAAAGAAGGGTTAAAGGAGAGAGATCAAGGGAGGTTTGGGCGAGAGTGAGGGAGCCAAAAAGAGAGAGAGAAAAGAAGAGGGCGGATAAATTGTGAGAGGGGGATTAGGGAGAGAAATCGGTGAAAAGGGGGTCGGAAGAGAGAGAGGGTTGGTGGAGAGGGAGAGAGGGATCCAGTTAGAGGAGGGATAGAAGGTTAGAGGGAGAGAGAGGAGGGAGAGAAGAGAGGAGGGGACAGGGTGGAGAGGGAGAGGGGGGAGAGAGAGAAGGGGTTGTTTTGCGAGCGAGGAAGACAGAAAGAGAGGGAACAGAGCGATAGGGAGAGGGTTAGACACAGGTCCAGAGACAGCGGGATAGAGGTAGAGAGGTCGAGAGGAAATTGGGAGGTGGAGAAATGAGCGGAGGGGTGAGAAAGTGTCGAGAGAGGTGAGGAGTAGGAGGGAGATTGAGGGGGAAGAGAGGAGTGTGGAAGGGTAGAAGGAGACAGAGAGGAAGGAGAAAGAGGAGAGAGGCGGGAAAAGTGATGGGAGGTAAGAGAAGTGAGAGAGTGAGCGGAGGGGGAGAATGGTCTGTAAACACGGGGTTTAAAAGCAACAGAGGGTCAGTTAATGTCACCGTGTCGACGAGAAAAGAAAAAAAAAAAATCATTTCCTGCTCGTATACAGCCAAAGACGTCTTGATATTTTTAAGGGCGTTACTCGCTGCAAATCCCAGGGTTTTGGTTCAGTATTTATTTTATTTACATTGTATTTTTATATTGCAACAGCATCAGAGGACACCTGCACGTCACCATGTGACTTACAAAAAGAGAAGTAGTTTTTGATTTGGACAAACACCACACACACACACACACACGCGTGAAATGTTAAATTAGAAAGTACATTTAGATTTTATGATAATAATACATAAGCTTGGGGCCCGATTTCCAACTGAAGCTGTTCCTGACCCTCTGGAGCACAAACGATTGGCTGGAGCCTTTGTGAAGATGAGACTCTGTAGTTTTGGACTCTGATGTCTGTTTTACTCTAATTATAAGTAGAAACAAGCTCTGCGCAGAGGAAATCAGATATGAATGCAACCACCTAAGTTTTCTGTGTTAAATATGTGACGGAGTAAAGCTGGTGTCTGGAGGTGAGGACTGATTGACACTAGTTTTAGCATTTATTGCGTTTTGACAATTCTCTTTTAAAGCTGAAGATAGACTAACTAAAAATGAGTATTAATTGTAATAAAGCAATAAAGGAATCTATATAAAAGACCTATTCATTTTTCATTGTATTTTAGAGTCATTTTTAACTTTGGTTTGGAGTACAAACTGAGCCTGATGCTTCCCAGAATGATTGATTTGACTGGAAAAAAGAGGGTTACAGCTTTATTTTTTTTATTTGTACAGCAGATCAAGCAGCTTGAGAGTTTAGTGGACAAAATGGAATAAATAATGAAAAAGTCCAAAGCGTAAGGGTTTAACATAAGATATTTTAAGGGGGTAAAAGATGACAGATGACGAGTGTACTGTGCTACACGTGCACAATGTAAAATTTTTAAGGGGGTTTACGCCACCTGCTTGTCTCCATGGCGATGTTAATGCTTTGCCTGGGAATGTTACACGGTGCGAGATTAAGCAGATTAAGATTTATTCAGTTACAGGTGTTTCGCTGCTCAAAAATACCTTGGGAACACAGGCATTCTAACCGTGAGCTGACTCGCCTCTCCACAGATCTGACCTGTAGCTGGCTTGGTGACATCAGTTTAATGCCAAGCTGTGGCGCATTCCCAAGGAGACAAGTGGTGTAAATCCTTGAGCAGAGGAGTAACTCTGTGCACTTTTGACTTGTTGCTAATTGTCTGAGATAAATGAAATGACAGGACAGAACAAAGCGCTCACTCTCATTGTGTTATTAGTCTCTGGGTCCATTTTCTCAATTGAAACATGTGTTTATGATGAAATGGCTGTGCTCGCATTGGGCTCGGCAGCTACAATGATCTGACCCTTTTAAGCAAATATCCGTTTGTTGTTATGATCACTTCTGACCGCGCGTGTTAATCAAACAACACAAAACTGTTGCGTGCCTCTACCACTGAACTATTACAGTACATCACATAAACGGCGCTGACACCAGGGAGCAGCGGGAAACCAGTGGAACATGATGATTTAGTTTGATTCTCTTGGTTGAACCGGGACCCAGCTGAAAAACATTTCATAGTTTTATTTCGCGAAGCACCAAAGCCTTTATTACACATTGCTCTGCAAAGTTTTCCTGCTTCTCTCTTCCACAAATATGCCCTAATTTGCCCTCCTTCATGTGGGGCTGAATGATTAACCCAAATTGAATGGTTGTAATCAGCTAAAACAAACTAAGACTTTGGTTGTATGATGACCAATGTAGAGATGAAATATCCCAGGCCTTAACCTGTTAATCCTATAGTTTTAACTTTGGACATCTTCAGAGTTATTCAGGTCGTTCTTATATTAAAGATTGCACATGGGCTCACCACATGTTTTTTTTTTACATTTTCCTTACTAAGGCTGTGCAGTTTTTAAGCCTAAATGATGTTATAATTAGCTAAAATACCCTAGTGTGTTACTTGGATTTAAGCGATTAACTGATTGAAAGAGTAACTGAACCAGAATACAGTTAAATTAGTGTCCTAAATATGTCTCCTTTGGTACATGTATTCAGTTGAGTGTTTCTCTTCAGGGCTCTGATAAAGCGTGCATTCGTACAAAAATGTTGCGTACGTGACTTTACGTGCTAAGTTTGTGATCTATAAAAAGACAACGTTACATGTGGTTTATGTTCGGTCTGGTCCAAAAACTCAGAACATTGGCTGTGGGGCTTACAGAGATAACCTGGCTCTGTCAGATTGGTATCACTCCGAATTGAGTTGTACACAAAATCATTCTGGACGGGCTCGCGGCGAAAGCAGTTGGGGAAAGGTCTAACGTCATGACGAATGTTTGCATCTGATTGGTCAAAGCGTCACAACAACAGGAACAAGCCGAAAAATCAGTTTTGTTTATGTTGTTATGTTTATAATTTTGTACATCTACTGTTTTGTACTGTAAATGTTCATAATCTGTCACTACTTATTGTCTTATTTGTCTGTCTTTCATTAAATAAAAAATGACACAAAACCCACCTCATTCTCAGTGTGTGCGTACACGGGAGAATGTGTGGGGAAAATGGCTTTTAGTTTTATTGTCTTGAAGGTGTTAAAGTGCTGCATAAACGTGACCACTTACAATCTGACCCTTTACTATCCGACCCTTTACTATCCAACCCTTTACTATCTGACCCTTTTATATCTGACCCTTTACTATCCGACAATTTACTGTCCGAACCCTTTACTATCTGACCCTTTACTATCTGACGCTTTACTATCTGACGCTTTACTATCTGACGCTTTACTATCCGACCCTTTACTATCCGACCCTTTACTATCCGACCCTTTACTATCCGACCCTTTACTATCCGACCCTTTTATATCTGACCCTATCCGACCTTTAACTATCCGACCCTTTATCTATCCGACCCTTTACTATCCGACCCTTTTACTATCCGCTTCTATCACTTACTATCCGACCCTTTACTATCCGACCCTTTACTATTGACCCTTTATTCTTATCCACTCCTTTACTATCTGACCCTTTACTATCGACCTATTACTATCCGATCCTTTACTATCTGACCCTTTTATTCTGACCCTTTACTACCGACAATTTTACTGTCCAGAACCCTTTACTATCTGACACTTTTAACTATCTCGACGCTTTACTATGCCGACCCTTTTACTATCCGACCTTTACTATCGAGTTTAATCGCCTCTATCCGACCCTTACTATCCTGACCCTTTACTATCCGTGCCTACTGTCTAGACCTAATACTCCTTACTATTCGACTTATCGACCTTTACTATCTGACTTTACTATACGACCCTTTACTATCCGACCTTTACTATCCTGACCTTTACTATTGACCCTTTACTATTATCCGACCTTTACATCCCGACCCTTTACTATCTGACCCTTTTACAATCCGACCTTACTATCGCGACCCTTACTATCTGAACCTTTTAACTATCTACCCTGTTACTATCCGACCTTTACTATCGACCCTTTACTATCCACGACCTTTTATATCTGACCCTTTACTATCACCCTTTACTCATCGACTTTACTATCCGACCTTTTATATCTGACTTTACTATCCAATCCCTTACTATCCGACCTTTACTATCGACCCTTTTATATCTGACCTTTATTATCGGACATTTAGCATTTTGAATCTTGGTTTAAAAGGGCACAAAATGCGATTTTAATATTGTCCGAAAAACCTAAATGATATTAGATCCTTTTTGCTGGGCCCAGAGACCAGTGTAACGTAAAGCTGGCTGTGTGATTAGTAGCATCTGCCAGCCTCCCACACGACCATATGCCTGTGTCAGTCCGCCAGAGAAACCCAAGAAAACGGTTAAAAATAGCCTAATTTTTAAAAGCCGGGAAATACAATTATCGTAATGCTCCAGACACTATCCATGCCCTTAACACAACGTTTCCCCCACATGTGTGTCCCCTCGGTGTAGTTCAATGACCTCATCCATTTACTGATTTTCTGTATTTCCCAGAATGCCGTGCGCTGTCACTGATAGCTGAACTGGCAGTTTAGGGAGGTTGCTCGAGGAGTGGCATGCAGTGGACCGAACTCGGTGTATCGATTGCCTTTTGGTCTGTGGACTTCAATCTGGGCCGCTTGGTCTCGCTGGAGTTCTTTAAACTTGTTAAAATGTCAAAGAAAAAAAACCCAAATACATCAGAGTGAAACAAAAGGCTTCCTCTTTCACTTACAGAGGTGCCACAAGCTGACGTTTAGAGCCATCTGAGCCATTTCACGGCAATATAATCACTGTAAATTAATTAAATCTGAATGTTAAATTATGATTTTTCTCATCTGAATTTTGTATTCAATTTTCTCAAATAATGCAAAAAGCAAATAATAAAGATCAACCTAAAAATATTCGATAACACTTTATTGAAAGGGAAAATACTTCTCAAACAATGTCTACACATAAAACGGTTTGAACAAAAGTACAAAGAAATGATCTAATCCAGCTCTATTATTTGACCTCTTCAATCAATCAATCAATAAATCTTTCAGTTTATTTGCAATTTGTCGTTAAAAAAGCCACATTGGAAAAACATGTGCAAAAAAGCCCAAGACGCACAACAAGACATCAGAAACATCCATACAAACAAGCAATGAACATAAATCTACAAAACACAAAAAGTACAATGAGAAATTTGACACTGTGAAAGTAAGCAAGCCAAGATAAAATCAACATGTAAAGTTAATATAATAATTATTTAAGACAAATAATAAAATCAAGTAAAGTAAAGTAGAACCTAAGCGTTAAAGTGCTCAAGCTACTTACGGCTTGTGGGGAAAAGCTTTTAGCATGACGAGAAGTTCCAACATGGCTGAATTACTCGAAGGCTCCGGTTTAAAAGTCTACTCTTGTGAAGAGCCTCAAGAACAGGCAGGTCACGGTTTACAGTTTAGCTGTGCGGACCACATTGTTTAAAGCTTTCCTCTCTTTGGATGTAATATTACCAAACCACACAGTGATACGGCCAACAAGAAGACTTTCGATGGTGTCGTTTTTTCTTATTCCTTAAGAAAAATATTCTAACGTTTGAATGAACTTTGTTTTCTTATTTTTCATAGACCTAAGTAGAAAGTATTATTAAACTTGAAAACTAGTCAGATATTCTATGACAAAAAGTGTCATTTAGATTTATTTATTTTTAAATGAAAGGTATTTGACAGATTATTTGATTTGTTTATACCTCTTGGATGCTTTTTGTTTTGTTTGTTTTTATTGATTAAGTACTATGGATGATGGATAATTACTTTATACTTTATGTCAAATCTTGAAAAAAAGTCAAAGATTCTGTTGCCTAGTGAAATAATTCCAGTTATTATATTGGATTATATTACTGTTGTGTTTGGAGAAAATCCTTGTTTACTTGAGTTTTTGTTCTTGGAAGGACGCTGAAGTGTTACAGTTGATTTATGTGTTGAGATCTGGTTGCCTGTTGTCATTATCTGCACATAAATTTCCCAGCATTCCCAGTACAAATCAATCCACTGGCCCAAGGTTTCTGTCAGAGTGATATGTAGCATGTTGTTTGCCGTGGCAGATACGCCATTTGGAGCGTGATTTAAGACCCTTGAAGAGTATGCTTGGCTAAAAATAAATGTGTAAAACATGTGTATTTAAACATGTCTTTACATATTCTTCCTCTAACCCAGCGGGAAAGTCAGTCCAAGCAGAGATGTTTCAAAGTACATGTTTGGTGTTTGTGTTGGTTTTATTTTGCAGTTTGAGTTCTGGCAAGAGAGTTTTATTCTGGTTTTGTTTGGATTTTGTCCTTTTATAGGTCTTTGTGCCAAGTTGTGGTCTGGGTTTATTCTCCACTTTTCATTTTTCATTTCTATTTTTCTTGCATTTGGTACAAGGAAGTTGCAATGTTTCCAAAAAGTGTTGGGACTTCTTCTTGAACAAACCTACCCAGAGTGCCAGCGAGCCAAGAAGCCATTTTTTGTCTGGTTATGTGATTGTTAATGGTGTTTGTTTTTGTAAATAATTTAAGTGAAATGTTATGTCATGATTAATAATAATATTGGGTTTGGAAGAATACACACAAGGACAGCAGCCCTCAGCTAAAGTCACACGTCAAAGACAGTGCAAGGTATAGGCTGATGGCGGCTGAAGACAAGGCTGGCATACCTGCGTTAAAAGTGTGGGAAAAACCATTCAAAACCTGCAGAACGTCCGACGCGGCTTATTTTCCACTGAACGAAACTCGCTTCCAGTGAACACAGACGGCCTCTCATCTCTCTCATGCTCAAGGAGAAGCTCCACAGAGCTTTGGATATGAGGATTTCATTTAGGTTCATTCTATATTTACATTTACTGCTCAATTATATTTTTGACCAGCTGCAGCTCTTAAAAAAAGCCACCCAATTCTGCAAAGAAACCATGGACCTGGCAACTCTATTTGCATCCCCTTATTGTCTTTAAAAAGAAACTCACGTTTAAATAAGTTATAGACATAATTAACAGTCTGGAATAAACCCAAATCCACTTTTATTTAAATAGGAGATTTCATTAAAAAATAAATTCTCTCGTCAGCTCGAACCAGTCCCCAAGAAAAAAACAGACCCACAAGAAATAATAAAAAGTGAGTAAAGAGTTTCGAGCTAAATAACTATTTTCCCCTTCTCATTTAGTTGTATTAGAGCGATTTCATTTTGAGTAAGCTTTATGTCCGTATTCAAGACGCCATTACTCCAAAAATCCCTGTTTTCCCCTTTCCCCTTACACGCCCACTGCTCTGTACTATTATTTCCTTTTGAAATGTTGGCTGTCGTGATCTGCAGTTTACAGCGAGGTAAAGTAAAAGGCAGGCAGAAACCAGGGCCACAGCTTTCAACCTGAAGTTTTATCAGGTTGTTTTAGATCAATATTGCATTTTAAAATGTCAAAAATATCCAAATAACATTCTGCTCGTGTCATCGATTATTCGACGACGTCAAGCTGTCCACTTCAGCACAAAGAATAAAAGCGTTGCATCAGCCAGACATCCTGAGGGTCATGAGTGGCGTTGCAGTGACAGAAACACAACTGGGCATTCATAGTTGACTTTTACTCCATCCTCTGGTGTAGCGCCTCATAAAAATGAACCAGAGCAAATGAAACGTCACCGCGGCGAAGCACTGCCTGTGGTGAGTCAGCGCCGCGTCCCGTTCACCGTAAGTCCTTTTCAACTCCAGCAGAAGGACCCATCCACATAAGATTACATTCAACCATATATAAATGTCGTTTCTTGTCATTTTTCAGCTAAAACATGTTTTGGTTGATTGTTTTTTTACAGTTTGATTTGGGCCTTTGTGATTGAAAAGGTAAATCTCTCCTTTTTGTTGTGTTTTATTTAGATTTCCCTCTAAAACATCACATTAAATGACAAATTAGACTGGTTTACATAATTGACACAGATCTGTTTAATATATATATATATATATATATATATAATATATATAGATATATATATTATTTTATAGTATAAGCATCTACTTCTCTTGCAAAAACATTTCTTCACGGATTCTAAAGTTCAATTCTCATCTCTGACCATGAACGCTCGTGGAATTTAAAGCAGGACAGTCAGTCTGCTTGTTGTGTGGATGTTTGTTGACATCGTCTCACTCTTTACTTGAAATGTCAAAAAGTTCTATTCAATGTAAAGTAAGGTTTAGAGTTACCGATTCATTGCAGCAAATCAGATATTGAGATGATGTTTTCTGAGCAGGATTACTTCAAAAAGACATAGGAAACATGTATCATTAGTGTTTTGGATCAAAACCAGAGTTTGTTTCTATCAGCATTTCCTCAAGCGAGCATCACTTCAGCCTCATTGCAGCCAAATTGAATACATTTCTGAATATTTTGGGCATTTTGCGTTTCAAATATCGAATCAGTGCGCTAGTAGATATCGATTCGCAAACGCAATTGTCAGTGGCAGCCCTTGTAAGGTTCTTTCCTGATAAATGATTCTTACATGGATCAATTTGTGAGTGCTTTTTATGTTTTAAATGCATGAATAAGATGTGTTTTTATTTAGAAAGGTCCAACTGTCTCTGACGCTGTTGAATAATACATAAAGCAAACTACTTTACATCATTTGTAGTCAAAAGCAACAGAGCCACCAGACACCAACCAGCATTTGGAGGAGTTTTTCTTTGGCAGATGAATTTTTCTGTTAAAATGGATTCACACCAAGAGACAAAACACATTCCTTGGCTCAAATCTCAGCCTTTGTTGAAACAATTTAGTTTAAAACAGAACTTTGCTCCATCTATGTGATATGCATGCTTCTGCCACATTTCAGAGGAAAGAAAACGTCAGCTCCATCGTTCTTCTTGACCAAGGATTTTCATTCATTTCTGATGCTCTTCATGATTGAAAACGGATTTCATTCAGCATTTGACGGCTGTTTGGAAAGAAAAATAGCAAAAGAGTGTTTTGTTTCGCAAAAAGCACTATCCTCTACGGAATGCGCTATTATTATGAAAAAAATAGATCTTGTTTTAACTCAAAACTTTTTACTGTGTGTTGCCAGGGTCTAAAATCGTTCATTTTGGAAACAATTTTGAAGGTCTGTTTTGCGTTACGTCAACCCGAGCCACAGTAAAATTAGTTTGCAAGTTTATCCAAGCCCCGAGAAAAGCTGACGACAGACGGAAGCGGCTATTTTAATGCATCAGACTGTATGAGTGAATGAAAAAGAATCGTCTATTGTGGTTTTTATAGAATGACCTTGAACTGAAGGTTTTCACTGGAGCAAAATGCTGATCCAGGAACAGGGGCAGCACAGAGAGGATTGTGGGAGGTGCAGAGAGGAATGGGATAAAAGAGAGAGAGAGAAAGCGAAAGGGAAAAAACTACACTTTTGTCACAATTAGTATAAAGAAAGGGTGATGATTTGGCGATTCCTGCACTTTGTGGGGGCTTCAAAATGTAATCCTGCAATGTAATGTCTCGCAACTGAGGACATTCCTGTTTTCACCTTGAGATTCTTCAACTTAAACCAAAACATTTTCAAGCATTCTTCTGACGGATTGCCATTATGTATGAATCATCATTGATGCAATAATGAAAAAACAATAGATATACATTCTTGTCAGTATGTTTGTTTTATACAGAGAAAACTGTGGTAATAACATATAAATCTATTGTAAAAATTGCTCATGCATTTTCTCATCTCCACAGGCTGCACCTTTTACCTTTCTGTGACATTATGAAAGCAGGAGTCTCTGTTGTCTAAATGTCATCTCCTCTACAGCGTGTTTGTAACGTGGAGCGGGTTTGACGACGTTAGCCTCTCGTTAGCACAAACAGGAAGTAGCTCCACACAAGCGCAGCAGGCGCATCGACCTGTTATAGCACGACAGTTTAACCTGTTTCAGCAGTCATCTCACTTTTACTCTAAAAATGATTAAATATTCACAAGATTACATTATATTAAATCAAAATATGTGTATGGAATTTTGTCGTTTTAAAAAGATACATTTAAATGGGTGTGAATATATATATGTGAATATATTTGTTTAAAATTCAAATACATTTTTCACTTTTCCAAATAATTGAGGTTTAAGAGTTTAAGACTCCAAACTAAATATTTCTCATCTGAATTCATCCTTTTTGCAGTGCTGCCGTGTGTCTGGAGAGTTGAAACATTTTCTTCGCGCTGTAAACCCGCTCTGAGTCTTTTCAAATCAATGTAATGATCTGTGAAATGAGTAGTGTCTCTAACCACAATAAAGCAGTACATAAGGTGAGAATAGCGCTTTTCAACTGAGTTAGGTCAGATATATTCACTGTGAATGCTATTATATTATAAGGCCCGGTCGTATGAAAGATGCAGTCAGTGAGGCTTGGGTTCAGCACCACGGACAGCGGCAGGAGCGTTTAGATTTCAGACACTTTTATTCAATACTACCGATGATAAGAAACCCATATTTGAATTAGGCGCATCGCATGGACAATTAAATTAGCTGGTTAGGAAATGGAATGTGTGCTGTGTAAATAGCTTTATTCTGTTCCCTGTGCACGGCCCAACTGTGGCAGAGTTACAAAAAGTCCAGTCTGCAGATAATTACTCCATGAGACTGCCAGCATACAGTAGTGCCAGTCAGATGTCTGGTGAATACACTCATGTCCTGCTCCCCAGCGCCATTGTTTCTATGAATTCAAGTTAGAAAAAGTTGTATTCAAAGGTGTATTCAAAGGTTGTCATGGTCAGTCATTTGGACTCGATCAGACTGAAAATGAATGGAAGCCAAAACCTTGATTTCTAAACCAGTGTCCAGATGACTTCCTTTGAAACCTTTTCTTCCTTGGAACACTCCTGGACAAATGAAGGATTGCAACAACTATAAATGAAAATTATGAAGTCATCAGAGCAGCTCAGTGAGGTTCACCTCAAAACTCTGGAGCCACTGGAGCCACTGGAGCCACTGGAGCCACTGGAGCCTCCTGCGTCCACATTTCAGCCTATGTCTTTCTGTTCCAATTCATTTTGAGTTGCGATGATTCTCCCCAACAAAGGTGTGCATTGTGGTTAGCTGGAGTTTGCATGGCCACTGTAACTTCCTCATCACAGTCCAGAGTCATTCATGTGTTTGGAAAATGTGTGACTCTAAATACTTTGTTACTACAAGAACAACTTCAGATGAATTCCAGTGTAATGAGGAAACACAAGTTGTTTTTTGCTTTTATATCAGGCAACCCAAAGGAAGCATCTCATGCATGGGAGGAAACAACATTACAATTGTTATCTATATTACAATTCCCACATAAACTACCCTGATCTAAATATATAACATTATATTGATGTATGCTTGAATTTCATCAGTCAAATTACCCCTGAAAAAGGTCAAACTTGAACAATGTTGATTCTTTAGACTTTGTTAAAACCTTTCATATTTTATTTATTTGTTTTCAATTACTTATACATTTTTGGCCTTTTCTCTGTCCCACATGAGTCCAAATCTCCTTACAGTGTCGGTGCAGTCAGCTCCAGTCAGAAGTGGGGCTTTGATGGAGCCACGAAAGGACTGTGTGATGGATGAGAGATGAGGCATTCACTGACCTGTCACTTCCACCTCACCTCCCCCTCTTCTACCTGCTGCTGCCATACCTGACCTCCATCTGAGGGTCCCTCTCCAGGGACCCTCTGTGACATCTCAGGACTGCAGACATGTTGTCGTGAAGCAGAGACACCTCACGTCTTTCCAGGCAAAAGACACACACCGGCTGTTTGGAGGTATGTTGTACTTTAAGTACTATTGACACGTTAGGGCACACGTTGCACTCAAATGTAGTGAACATGATTATTCTTACACCTTTTTTCACCAGTTTGTTTATGTTTATAAAGTTACTTCCTGGTTGGACATGACAGAGGTGATTCCACAACTTTTTTGTATGTTTATAAGCAAATGACAAAGTTTTCCTCCTTTAATGTGGCAAGTCTATTGGGTTTGGTCTGGAATTATATTTCATCTCCCCAATTTCCAAAGAGAATGATTGACAGGCGGATTAACCAATCAGAGAAGCATTTTAGAGACACGTGCTACAAATTAGCGGCCGTGGTTTGACAGTCCCAAGTTAGGAGGGCTTTTTTGATGCCCCCTTATGGTCCTTTTCCAGACCCTTCTGCACTCGAACAGAATTTAGAAGGAACTATCTGGTCAGGCAAGTAAGTCTACAAGCTTAACCCTTAACACGTGCGGCCACATTGAGCCACATGTGTTTAAATGTAAGTGTACTATTGAATGATTTGAAAATACATTTAGTTTTATTGCGTCCCTTGTTGCCACAGCTGCCCTGGGGTCGACTGGCGGAACAGTGGCTGCAGAACTGAAACTTTAAAACCAGTCTTATAAGAAACAAAGTGAGAGAAATGTCTTGCCCAATAAATATTTAAATGGATAACTGGAATACAGAGAAAGGTGCTTGGGTGTAGTATCTAAATGATGTATAGCAATGGTGGATTCAGACTTAAAACTACAGAAATATTTTTTTTATCGGTAAAACAAAGGATTGTACACGTGGGAGACACATTTCCAAATATTCCCCTTTTTTCATAGTCAAGAGCTTTTCAAATATTCAGCATAAACCTTCCGGGGCATAGTTGTAGAGCAGCACAAATATGCTCACTGAAGTAAAGGTGGCCTGAAAAGTCCCCACCTCTTCTCGTTCTTCCGGTTCCTGCTTCCAGAGATCTCGAGTTCACTCTGACAACATGTTCTGGTCATATCTCCTGACACAGATTTGCATATTGTGGGTGTGTGCGTCTGTCAAAGTCACACCCGAGTGCCCCCACATTCATCATTTAGAAAGACACATGTCTCCATTCAACAGACCAGAGAAATGTTAGCTTTAAGAAGGTCTGGGAGTTGAGCATGTCCCTCTCTATCTACTGTCATAATGTGTAAGATCCATGTGGTAAATATTTTACAGCGAGGCGCGTTCACTGGACTGATTTTAGTTCAGGTGTTCGCAGTTCTGACACACATTTCTTGTAAAACAAATATCAACCATCTTTATTAGTTTATAGGACATATTTAATGTTTAATGTTTAAAAAAGACATGTTTTGTGTTAGAGTAAAACAGAAAAGAAGCAAAGTAAAGAAGCAAAATATAAATTATAGCAATGTATTTTAAATTAGGACTGTTGCCATAGTGATTATCAATTTAAAACAAAATATTACATCTTTTTAATGTTGCATATAACAGGAAGCTGAACACCATGAATATTCTTTAGTATTATAGTTTTTTTTACAGAATCAGTACTGAGTAGTTTTCAGTGCATTTACTCAAGTACATTTACTTGAGCAACTGTACTTATACTCCTAATCGAATAATATATTTTATAGTATAGAGTGAATATATTATATTTTATGGTTAGTCTAACCATGTGAACCTCTATAAGTGACAATAATGGTTTGATTTCCTTTAGAAATCACTTTGTTTGTCTAATGTTTATGGTCAACTCTCACTCTTACTCTTACTTGAATAGCAGATTGAGTAACTTTTTGGACCACTACTTTTCACTTCACTGTGAGTAAGTTTCCAGTAACTGTAATCTTACCTGTGTAAAAAGTTTAGTAACAGTACAAAACCTGATGTTATTTAAAATGAATATTTTGTATAATTGTGATGGAGCCGTCCCTCTCTCCTGTTACTAAAGACACAGTGGTGCACGTTTCCTGCGCCACTGCGCCACGCAGGGCCGCGCGCTCCCTCGTGTCCGATACGCATCGTCTGGCCACTACAAAATTAAGTGCTTACCGGTTTTCTGTTGTTTCCCGGTCCACCACGTTTCATTTGATTCAGACCCCCCCGCAAGGACTCCGTAGGATTCATTCCCATCTGTACCCGCTCGACTCGTGCACCGTGGGGGGTGCACCGTGGAGGGTGCACCGTGGGGGTGCACCGTGGGGGTGCACCGTGGGGGTGCACCAGGGGTGTGCACACCGGTCCGTGCCACAATACATCCATAGTCCGTGCGCTGCTCAAACATTTCCCTCCTGCCTCCGCTTCTGCACACGTGGTTCCAGGTGAGCGGCCAAACCGAGCACGTGATTGCTTACCCAGATCTTCACCTTACTCCAGAAGCGGTCTGGGCGCCGTCATACGATGCAATCCATCTTCCGTTTGTATTAGCTAACATAGGGCTGCCGACCTCCAGAGAAAATAAGGTCGACACAGACTAAAAAGCCGTTTTCGGTGCATTGTTGACTTGTTGGTCACATGAACATTGGATATTTTACCCAAATCAATCTATTTCAGAGCAAAACCAACACAGTTCCCGTTGGACAGGAAGTGCCAATCCGTGGCCAAAAGAGGAAAAAGTGGGCGGGGCGAAATAAGGTCAATAGTGCATTTGCATTGGGTTTTCAGAATAATGTGATGCAAAGAAATACTTTTCAATGAATTTGCTGTTTTCTTCTCTTGTATAAATATATTCATTCTCGGAATGTAATGGAAATGGGGAATTCTATAAGAAACAATAACCTGATATCAGAATGTCTAAAATGCTATTTTTATGTTGTTATGTATTTATTGATTGAGTTTGTTATGTAATGCCTGTGGGAGGGGCTCGAGGCTTAAGAGAGGAGCCAGGGTCTTCAGTCTGTGGCTGGCTGCAGTGAAGGCATGAGGGCAGCATCAGCACGCGGAGTTCAGAGAAGACAGTGATCCATACTAACTTTTTGGAATTTTTTGTAAATAGCACTGTGGTTGGGCTTGTGGTTTTGAAAATGTGTTTTTCTTACTCTGTACCTTCAGATAGGACCTTGTTTTTCTAATATTTACGGTTTAAACATTGAAAATAACAGTTTACTTTAACAATTATATGTATAACTGGTCAAGTAAACTATTATAACAGAAATCATGCCCAGACAGTTACTGATACTACTCTTATTTGAATAGTAGTAGTTTACCCAAATACTTGTTACTCCTATGTGAGTAATGTTATTTTAAAGTGATGGTACAACTGGCCGGGTCTGCTCGGTTGTAAAAACGTTGTAGCATCTCGTGGTCATAATTTCAGTCGCCACATCACAGCAGCGTCGGAGTGTTTTATCCCCTCACCCGGAGCCTCTGGCGCCATTAGATTTGGAGTAGTGCCGTAGATAAAGAGCAGAATAAGTCACACACACACAGCTCCCGGAGGCCTGTGATCTCAAATAATACGTCTTTTACTAAATTGCCGAAACAGACCAACAGGGAGGAAAATATTTGAATACATCCAGAGTTTGTTCAAAGGCTTTTCAACCACGTCAGACCATTTCCTGTTTGTGTTTTTTCTTATACTAAGCCAGAATGACGTGGGTTTCTTAATAACAGATAAAAGGCTTTCGTATACGCATGAGCTTCGTTAGCTTGACGTCAAAACTGTGGTTTAAAGGGGACGTGATGCAAAATGAACTTTAGGAGCGTTTTACCATGTTATAATGGCTCTCCTTAATCATTATTTGATGGAGTTGCATTTTGATTCATTCATGCATGTTTGAGTACTCTAGAATGGTCCTGAATTTGGGGCGTGTGGCAATTTCTGTGTTCATGCAAACATTTTGCTCAGCCATGCTTCAATAATAAAATCAGGAAATAAAAATCTGCTTCTGGCCACAGTGAAATGCCACTTTGAAAAGGCAGTGCCTCTCAGTTCTGCAGTTTTGAACAGGAAATCAACAGACTCATTCCTGTTGTCATTTAGATCAGTATTTACAATGAACAAAATGTAAAATAATGTTATGTATTCGATTGCTATTTGGTGGCACTGTAAGAAGGTTGCGGGTTCAACTCTGGGTGGAGTTTTATCTTTCTCCTCCTCGTGTCTAGCTGAGTTTCCTCCAGATGCTCCAGTTTCTCTCATCAACCCAAAACATGCACAATATGTCCTCCAGCTGTGGTCCGCCTGTCCAAGGCAGCTCAAGATCTGGGGATGGGCCCTGTGCGCTGCAGCGACCACTGCTCCTGACAGGTTGCCTTAGCGATACAGAGGGTCGGGTCCAATTTCAAAATGAATAAACAATACCTTACCTATTTTATAACTAAATACCAGAAATGAAGCATAAAGGTCCTGTTGCTTTTAACCATGAGTGAAGAACATGCCTGAACTGTTAGCCCCGCCCATGTCGTCCCTTCTCTCACTTCGGTGTCGCTCCATGACAGAGGAACAACTGTGCAGGGTAGTCACGGACAGTTAGGATTCTCATGTCTGATTAGGCACCAAAAAAAGAGAGAAAGTGTCTTTCCCAAGGATTCTATACAAAAGCACATTGTTCAGTCTCATTTTTTGCACAAATATCTGCTTTTACTTGTACAATATGTGAAGTAAGAAGGCATTTACCTTAAATGGAATAAATATTAGTAAATGACAGGCACTTTAAACTCCCTTTTACTTCCAGAACATTCCTGCCTTAGTGTCCCTCAGTACTGAGTTTGCATTGGGTCATCCTTTTATCCTGCAGCCATCAATACCACAATCTAAAGTAACTTTCTTGAAAAATGCTATAAACATCCCAGATATTATTATTATTATTATTACAATGAATAAACACAAATTAATTTATGCATTACTCACACTTAGTGGAAGCAAACCTGTTTTGTGATAAAGTTTTAGGCGCCTCCCGCTTCACTGGCTTCACTCCACTGTTTTTAATGAATCAATAGTTAATTACTGAGAATGCTGTGGCCGTCAGATGAGGTTGGAGCAGAGACAGACAAAGTAATTCAGGTAAAGATCCCAAGGGTCTGGAGCAACAGAGTCCAGACATTAACAGAATGAAGGATTCTTAAGGCTGCGTTCAACACCGTTAAACAGCATACAAAAACAAATCTGAAAATGAACTTGGGAATTGTAATGAGTCAGTGGATCAAATGTGTTATGCCTGATTTTAGTTCCATTTGACATTTTTTACTTTTACATTTTTTCTGGTTTGAAATAGACAAGCATTATCTCATTATCTTATTTTTGGATTGTGTCTTTTTCATTCTTTCAGAACTCTGCTTGAAAAGTTACAGGTCAAAGTTTTGTAGGTCAAGATCGTTTTCAAACCAAAACAAGCCGGAAGAACATTTCTGGACGACATCTCCACATCTTCCAATAACTTATAATTTCCCGCAATCTGTTTCCTTGACATCTGCGAAATTACACATTTGCTTACAAGTGAGAGTGAGAAGTGGCTGGAGAGGAGCAAGATGGTGCGCGGAAGAGTGATGCAGTCAGTGGCAGAGCTGGGGAAAACGATGGGGAAAACTTGATGTGGTGCTCTTGAATGACACGAGGGCACAATGAGAAATGACATATGCAAATGTGAGACGCGGGAGCAGCGGAGACGTCCCGAGAGAGCGCTTTAATAATGCCAGTGCACCCAGGCGCTCAGGTGGCCCGCGCTCATCACTGACGCGATAATGAAGAGAATATGCTAATCACTGAGTCATCAGCTGCAGGAGGAATCAAGCCCAGTAAACAGGAGGAGAGGAGGAGAGGAGCGCCGAGACGGTGCAGGATGGGGCAGGACGGACCGAAATCAATCAGCAAACAGAATCAGAAGGGGAGCAGTTTTTCAGTGCCAAACTTGACGGCCTGGAAATTGATATTGTAGAATATTGTAGGGTTCAAGGCCTATTTGTGTAGAAAATGCATGAAATACTCATTTGTACAAAAGGGTCCATCGCACCCTCATTTAAAAGTGTTAGGACGCTCATTTGAGGCGTGTAAAATAATAACACCTAATTGATGTGCGTTTGCTCCGCCTTGAAACTCAGACGCACCTTCAGTCAATGTTTGCTGGAGCTCACTTTAAAGGGGACATAGCATGCAAAAGCTACTTAACTGAGCTTTTATCCTTACAAGTGTTTCGAGTAGTCAAAGTTGTATTTTGATTGATTCCTGCATGTTGGAGTTAACCCAGTTTTCTGAGGCTCGAGTGCTCTGAAAAGTGCTGGCTTGTTTTAAATAAGATAAAATGACCTCTTCTGACTAGAGCTGAGGTTTCGAGATGCTCTGACCCACTTGTCCAGGCATCACTTGTCACATTCACTCAAGTCCGTATCACAGATAGCTTGCTGTGCTCTTCCTGCCCAATTCAGCAGTTTCAGCTACCTGTTTATAGACAATAATTTGGGGGCATTTGACCATTCAGAAGAAAGCATGAATAGCTTACAATTCCCTTTAACAGGTTCTTTGAAGACCAAAAAAAACATCCTCGGTGGAGCGGTCAGGTCCACTGGATGGCGGTGGGATTCCTGCTCCTTCTGGTGAATACTGCCGTCGTGTCCTTGGAAACGTGCTATATAAATTGTGAGCATTTGTTTCTTCTGTCACTGTCATAATGTTATGCCGTATCTGTTTACAATCCCATGACCGACATTGTTTTATGATTGTAATAAATGGCAGGTGTCGCTTACTTCAGCCTATTGACATCAGCCGGCCCTGCATTGACTTGATAACAGACTCTCGAGCAGCGAGTCGGATGTTGTGTAAAATGGTGATCAGAGGCTCTTTGTGTGAAAGTGCCAGTTGCTGCCAGGACCCGCGGAGCTTAACCCAAAGGCACCGCGATCGATGCGCTGAATAAATGCTTAGACTGGCACTTCCCGAGTTCTGCTTGAGCACAGAGGACATGAGTGTTCACAACGGAGAAAACGGCAGGTCACAGACTCAGAGATATGGGCGGAGAAGAGAAGGTGCACGGTCAATATTAAGGACGACATATGAAGTTTGTTTCTTCGCACTAAAATCAGACATTCAGGTCGTGATTATACATTTTGTTCCTTGTTAAGTACCAAAGACCGTTTAACTGTCTGTAAACAAATGCATTCTGAGGCAAAAGTGACGTGGAATGTCATGCAATTTCCATCGAGAACTTGTGATTTACCATTTTGTGATTCACAAAAATGGAAAAATCAAGGGGCGTTTGGCGTATGATAACCACTCATACATGTAAATGGTATCAGAGCCCATCAGATTATGAAAGGAATTAAAGATACATTTTCTATTTTCTTTAGCTTTTACTGGACAAATACTTACAGAAATGTTTAGCTCAAAATACTTTTAAATTTGCATTCAGATAGAATATAAAGACTTCAAATTATACATACTATACAGATTTTGAGGCATAGAAATGTGCTTATTTTCTTTTATGAAGACTGATATTTAGATCTGATGACAGATAATCACAGTATGTGGAACAAATTACCGATGCATTTTTTTTAACTGCTCAATGTGCTTAAATTGCCACTCGGGGATGAATAAAATTATATGTATTGACTGTTTTTTTACTTACAACAAAAAACCGAGGAAGAGGTCCAGATACAATATGTTTAACATGTCTGTACGTGGAATCTGAATAGTTAGAATAATTGCCAGTGCAGTGCAATGGGTGGATAGGGGGTTGGTACAAACAGAAATCGTCTGCAGACTCAAGCCTTGAATGAGTGTGTCTGGATATATCCCTATAGAATGCAAAAGGACTCGAAAACGAGAGGAGAAATAACAACTGTAATAAACCGTACTCTTTCAACTTGTGAAGGTTCATATTTGTAAGTCAAACGGTTTTTATGTTTTTCCAATTTAAAACCTGTCTGCATCTAATTATAAAGCATCTTATCAAAGCGGGCTGGTGGCATATGTTCTTAGCGTGATGGCAACGCTCCGCTCCGTCTCTGAAAGTTGTGAAAAGTGCTGGTAAGTGAGCAACACATGTGGACTGCTGCAAAGTTTAAAAAATGAACCAGTTCTGTTTTTCACATTTTTAAGACCGTAAATGTCCAGGGCAGCGCCTCTGAGACAAGAGCTTTTTAACATTTGAGAGTTCTGTGGAGCCCATTGGAGGAAAGTGGGAGTCCTTTAGCGTCATTGCTGTTTTGTATATTGCTCATTAGTCTGCACCTTGCCTGAGGCCCTTCTTGACAGATATATCATAATCCATTGTATCCAGCAGGGGTTTCAGGGTGATCTTTTGAATACTGAAAAGTAAATACTCTACATTGTATTCTCTCACCAATAACTCCCTCAAACTTTTACAATCCTTGGCGAGGTGCATGACGTGTCTTGCCCAAGGACACGACGACAGTGCTCTGGTCAAATCTAGAACTGAACCGAAAGTCTGCCACACGAGTCAATCCCAAAATAGTGAAAGAAAAAGTACGCGTTTTCTGTCAGAAACATCCTCTGTACAAGATAGTTAGTGATTATCTTGACTCTAAGTTTGAGCATATCTCCGCCATATTTCATCGCTATAGCAACAGCCTTTGTACTCTGCGAGGAGGGAAGTGGGTGGCTCAAGGAAGAAGAAAAAGAGCAAAGAGATGGAGTTGCGTACAGTGAGAAGGATGACAGAAACGGAAAGAGAGAGGAGCAGACTTTTGCTTGTTTCTGTAAAGCTAATACTCTTCTCTCTGCCAAACACAGTCCCCCGTAGGCCTCGAACACCCAAGGTCACCCAAGAGGAAAACTAACTACTCCCTGCATCATTTTAACCTCACATGCTGCAGTTCCGGTGCTCAAAGACAGAGGGCGACGCTACAAAGATACAGCATTGTCCTCTGTATATGCAACTCGTGCCAATACTCGCTTCATGGAGGATTCAAATACCCTTGAAAGGTCACACATACACAAACGGATTTGAACGCAAGCGCTGCGTTATTTGGAAATGTGAATATGTGACGACGGTAATGAGTCAGGAGTGTTTGGACCTGGTTTCGTCCAACATTTGACTCAAACTCCAAAGCGATGCTAAACCAGGACTAAAAACGAATAAAAATGGCAAAATATTGGACATTACCAGGACTAAATCAGTTCTTTACCAGGACTATGCTGACTAAGGATGCATCACACATTTGGGCCTAAATTGAATACATTTTAGTCTTGATTTGGATTTGGTGTGGTCCTGTTCTAGTCCTTGTTTTGTCCGGATCTAGTCCAGAGTTCATTTGAGGTTTAGACCCAATATTGATGTGGTGAATGGGCAAGCGTGAACTCAGCCTAAAAGATATTTAAGAACCACATGGACATGGACTAAATCTGGACTAGGACTGAACTAGGTCTAGAGCAGCACATCAGGATTAAACTGGGCTCCAACCAGGACCCAACCAGGACCAAACTTGGACCCAAACAGGACCCCATCAGGATCCAACCTGGACTAAACCAAGACTAAACCAAGACTAAACCAGGACCAAACCCGGACCCAAACAGGACCAAACAAGGACCCAACCCGGACTTAACAAGGACTTAACCAGGACCCAACCAGGACCCAACCAGGATCAAATCAGGACCAAACCAAAGCAGGTGTGAATGCACCTAGAAATAAACTAAAAATGGACTGAACTAGATCTGAGCCAGAACTACGCCAGGACTAAACTATGACTGAACAACGACACAAAGACTTGAGACACAAAGCTGCCAATCATGATCCAATCATGATTAAACCCAGACTAAGGTGTCTCACCCAAGGACACAATGACAGTATGCCTATGTTGATGGAATTGAACCGTGAACCTTTGGGTTAATGGGCTAATATCTGTGCAGACTAAACAACTATATTGAATAGAACTAAATGGAGCTTCAATGCTGCAAGTTAAAACTGGAAATTCTTCGGATATATTTAATCAGGAAAAATAAAGCATAAAAACAATTCAAATGTGCCATTTAGTGCTCTCACTACTGGTCCCTGCTCCACAGTTTGGGAACCTGTGCTCTGGACTCCTTCTTCCTTCCAGAGCAGTGCATTGAGGACCGCAATTACTGTAACTAAATGAAGTGGGCTGTTCATATTAAATTATAATTCACTTGTATTCAACAATCCACATTATCGGAGGTCAGTGAAGGACAACCTTGAGAAGCTTACCGCAGCCCCGGCGGTAACGCCATCTGAATATCATATTAGTTAGGCTTATTACGGCCTGGACATAATAAAAACTTAGCAGGCTGAGCTTATGGACAGAGAAAGACAGGGAAGAGTGCTGTGGGATTCCTCAGATGAAAAAATAGACTGGCGTTAAAAGCTTTGGTGCTCTGAGTAAAAGCTGAGAGTGGAGGAATCGGTGGCGCAGCTATTTTTAGGACAAGCGAAATGTATCATGATGGAATACCAGTGAGTGCAAGCGAGGAGGGGCACTACACGCACGCACCACCGGCTGCAGGCCGGACGGACCGAACTGAGCAGACAGCTAAAGACTATAGTTAAAAGATGATTTACTTTGATTAGCAGATCACACAACCCAAATATTTGAGTTGTTGCTGTTGCTGTTGTTGTTGTTGTTGAAAGTACCCAAATAAATTCCTAAATGTAAATATATTTTCCATGGTAAATTAGAAGGCTATAATACAGTAAGATGCAGTAATAGTGTAGAAGGCTATACAATTAATCCAGTAAACAGATTAAGGGTGATCGTGATCACAATTAGAAACATTCCAGAACTGAGAAAACAGATTATGTACAGTGTATGCACAAATACATACTTCAAACACGATATCCTTTGTAGAACATGTTCTGAGCAGCCTGTTTTCTGCTAGATATGTCTCCTACTTTAATTTAGTCTGTTTATTCTCTTAATGTTAGGCGTGCTGATGCACCAGTCACACTTGCACTTGCAGTTCATAGTGAGAACATTTGCATGTTCTCTGTGTTTGTGTCTAATCTGAGAGCTCTGTTTGGATTCAGCCAAGCTGCTCTTAATGCATTTGGACACTCAACGACGCTTTACACGTGTCAACTTAATCCTGTTGTTTCACTTCCAGTGACAACTGCAGTTGCAGATAGTTTGTGGTTAAGATCCTCCTCCACAGACATCAGCAGGTCAAACACGACTTTTCTATTTTAAACTTTGTGTTTCTCTTTATTCTCCACTGAAGCTTGTGAGTCTAACTATAGTCCCAAACCGTGCTCTGGATAAGTCATCGCTTGTGTGAGAGGTGAAAAAATGATCTGTGAAAAGTAGACCTTAAAATGTCAAAGCAGCTTGTATCAAGGATTTAGGATTTTAGAGTTAGTGAATAAGACATATTTCCATTTACAGAAGTGCGCATTATGTGTCAAAAAAAACAAACATCATCACAGCTTGCTTTCCTGGTCTAAACCTTACTGTGATTCATCTCAAAGGACCTTTTCACTACTAAAATATAAATTATACATGTACAGTAAAGAAGCTGTTTGTGCAAACACAATGCACTAAGTGAGTTGTTCCAAATTGACTTAGCAGAGAAAAGAGAAAGTGCTTGAAACTTCACAGTGCACTACCAGGTCAGATCTGTGGAGAGGCGACCCAGTTCACAGTAAGATGATGCATGTTTTTGCTTTCCCTTTAAAAACACCTGCATAAACCACCACACTTGCATAAGTGCAAGAAAATGCCATAAAATGGAATATTTTAGGCAAAGCAATAACATCTCCATGGAGACAAGCTGTTGTAGATCTCATGTTTACTTGTTTTCCATGTGCTTATTCCCTTATTTTACATAGCACATGTCCTTGGTCTTTTATTTTAGTTTTACATTTGACTCGATATTTTGGATTGCACTTGCCAAAATAGAATTTTGTGCAAAATGTGATTCGGAAGAACTAAATTAGTTATCCCCATTCAAAAGAGAATTTTTCTGAAATTCTTTGCAAAATGTGCAGCTTCACAGCACACAGACCGTGAATAAACATTTGATAACTTTTGATGCCCCACTCCTGAATATGAGTCTCACCAAATTTTAGGTTAATCGGGCTAACGCCCTGGGAGGAGTTTGTACAAGTATAAAGTGTAAGCATGTAAGAATTTCAGAGATTTGGCAATTTTCCCGTTGGAATAACATGGGAAGTTTCTGTCATTGCTACGGCGACACTGTATCAAATATGACATGGGTCTCATTGACATTTTTGTTAGGGATGCCAACTGGAATTTTGTGCCAAATTTCATTACATTTGGAAAAACGAAATATTTTGCTCCCCATATCAAATGTAATTTCAGTTCAAGTAGCTTTAGGGCAAAGGGTTTAACAACGGATTCAAATTTGGACATGTATTCGGCAGCAAATTTTTAATTTGTGAAATTTCTGAAATTCTAGCAACATTTTGCAGCTTCAAAGATATCAAAATAATTTGGATAACTTTTGATTCCCATTCCTCAACACAATTTCAGCTTTTTTGGGCCAACGGCAAACATTTGGAAAACCTTTTGATCCAATATGGCCGACATTTGGTTGGGCAGACGGCGTTGCTGTAATAATATTTTTTACTTCCCTTGTCACCATCATCTTCATCATTCTACGATCAGATTATTTTGGGCCATTTCCTAACTCTCAAAGCATTTTTTGTACATTGGGGGGCGCTGACGTGCCAAATGTATTTATTTTAGAAAAAAGTGATTTTTTTGTGACTTTTCCAAGCCCCAGGGCTCAAGATGGCGGCCCATTCAAGTCAATGGCAGATGCTTACTGGCCCATGTCGCCAGCTAGCATTTAGCATTTTGGACCTCGTGGACCGGAAGTTACGTAGGCTCGCATACCATGTGATCGCTCTGACCAATCACAGTCAGAGCGAGAGTTACTAGAGCTGCGCCAGTGCGAGATGAAGGGGAATATAAAAAAACTGGTTTTAAGAAAACTGAAAAGCAAACTTTTTTCCGGATTTTGAACCGGAAAAAAGTGAATGAACTGATAAAAGGCATTATTTTAGTAACTCCATGGTGCGAACGGAGCGAGCCCGCTGCGTAATCATAAAATCAAGCCCGTTCACCCATGGATCGATTAAAATATCCGGTTTACCTTAAAGTCTAGCTCAGGGTCTGGCCTAATGCGGTTGTGCCGCTTCTTTACTTTTACAACATTTACAGTACATTAGAACATTTGCTTATTAATGCAACTTTGTTTTCATACATCAATTTAATTATTATATTGTATACATAGTGCTAAACTGTATATTTTGTATATATATTTATATATTGAGAGGGGCTGGACGCTCCACTTCTCTGGTGTTGCCTGCGGGGAGAGGCGGCGGGCTGGCGTGGGCTTGCTTATTGCCCCACAGCTCAGGCGCCATGTGTTGGAGTTTACCCCAGTGAACGAGAGGGTCGCGTCCCTATGCCTTCGGGTTGGGGACAGGTCTCTCACTGTGGTGTCGGCCTACGGGCCGAACAGCGGTGCTGAGTACCCGGCCTTCTTGAGTCCCTGGAGGGGTACTGGACAGTGCCGACCGGGGACTCCATTGTTCTACTGGTGGACTTCAACGCCCACGTGGGCAACAACAGTGACACCTGGAGAGGGGTGATTGTTGGAAGAACGGCCTCCCCGATCTAACCCGAGCGTGTTCAGTTATTGGACTTCTGTGCTAGTCACGGACTGTCCATAACGAACACCATGTTCAAGCACAAGGGTGTCCACCAGTGCACGTGGCACCAGACACCCTAGGCCGGAGTCAATGATCGACTTTGTTGTCGTTCATCTGACCTCCGCCACCGCGTGCTTGGACACCGTCGGGTAAGAGAGGGCGAGCTGTCAACTCCACCACCTGGTGTGAGTTGGATCCGCTGGCGGTGGAGGAGACTTGCAGCGGCCCCGTATATAGTCTCTTTGGAAGTCTTGCGGAGCCCGCTGTCAGCAGGGTCTTCAATTCAACACCTCCGGAGAGCTTCTCCCAAATCCCGGGGAGGCTGGGGACATTGATCCATGTGATCATGTTCTCGACCTCCATTGTCAATGCGGCTGCTCGGAGCTGTGGTCGCAAGGTCTCAGGTGCCCCACCCGGTGGTGGACACCGGAAGTAAGGGATGCCGTCAGGCGGAAGAAGGAGGCCTATCAGGCCTCTTTGGCTTGTGGGACTCCTGAGGCCGTTGAGGGTATCGCGGGCCAGGCGTGCCGCAGCTCGTGCGTGTCAGAGGCAAAACCCGGGTCTGGAGGAGTCGGGAGGCCCTGGAGGAGGACTATCGGTCGGCCCCAAAGAATTCTGGCCAACGTCCGGCGCCTCAGGAGGGGAAGCGTGTCCCACCAACACCGTTACGGTGCGGGTGGGGACCTGCTGACCTCGACTGGGACGTCGGGCGGTGGAAGAGTACTTGAGGACCTCCTAACCCACTGCCACGTCTTCCGAAGGAAGTAAGAGACGGAGGACTCGGAGGCTACTCATCTATCACCCAAGCCGAAGTCACTGAGGTTGTTGGCAAACTCCTCAGTGGCAGAGCTCCGGGGGTGGATGAGATACGCCCCGAGTACCTAAAGTCTCTGGATGTTGCAGACTGTCTTGGTTGACACGCCTCTGCAACATCGCGGCGGTCGGGTCGTGCTGGACTGGCAGACCGGGGGTGGTGTCCCTCTGTTCAGAAGGGGACCGAGGTGTGCTCCAACTATAGAGGGATCACACTCCTCAGCCTCCCTGGTAAGGTCTATTCCAGGTACTGGAAAGGAGAATCGCACCGATAGTCGAACCTCGGATTCAGGAGGAGCAGAGTGGTTTTCGTCCTGTCGGGAACACTGGACCAGCTCTATACTCTCCATCGGGTGCTCGAGGGTTCATGGGAGTTTGCCCAACCAGTCCACATGTGCTTTGTGGATCTGGAGAAGGCTTTCGACCGTGTCCCACGGGTGCCCTTTGGGGGTGCTGCGGAGTACGGGGTCCGGGGCCCTTTGCTCAGGCTGTCCGGTCCCTGTTATGACGCGGAGCAGGAGCTGTGTTCGCATTGCGCAGTAGTCGACCTGTTCCCAGTGCGTGTTGACTCCGCCAGGGCTGCCCTTTGTCACCGGTTCTTTCATTGTTTTTAGACAAATTCTAGGCGCAGTCAGGGGCGGAGGGGGTCCGGTTTGGAGAGCACAGGATCTCATCTCTGCTGTTTGCAGATGATGTTGTCCTGATGCTCATCAAACCTGGACCCTAACATGCACTGGGACGTTTGCAGCCGAGTGTGAAGCAGCTGGGATGAGATCAGCACCTCCAAATCTGAGGCCTATGTTCTCGACCAGAAAAAGGTGGCTTGCCCTCTCGGGTGGGGAGTCCTGCCCCAAGTGGAGGAGTTTAAGTATCTCGGATCTTGTTCCCGACTGAGGGAAGGATGGAGCGATGAATTGACAGGCGGATCTGCAGCGTCTGCAGTGATGCGTCGCTGCATCGGACCGTTGTTGGTGAAGAAGGAGCTGAGTCGAAAGACAAAGCTCTCGATTACCGGTCAATCTACGTTCCTACCCTCACCTTCATGAGCTTTGGTAGTGACCGAAAGGACAAGATCGCGGATACAACGGTCGAATGATTCTCCGAGGGTGGCTGGGCGCTCCCTTAGAGATAGGGTGAGGAGCTCAGTCATACGGGAGGCCTCGGAGTAGAGCCGCTGCTCCTCCACGTTGAGGAGCCAGCTGAGTGTGCTCGCGGCATCTGTTCCGGATGCCTCCCTGGACGCCTCCCTAGGGAGGTGTTTCGGCATGTCCCACCGGGAGGAGCCGGGGAAGACCCAGACACGCTGGAGGACTATGTCTCTCGGCTGGCCTGGGAACGCCTCGGGATCCCCCCGGAGGAGTTGAGGAAGTGTCTTGGGAAAAGGAAGTCTGGAGTCCTGCTAGACTGCTGCGCCCCGCGACCCGGCCCCGGATAAAGCGGAAGAAGATGGATATGGAATGGATTGGAATTATATATATATTATATATAACGGTGTTCAGTATTGGACTTCTGTGCTAGTCACGGACTGTCCATAACGAACACCATGTTCAAGCACAAGGGTGTCCACCAGTGCACGTGGCACCAGGACACCCTAGGCCGAGGTCAATGATCGACTTTGTTGTCGTGTCATCTGACCTCCCCGCGCGATGTCTTGACACTCGGTGAAGAGAGGCGCGAGCTGTCAACCGACCACCACCTGGTGGTGAGTTGGATCCGCTGGCGCGGAGGAAGCCGGACAGACTTGCAGGCCCAAGCGTATAGTGAGGGTCTGTTGGGAACGTCTTGCGGAGCCCGCTGTCAGCAGGGGTCTTCAATTCACACTCCCGGGAGAGTTCTTCCCAAATCCCGGGGGAGGCTGGGACATTGAATCCGATGGACCATGTTCTCGACCTCCATTGTCAATGCGGCTGCTCGGAGCTGTGGTCGCAAGGTCTCAAGTGCCTGTCGCCGCTGCAACCCCTGAACCCGTGTGGGACACCGGAAGTAAGAGATGCCGTCAGCGGAAGAAGGAGGCTATCAGGCCTCTTTGCTCCTGTGGGACTCCTTGACCGTTGAGGGTATCGCGCGGCCAGGCGTGCGCAGCTCGTGCTGTCGCAGAGGCAAAAACCCGGGTCTGGGAGGAGTTCGGGAAGCCATAGGAGGAGACTATCGGCCCCAAAGAAATTCTGGCAAACCGGTCCGGCTCCCTCAGAAAGGGAAGGCATGCTGCCACACACCCGTTACGGTGCGGGTGGACCTGCTGACCTCGACTGGGATTGTCGTCGGGCGGTGGAAGAGACTTTGAGGACCTCTTAAATCCCACTGTCACGTCTTCCGAAGAGGAAGTAGAGATCTGAGACCGAGGCTGACTCATCTATCACCCAAGCGAAGTCACTGAGGTTGTGGCAAACTCCCTCCCGGTGGCACGAGGCTCCGTGGGGTGGATGAGATACGCGCCCGAGTACCTAAAGTCTCGATGTTCAGGACTGTCTTGGTTGACACGCCTCTGGCAGACCGGGTGGTGGTCCCTCTGTTCAAGAAGGGGGACCCCAGAGTGTGCTCCAACTATAGAGGGATCACACTCCTCAGCCTCCCTGGTAAGGTCTATTCCAGGTAGAGGATCGACCGATAGTCGAACCTCGATTCAGGAGAGCAGAGTGTTTTCTTCCTGGTCTGGAACACTGGACCAGCTCTTACTCTCCATCGGGTGCCGAGGGTTCATGGAGTTTCCCAACCAGTCCACATGTGCTTTTTGTGATCTGGAGAAGGCTTTCGACCGTGTCCCACGGGGTGCCCTTTGGGGATGCTCCGGGAGTACGGTGCTCGGGGCCCTTTGCTCAGGCTGTTCCGTCCCTGTATGACCGGAGCAGGAGCTGTGTTCGCATTTCCGCGAGTAAGTCAGACCTGTTCCAGTGCCGTGTTGGACTCACCAGGGCTGCCCTTTGTCACCAGTTCTGTTCATTGTTTTTATGGACAGAATTTCTAGGCGCAGTCAGGGGTCGGAGGGTCGGTTTGGAGAACCAGATCTCATCTCTGCTGTTTGCAGATGATGTCCTGATGCTCCATCAAACCTGGACCTGCAACATGCCCTGGGACGGTTTGCAGCGAGTGTGAAGCAGCCGGGATGAGAATCAGCACCTCCAAATCTGGGCCATGGTCTCGACCGGAAAAAGTGGCTTGCCCTCTCCCGTGGGTGGGGATGCCTTGCACACAAACTTGTTCACGAGTGAGGGAAGGATGGAGCATGAGATTGACAGGCGGATCGGTGCAGCGTCTGCAGTGATGCGGTCGCTGCATCGGACTGTTGTGGTAAAGAAGGAGCTGAGTCGAAAGACAAAGCTCTCGATTTACTGGTCAATCTACGTTCCTGCCCTCACCTATGGTCATGAGCTTTGGGTAGTGACCGAAAAGACAAGATCGCGGATACAAGCGGTCGAAATGAGTTTCCTCCGCAGGGTGGCTGGGCGCTCCCTTAGAGATAGTGTGAGGAGCTCAGTCACACGGGAGGAGCTCAGAGTAGAGCCGCTGCTCCTCCACGTTGAGAGGAGCCAGCTGAGGTGGCTCGGGCATCTGTTCCGGATGCCTCCTGGACGCCTCCCTAGCGAGGTGTTTCAGGCATGTCCCACCGGGAGGAGGCCCCGGGGAAGACCCAGGACACGCTGGAGGGACTATGTCTCTCGGCTGGCCTGGGAACTGCCCCCGCGACCCGGCCCCGGATAAAGCGGAAGAAGATGGATGGATTTACCAAAATCTATTGTCATGGCTCTATCAGTCAATATTCTACTGTTATTATTCAGTGTTTTGTGGTGTATTGCAAATAAAATATAAAACCATAAACAAACGTATGAAGGTTATTTTGTAAACTTTGTCAAAACATGCTAAAAGTCATCAAAAGTATTTAGGCTACTTGGATGGGTAACACAGGTAACAACACCGAAATGTAAACATAAATTATTTTATACTGGTAATACATTCCATTTCCTTGCTTTCCTTCCGTAACATTTCTTCCGTTCTTTACTTTTTAATACATAAACATTTCAAGACAACGCTTCTGATCCAAGGCCTTCAGATCCAATGGTGGTCAATTAGTTCCATGATTTGTTCTGTTATTAAACCCATGCATCCATAGTTTTAACCCTGCGGCTCGTTCATGGCACTTGGGCTCGTGCACATCACCTTACTCGCTGATTGGTCTGGGCGGTTACCGTTCTGACCATGAGCTGGGCTAGCGCAGCCCGTTAGAGTGTAGCCGAAGCTAACGGCTTAAGATGCGTTTTAAAGACAACTAAAGAATTTTAAACAGAGAAAAAGTCAGCCAAACACCAGCAGTTTTTTGTTACATTGCGTTCTATGGAAAAAAAGCTTTCTGGGACGCACGATTTTTTTCGCTGCAGTACCAATGGACTGGCCACTGGGGCCGCTAGCGACATGTTTAAGCTAGCAATACCCTATCCAGTTATTATAATAGATCCATTGACTTTTTGTTGATGTTCACTGTGTGAAAAATGGTCCGAGAAGAAGAAGAAAGAACTATTCCGATGCGAAAACAATTCAGATCATAAACTATACATTTTCGGAAAGCGCCTGCGTCGCTGACGGGCACTTTCGTAAATGTTTAGTGGGCTCCACCCACTTTGTGTTATTGGCCCTCTATACAATAATAATGTTAAATTTTTGCATTATATGTTTATATGCACGGAACGTGCATGAGTTGAGGAACGCATTCGTGATCTACTTAGCGCAAACGAGCTCTTTACATGAAGCGGCTGTCATCCATTCACTTCGCCCGTTTACGACAACAATGTTCAATTTTCATACTACTAATTAGTATGCACGGGACATGCATGATTGGAGGTCTGTGTTAGTGTGTGTTCGGAAGCGGGCGAGCGCTTCGAAAGCTTTGTGCGCACTTTCGCAGCCGTGCTTTGCACAGCCTTCCAGAACTAATAGGCCTCTTGTCAGCTTGTGGCACTCGGGCCAAATTACTTAGAATTTGTCCCATTCAATTGTATTACCTAAGATGTCCTTATCTGTCAGGGCACAACATGAAGCATTTGAATCAAATCCGCCACCTCCGTTTGTTTAAATTTACATTCACGTAGTCTCACTACTGTTCGAATCTCACATCTGTCGTGTTTGCGTATGATTGAGTCGAGATAACTTTCCCAGGGCAGAGCAGGTGCAGGGGAGCAGTGCGGCGCCTGTAGATTCGTCTGGGGAAATCAGAAAGAGCGGATCAACAGGAGGCCAGGCTGTGACCAACGAGCAGAAAATCCTCTCGTTAATAAAATCTGATGATGAATTATGACATCTAGATCAGGCGATGACACCACAGCACTTGATTCGCCCTGGGCTCTTGCATTAACCCTTTGATAGAGGCATTATGTGAGGTCGTAAACTTATTTTAGGACCTCGCATGGTCGTGCACCGTACCCTTTTTCTTTACTTTTACTTTTTAAAATCTCCTTGGACCTCAGTTTAGTTCTTTTGCAGACTTGGTTGGGTCTTGCTGTAGTCCTGGTTTAATCCTGATCATCTAGTCCAAGTAGGAGTGGGTGATATTGACAAAATCAATATATATACATTCTTTTCTAGGTAATTGACAATATTTGGCCAATCCAACAGAAATGTGTTAAACGTATTAGTTGAGGTTTAATTAACAGAAAAATGTGAAATGTCTGTAAAATTAATCACAAAATTGCAGAAATATTACCTTATACACTTACTTGAAAGTTTACGTCACTTTATTCATTTTTAGTTTTAATCTGTTGTTTTTGCGGCATTAATATATTGCCCACCTCTAAGTCCAGGTTCCGTTCTGGATCTGGAAGTGTCCTTTGTACGTTTCATTGACTATAACATACTGCGCCCTTTTTAGACATTGTTTAAGTCAACAGTTTGAATGTTGTTTTGCAAATTGTAACTGCCTCTTTGATCAAGTTGTTTGTTTGGCCATATAAATATCCAAATTGGACAACAAAAAACACACTCTGGTTGAAACAAGTTAATAGATAATTACTTATTCTAGTCAACTAAAAAATAAAAATAAAATCTTCCCGAACTCTACACAGACTCCAGAACATGTCATGTGCTAGAGATTGTATGATGACTCAGGCAGGGCAATAATTACAGAAAAATTACACCAGAAACCTTTAGAATGATTGTTTTGAATGGAATACTTATTTTCAGATTTTTCATCTCAGCCAAATATTATAAAAATGTCATATTCACAGGCCTTTCAAACAGCTAATCGATAATACATTTAGAAAAAACAAACAATTTACCAAAATAATCCTTAGTTGCAGCCCTATTAAACACTATTAATAATGCAAAATGTATTGTATTTGAGTTAGAGGACAATTCATATTATTTTACCAGGCGTAGGCCCATTGAAGCATTTTATCCAGATATGAAAAATGAATTTGTCACTGTGATGGAAATGGAAAACATGACGGTGCCAAAACTGATGTGCACTGGCCAAATCCTAAACACGGACACTTTGTCATGGCCTCAAAATAGCTTTTTACTGGGTCACAGTCACAACCTCACTCAAATCATTCCAGCATTCAGATTACAGACAGGCTCAATACACGGTAAAGGTGCACTACGTAACATTTCCGGTGGAGGGTTCGCCATGAGATGTCGTTGGCGTAATCTAGAACGTTCTACAGTACGGCATTAGTTAGTACCTCCAGGTCAAGTTACAGGTCCGCTTTTCAACACTATCCTGAAGGAATAAAAGAGCAGTTTAATGCCTCAGTCGATTCAATTCAATTCCATTCATTCTTGTAACGCCCGAAAGTCGACGATTATTTTTTGATTAATTCATAAGTCAAACAATCATTTTTATTGCACATTATGATTTAAAAAAATAAATAAATTGTAATATTCATTCAAATCTGAAATGTTTATTCTTTTATGACATTTTGATTTAATAAAGCCACTGTCTGTTATAAAACGTCTTTGCGTACCTATATGCGAGTCTGTATAGTCAAGATAACGATCATAATATGACTACGATTATTTTTTGTAGTCGACTTGTCACAATTAGTCGATTACTTGTTGCAGTACCTTCCACTGAAAAGTTACCTTTTCACTTTTATTTTTCACAGCAAGAATCACGTAAGCGGTCACACACTATTTACAAGTCAAGAGCTCTGAAAGCAATATGAGATCGAATATCTTCAACCATAGAAAATACCAAACTGTTTCCTTCAATAGATTGCCCCAGTGAAAAAAAAACAAACATACCAAGTCTCTGTACTCAAACATTTCATTTATTAAAAATGCTTTTAATTGCAACAAATTAGACAAATACAATGCATTTAACCACAATTTTAAGGCTTCCATTTTCTATTGACAGTATAAAATTAGCACCATTGTCTTGCAGGTAAACATGCAGCAGTGGTTAGACACAAAAGTCCCTTAAAAATAAAACGATATGTACAAAATATTTAGAAATATCAGTGTGGATTCTTCATATACAACAGAAACGATAGTGCTGTATCCATCATGATAATGGGGTGTTTGTAATTATAACATGTCCCGGAGCAGTGACAGAGACAAGCCAGGAATAGAAAGTATGGGACTCATTGTTTAGCACCAAATGGAGACTTCATGATAAAGACCAACAAAATTTGGATTTGCTGAAAGACACAAGGCAGTTACCAAGCAGCAGACCAGTTAGCTTACTGCATTTGCTTTTATTTATTTGCAGACATGCTTCATTTTTATGCTTCATTCATTAATTTTTAGTATTAACTAGTAAACTATCGCAATCGATTATGATTTTACATTAAAAAACAACTTGATAATAGTAACAGGTTCATTGATTTCCTGTATGATACTCTATTGGACAGGACAAACTGGACAAAAGTTTTGACACTCATCCAAGTTTCATCCAACGCTGCTTCAGTTTCTCTTTTTCTTAAGATGCACCTTATTACCATATTTTGTATTTATTATATTTATAAATTTATTTTAGGCTTACTATTTTATATTATTTCGGCTCTGCTTTTTAGCGTGTATTATTTATATTTTTAGATCTTATCTTTTACTCATATTTTTAGCTTTCACTTATTTTCTTTATCACTTTTGGGAGCTCCAGTGTTTCCTCTGTGGAGCCGTCTGCACCAGGGGCGACGGTCTGCTGTGGCTGCGGTGGCTTGACTCGTGGGCCCCTGGTGGAGGTCTGGTCTCTCGTCGGGGCCCTCTGTCTGTGTCCTGTGGCTGTTGGCGACTCTCTGCTCCTGGTGCAGACGGCTCCGCTGATGGTACTTTCCCTGCTGGTTCATCTGCACTCAGCCTCATAATATTTGAACGTGCCTGTGGATTGTTTTAACGTACCTGTAAAGCGCTTTGTTTTAAATATTTGCATAAAAACTTGCTTTATAAATTGATTAATTGATTGATGTATTGACAGACAGACAGGGGTTTGGTGAGTCACTGCTTTATAATCGTCACTACACTTAAACTATGCGTGGTGGGTCAATTTGATCACGATTCACGTACACTACAGTAAATGAAGTTCTGTGTCACTCACTCAGAGCTTATCGAGTCTAACAAATAGGAGACATGGGTGGAAAAAGAGTGTGTTTGAGCAAACAAACAGCATTAAATATAGAAATGGTGAATCACATAGCACATTGTCACAAGGATTATTTACAGTCAGGATTATCTGTTGCTTTTTATGTCTATTGAAGTACTCTAAATTGTGAAGCGTCACCAGAATCATAGTTTGGATAACCGTTCAAGCCTCTAATGGGTCAAACGCCTCCTATTACCATACTATTGTTTCCTTTGTTTTCTTGTTTTGTTTTGCCTGGGAATGGAGTTGTAAATGGGTGACAAATTGTACCTTCATCCCCCATTTCCGTTCAGGGATTTCTGAACTTTTTTGAATAATCGCAAGTAATTTCAAGGGGAAGCGCTGAAGCTTTGAATACACGACGTTGCACTGGCTCATACATAAGTTTATGTTATGTATGAGCCAGTGTCGGCAACAGCGTGAGGATTGTCGGAATGGAAGTATCAAAAATCCACATGTGCAATTTCATCAAAGCAAACACACTCTTTAGTTTCTTTAAACTAACAATAAATAACACCAATGAATTTTGTCATATTCTATATTCAACATTCATGTGTAGGAGAAGCTGTTCGGGATCATCTTGCTCTTCTAACAGGATTTACACCTGTGACAAAATAGTAAAAAAGGCATTTTATGTGAAACATTTTCAATATTTTAGACACAGAAATCTGAAAAATAGAATGCGCCAGGTTTTAATGTCTCTATTTTGTTGACATATTAGATACAAACATATTAACAGAGGAGCTTATATTTTAATAATTAATTCAACTAAATGTTTCTGAAACTTGGTGTCAAAATTCAAAGTTTGGAGTTCAAACAAATACTTCTGTACGATCCATCAAGATTTGAGAGTTTGGGATTTGCAGGGGATCTTTATGTCCCAATAGGAAGAAATAGTTATAATATAAAATCTATTAATGTAAGATGACAATTTTTGGCCCCAGGCTTTACTAGACTGGACGGTGCAGTGTGAAATGGGGACGAGACCGATGAAGGACATTTTGTTGTTTTCACACAAAATCTTAAATAAAGAACGGGCGAAACAGTGGAGTTCGTGTTTTAAACCTACCTTTCCCGAGACAGGCCTCCTCGCAGTCCTCCAGGTGCAGGAAGCGGTTGTCGTTTCCCTCACAGCCGCTGTAGATGAAGGGTCTGCAGGCCTGGACCACGCTGTTGAAGTACCAGCGCAGAGTGTAGCGGCTGCAGCTGCCCTCCTCCATGAGCAGAAGGCAGCGCTCCTCTGTGTCTGGGAACAAACGGCAAAACAAAACACTGTGTGACGTTTATGAGGTGAGACCCAGACAAACTGCAAGAAAAAGGAGCACAACTCAACTGATGTGTGTTAACGATTTAGTTTTGGACCTTCCCTTGGCCCAAAACATCTGAAATGCACTCTTTGGGGTAAGTAAGGCGTAGGATGGCACAAAATGACCAAAAAAATCTGCCTAGAATATTCCACAGCATGGCATTAAACACATCTGTCTCCATGAAGACACTAAGCCACGTTACAGGTCAGATCTGTGGAGCTGGCTCATAGTAAGACTACATGTTTTTAAGTTGTTTTTTTGAGCAGTAAAAATGCTAAAAGAAAAGTTACACGGTGCAAAAATGTTGACAAGCCAAAAACGCATTAAAATCAAAGAAACTCCAAAACTATACTTGATGAGAATTATGGCTAAAACCTGACTTTTTGAAATGCCATTTACTGCAATGTGGAAACTGAATTTTGCTATAATGAAATGTTTGCAATATATTGTGTACCCAGAGTAATTTGACAACTTTCATTTTTTTTAAAACGTAACATTTCCATTTCCATCAGTGCAAATAAAATGCTCATAGTTGTTCATTATTCAGTCACTCCTCAGTCAAACTTGGAGCGAGTGGACATTCAATCACAAGGTCACACTAATGCATTCGAAAAGCCAAGGTTACAGAAGTGTCTTGCTCAAGGACACAACAGCAGTATGCAAGATGTTACCTTCACAATGTTCTTGAATTTGATGTGATCATTTTAGATGGAGGCCAGGGACAAATCAATGCTTTTGAATAAAATAACAGAACATTCTAGATTGAGTCCACTATTTTTTTATTATGGCACGGCTTGTTGTGGATACAGTCCTACAGTCCATAAAGTCCTTTAAACTTACAACAAACGTGCTTTTGGGTTGGAGTAGTGTGAGGCCAATCCATTCTGTTTGTTTCATCTCATTTCAACTCCGTAATTACAGAGGCAAAATTCCAAAAGTTTTAACTTGACAGAAATGGGGTTTTGGGGCGACGTGTTCCCTCATTACAGAGCAGAACAAAATGTAAGGGAACAAAGTAAGTTATGAAGTTAGCAATTATAATAACAAATCATTCATTTTTGAGGGATCCACTCAAAAAGGCTAAAAGATTAAACTAAAATAAGTCATTTTATGTGTTTATAATAATATATAAAATGGTGTGTCATTTATCAATATTCAATCAAACCCTCAATTCCTTGGTCAACATCGTTGCATTTAGTCTATTTAAAGGAACATTTTACAGTAGAATTAGCTGCTTACCACCACCAATTTAAACTAGAGCCTCGTTGAAATGTAGTCACGTGAATCCAAGTCTAACCCAGTAGTGGGTCAAATCAACCCACACATTTGTCTCCCACCAGAGCGATGTTGCCTGTGATCCCAGGCACTGACATGGCAGAGACAGGTGAAATGGACAGCTCTTCAAAGGCCTTTATTGGAACAATATTGTACCTTTCCCTTTGGCCATGCGCTTGCCCCTGACAGGTTTGGGCTTGTTTCTTTTCACGAGAGTGTCCGACCTCTGAGTCTTCACGTCCTTCTGAACAACAGCCAGGCTTGGCTCAGGCGATTTGTCCATCTTTCTATCTGACACCTCTTTGACAGTACCATCTGTCAATCACACAAGCATTTGAACCATTTTATGTAATAATGTCACATTATTATAATAATAATACAAATTCAACATGTAATAAAATTGTCACTTCAGTATGTAATAAAAACTGCATTTTGTAATAATCCTATTAATATGTAATAACCAAATAAAAAACAAATATTAACAGAAAAAAAAGGCTTGTAATTTACTTAAGTACAAAGAAATAGCATGAAACTAGGATGGTGATAGCATGGTGACTGGGATAACGGGATGAATGCATTTACAGTCCTGTTTTAAGATTATTTGGAAAAAATACAAACAATTTAAAGATTTACAATCTTCACACAGAGTTAGGCATTTGGATTAGGATTATACTCTACCACTGAGCCACTGATCCTAATTCCCATTAGTAATAATTTGCCTTCTTCTGGGCAACTGAAGGGCTGAAGCAGGGCTTCAGTAAAAACTGGGCTTCAGTAAAAACTGTGAGCTCCAGAGAACTGCTGTGCGTAAAACTAAATGTACCCCTTTAACTTTGAGGAAGACTTTTACAGTGAAACACCCTGACTGTAGGCGGCTGGTGGGTGGGTGCATGTGTGGGAAGGTGCCACTTTCTGAACAGAGCCCTGACTGTTTAAAAATGCATTGCCTCAGCGGGAATCGTACCCTCAGTCCCGTTGCCAGATGGGCTGAAGTAGAGCATCTCGTCCATGGGGTCGTCGTACGCCTCGATGGAGTAAATGTGCTCATAGTCCGGATCGTTTGTGTTCATCACCACTCGCAGCTCACGGCCTTTCGGGACAAATTAATAAAAAACACATTCACATTTTGCCCTTTTGTCGGCCAGTGTGTGCCTCACCTGCTCGAGCTCACTGGACCCACGACAAAATATCAGGAATGAATCATTAATAACCTGTTCCTACAAATGCCTAACTACATAAATTAAGTTCACAGAATAATTCTTCTGCTGGCCCATTGAGTGGAACAGTATTTTTTGTACCTTACAGTAACAATAGAAATGTCAATCTTTTTTGTCTCCAATTTATTTAGCACTACCAAATGAATGATTATATTTAATGCTGTAGCTCTTTGTAGCAGTCCACATGTATGCACTTACCTAATGCATTCCCAGTGTCCTAATTTTCCACAACGAGGAGTTTATAAGAGCTTTTCACAACGATCTCTATAATTAGATGCAAAGATCCATTTTACAGCAACTTTAAACAACTTAAACGTCACAGTATTTTTTGCTTGGGCAAGGGTAAAGTAAATCACGTAATCAATAGTGTAAAAACCGATTTTACATTATTGATGTAAAGTGAAACAGATTTTTTTTAAATTGTCTCCAAAAGTGGGAAGTACACATTCAGTAATGTTTTAATACATTTTACTTCTGAAGGTAGTTTTAAAAAGCCATACATTTACTCGCACTTGTGTGGTATCTTTGAGAGAGTAATTGTACTCTTTTGGTTACTGTGATACTGCAAGTGACACAAGTTTTATTTACAATACTAAATGATAAGACATTTTGTGTTTCTTAAATCACTCCTTGTGGTCTTTCAATTCTGTCAGTGTAAAATGATTCTCACTTCAATACTTTAACATCTTCTTGAGTGATATTATTTCAAAGTAAAGCTATTCCTACTTGAATACAATCTTTGGTTGTAGGTGAGACCTGCCCTAATTTCAAATGACTATGACTGTTTGAAGTTGCCGTTGCAGCTCTTTCAATGGAAGTTTTGAAGACTTATCTCTAAATGTAGAAAAAGATTCAGTTGTAGTCATCTGGACACTGTTTTTAGAAAAACAAGACGTTTCGACTCTCATCCAAGAGTCATTCTCAATCTGCGGATTTACCTCTAAATATTCTTCCTCTAAATAATCCAAAACAGAACATTCGGGTCATTATGAACTGTAAATATTGAAAAAAACAAAAAACAAAACAAAACTGGAGCCCTTTGTTTTCCTCGATGGAAAACCACCAAATGAAAAAAAAGACTCCAAGTTTATTACCTCCCGTGTTTGAGACAAGCAGCCAAACAAACCAAACAGAGCCCTGGAGCCTTCGAACCACTCACCCTCCTCCCCCCGACGGGCCGCCTGCTGCTCTGGGACAGGCTGAGATCGGACCGGGCCGGAACCTGGAACAACCGGTTTGAACAAGACAAGAGCCGAGACGAGAGAAAGAGCAGAAAATGAGAGGAGAGAGAGGAAACATACTGCAGACAAATCACTGTCCAGTTAGTAAGGTCGTTCCCAAAGTGTCACAGAAGTTCCCCAGTGTATCTCAATGCAATATACACTGATCAGGCAAAACATTATGAGCCCATAATGTTATTGTTATTATGAGCACCTGCATAACACGTGACCCGATATTATGCAACAGTCAAGCTTTATTAATCATTATGGACACTTTAATATAGGTCTTTCTCTTACAGTAAAGCATGTGTTTACATCCATACAAATGGATGAATAGCGTCTTAGGAAACTCAAAGACGCTTTACATTGCATTATTCATTCACTCCACACCTGATGATACTAAGCTTTTCATGTAGCCACAGCTGCCCCGGGGTAGACTGACTCGGGTGTCTGGGCAGCAATTGCTTTTTTGCTTCGTCGACAAGTCAAAGTATAATTCCTATTGTACAATGAGAGTTTGAAAGTATGAAATATGGTGACTAAAGAGAATATTTAAGTGCATTATTCTTTTTTGACATTTTGATTTAATGGTGCCATTGTCTTTGTAAACAAGGAGGTAGAGCTTTAAAATAAGGTTCCTAATTATGTATAATGTGTTAATAAGCTTTTGTTTAGAAGCACTTATAAGGCATTTACAAGCATTTACCACTTGGTGATTGAAGATAGTATTAATGCGCATGGTTTCCAGTCTTTGTGTGTAAGTTTTAGAGTCTGTGTAGTCCAGATACTTCAGACTTAATAAACCATCACTACCTTCATCAGTCGTTTGAGCTACAGTTGCTCATCAGTTTGATAAATCTGCCCTGACCCGACATGCCAGAGAGCCGTAGTTTTGACCAATCAGAGACTGGCTCAGCCTTCATTAACCTTTGAGGTATAATGCATTTATTAAACATTAGGCTTCTCCTGTCGCTGCATATTTATCTCCTCGCTGCTTCATCACGGGTTTGGATTCTGACAGTGTAATGACATAGTACAAATTGCAGATGATTTGATTATTATGAAAACATTAGCAAAAACACTTCCAGAAACTCAACAACTCAACACAGTAATCCCACGATAGATGGGAGTTTAGTTTGAAATTCACTAAGTCCTCCATATTTCTCCAGGCTTGTCTTGATAATGGTATTCGGACATTTTCACAATGCATAAAGAATGTGCTAAAATGTGCCTCTAAATGTATTGGTTGAGGGTCAAGTTTTGCACAAATCGAACTATGCATTTTTCCCATAAAAAGTTGTTTAAAATTCAATATCAGCGCACACAAAACAAACTGTTTCTTATGTTAAAAAGTGTTGTGAATGCAGAGACAGTGCAGATTATCAGACGGGTCAGCCCCAGGTCAGCTGTGGCTACAAGATAAACTTCCTACATTACTGAATGTAGGAAGTGAATGAATAATGGCCGAAGGTATCATTATCATTAAAACTGCATCAAATCAATTTGACATTTACAGTACAGTTTCCAGAACAATTGATTTGATGGACACTAGTTTAAAATGCTCATTATTCTATTCACTTTGCTTTAAAAGTGAATTGGTGTGTGTTTGGAAGCCTGTATTACATGATACTTGCAACATGGCTTATTTATGGAGAGGTCAATTGTGTAATCTTGGGGCTTAAACTTCTAAATGACATACTGTACTTTCACTTCATTGTATTGTCTACTTGAATTATGCAAAAATATCATGAACGGTGAATTCCTTATAATGAGCCTTATTTGATGTCTGGAGTGAGGATTGCGCTCCACACATTCAGCCATGCGTTTAGATAATGTCACATGGGAGGCAATCACGCCCGCGTTTTCAAATGTTCTAACTATTAGTCTGATTGCTCCTCTGGCTCGTTCGCCTGGGCATAAGAAGCATATGTGAAGTAGTGTGAGTCATGCAACGTCTGTACCAGTGGAACGTGCCGGAGACAAACTCACCTCCACACGCTGAGAGCCGCCAGATGGACCGGAAGGAGACACAAAGAGGAAAACGTCAGTCAGCCAAAGGAATGTGTAGATAATATAATGTAGAGCAGAGATTCTTCAACTTCACTTGTGCGCTTTGAAGACAGATACGTGATCAAACGATAGGGATACTTAATAGGTTTGAGAGCTTTACTAATCGATGCACAGAGCATGCCTTTAATCAGCCAAGAATTTATTTAATCAACTACGGCCTCACAATACACAAGAAGGCCCAAAAGACTTACAGACGATAATAAGTCTACTACTTGGCCAGCGTTTTGTTGTTGTTGCGTTTCAGTGTTCACGCTGCCAGAATGATGGCACGTAAATCTCAAATTTCATCAACTCAATGAACATGAGCATCAATATGGGGAAAAGATCTGGGGGAAACCTAAAATATGAATATACAGAGAAAATAAAAACTGCAGGTCGAAGCAAAGCCTTCTGTCTACCATCTTTACGTGAGTCGAGATCAAGATCATATTGAAAATAGAACAAATGTTTTCTGGAAGCAAAGTGAGATAAAATGGTCCCTTGGTGCAGTGATGCCAGTGCAGTGAGTGGTATTTGAATACACATTTTTCTTTGTAAATTTTACATACTTTAGAATGTTGATTTTTGCCTCATTAAAACAAGAAAATATAATTGTAATCATTGACAATGAAAAGATTTCTTTGCCTTGTACCCGAGTTCTGAGTGTGCGATAAAGCTCAGAACTGAGACAAAAAGGTCTAAGTGGATCAGATACAATACGTGATGACGTGCTGGCTGTGTCTGCAGCAGCATTGATACTAAATGAAAGGTTATCTGTGCTGATGTTCGTGATGGAGGATGGCATTGTGACTGTGTTGGCGCTGCTTCACTTTAATATGTTGTGATTTTATCTGGAGTTCATTTCTGGGACATTTCAGTCAAAGATGATAAACAGGAGCTCCGGCTCACCACAGTGCTGGTTCATCTCAGTGCGGACGTACTCTCGGATCTCGTCCTCCTGGACACACAATGTCACACTTCAGTCTTGTACAGACTGTGCCCTCACGTAGGCACAGTCAGGCCAAATAAAACATTTAATAAAGTACATGTAAACATCACTGTAAAATACTGTTATATGCACGCGTTTCCATTCACATCAACTCAAATTTGTCTTAAAGAACTGGTAATATCCCAACTAGCACTTGCCGTTAGTAAGAATATGTAATGAACAAATTATCAAATGTTTTTTATTAACAGATGATTTACAAAATGAATTGGTATTTAGTATCAATACTTGTTGAAATGTGTATCTAGTTTCAACACTATTTTGAGGGTTGATTAGTAGATAATAGAAGCTCATTATAAACTTGAGTAAAGACTGTGTGCTGTGTGCTCAGATTGTCCACAGTGCGCCCGCAGGTGAGGAGGTTGTACTGACCGTCATGCCTGGCTCTCCTCTGTCTCCCTTCGCTCCATCTGGCCCCAGCTCCCCCTGAAAAAACATGGACAGGTTTGAGTTTACACAGAACCCACTGAGAGGCCCCCACTGTGGACTAATTTATTAAACCCGGGGCAGTACAGCGTTTGACCTCCAAAAGATAAAAAGGATGTCAAATAAGAACATGGGATTGATGCATGCTGCTTCACAGTCAATAGACTTTCAATGGAGTGTCCAATCTTGAAAAAATGTATGTCGACAATGATAGTCAGAAGAGAGTTATTGTCTGATTAAAATACAAAATACATATTAGTAAAGTCATACTAACTGTCTCGCCACGTTCTCCTGGGATTCCTGGGATTCCTCGTGGTCCGACCATGGCAGGACCTATCGGACCTCTCTCCCCCTGAACGGGACACAAAAAAACGATAGAATTAGTTATACTGGATTTGGAGACATGCTAATTACCTAAAAAATAAATAAATACATTTTCTTTGAATAAAATAAATGGCAGGCCCACACTAAATGATAGCTCCAAAGAGGGAGTGCAAATAAGCAAATAGGTACAAATGTTTAAAGGTACACAATGTAATGTTTCAGCTATATGTTATTGTTTGTTTTTTGTTTAGTTTTATTAAATATACAAAATGTTGAATCAAAACATAACAGATATTAAAATACCAAGGAAAGGGAGAATTTTGTCTTGAATGTTCAACACATTTTTCTTCAAAACCACTTTTAAAAATGCATTCTTACAGTGAACAGCAATGTACCTCAGCCGGGTGCACTCACATGCTTGTCTCCATGGAGATAGATACGTTTATTGCCATACCCGAGAACATTCCCGGCAAAGAAATAACATTTCCATGGAGACAAGTTACATACATAGTGCAGATCCAAAACTAATTCGGTTTACAAGAATGTCTCATACAGCAGCACATAAAGTGAGGAAAGTAAGTATTTGAACACCCTGTGAGTTCTTCCACTTAGAAAGAGGGGTCTGACATTTTTATCGTATCACATTTCCACTGTGAGACTAAAAAAAAAAAATCCAGAAATCACATTGAATGATTTTTAAATAATTTATTTATATGTTTTTGCTGCAAATAAGTATTTGATCACCTGCCAATCAGCAAGAATTTTGTCTCTCAAAGACCTGTTAGTCTGCCTTTAAAAAGACCACATCTACTCCACTTATTAATCTAAATTAGTAGCACCAGTTTGAGCTCATTAACTGCATAAAGACACCTGCCCTCCCTATAATCAGTCAGACTCCAACTACTACCATGGGCAAGGCCAAAGAGCTGTCAAAAGACACCAGAGACAAAATTGGCCACAAGGCTGGAAAGGGCTAGGGGGCAATTGGCCAACAGCTTGGTGAAAAAAGATCAATTCAACACCCGAAATCACAACAGCGGTTGCCTTAAAGAGCCATAACTGTTGGAGTAATTGTTAGAAAATGGAGGAGGCTAAAATGGAAAATGGAAAAGGAAGCGCTTAAAGATGACTGTCAATCTCCCTCGGACTGGGGCTCCATGCAAGATCTCACCTCGTGGGGTCTCATGATGATAAGGTGAGGAATCAGCCCAGAACTACGGTAGGAGCTGGTCAATTACCTAAAGAGAGCTGGGACTACAATTTCAAAAGGTAACACACTACTCCGAAGTGAAATCATGTCTCGCACAGAAGGCTCCCCTGCTTAAGTCAGCACATGTCCAGGCCCGTCAGAAGTTTCTGGATGAGCCAGAGGATTCATTGGAGAAAATCATGTGCTCAGATGAGACCAAAATAGAACATTTTGGTATAAATTCCACTCACCGTGTTTGGAGGAAGAAGAAGGATGAGTACAATCCCAAGAACATCACCCCTACTGTGAAGCATGGGGGTGGAAACATCATGCTTTGGGGGTGCTTTTCTGCACAGGGGACAGGCCGACAGCGCTGTATTGAGGAGAGAATAAATGGGGCCATGTATTGCAAGATTTTGGGCAACAACCTCCTTCCCTCAGTCAGAGCATTGAAGATAGATTCTGGCTGGATCTTCCAACATGACAAGGACCTGAAGCACACAGCCAGGATAACCAAGGAGTGGCTCTGTAAGAAGCATATCAAGGTTCTGGAGTGGCCTAGCCAGTCTCCAGACCTAAATCCAATAGAAAATCATTGGAGGGAGCTGAAACTCCGTGTTGCTCAGCAACAGCCCCATAACCTGACAGATCTAGAGAAGATCTGTGTGGAGGAGTGGGCCAAAATCCCAGTTGCAATGTGTGCAAACCTTGATGTGTGCAAACCTTGACCTGTAGTCAAGAACTACAGGAAACGTTTGACCTCTGTAATTGCAAGAAAAAGCCTCTGTACCAAATATTAACATTGATTTTCAAGTTCAAATACTTATTTACAGCAATAACATACAAATTAATTATATAAAAATGTGATTTCTGGATTTTAATGAATTCATTTCTTAATTTCGCAGTGGGAGAACTTGCAAAATCGCAATACTTACTTTCCTTGGTGTATATGAGTCATTTGCTCAATATCTTTCCATCTCTCATTCAATTTCCTGTCTTTTGTCCACAAAAAATTACAATAAGCATTCATATTATTAAATGTGCTTTGTTTGGGTCATTCTAGCGTATCCTTGGCCTTATGTATTTTATAGCTTAAAGCAGTGTTTTAGGCTGCTTGAATTGGTAAGATGTAAGTGAAGGGAATTTATAGCTCTGGTGAAGGAAAACTGACTTTAAAATATAGAGGAGCTGTTTACGGATTACCACCTGATGATGTCACGAGGCGGGGTTAGCGTCCCGAGCTCTCAAAAGACAGGAAGACAGACTAAAAATGCAGGATAGGGCTGCAACGAATGATAATTTTTCTAATCGATTAGTCCAGCAGGTATTCTTTTTACTAATCAACCAGTTGTTTAAAATTGTACCCATGTGAAGCTGAAGTGAAGGAGTATGAGGGTCTTGGTGGAGCACATTTATCGACAAAAGAGCGTTTTTATCAAATACTCTATAAATACTAATTTTCCGCGTTATTGTCATGCAATTTGAGTGATAAAATGTATTTTCTCAGCTCATGACATGTTTTGGAACCTACGTACAGGCCAGTTAACGATTATTCGATTACTAAATTTGTTGACAATGATATCATGAATCGATTAGTTGCGATTAATCGATTAAGTTGTAGCAGCTCTAATGCAAGAACACCCCAACATGGGCAAATGGAACCAACCACAACTTCAGGTGTAAGATGAAGGAACAACATTATAATATAACATGACTTAAAGGTGCACCATGTAACTTTTCTGGTGAGGGGTCTCCATGGAGATGTCGTTGCATTATCTGACACAATATGGCATTACACTTCTGGGGTTTATTCACTGATGGGACCTTTTCGTTTATAGCTAAAGAAAGACAGAGAAGGAAAAAATAAATAGAAAGAAAATAAAACGCATTATTGTGAGGTCGCTTATCTATAGCCTGATATGTAACTTTTCCTGATAAGTTTAATGCCATACTGTGGAACATTCTAGGGTAAGTAACATAATTTCATGGAGAAAACCTGGTGAGAGCCTCTACAAGAAAAATGTACACGGAGTTCACTTTTAAAACAACAACAAAAAGTTTTAAATAATAGAAGACTGATACAAAATCACAGTATTTTGGATAAACGTGTTAATTTGAAATGCATGCATAAATCATTTCTAAAATTAAATTATCTTGAACTGTATAGTCACGAAGAAGTGTTGGAGTTGTGTTTATGTGTGTGGCCTATTTTTGGTTGCTTTTACGTCATATCAGCTCTGGCCTCCTTTCAAGCTACATCAAAATATATTAGTTTTGGAACATTATGCAAGTGGCTGAATCCAGAAAGCACCTCCGCCTACAACAAGAAAAACTGCATTTTAATTATTTATAAATTGCCTTCTTCCCATCTAGGATTTTATTTATTCAGTTATATTTGAAAGGAAAAAAGGACAGGACTTGTCAAAGGTCCATTGAATTGTAAATGGCCTCAAAAGAGCTCAGAAATCAAACACAGATCTGTCAGGTGAACGTGAGGCTGGTCTAAAACAGAGGAGGAATACCAATGAATGAATGACTCTTTCATCCCAGATTGGATTTTGGTTCTCACAGTGAGTCAGTCCTCAAGCGGTGACGCACGACCTCGACGAGTGAGAACCATTGATTTTGGGGTTTGGCCGCGTGTTTTTGGAGGTGCATTCACAAGGTAAAAGTGATGCAATTGTGTGAAAAATAATACTATGTTTTGTGGTAACTAAAAGGGAATTATTTACACTATAAAGTTATTTGAAGAGAAAATTGTAAAACAGACAATAAAGATACTTTTGTGCAGTGCTTAGGGTGAGTAATCATTTTCTGACCCAGAGGCAGGAGGTCTTTTCGGGGAACAGAGAAGGGGAAAGACTAGGCTAAACTGCAGCCCACCATGTCAGAAAACGCTGGTTAAAGATACATTTCTACATTTCAAATAGTAAGTGATCATGATCATTTGAACCAATTATTCATGCATTAGCAAAAGTTAAAGGTGCTGCAGATGATTTTTACTGTCTAGTTCATTTCTTACAAACTAACTAACTAACTGTTTGCAATGGTCCACATGAATAGCTCATTTACCCAATGCATTCTAAACATCGTAATTATTCACTGCAACAATTTTTTTTCATTACTTTCAGAGGAAAGAGCGTTGTTTTGCGGTCATGGTAAAGCTACATTTGCATGCGAATAGCGCACTCCCTGCTTTGCAGATAATCTAATTATAAATTAGATGCAGACAGCGCACTAGGGTCTGATTTTGACCCCAAGAGCATTATACAATACAGCTGCAAAGGGGAAAAACAGATTTTAATTATAATTACGTGACAAACAAATCTGGTACAGCCCATTTAAAAGAAAAGGAAAGTAGCAAAAGAATAATAGATTTAATAGAATACTGTATATTAGTAATGTTTTACTGTAGATTCAAAGAGTGGCTTTTCTCAGAGTTTTGCAGGGCAGAACAAGTACAATCAATGTTTTTATTTTTGATTATTACAAGTCTGTAATTTTTAGGAGTAATATTTGTGATCTTGATTAAAATGTGATATTAGTGATAAGAACATGCTATTATGGAGCTGACAAACCAAAATTTAACTACTTCGCTGTTCACAAACTACAATACAAAACATGTCAAGTTAGAAAACATTGTAAAAAAAATGGTTTCTGTCAAGTAAATCAATATTTATTTAAATATTGAATATATTTGTTTGTATCATCACCTTCTGTCCTTGAAGTCCCTCTGGTCCAGGAGTTCCAGCAGGTCCCTGGGTTCCGGTCAGACCTGGGGGCCCGTCTGCTCCTCTGGGCCCTGGGGGGCCGGGGACTCCTGGTGGGCCCTGTGTCCAACAAACATCGTCATCAGAGAAAAGTCATTCTCTGCATTTGACCCCCCCAAGGGAACATATTATGCAAATCCACTTTACTGAGACTTTAACCTTGTTACAATGGTATCAGTTTACTCAGAGTTGTATTTTTATTGATTCATGCATGTTTGAGTTAATCCTGTATTGTTCTGGAACTGGCTTGAGAGCTCAGAAAATTGCAGTTTTCCCCGCCCACATCCTTGTACTTGGTCTTATAATTTTTTTTGTATATAATTGCAACTGAGTGATACATGTAGGATTCTAAAATGTCATGCAGCCACTTTTCAAAAATAAAAATATGTAAATAAATGACAATCTGCAGTTTATTACAGTGAAATGTTACAATGAAGAGGCGGAGCTTATCAGTTCTGCAGTTTAGAACAGGAAGTCGGTTAACCTGTTTCTATTACTAAGCTATTTTAGATAAATATTGTGGATTAAAATGAACAAAATGTAAAAGTATCTACTTATAAACCAACACTAAGAACTTGGAAACAATCATATTATGTCTCCTCCGTCATTCCCAGTGCACAAGAACCAGTGCCGAGTACAGGCTGTGAGTGGCTGAGGTGGGAAAGTCTTCTTCCTGGTTTAATTTACATTTCAGAATAATTGCAGTAACACATTCACGCTCTTGTGAAATCAGAAAAGACACGTACCCGTTCACCTTTCTCTCCTTGAGCTCCTTTGGGTCCGGACACTCCGTCGAAGCCGCGCGTTCCCTGCACAAACACACACAGCTCTTCACTCGTGACCTTTGCAGACGCCCGTGTTGATGATGTTTCGTTTGTAATATCGAACAAACCTTTGGTCCGACAAGTCCCTCTTTCCCTGGACTGCCGAGAGCACCCGCGGCCCCGACATCCCCCTGGAGGGAACACGGGAGTCAAACCAAACACATAAAATGGAGAAGTGCAACAACTTTTATCATACCTGTTCTCCCTTTCTTCCTGGAAGTCCCGAGCGGCCAGGGATACCACCGTCTCCCTGAAGAGAAATTAAAGAAAAAATACTCAACTTTTAATTATAATTTAATCGAAATATCGTAAGGGCAATTAAAACTTAAGATGGAATTGCTTTGACTACAATATTTCACAGTATGGCATTAAACATTTCTATCTCCATGGAGACAAGCAGTTGACACCACCAGGCCAAGTTACAGCTCAGATCTGGGAAGAGGCAAGTCCGCTCACAGTGAAAATGCAAATTATGATTATTTCTTTTTTTTTGCAATAAAGCCCACCTATGATGAAATATATTAGATATATTTGTTTCATATTTAATAAAGGTAATATTGGAGTAATATTTGCATTTATATAAATACAGATTTTCTACAATTGAATATCTGTGATGCTGGAAAATACTCACTAGACTTCATGCCTACTGTTACATATTAACAGTTTCAAGCACAGCTGGAGTTTTATTTTGTTAATTGTTAGTAAAAAGTAATAGTGGTCAGGTCAAAAAAAAATTGGAAAAAACTAAAATAAAACAATTGACCATTTCAGATGTAAAATTAAGTCATTGCTATTCAATCTATACTCAGAAAACTAAACCTAAACGTAAAGTGCTTTTTAAGTCACTGTAACTTTACATGATTGTTGGTCACATATAGTAAGAGTAATGGAAGAAAATGAGAACTGTTGTTTGGTCATGGTCGTGTGTGTTCCTCTGCAATAACATGTTCTCCAGTTACTTCATACCTTGTCTCCTTTGGGTCCTTCTCCTCCGCAGAGTCCTTTGGGGCCTCTGTCTCCCTGAAACAAATATACAAATATGTAAAACCCAACCACAACCATTTTAAAGTTAAATGGAGCATTAGAGTAGTAGCTCGTTTCACTACTCAAAAGTACCTATACCACAACTTTAAGTACAGTACTGCATCACCTAATGGCTATGACGCAGGGGAGAAAGAAAATACACTTCTGATTACCGTGATTCTAAGAATAATGGACCCGTCGGAACAAATGCAGTCTGAAGTGGAACGAAGAGGTAGAATGTAGCTGAGTGCACTTCTTTTTTCTTCATCATTTCTTTTTGATCTTTAATAGAAAATGACGCAGTTTGAAGTGTTTTTCAGGTAAGAGTTTGATAGAATTAGCAGTATTTGTAAAAGCTAATTTAGGAAGTTTCATGTCAAGGGCAGCACAGATTTATGAATAAAAGTCTAATAAAGGAAAGAACAGTAAATGCATGTATTTGGTGAAGTGGCGGATAATGTCTTAGTTTAAAAGAGTTAGTGAAGGGAACTTCAGGTTCCAGATGCCATTGTAGTGAAGGAAATGCCACTCATAAAGATGAGAACATGTTTCGATGCTTTGTGGAGACATTACGCTGATTCACATTCATTTCCTGGAGACTGAGCCAAACCATAAAAGTAAAAACAGCTTGCTTAATAGAACTGAATGATTCAGGAAAAATTATGATTTTTCTAACAAGAAATGCAACTGCGATTGAAGGTGTGTTTTAATAACCATAGTCTGTTCAAAGTTCACATTTTAAATGCATTTCGGAACATGTTTGTACAAATCTAAACTTCAGAGTTAGCCGTTTTAACACATGTGAATGCGTATGTTTATTTGCAAAAAATAAAACAAAAACAATATTGAGGATGTTAGTTTGTAGGTAGGTCTGCATTTTTTTTATTTGAATCAGAATTGTATTACCATTGTCACTGAACAAAATTCACAACTAGGAACTTGCTTCGGCAATAACAACAACATAAAGAAAAATGTCGGTGTAATCCCTCATTCGTCCAGGAAAAACAGAGTACAGATGACTACAACTGAATCTAACATAAAGAAAATAAATTAAGGGCAAGCTAAATCAAATATGCTAAATGCTAAATCAAATATGTGAAAATACAGTATATATACAGCAAAGGACAATCAAAGTTAATCCCCAAATTTCCACGTACATTGTTCCGCTTGTTTTTATCTCTATGGTTTAGTTCAGTAATAAATATTTCAGGTGACAGCGCTCCTGGTTCTGTTGAAAACATACAACTAAAATCTAATCACATTAAAACAAAACAAGAAATTAAAATGTGTTATTTTTTCTAAATTGTTGGTGGGACATGGACAACTCGCAAGACTATTTTTTTGGTCATTTTTCATAGATGAAGTCAAGACGCTAAAGCCTCAAGGTAAGAAAAGGAGGGAGAAAGGATGTTACACCAAGAAAAAATCTCAACATCCTTGCGCTTGATAATGATCTAAAATATCCTCTCATTACGTTTCTACGACCCTGTGATTTCAAATGCGTTTAGCACATGCGGGGTAAAAGGATCAGATCATAGCTGTATAAAGACCGGACTGAACCTGGGGGCTATATTTAAAGTGAATTACAGCCTGTCTGTTCTTCCACTGCATCCATCATTACGCGCCACACCTCCACCACCCAAACCGCCACTCAATTTGTTCAGCAATTCAAATAAACGAACGGAGCCTTTCAAAATACACCTACACCTGCCTTTAAGCTAAACATTACAGGGCTGAGGAAGGCCTAGCTCCTCCTCTTCTTTGTCTTGCATTAATCTCTTGAAAATCATATAAATTTCATGCTATTATCGAGCTGCGGCCGCCATCACTCATGCTTGAAAGATGTGTCAAGGTTGGACTGGGCACTAAATCTATAAGTGCTGGAGCGCTCAGAAAAAACACACGGTAGAATGAAAATACCTTGATGCCTCGTAGCCCGGTGATGCCAAGCTCGCCCTTGTCGCCTTTACGTCCGGCAAGTCCGTCTTTTCCAGGTAAACCCTGAAAGAGATATTAGAAACAGGTTACATACAGTACAATGTGGTTTCAATTTTTCTTTAGTGTAAATTTTTTTGTAATCGAGTGCTGCAATTTTCACCTTGGCCCAGGTTTTGAGCTCAATAGATTTTTTTTTACCAGGTTGAAGTGCAACTAAGTAGGATTTTCACCACATCTTTGCAAGTCCCTGTGATGGTTAAATATGTATTTTCGGGGTGTTTGAAGTGAATGTCGTCGCCCTCTGCTGTCTCTGAGTGGAAAACCAGCATTACAACATTTGCTGCAGACAACTCTCCTGAGAAACCCTGGCTCTTTTTGGCAATGTGCAATGTTTTTGTATGTGATTATACTGTCTTAATTTGATAAAGAATGAAAAAAATTTTTAATAAAGCTTTTGTGTTTCCACCAGGAAGCTGCAGGGGGAGCTCTATCACTGAGATACAAACATTAGGTGGAAAACCCATTCCTGATCGTATCTCCACATTATCATAACCTTGTGTAGCTGTTCTGGAGGAAGGTCCACCACCTGGTTGTCTTCATGGGCGTTCTGACACATACCAGTACAAACTAAATCTCTATAATCCAACAGTCCCTATTTAGCCAGAGAAACACCCAGCCGCCCCTTTGCTGGCATTCACACAGCGACATTGACTGAAAGTAACTGGCTTTAACATTAGCGTCATGGTTAGTTTTCTTTTGTATTTTTTTCTACCCTGGCCCAGTAATTTCTCTTGTGGATCAAAATAGTCTTACAGTGTGAAAACCCCTAATGTTAATGCTTTGCCCAGAACATTTCATGGCATTAAACATATCTACCGGACCACCGGACCACTCCAGATCTGTGGAGTTGAACCTGCTCACAATAAGAAGGCATGTTTCTCAGGTTTTTATTTGTTTATTTGGTTTTATCAGTAAAATGCCTATATTGAATAACCCAATAGATTAGTTTAATGTCATACTGTGGATAATTCCAGGAAAAGCAATAACACCTGACAAACCCTCCACCAGAAAAGTTACATAATGCATCTTTATCTTCTCATTTGCTCTGTTTGAGAACAACTACTCCACTCCAATGCTCTTTTAGTTTCTCATTGGAGTAAATAGTATTGTTTGTAACTGCTGTGACCAACTAAACTCAAGTGACAATAGTCTGACAGTTACACATTTATTTGATTCGATTTCTGCCTTCTTCAAAAAATGATCATGCTTTGGAAACATTTAAAATTCGTCTGCTTGCCATTCTCACGTCATCACTGAAGGCAATCAAATATACAAGATGAAATAAAATGAACTGACCATTTCTCCCGGTACTCCCGGCTGGCCCGCTTCGCCCTGCAGTGAGAAGACACAATGATAGTAATTATAATGGTAAAAATGGCTCGTTCCTGCACTTGACTCTCTTAGGGTTTAATGATAGACATCTCTGCACTTGCCTTCTGACCGCCGGGGCCTCGAGCTCCAGGGAAACCAGGTGATCCGCCTTCTCCCGGCTCTCCTCTGAGACCCTGTGACGCAACAAGTGGGATTGTACAAGAACTATTATAACTTCTGTATAATCTGTAAATTAATGTAATATAGGCCGTATTATTGTTGCACTTTAATAATAAATCCTTCGTTGTTTAGTTTAAAATACCTGTTGTCCTGCGGGACCCTCTTGACCCTTCAGCCCCTTTTCTCCCTGGATCCCCTTTGGTCCTCGGTCCCCCTAAAACACAACGCAGAGTGATAAATGATGCCTAAAACGCTATCAAAATTCATATCTAAAAACGACATGATGTTACATTGGAAAAGTGTTTTTTGTTTTATGATTATTGAACAGTTGAACAGTTTCACAATGACAAACTCTTTCATCTGCGATTTCAGTGACGTTAAAGTAGATTAGACCAACTCACTTGTTCTCCTTTGCTGCCATTTTCTCCTGGAGGTCCTCCCACCAGCACAGTGTCACCCTGCAATAAGCAACATGCATTTGCTTTATCCATGTTATAACATTATTCCCTCATCCAAAACACACCTGGAGTTGTGTTTAATTTAATCTCTGCCCCCGAAATCTTATCGGAAATGTTACTGACTCAATGTAGAAAGCACTGTTTTTAAATATATAAATCATCACCAGATTCAGCATTTTTGCCATCAATTTGCGTTCATTACCACTGTATGCTTGAATTATAATAGCATTTCAGGCCTGTTACTTTATATAGCAAGCTTTATATCGTTTTTTTCCCTTTGTTCGTTCCCACTGCTGCCAGTAGATGGTGTGCCAAGACCAAATCTAGGTAAGGGAGCACAGACAGATGGAAAAGAATTTGTGTTTTAATACATTTAAGTTCTAAAACATGAAGTGCCAAAGCAAAGGTACGCAAGACCATTAACAATACAAATATTGGATAATATGTGCCCTTTGACTCTAACACATCTCTTCATCATTGCACAATATTAGGCAGTGATCTAAATGTGTGTGTTATACTGCTGCTGTTGTGGAACAGTGGTGGGATCAGGTGATGCATGTGGGAGTGAAGGTTGGTACATGTGGCCTGATCAAACAAACTATTTTAGCACAAATTATAGAAAATGTTTTTGTCTTTTTCTGCACTTCTGAAAAGAGCTAGTTAGCTTTTGCCTTGGACATGCGGTCCTAACACTGTTTACAGTAAATGTAACGCTAAAAATGTATTTTCTCTTGGTTCTTAAGAATACAAAATATATATATATATATTTTTTTTAAATCGCGATCGAGCAAAAGGTGCAATACTTGCCATACTTATAAATAAATGCCAATTCTGAAGCTGACCACTTTGCTGTCTTTGTAACAGTGAGTTAAGAACGCTGATCCAATATTAAGATGCGCAAACCTTTTCTCCTTTGTCGCCTTGTGGTCCGATGTCCCCCTGAGGAAAGAAAAAAATATGACCACACTGCAACGCCTCATTCAGGCGTGTCAATTTAATTCAGTAATTTACATGGGCAAACTGCTTTGGGCCCTGCAAGTAACATGACGGTATTGAAATATGAACAGAAAAAGCCTTAGTGAGTGTTCACCTTGTCACCTCGAGTACCACGGACGCCTGGAGAACCCTGATGGGACAAAAAAAGCAGTGTTATGTGAAAGGACCAGGCTGAAAAATGACCATCCAAATATGAAGTCCCGGAGGCGCCGTGTGCTTGGTCAGGCACAACAGAAATAAATAATTATGCTGATTTCTCCTGGGGCTCCAGCGTTGATTAAACCGAGAGAGAAGGCTGACTCAGAAATGGCATTGTATGTGTCACTGTTGTTTATGACACAAATTAACTTATCAGAAATTGATATATAAACTTAATATATGTTTTACTATATATTACACTTCTATATATAATTCATATGTTGTACCACTATTTATTTACAATTTTTGTATTTTGTATTTTGTTATTCATCATATGAGTTCATGAAGCTGGTCACAAACTACAGAAAGGGTTTTGGTCATGGTGTCAATCACTGGGAATAAACTGTGACATCCCTTCTACAGTCTATACTTTGAAAACTGAAACTTACTGATGTTCCTCTCTCTCCGTCGACACCAGGGCGACCGTCTTCACCCTGGTAAAATCAAAATAAACAATAAGAAATGTTATAAATGTACATTCATCTTTAATCATGTGCAGATGAAGTCCTACTCTTGATCCTGGGTCTCCTCTCTCTCCTCTGGGGCCTGGGGTTCCCACTCCCACCTCCCCCTGGACACAGAAGAATATATCTGTAAATTATATCGATTCTACATATTAATAGAACATCAATGTTTACTCTTCTTACTTTGTCTCCTTTGAACCCATTTGTACCAGCGGCACCCTTCAAAAAACAAAAAAACAAAATAGATTTAGACAGATTTTACAGGTCCACACACACAATCACACAATACAATACAAATGTACAGAACTGGTATGTAATGAATCTTTCAAATATCTTAAAAATACATATTAAATAAAATACTGTTCAAAGATGTACAAAATTTAAATTTTTTACTCACATTTTCAGCTACATGAAAATGTAACATTATGAGGTCACAAGAAAAAAATGCTTTGCTTGAGATTAATTTCATCAGTATAGGGGACAAAACTGACTTTTGTTTGGTTATATTGCTTCCCCTTATCATTAACTCACTTAAGGTTTTGAGTCATCTTTATTGTCCTGCATTTGAGATGCCATTGGTCTGAAAATTCCTGATTTCACGTGATCTCTGATCTCCCATAAATGTAATATTCAAATAAAATCCATATTAAATGCCCAGACTCACAGATTCTCCAGCAGGACCAGCAGGACCTGGGCCTCCTGGGTTGCCTGCTCGACCTGGAAAACCTTGAAGACCCTGAAAGTTGGATGATTTTACACATTAAAGCCACCAGTTAACATTTTCAAGCAGTTCAAACAATATTTGCAGTGACTCATTCATCCCAAAAGGAAAAAAAATAAAAAGAATACTTTATGGTGCTGTCCCTCCATGTTTCCATTATTCACACATTTATCTCATTGTTTGACTTTTTTGCTTTAGTGTAATGAATTGTAGTGCGTGACAGACCCGTTCTCCTGGGGGTCCCGGGGGTCCTGGAGCGCCATTCTCTCCTCTGACTCCTGGAGGGCCATTGTCTCCAGACTTTCCCTGAAGACCTGGTGGACCAGCTGAACCTGGAAGACCTGGATCTCCCTAAAAGTGAAGGAAAGGAGAACAAGGCTGCGATCATACTTTCACAAACACCACATCAAAACATAACTGGGACTAAACCCGGAACTAAACCAGGATAAAACCAGGACTAAACTAGCACTAAACCAGGACTAAATCAGGACTAAATTAGGACTAAACCAGGACTAAGCCAGGACTAAACCAGCACTAAACCCGGATCAAATCAGGACTAAATCAGGACTTAACAGGACTAAACCAGCACTAAACCCAGATCAAATCAGGACTAAACCAGGACTAAGCCAGGACTAAACCAGCACTAAACCCGGATCAAATCAGGACTAAATCAGGACTAAACAGGACTAAACCAGCACTAAACCCAGATCAAATCAGGACTAAACCAGGACTAAGCCAGGACTAAACCAGCACTAAACCCGGATCAAATCAGGACTAAACCAGGACTAAATCAGGACTAAATCAGGACTAAATCAGGACTAAACCAGGACTAAGCCAGGACTAAGCCAGGACTAAACCAGGACTAAGCCAGGACTAAGCCAGGACTAACCCAGGACTAAGCCAGGACTAGACATGTATGTTGACAAAACCTCTATGATGTCCATCCAACAGAAATGTGTTAAAACCTGTCTTTCAACCTATTAGATGAGCTTTGTAATCAGACAAATGTGAGACGTCTGTTAAATTAATCACAAATAAAATAAAAATCACCTTATACCCTTATTTGAAAGTTCATTTTTTAAAATCTCTATAAATATACTCGATATTAAAACTTTGCACATCTTCAAGACAATATGACATACATGATGCATTTCAATATATTACACACCTCTAATTGCATGTCGTTTGTTAGTCTGTACACATTTTGATACTCACTTTTAAACCTGGAGGTCCACTGCGTCCAGCTGGACCAGCTAGTCCTATGCCTTTCTCTCCCTGCAAATAATAATATTTACAAAATCAAGAATATGCATTTATATGTGTATATAATAACATGGATATCATCATCATATCTGTACCTTGTCTCCTTTGGGCCCCGGAGAACCTTGTGCTCCCTGTAAATCCACACACAATCCGACAACAGTTTCATAAAATTGGACGAAATGATTTTGTTCTTCAAATTTGCAAAAAGGACAATAGCTATGATCACGATTCAGCTGGAGACTCTCATCCGTCCTGTTTAGTGTCTTAGCGTCGTTGTCATTACATGTAAATCTGTCATTAACCTTCAGGATAAGACCCAATCAGAGCCCCATTATCGCTGAAGATTGGCCTCAAATACAAAGGATGCCTCAAGAAACTGTCTAACTGAGAGCGGCCATTTGAATATAGATGGATGGCTTTCGAGGCAACAAACAAATTGATTACATAACACACCGATCATGGTTTTACGCCTTAATTATACGTACAAATTAATTCATTATGGTTAGGTGCAAGTCATTTGGGGAGTGATGTTTTTGGTATTCAAAGTAATGGCTGCTCATATTAAACAGCCTGTTTACTTTGCTAGATAGATATTGATGCTAGCATGTGTGGTTTATTTACTCAAAATGTAAGATTTTTGCTTTTCAAGGTTAAATGATGAAATGATGTGAACATGTTAAATTATCTAATTAAATACTGAAAATCCTGTCGTTTGGACCAGGGATTCTCGAAACTTTTCACCAAACCAAAAAGTCAACTATTTTTAAATTTTGATTATGAACTTTTTAGACCACAGCACAGACAAGGCATTGAGTAAATACGATATTTGGGAATAAATTGTGTGTTTATGCTGCCTTTTTCCAGCCAAATGTGTAGTTTAATTATATCTTTATCTATGAATAGTTGTTATTGCATGAACGTCCATGCGCTTGAGGTCTTGGGAGTGCAGTTTGGATCAGACACATGTTCTTTTTGTCGAATAATCTCTGCACAAGGCATGTTTATAATCAACCACAATTTCCTAAATTGACTACAGCCCACTTCCACGAGACAAGTTTTAGCTTTCAATGAAAACTAAGAGAACATGTTATTTAATGAAATAATCCCATGCACTAGTTCTGATTTAGATTAAGATGGTTCTAAAACTGTTCAGAAAAGGTCAAATGTTTCTGTTTTAATTGTTTTGCTCAGATGAGGGTCTAATTTGTTCTAGTATCAATTTGACTTGTGATACTTTTGACAACCCTATTAGCTAAACAAAGATGTTGAAGGAGAAAATCATGTAATAGTTCTTGTGAATAATTGAATAAAAATGAGATAAATGACTCACATCTTCCCCAGCCTCTCCGGGCTCTCCAACCACACCCTGGGGAGATAAATCATGATTGCAAATAGACATTCACAAAATAAGGTCCGCTCAAAGCTTACATATGCCATTTTAAAAGGTGAATTAATATTCGATTTCACCTACATCTGCATGGTCTTCCATAGGCAGCATTTAACCTTAAATCTATCCGAGATTATTTATTATTACAAGACATATTGGAAGGCAGGAATACTCAACCATAGCCTTGGCTTGGGCTCACTGCATTATTAAATCCTATTTCACCAGAACATAAAAGAGGATTGTGCAATATTTTCTCAATTCAACAAAACAACGCTTGAATAGAGGTATTATTTCATATGCGAGGAACTGGGAATACCATATTGAAATGATAATGGTCTGAGGAGAAACTAAATATTCACATTGGTTATTATATTATTGTAAAAAGGTAATAATTCAAACATACAGCTGTAATTATATACAGGTGACAGCTCTGTAAATCTAAACTGTCACCTGGTTATAATCTCATACCAATCCTTACCAAACCTTTACCAAAACATTTGTGGAGTTTCAGTTTAGATATAGCTTTCAAAAGTAATAATCCCCTCATCAAGTTATATTGGCACCTGCCCTCATTTGAACTTTTGAAATCATTGTATTTTAAGAAACTATTAATATGATCAACTTTTACATAGAATTAAAATGGGAGAAGTAACTTATTATTAAGTTAAATACATCAAGTGCCACATAACAAAAGTTGGCTTTACCAGATCCAAACAAGGTCTAGAACAGGATTAAACCAAAAAAATAAAATAATACAAAATGAGCCTAATCTGCAGAAACTGTGGTTGCCAAATAACACATCACTATCATGTGTTTGGGGACTTTACCCAATGTCATGTCCTAAAAGACCTCAGACTGTCTTCAACAGCAACATTTTAATTTGACTTTTTAAAACTATTTATCTGGGGCATAAAACTTCAACACTGGAAATGATATATGAATACACGTGCAATGTACGTTTGGCAAAAAACTGATGCCAGGGACTGACGCCACTGTTAAGGACTGGACTGATGTTTACAAAATGAAAAGGCTGAAACATTTGAAACTGACATGTGCCGGACTAACTCTAGACTACTCTTATTGTTTTTGTCTGTGTATCCTGTTCTGTTTGTCTTTACTTTGTGTTCTATAGAAAGAAAAAATAAACCTAAACTACAAATTGACTCAAACAATTTAAGACTCACTATTCAAAATACATACAGTGCTCCCTCGTTTATCACGGGAGTTACATTCTAAAAATAACCTGCACTCTGCGAAATCCGCCAAGTAGTCAGCATTATTTTTTTCACAATTATTTTAAATGTTTTAAGGTTGCAAAACCCCCACTACACACTTTATACACTTTTATTTTGTCGACATTGTGGGTTATGGTAGAGAAAACGTACAGACATAAGTAACCCTAACCCTGAACGCATTCTGTATCTACTGTACAAGAGACACGGTACGGAGGAGATGATTGACAATAGTCTACAGCAGGGCTATTCAACATAAGGCCCGGGGGCCGAATCAGGCCGTCCAAGTGATGGATCAGGCCCATGACCCATCTTCCAAATATTAGAAATAATAATACATATTGTTTACTGGTTTAATTCTGGGTTTAGAACTGATTTAGTCTTGGTTTAGTCCTTGTTTAATTCTGCTTTGGACCGGTTTTGATTCTGGATTACTTCAGATTTTAATTCTGGTTCCGTACTGTTTCAAAAGCATTTTGAATCTATCAGCAGTTATTTTGTATTGTATTGTATTAACTCTTATTGAAACAGTGTAGGGGATATTTTGTGCGACCCAAAGTGTTGTTGCAGTAGTGGACTTCCGGCCCAAAGGTTTTGACCCTCCAAAAATCTGTCCCTCTGGAAAATTACGTTGAATAGCCCTGGTCTACAGTCCCTTAGCCAATCAAGATGCAGAAAACAATGCGCTGTAAAAAAATAAAAAAGCACAAAAAGCACAAAAAAAATGTGCAAAACAGCGAAAGGTGAAGAGGGCCCACTGTGCAATGAATGTAGTAAATGTAGTTCTTGATGAATAATTCAAACATAACTATCAACTTACTCGTTCTCCTTTAGTGCCGGGAGATCCTCTGTCTCCTCTGTCACCCTAACACAAAAGTAACAATAGTGTTAAAGGATTATGTTAATCGGTAATTTGCTTGTCCAGATATACAGACTCACCTTTTCTCCAGGTGGGCCTGCGTCCCCTCTTGGACCGGCCAGAGACTGACCAGCAGGGCCCTGAATCAAAATGAATCCAATATAATGTGAAGACACTTTTATAATAACGTGCTCCATCAGATTAGCACAGAGGTAAATGGGTTTTAACAGTGTTTAATTGAAGCTGAGGAGGACGTTTCAGGCTGAATGTTAATGCGGTTCAGAATGACTCACCCGCTCTCCCTTGGGTCCCACGGGTCCAGCCACAGCCTGAGAAAGAGACGAAATAACAATTAAATGTCCAATCTATAAACACAAGTCTATTGAGTTTTTGCAATTAGTAAGTAATGCCCAAATAAACCAAAAAACAATACTTGGTGTATTGAGTGGGACAGGTCACAGCAACACTACTTAGAGATTTATAAAATGTATTATCAGTGGGAGCAATTTAACATACAAAGCTCTAACTTGACCCTTCTAAACATGCATCTGGATAGATTGATCATATAGATGTATTTCTAAGCAATTTTTTTTTTAAAAAGAAAAGAAAAATTACATTGTAACCACATGTGTGATAAAACTGTGATTTTATTGCTACAATTACATTGCTCCTCAACTGCCTGGAACGCTCTGCAAAGGGAAGCGCATCAGTCCTGGACCATCAGCAGCCTGTCCGTCTGTGGGAGTAGGATCTCTCCTTCATCCCCCAACCCCAACCACACCTTACTTTTCCCCACCGGGTTTTCTGTAGTTTTTCCAGGCAGAAGGAGGGTCTAACGACAGGGGATGCTGGGACAGTTATCCATTTGCTAAATCCCTCTGAACATTGTTTAATTTGATTCTATATTTCATTGTCATGCACTGAGGCAACTGCTGTTGTGATTTGGGGTGTTACAGAAATAAATAAAAAAAACTTTAATATGTAGCAAATTCTAACTATGAGAAATAAAAAATCTTCATGTCCAAAAGAAAAGTTACACGCTTTAATATTTCGTTGGACTGCCTTTAGCTTGAAGTACAGCACACATTCACTGTGGCATTACTTCAATGAGCTTTTGCAATGTCAAAAGATGTATTTCCCTCCAGTGTTGCATTATTTCTCACACAGATCTTGTATTGATGATGTGAGAGTGCCCACTGCACACAGCCTTCTCCAGCTCGTCCCAAACCCTCTCACTGGGGTTCACATCTGTTGTAGATTAGTTTCTGCTTCTCCTTAGATGTTTTCTCTGCTCGATGCGTATGATTTGACACTTCTCAAACATACTGACATCTTTTCCATGACCACGGGATTTGTCTTTCCACATGGTTGTTTCAGAAATGAGAAGCCACTCACTGCATCAGTCGGGTTTAAATACCGTGTTGCAGCTGAAAGACAATGACCCTTACGTCCTGCAGTTTCGACTCCCAAGATGTCCTGAACCTTCTCGTATCTGGGTGGGTTTCAACAGCCCACTCTTTAGATCGCTCTTTTAATGTGTTCATGCATGAAAGAATTGAAGTCAAAGAGACAAAATATTTAGGAGTCATAATTGATAACAATCTAAAGCTTCGAAGCCAGGTCAAGAGTATATGTATTTGCAAAAAGTTTAAACCAAACTTGAGCTGTTTTCTTTTGATCAGAAGGGAGCCGTCTCATCAAGCTGCTCTGTTTTATCGACATGCCGTGATATTCTCACATCTTACCGTCTGGCCTCATGCTCACAGACACAGCCCTCAACTGTTTTCTTACTTTTTGACAAATCATGTGTCGCCACTGTTTTCTGGTCAGGCTGTGAAGCGTCAGGGCTCTTTCAGACCACCGGAGCCTCTGTCAGTGGAGACTATGGAGTTCCTAAAGTCAGAAAATGTTTTGGACAGTCCAGCCAGTGGAGTTAAAACTGCCTGACTGACCTGAACATCTTTAGCAAACATCTGAAACTAGGGCACAGTTGCACACACCTTGTATTGCACCTTTTTACAATTTTTATGTTTTTTGTATTGAATTGTTCCAAAAGCCTCCAATGACCAGGAGTTGAAAATTAGCATTGTCGCTATAACACTTGAAACAATGCATCTGGTCCGTCCCATGTAATTGCTATGTCCTTATCAAGTAAATAAATAATATGACTTCTATTAATCTATTAACCAGGCGTTTCCTGCGTCTTAGAGCTCCATCTACTGGCTGCAGAGATAATTACAAAGGGGAGATAAACCTACCGGTAGTTTTTCCTCGACATGCTATTTTAGCCCCGCAGTTGTAATGAATGTGATTTGACAGCAGACATGCTCAAAACAAGACTTTTGATGATTTATGGACTTAAAAACTGCACAGAAGATCTCAGATTACTACTACTAAAAGTGTTTCTCTGAAGCTACGAGGGGATATGACTTACTAAACAGCATTCATAAAACAACTCCAGGTATGTTTTCAATGAGGGAACAATATTAGAACATGGTTAAAAGCTCAAAAAAGTCAAATTAGCATAACATGTGTCCTTTAACCCTTTTGGAACCCCCTGTTCATCTATAAAGCCCACTGTACTAGAAGATGCTGGGTGTTCTGCCACTGTACATCTGCACATTCACATTTCAACGCTTTGTTTTCCATTTTTGTGACACTCTTTGTTTACGCCTCATCCTCTGTGTGAAGCATTCCAGCAGCTGTGGGCCTGTCTGCTCTGCTGCTGTCACCTGCTTGTGTGTGGGAGTGTGAGAGAACAGCGCAGATCAGACGGAGAATCCAGGCCCTGCTATGCATTACACCCGCCACACCCCGACAGTGTTACCCCATCCAAGGCTCCCTGTCCAACGCGCATCGCAGTTTGTAACGGCGAGCAAACAATCCATAATTCATGACTGGTGCTATCAACAAACAAAGGCCGCTGCAATTTCAATTCAACAATGTGAGGTAGGAGGGCAGCCCGCCTTTGGTATTAGCTGGAGCTGCAGGTGTAGAATTTAAGATGATGCACGTAAGAAGATAGAATGATTTGATGTTTATGCCAATGTGACACGCGTGACAGATCACATCCAGGATATTTGAAAAGACTAGGACAGATGCATGGGCTGCATATAAGCAGGCTACTAATCATGTACTTTAATAACAAAGTATGAATGTCAAAGAAACACGTGCAATCATAGGACTTTTGAGAGCTAGGCCGACCTCAGTTGCAATGACTGTAAATGAGAGACGGATTAGCCAATGAGAGAAACCATCCTGAGCTTCCTAATTATTCACTGAGATGAGTTTCTTCTCACAACTTTCAGAGGCCAGAGCGGGTTTCGATGTAATGGTAAGAACAAAAAAACAGGTTTAGTCCCTTTTAAAGCGAGGGTGTCCAAGCTTTTTTCACTGCAGGCCACATATCGAAACATATTCGAAGCAGAGGGCCACGGAGCGGTGGTCAGCACTGTGAATCATTGAAACGGATGCATTTTACACAGCTTGGACTGAGCCACCGTGCCTTCAATAAGGCTTGAGACATTCATTTTAGGTCTGTAAGCAATGCAATGTTGAAGTTATAGTGGTAGAAATACTTCAGTTTGCAGGAAGAGCCAATTCAGCATGAAGCCTGATGGAGGGTCACATTTAAACGGATCTATTCACTAAAGCTACTCCAGGCAGATACTAAAAATGCCTTTATACCAGCGGCCGATACAGATACTAGTATTGGATCAGTACATTTCAAAAAATGCTTTGGTCCAACCACAAGTTTAGCAGTTTTAAGTTTATTTGTCACATACACATACAGTATATGTATACACAGAGCCTGGTGAAATTCTTTTGTCCCTTCCAGCGAGCATAACAACCTACACTATGTAACCGTGAAATAAAGCTTAACCAGTGCAGCTTATGTGACTCTTTAACAAATCAAGAAACTTTTATTGTTTTCATTTTTTAAACTTAGTTTTAAACTCGGTAATAATTTGTCTTCATAAAGCTATGAATATGCATAACCTTGTCTGTCAACCTCTCTAAAATTAGACTGAAGTGTGATTCTCATTAACCGAATAGGCAAGAGCGTCGTCAACCCAAGCCAAGGTCTAATAACACATGTCAGCGGCCAATGTGCATGTCGTCACCTTTAGGTGTCAAAAACAAGGAGCTCTGGGCTTTAGAGAACGAGGAGAGGGCTGAGGTTAGACCTAGAGGAACTGGAACAAAAGTGAGTCACAGGAACTGAAACTGAAACAAGATTTGTGTCTACTTGCATTACTATTGCAATTTGGGCAGTCACTGGAATTGACTCAATAATAAAGGAGAATGAATAGTAGTGCTATGTATTTATTATCTTAACAAAGAAAAATAATTAGCATTACTGGAGCTTGTTTATACCTAAATAATAATTAAGAAACAGCTTATGTTTTATTGAAGATATGGCTAAAGATTTAGGACTTAAAAATGTACAAGACTTTGATTTGCTACTTTTTTTATCATTTGATTTAATTCACAGTATTTTAAACATATCCAGTAGCGTTAACTTTTGAGAGCAGAAAGAAATATTAACTACATATTAACTAAATATTAACTAAACCAATTAAAAACTGGCTTGCATTTTTATAAAGATCTGAACTACAAAGGACATTCAAATACCCAATTTACTGTAGCCTTCACAGTTTGCTAATTGCTACCATTCAAACATCTACTTTAATATGGTTTCAAATGCAAATATAAGACAATTACTGCTACAGATTTGGAAGCAGTAGATAAGGATAAAAGAAGATTGATAAACGAGCAACGTCTATAATCATGCTATGCCTATGTATTTTATAGGGTTAAAACAAGAAACGTCAAACATGCACTGCACTAGATACACAAAACGGTTGGCTGAACAAAAATAACTAATGACTAACTATGTTTCTTCCTTGAAAAAAAATTAAAATCTGTTCCCATGAGCCTTTGGAGCCAGTCAGTTCTTAATAAACTGCGATAAACACTTGAGACAGCTGAAGTTTTTAAATAACCGCCTAATCCCTGCTTCAAATATTCACAAAACACTAGAGGATGTTTTCATAATCAGCGCCTCGACTTTCAACACTCATTTAGCACATTCTTCTTTTCCGCTCAACTCTTCTCTGCAGGAGTTGCCACGGGAAACCCTCAGCGCCTCGTCACACCCTCATGTCCTCTTTCTCCGCATCCTAAAATGTCCTCTTTGGTCTTCCTCTGGACCAGTCCTTCTGTTTCCTGGCAGCTCAAGCATCAGCATCCTTCTACACATATATATAACATGGAATATGAGTGTGTCTTTTATTTATTTATCTTTTAGTGTTTTTATGATGCAATTCTGCTTCTCCCTGTGCTCTCTAATTGCCTATTAGGGATAAATAAAGTGACGGATGGTTTTGGTTGACGGACTGATTGATAATTGTATTCAGTCAGGATTTTTTCTACAAACATCAAACATAAGGCTGGGCGAGATGGCAAAAAAGAATCAATTTTTTTTTTCTTTCTGATTGATCAATGATAAATATGGCTTTTTATACGGATTTTATATAAACATACACGAGAAAAACTTGAAGTCGTCTTGTCTTAAACACACAAAACGGTCCAACTTTCATCCTTCGAAGTCTGAACTCTGCTCCAAACCACATGTTTTTACTCACAGAGGATTGGCTGTGGATTAAAAAACCTAAAGAATTTTAATGATGGCAAGAAATGACTGAATCTCTTCCTCAATTAAAATACATCTAACTCCCAGAACAAACTAAGTATACAGAGCAGGAATGGGAAAATATTCCAATTTTGTGTCACAATTTTCATGGCCCAACATTTTTTTTATCAACGATAATATCACAATAATTATTCAAATAGCTGACAGTTTTTTTTTTTTAAAGATACAGAATTGTACTTTGATATAATAATGAAAACACAAGAGCGGTGGGCATGTACGGCGGGGTAGGTGATATGACCATTTTCCGAGCAACGTTTTTGAATGCAGGAGAATAAAGACTACTCTAATGTGCAGAATTGACTACAGATTACAGACATTTTCAGTCCGCCCACCTCTGCCACATCTTTACCATTCCACTCCCTTCAGAATATCTTCCCATCAACGTTACCAAACTGCACCAGAATGCTTTACAAATATGCAGCCTCGGGCACAAGTCGCAGGGCAATATTCAACCACAATATTTGTACATAAAAGCGCCTGAGGTCCATTTGAATGAGCAGGAGCCTGTGGGACTTTTCACATCAGCCTCTTGGTTAGGCCAGTGATGAGTTTGTGAATGCGGCGCTGCCCCTGGGCTCTGGCTAAATACAGCAACACGTACGGTGAGCGAGATATCATTGTGCGTATGCGAGGCTGTGCAACATGTAGCGAATTCCACGTAACGGCAGAATCATAGTAAACACGCGTAAACACATATTCAGGCAGGACTGGCAAAAATAATAAAGATCCACTGCAATCTCAACACACTAAAGCGATTAAACAAGGTGAGGTGAGGGTTTTACTCAAGGTCATGACAATATTGAGATGCTATTGAGAAGAAGAAGGAACCATCGACTTTCAAGTGATAATGGCAGAGGACTTTGCCCACATGACACGCTGCTTATTTCTTGGACTCATGTTGCCTGAATGCACATGTTAAGGCCACTAGGGATGTAACAAAAAAATTAAATAACGTGATATTGTACAGTAAAAGTTCTTACCATAATATCGTGGACTAAAATGCATTATTTTGTCGCAGAAATTGGTAAAAAAGAAAGAAAAAAGAGTTAACTACATAGACCACGATCCTTTGCTCCATTTCAGTGCAAACAACGTGGAGAAATAACTGGTATTCAGCACTTTTCAATGGTAATTCTCAGTAATGTGGCAATAAAAAAAAAAAAGCATATGTACAATTCAGTTTGACCCCTCAATTTATCAAGATAGGGCCTGTTGTCATGTTGTTAAAGTATTGTTGAGATTGGATATTGTTACATCCCTAAAGGCTGCTTAGGACTTTTTGAAACACAACTGAAAAGAACATTTGCAAAAACAGAAAACACAGATAAAAAAATATTAATACAAAAAAATAGTATTTGCTTTTTGTTTACCATGTTCTTCAAAACTATCAATAAAAAAAATGAACCCGAGTGGATTCAATCAAGGGGGGATGGAATATTTTCATTGAACTAAAACAAATTGAAGAGTCCAAATGTTTAAAAGGATTATCTGTTTTTGCAAAAAGAAACGTGATGAAAAAGATGCTTTTACCATCTCAGTGGTGAAATGTTCAGGATCACATTACAATTTCCTGATATTTGCAAAAGGCCTTTTAGTGTGATGTAAATGTCCACTACATTATTTATTATATAATTCTATTATGCATTTTATAGAAATCTACGCAGCCCCAGTCATTATTGTATTGATACTTACAAAGAATAAAAATGTTCAAATACATTTTCTTAATTAGTTCCCAATTTAATGCAATTTTAATTTAAATGTGACATACTTTGACTAGTAAGTAAAAAATAAGTAAAATGAAAATGTCTTTATCTGAATATCCAACAGTTATCACATCCTGATTATTATTCTCCTCGTGTCGTCTGGCGTGACCGTGACTTTTGCCAAAATCTCAAGCCAGAGTAGCTGAGAAAGCTTTTGGACTGGCAGAACCATAGAAACAACATTTGGTGAGACTTTCTGCAGTACAAAACAAAGCTGGCAGTGGCCACAGGGGCCCCAGGGGCCACTCCGCCCCAGCTCCCGCTGGGTAAGTCTGCTGATGGACCCAGCATCAAATTCACAGCACAAAAAGGTCTTTTTTGACTTTGAAAAGTTAGTCTGTTTCTTTTCATACACCCCAGTAGCTTTTTTTTTTCATTTGCCATCAATCCAACCAAGATTTATATGCATTAGATTAATCATATTTTTGACAGTAGTATACTGTGTGTTTGTAGAGGTGAGTTTAAATGTCACATTTCTTTAGTGTTAAGCCTTCAATTTGGAGGCAAATAGACAATGGCAATACATTCATTATTTCTTTTCTTTTTTTGGACAAATGTAATAATGAATGGATACACATGGCCATCAGCTTACTCATCAGTCTTGACCTGTGCTTACATGGTTGTATTCAATGGTGTACTTCTCCTACTTAATTTGATAAATGAATGAAGTGAGTGGTATGGATTTACTGATAAAATGCCAACGTCAATGTCACAAGAGTAATTTCACTGCACACACAATGTTTCTGTCCTCACCTTCCCTGGAGGACCGCTGTCTCCCTGCTCTCCCTTCAATCCAGCGAGCCCCGGGGGTCCAGCAATGCCCTGGAGAAGAATAAAAGAGTAAGGACAGAAACTCTTTGCAGAAACAGACTTACAGTGGACAAAAGCAGAATTATTTTTATGTTTAATGTAACTGTACCTGTTTTCCAGGGAGTCCTGGGATGCCTTCTTTACCTGGGACCCCATCTCGACCTGGGACCCCTGGTTTACCAGCTTCACCCTGAGACAGACACAGGCATCACAATAGAGTCGACCCAAAAGAGGACTAGTCCACAGTTTGGTTGGAATAAAGTCTTTTTTTATGTTCAGTATTAAATGTAGTTGAATATTATTTGTCTAATATAATACTTTGTTTTAGATTGGCAGTATAAACCTTACCAACAGTATGCAGTGTGCAGAGTAGGGCTTACATACAGTAAATATGCTTTTGTGTTGTCGTCTTCTAATACAACTTATTACATGCTATCATAGACCAAATAATAACATAATAATGCAGTTCATTTGTGGCAGTTTACAGTATTTCAAAGGCATGCAATTCAATTTGACTGATTTTGGGTTTCCATCCTTGAGAACGCAGCGTTCACTTCAAGCAAGACGCTGTGTGATAAATAGAAATCACATTTATTCACGCTTATGAATAACCACTAACCAGAAAAAGGCTTGACCAATCACCGGTCAGACTTATAATTTTCTACATTAGGAGGTGATAAAACCACCACTTATTTCTCTAAACATATTTTCTGGTCCCTTAATTACTTTATTTCAAAAAATGGCTAAGGTCCAAATCGTTTTATTTTTCAGACTGTGATTATTTTGTGTGCTCTACTCACCACCTGCCCGGACAGTCCTGGGGGCCCCTGTGGACCCTACACACAGAGAGAAAGAGAGCGTGAGAGTGAGTGAGAAAGAGGGAGTGAGAGAGTGAGGGAGACCGAGACAGAAAAAGAGGGAGGGAAAGGAAATAAAATGTGAGAAAGAGAAAGAGAGAAAGAGGGAGTGAAAGAGAGAGAGAGAGCGAGAGGGGGATGGAGGGAGGGAGAAAGAAAGAGGGAAAGATAATGAAAGAGAGAGAGGAGAAAATGAGAGGGAAAGAGACAGAGAGACATAGAAGCGCAGGGAGGAATAGAAAAAGAGAAGAGAGAGGTGAAGTAAAGAATTTCATTAAGAGAAAAGACGTGATTTATGTTTACCACAGCTCCAGGAGGGCCTGGGGGTCCCGGCAGACCGGTGCTCCCCTGGGCGCCTGGGGAACCCTGCACAAAAGAGGAATGAACCAGGCACATAGGGTCTAGTACCAGTCTGTGCACACTTCAGCCTTCAACACAACTGGAATAACAATGTCGAGCTGCAGCAGCAACAGAAAGGATTGTCGCAGCCGCAAAACAAGAAAATCATGAAAGAAGCACAACGCGGAGGTGGTTTGTTAGCAAAGGGTGCTGGAGCAAAAGGTGCGGCCGCATTTGTTCTGGGTTGGTTCCTGTTTAGCTCCAATTTAGTTCCAGTTTTTTTGTGTCCCATCACCCACAGTATTGCTTATGAGAGATTATGAGACCAGTAAATGAAAACAGAAGAGAAACAATGAAAAGTATCAAAATGATTTATTGAACTAAAGGGAAAAGCGCTGGGACTAAATAAGTTTATACTCTCACCCAACCCTTTTTAAACATATATTTATCATGTCATTTATATACCTTGAATGGGTTTTAAATCATGTACTCACTAAAAGACAATTTGTGATGAAATAATGAGATTTTGTCTGCCTTTGCCTTTGTATAATGATTAAAGTACAAATAAACAAATCATTACACAACATTACGTATGTATAACAGTGTTGGGTGACCATATGTCGGAGGAAAAGACAACCAGCGTCTTATTGTCTTTAGTGTTTTGGCTTTATGCTCAAGTTTTCATGTTTGAAATAAACGCGAACAAACCAACAATCGTAACAAAAGACGTGGTAGTAGCAAAACATGTTGTAGTGGTAAAACCAAAAAAGTATTGTAGTAGTGATATATTTGTTGAAGGAGAACTCTAACGTGGTCGTAGTTGTTCTAGTAGTAATGGGAAATATAGCATTGGAAGTAACAAACCAGCAGAAGTAGTAGAATCAGCAACTAGCAGTATTAGTAGAACTAGAATGGAAGCAGCAGAATGAACATTACTTTTAACAAGTTATAACCTTTTAAGTACTACAGTAATGTTGAGTAGACAAAGTAGGCCCAGTACTTTACCTGCACACCGACACCTGGCTCTCCCTGAGTCCCCTGAAATGCAAACCAAGACAAAAATAATCAGCTCATTTAATTCAATAAGAGCAGAACACACACATTATCATCTTCCTCATCGGAGGAACTCACCTTCACACCTGGAGCTCCGGGGGGGCCGTTGGGACCCATGGGACCCTGGTTTAAACACATGCCCCATAAAACTGTTAATGAGCAGAGCAAAAACAATACGATTGACTGTTTCGAGCACTTACAGTCGGCCCTCTGATGCCCGGCTCTCCGGGGTTTCCCTACAGTGCAGACAGAAAACAGTTAGACAAAAATATGTAATGATTGCTTTAAAAGTTATAAAATATTCCACTAAATGTGTAAAACCTGTGACAACATCACGTCTTGGCCCTGCACTAAGAAGCAGGATAAGTGTCAGTGTCAGTTTACCTCAAAGGCTCCTCCAGTTACACAGTATCTTTGCTCTCCAGCACTTTGTACTTAGTGTATGTCATATTCCACTCAACTTACACCTAGATTTGTATTTTGTGTGGAAATATGATGTTTGTTCATATCTTGCTTAAAGGTGCACTAGGTAAATGCTCTGGTATGGAGCTGTCACCTGCTTGTCTCAGAGAAGATGTTCTTGCTTTGCCTGGAATTCTCCACAGTATGGCATTAAACTCAAAAGTATTCAAGTACAGGTGTTTTTACTGCTCGCCTGTCCACAGATCTGACCTGAAACTGCTCGTCTCCAGCGAGATATGTTTAATGTCATACTGTGGAATATTTCAGGCAAAGCAAAAACATCTCCATGGATACAAGCAAGGCCTAGAGCCGAAATGTCGTTAATCTCCGGGAATCTTTCTATTAATGTATGGTGCAGCTTTAAAAATAAATTATGTTATTTTATTGCAATTTAACGTCTATAACATTTTGGGAAAATAACTTGCTTTGAGATCAATAAAGTTTATAATTACCTACTAATTTAGCAAAGCTTTATAGTAGAAATGTATTGTGGTGTTCCTGTAGAAAGTTAGATATGTATAAAATGTATAAATGAACATTATTCTTATGATTATTTTTATTCTTATACAAACAGAGGAGGTGTGTGTGGGGTAATTTGAACCATCTTCATAGTGCAAGGCCAGGCTCACATATATAAAAACACACAGACACTACACAGACACACACATGTAAATAGTGACACTGACACATGGAGCAGCAGAAGCAAACTCGCACGGTTAAGCTGCAGAATCAATGAGTGAGCGTTACAGTGAACACACAACAGGAGGCAGCTGCATGCATGATAAGAGACACACAACACACTACAACTAAACCCAATTTAGTATTCTCCAACTGTTTCACGCTGAAATCCTCCAGGAGCTACAGCCTGGCACATCAGCTGACTCGTCTTTCATCTCTGCAGATGAAAAATCTAGCAGTTCCCTTTTTTTTTCTTTTTTTTTTTTTAAACACATTTTGAAGGTTCACTGTGTAACTTTTCTGGTGGGGAATCTGACACTTGCTTGTCTCTGTTATGACCTCATTACCTTGTAGAGTTGCATTTAACAGAATAATAGAGACCGGTCGACTATAATAATAATCGTTCTTGTTATCTGAGACTCTAAAACACATCAAAAAGACATTAATACGAAAGACAGTAACATTATTAATTCAAAATGTAAAAAAATTGTAAATTTTAGATACATCAATAAGACCCTTTATTTGTAAATATACTGTATAGCAATTGGTCTTTTGGTCTATGTATTTCAACGTTTTGGTCAAAAATGTATCAAATAAATCTCAATGCACAATAGAAATAATTGTTAACTAGTAGAATAATTAAAAAAAAGTAATACTAAAATAATGGTTAGTTGCATTCTGGAATCTGGAGTTCTTACAGATGTTTAATTACTCAAAAATCCCTTGTCGCCTCTCCACAGATCTGACCTGTATCTTGGACTTGTGGCGTCACCTGCTTGTCTCCATGGAGATAAGTACGTTTAATGTCATACAGTGGGGCAATCCAGGCAAGGAACGGAAAACGGCTGCAAACCCTTCATCAGAAAAGTTACACAGTGCACATTTAAACCATGATGTAAAAGTGTGCGCTCTTGAGTTTGACGCTTGGGGGACAGGTGGTCTCCATTAATATTTCATGATTGGGAGATGATCTGGCGTCTATCTGAGCAGCCTGCGAGGATGTTACCAATACAAATGAATTAAGATTAAGGAGGGGAGCGCGCCTGCAGCAACCCGGCACTGTGCAAATCCAGAAGATGAGCTGTCTGCTGTGGTTCACTGAAGTCTGCTGCCTCCTCTCCAACGCCATGTCTCTAATTTCTACCCGGCAGCAGTGGAAATCTGATGGGAGGACAAGAAAACTCCACACAGAAAAGCCCCACACAAGCTGAGCCAAACCTGGGCCGTTCTTGCCGTGGGACGAGAGGGCTAACCACTCTGCCACTGTGCAAACCTAATAAGATTCTGACCTGAGCCTTTTTGCTTGTCTCCATGTGGAAAAATAAGTTTAATGCCATACTGTGGAACAATATAGGCGAAGCAATAACATCACCAGGGAGACAAGCAGGTGATGTACAGTCCACCAGCAGAGTTACACAGTGCCCCTTCAATAAGTATGTCTTTTTTATGGTTTCATTTAAACATTTATACAGGCTTACCAACGTGCAATCATTTACTGACTGTTCTTCTCACCGTCCACAGACATGTTCTCATGAGAAGTGACAGAGACTAACCCACGCCTTCTTTCTCAGATTGAGGCAAACTACTCACTAAAGATCCAATGCTTCTGTTATCCCAAACCACACCACAGCTCCCAGACGCCCACCCATCCCTCCAGAGCACAAGCCCCTGCCAACCTACCGGTCTGCCCAGCACTCCAGGGAACCCAGGCAGGCCCTAAAGAGGAGAGACGAGGAGAGAGGAGGAAAGAAGAGAAGAAAGGAGGAGAGGGGAACAGCCGGAGGAGAGGGGACAGAGGAGGGGCAGAGGGGCCATGACATACAACATGGAAAAGGAAATGGACATAAGAGACAGAGTTAGCTGCAGTTTGTGATGTGTGAAGCTTTGGCCGCAGAGGACAGATCTCCAGGGCAGGACTGAGGGCAGGCGCAGTGTGACCTCTGTGTGACCTCTGTGTGACCTCTGCCACAGATTACTCACTGTTTGGCCTTGAGGACCCTGGGGCCCTTTGAGGCCCTGCTCCAGACACAGGGACAAAAAACACAAATAAAGCAGTTATCCTCCCTCTTTTACATGATACTGTATGTATATGCTAAAGTGGTCAGGACTTACTGTGAAGCCAAAACATTTAGTTACAGATAGGTTAACTGTAACTACACAATTGTAGAAAAAGATTCAGTTGTAGTCATCTGGACTCTGTTTTAGACCAAAAAAAACCCGTTTCGACTCTCATCCAAGAGTCATTCTCAATCTGTGAAACAAGTCTGAGAACTCCGGTTTATATCCTACTCTGTGAAAGCCCTGGCCACAGGTCGGGACCTCCGGATAATGGGCCATTGAAACTACCCGAGATGGGCCAATTTACATCCTATTGTGCACTGACTTTCGCTCCCTCCTCACGGAGTACCTGATTAGCATCCAAATGCCTCGGGCGTTCCAGGGTTTCAGCAAACCATTATAAACAACAGGAAGGTTGAATCTTAGACCTCCATTACGGTTTAGGGAAGGATTATCTTTTTTAACAAAGATTGCCTCCTTAACGCCTCTTTCAAACCAGCTTTTCTCCCTGCTTAGGATCTTCACCTCACTGTCTTCAATAGAGTGATTTGTGCCTTGAAGATGAAGATGAAGACGCTCTGGGGTCCTGAACTCCTGTGTTTTCTGTGCTGATAAAGCCTCTTGTGAAGTGGCTGTTTAGTCCCCCTTATGTACCGCTCTTTACAACTTTCTTCACTGAATTGGATAGAATACATGCATACATACATATACATAATACATAGGAGCGAAAGTCAGTGCACAATAGGAGTCCAGATGACTACAACTGAATATTTTTCTACAATGGAACACTCCTGGACGAATGAGGGATTACACCGACATGTAACTAAACAAATTTCCTTTTTATACTCACACTATATATATATATACATATATATATATATATATATATATATATATATATATATATATATATATATATATACACACACACACACACACACACACACACACACACACACACACACACACACACACACACACATATATTAAAGCAGACATATTTGTACAATGTAAAATCTACTTTAATGACCTCTTAAGCTTTCTTCATAATTAGTTTACAGAAAGTTGTATTTTGATTGATTGATCCGTGCATGTTTGAATAATCCTGTTTTGTCCTGCAACTGAGACTCGAGGGTTCAGAAAATTCCTGTTTTCACCTACCCCCTATGCCCTCCCACATCCTTGTACTACTCCAAGTGACACGTGAGGTTCTAAAATGTTGCGTAGCCACTTTTTAAAATGTTTAAAACGTGTTAATGAAAATCTGCTTCTTGTTACGGTGAAACTCCACTATGAAGAGGAGGAGCTTATCAGTTTTGCTTCCACGTCTTGAACAGAAAGTCAATTGGACCCGTTTCTATTATTAGATGGTTAACAATGAACAAAATGTAAAATTATGTTAGTTCAATAATAAGTGTCTGAAAAAAGCATAGTTTGTCTCCTTTAACATCAATAATTGGATTTAATGGGAAAGTATTTCACACAGGGCAATTGAATAAAAAAAAAAAAAAAAAGGTAAAAAACACAAATAAAAGTATTCTTATAAAACTATTTTTGATTAATAGAATACACAGTTGGACTCACCGGTTTACCTTCCTGGCCGGGTTTACCTGGCTCTCCTGGGATACCCTAAAAAAAATACAATAAAATCCTCTTCAGAATCAGAATCAGAATCAGAATCAGAATCAGAATCAGAATCAGAATCAGAATCAGAATCAGAATCAGAAAGAGTTTATTGCCATTGTCAATGAACAAAATTCAAAAACGTAGGAACTTGTCTCGGCCTTAAGGGCTTAAGGTGTGCAACATAAAACACATGAGTAATAATAAAACAACATATATTCAATCCAATATTCAATCAAAAAAGGGCATGCATTAGGAAACAATTTAAAATTACTATACAATAAAAATAAAAATAGGCATTTCTATGTACACAAGTTTACAGTTATGTTTAAAGTTATAGTGCAGTGTCACATATGGCACATTATAAACCATCCACTTGCAGTTTGGCATCGTGTGTGTGGCGTCACCTGTGAACCATCACGTCCTCGCTCTCCTGCCTCGCCTCTGTCTCCTTTGTTACCTTGAGGTCCAGCAAAACCCTGGAAGAGTTATAACACCATATGGTCACTGCCGAGCACATGACAAAAAGATGACAAAGGTCCCTGCTCTGTACCCGGTCTCCTTTGGGTCCTGGGAGTCCTGATGCACCCGGCTCTCCCTTCTGTCCCACGACTCCGGGAGGACCTCTGACCCCTGGAGCTCCTGCCACCACTGACTCAGCAGAAGCGCCCTGCAGCAGACACATACAACGACTTAAACGTGCCAACTCTAGTGTATTATTATAGAGAATTATTCACTATTATAAAACTACTTAATGAGAAAGGACAGGTAAAAGTAGAAACAGCTATAATAGTTTATTGATTTATTAAGTGTGTTAGTACTAGCGGTGGTAGCGGTTACTCTCAAAATAATAGTTTTCCTAGTAGTGATAATAGCAGTAGCAGCATTACACAGTGTAAAAGAAGCATTAAAAGCTGTGATAAAAGCTTCACTAAAAATAGTAAGGAGGGCTTGGTGATATAACTACGCCTGTCACAATAAATACTATATTATGTTATCGTTCAGTATATGAAAGCATGTTTTATTGTTCTTTTTCATATTTTTTCCCAAAGTCTGAGTAGATTTGAGCTGCAAAGAGTCCGATAAGTCACTTCTATAACATATTATCGAACTACTTATGTGTGTCATTCTGCTGTTTATTTATTGTAATTAATATTTATTTGTTTTGTTTTGTTTTTAAAATGCAGTACATGTAGAAAAGGGTTTACAGATTATCCTGATTTAGGCTTCATTGCTTATTGTGATATGTATATAATGGATTTCTCCCCCTCGCAGCGATTCATTAAAATGTTTGTTTGGAGCTTAATGAAACAAATTTACAATGTTTTCAATATTGATTTCCGAACATAAACCATTTAAACACTTGTAATCAATGCCATTTAACACTTTTTAATTTATAGTTTAATTTCTGAACTACGGTACATGCTTTTACTGACAGAGGACAGACTAATCATTAAATATTAGAAAGGTCTGAATCTCAGTCACAATTAAAGTGAGAACTTGTAAGAAAAATAACTACTGTTTTAGTTTTACTAAAGTACAAGTAAGTGTATACTGTACAGCACAGTATTTCTTATTGCATGAGGACATATTTACAGTACATAAAACTCTTTGCATGTCCAGTGTTCGACAAAGCCCACTGTGGACTCTCACTGTGGATTCTGTGTGTTATTACGATGGAGGAGGAGAGAGGCTCACCTTCTGACCTGGAGGGCCAGCTGGTCCCGTTAACCCGACTTTGCCCTGTTTAAAACAAGAAATGATCACTCCACTCCTCAAGACTTGAATATATGGATCTGGTTCATCAGGCACTCACCGCGTCACCTTTGTCCCCTTTATCGCCTTTGTCTCCCTGCAGATACAAAACCAAATTATTCAGAATAATTGGCAAGATTAATTTCAATGTTAATATAAATTAGATGTTGATGACAAAGATATAAAACAATACTAATGATAATGATTTCATAATATTTCCATTTTTATAGCAAGTAAGTATATTCATTTAGCTATTTTATTTCGACTACAGATTTATTAGAATCACAGGAAATGTTAAAGACAGGAAGATCCTCTCAGTTAGACAGGGCAATGTCCAGTTAAAAAGGGGGCAAAGACCTGCAGTTGGTGGGCATGGAGCAGGAAATGGCGATGGCTGTTTATGCCAACTTTTGAAGCAAAGTTTACCCTTGTATTTCTTTATCACTGTATTACAAATATAAATAAGGATCACTGGCAATTATTTAAAATAAGGATCCTTCGTAAACTAGTTATAAGCATTAATATGCATTAGTTATTCTTTTATGCACTTATAAGTTGTCAATAAGCCATTAACAAAAACATGTGTGCATTAATTAACCATGTACAACATGTTCATAGGAGCATTAATATAATGACTTTGAACTATTTTCAATAACCAAGTGATAAAAGCTTGTAAATGCCTTTCACCTTTCAAAGGACATAATGAAAAAAAACATGTAATTTCTTCTGGTCTGATGGAGCTTTCTGACTCTCTGATTTGATGCAGCAAGAGTCCAAGTAGTAAGAAATCTTTCAAATCAAGCAAAACCGAGCCAGGGAAAGGGTCTTCTCGCCCTCCCACAGCCCTCTTGCTTTGAGGTCCAAGCACAAACTGCTTTATGAGAGCGACAAACAGCAAATTGTTGAATAAAATCGGAATATTTTGCCCTCACCTTGTCTCCAGGTCTTCCCGCCTCTCCTAGTTCTCCTGCTCGTCCCGGGACACCAGGAATACCGGGTTTGCCTGGCTCTCCGGCAGGTCCCGTGGGTCCCTCTGGTCCTCGCTCCCCGATGGCTCTGCCTGGAGGTCCAGTGGCTCCGGCCGGCCCTCGCTCGCCCTGCTCCCCTTTAGGTCCTCTGTCTCCAGCTGAGCCTCGAGAGCCCTGGGCCACAAGTTATATATATTTAGATTTACACATTATTCTCACACACACACACACTATTCACATTAGAGCCCCGTGTGGTGTCGTGCACAGGCCTCGCACACTTAAACTAATACAAGAATCTCATACATTTTGAACACGTTTGTCGCAGTCTAAACTACCGCATAATGAGACATGATAATTTGTTTGCGAAAAACTCATTATTGCAGCCTTCGGGATTTGCTAATTGCGACCATTTAAATAGCGATTTTGATTCGATTGCAATAAATCTAGCAGCCTTTTTGTTTTATCCTCATCAAAAACATACCAGGAGTTGTGTTTAGTTTCATTTGCGCATGTTTCCCTAATTCAGCTTGTTTAGTCCGTCTCCCTGTGCCAGATTTACGTCGCAATATTCGAATCCAAAAAACGATTTTACATTTACTTGGCCGTAGTCTATTTCACATTTTAACTCTTGAACGAATGAACATTTCTGCGCATGCAAAACTCTCCACTCTGGGTGTGAGCATGACTGCCCTCTGTGGGTGCACTGTGCATGGAGTGAAGGGATTTAAATGAGGTTAAAACAATAGCTGCTGTTAGTAAAGAGAATATGCGAGGAGAAATTATCATGGTGAGTCTGGAGAAGGTGAATCCTTTTTTTCTGGATTAACACCTATTGATTTTGAGCTCTGGAGAGGGAGAAAGACTAAATATGCAAAAGCACTATGACATGGGGGATTGAAAAGCCCCTTTTTGACCATTTATGCTTACAGAAAAGGTACCACATTATCTATCAACACAGACAGGATTACACCGATCTAAATGCCATGCAGTTGCAGCTTGCGTCTCTTACATCTTCCCCGGCCGGCCCCCTTGATCCGGGCTCTCCTCTGTCACCCTTGTCTCCTTTCTGAGGTTTGACTTCAGGACGAGAGGCCTGGACGTCCTTCTTGTCCACCACCACCTTCAGATCGGACACCTTAAAACGGAAAACATTTGACATAATTGAAACGGTTGATAAAAGAACATATACTACAAAATGATACTTGAATAAGAAACAAGTAAGAAACAAATCAAATAAATTCCAAATAAATTACATATTCTATTTATTACATATTTGTCTAAAGGGATTAAAAGGATTTTTTTAACCATGTTTTAACAGGTTTTCCCTCATCATTAGTTTACTCATGTTTCAGTAAACCTGTGTTGTCTTGCATTCAAGGTTTTAGTGCTAAGTATATTTAAGTTTCCACCTACCTCCTATCCCCGCCCACTGCTCCGTACTTAATTATTCCAAAAATTCCAACTGCGGGTCATATGAGTAGGGTTTTTGTTCACTTTCTTCACACGGGTCATGATAGAACAGCAACTTTAGCATAGCAACATGTAAATGACAATCTGCTGCTTGTTACGGTGAAATGCCACTATGAAGAGGCGGGGCTTATCACGTTTGCAGTTATGAACAGGAAGTCATTGGATCTTACGAAGTCATTTCGGATCAATATTGCGGTTTACACTGAACAAAATGTTATAGTTTAATACTTAATACAACACCCTCAAAAAGCATAATAAAACCTGTCAGAGCCACTGTTTCACCTGAGCACACTTGAGATATTTAGATATTGTTTTAGCCCACTTTTATGTTATTTTACTACATGTATCTGTATATCTGTACCTTATTTAACACGTCTTTTGATAGTTTAGCTACTTTAATTAATTAGAATTGTATTATTATATTGTAATTTTCCCCTGTGGTTCAATTAAGCTGTAGAAGTCTATCTTATGTCTCCCATAAACAGTTTTGCTTTTTGTTAAAGTCTTTCTACTGGCTCCCACAACATTGGTATTAACATTAATTGTTGGTCGGCAAAAAGATAATTTATGCACAAAGAGGATTAAAACGGCTTGACATTAGCTAAATTATACAGTTTTTAGAAAATAGTGTGACGTCTATTGTATAAATCTCACTAAAGTCCAATATTCTATGACAGTTGAATGGACTGGACTGAGATTAGAGGTGAGCACATATTTGCATTCACAGTTTGCTAATGGTCTTTGTGAATAAAATGCGGCGCCTGTAAGTACATAGTGCACTAACTTTAGAACATAATAACACAAACAAATAACCAATGCAGTTTAAAAGGAGCACCATGTAACTTTTTGGTGTTATTCTTACTGTGAGGCCAACCCACTCACAGTAAGAATATATGTTTTTCAAGGTATTTTTGAGCAATAGAAACAGGATTAACAACCTCAAATAATTGTTTTTCATAATCAGCGGGTTTTCAGAATGATGAAAAACTAGGACAATCAGGGCTCTAAATCAGTTTTTATTCCCAGAGGACCGCATTTTGAAAAATATACCGCATTTGATGTAGTTCTGATGAGCCTCCACCGCTTTAATCGGGGATGAAACATTAATATTAGGTCTGCATCACATCAATATGATAGAATTTTCCCAATTTTATAGTAAAAAACCACAACTTTTGGTCGTTTGGGCCAATTTCGAGATGCAGTCTAGATAAAAAACTGCCTGACAAATCCTTTTTTCACACGTGGCCCATGTCTACAGTAACATTCTGCCTGTTTGTATTAGTATTCCACGTTCCCTGTCATAGCTAATGTTGAACTAGAGTGTGTCAGAAGTCATATCAAAAGTGGTTATGTTCTCTCTGATCTCTAATTTATCTGATGTAATGTAATCCATCTAAAATATATTGTTGTGAACAGCTTTACCCAAAGGATGAATATTGCATGATTAAAGACAAAATAAAGTTATATATTGAATTGTCACTGCACATTACATACCAGGATCCCAAAGCCTGCCAGAGCTTTCTGCAAATCCTGTTGGAAGAAGCATCAAACGTGCAGAAATGAATATGTCAATCAGACTCTGTAGTTTATGTGAAATAGTGACGTCATACCACTGCAGTCCCTGGTTTGCCTGGCGCTCCATCCTCTCCCGGGTCTCCCTGTCCATCAAAACATGTCAATCTGTCAGAGCTCAAATCAGAGCTGTCGACCTCATGTAAATGCACAGGCTACGACTTACAGCATCACCTTTGGGGCCGGAGGGTCCTCTCTCTCCCTGGAACAAACACACGTGTGAAAATACAGAGCCAACTCCTCTTTCACTCTATTCTACAGCTATGAGAACATCTTAGTTTTTGTGGCTGTATTTCTTTTCTAATATTGTGTTTTATTGTATTTACTTTGAATTTTAAGCCTATTTATTTTGTCTCTTTGGCCAAATAGACATGAATGTACTTTGTATTCTGCTGCTGCCTTTGCAATTTTCACAGTGTGGGATGAATACAGGTTTTCTTTATGTAACAACCAAACAACAACAACAAAAACACAGAAGTAGCATCCTTGGTCACATTTATATCATGGGATTGGCGTTTTAACTGATCTGAGACTAATCTGAGATAAAATATTGTGGTATGCCTCAAAAACAGAATTAAAAGAAACTGCACAGTTAATTATTATTTACAGCCTGTTACTAACTTTGACAATCCATGTCATAATTGGTACCCTTAATCAATCATGAATATTGATCATTGATTAAAATGACTGTGACCTGTCACACAGTGTAACAGTCAAACTTCATATATAGAATCACTTCTCCTGAAAATAAAGTCTGATTGAGTTAACTCTTATTGGAATTGCATAAAAGCGTCAATACAAATTCAGATGAAATACCAACAAACTGAATAAATGTACAAAACGGATCACCAATCGTAGGAACATAGCATATCTTGTCATGTTTAGATCTTCTGTTCATCAATTATAATGAAGAGGGGATTAGAGACCCATCTCTCCATGAACGTCCATGGGTCTGAACATCCAGTCTGCGGAGGGATGGACCAGTTTCCTGATCTTTAAAGCCAAGTTGGATCGATGAAGAGAAAAGGCGGACTCACACGCTGCCCTGCTGCTCCTGGGATCCCTGGTACCCCCTGAAGGACAGAGCAAGGACAGTGATAAAACGTGAGCGATAACAGTGAGGGGAGGGGCCCAGCGGGGTGACCCGGGAGAGGCAGATAAAACACATGTCACTGCTGATGCACATGAGCTGCTCCGAGATAACAGACACAACACTCGATATACTCTACATCTGAATTATACACAGGAAAACAAGAGACAAGAGAGCAGTTTGTAACAGTGGAACAAACTGTATTTTTGGAATGTTTAAACGAACGTGAAGGTGACACTGGAAAATCAGATACTACAGAGATAAAGAGATTCGATTCTTCTCATCAGATGGGATGACATGACCATACTGTGAGTCTTGAGAAGCGCTTTACATCACAGCACTGTAGTAGTAGAGTAAATGGATGGAAATAGCAGGGTAACTAAAAGTGTAATTATGGTAATGTTATGTTTATTACTCATGGAAACAGTAATTAACATAATCCTTGCTATATATATTTATATTTTCGTTCGAGTGATTTTATAATTGTTTTCCCTTCTCTTTTATCCCCTTATTGTATTTAGAGTGATTCTTGCATGTTTGATTACTCTTTGTTCTCTTGTAAGAGCACGTAAACAAGGGACAGGACGTATCTAGCTCAGTGCAGTAGAAATGATAGTTTGTCAGGCCAGTACCATCAGATTGAAAATGGTCGACTCTCATCCAGTAGTCGAAACATTCCAGAGAATTATCACTGAAACCTTTTCCAGCTTAGTATGTGTATTTAGTGTAAATAACTGGGGTTGTGAGAGGAGGAGCCACTTACTGGTGTTCCTGGAGGCCCCTGTGGACCTGGGATGGGTGCAGCTTCAACTCCTTTCACATACACAACCTGAGACAGAGAGACATAGAGTTAGGAACATGCACAAAAGCACTTCATCATCAAGTATCATCCTTATGCACTTCTAGACCATCAAGATGTAGGACCATTCAAGAACACCGATGGGTCTGTGACACTCCGTGTTACTTAGGAGCAGAAATGTAAAGGCCAAGTATTATTCCAGACACGGTTAAAGTAAAAACATTTTTTAAACCATTATAAACAACTTGCTCTGACTGCTCTCATTTGAAATATCGATTTCAAATTGGGTACTCAACACACTAGTTTGGGCGCCATGTTTGAAAACAAAGTCGTCAGGGTCAGTTTTCTTCAGTTGTACCTGTCCAGGAGGACCCACAGCTCCAGGGAGTCCTGCTGGTCCTGGAGGTCCAGCAGGGCCCGAGGCTCCGGCCAGGCCTCGGTCTCCTTTCAGTCCATCTCGCCCCTGGATACGATAGACACAGATCAGTCCTCACTACACCAGATTTACTACAACAGAGAAGGCTAGTAACATCCTCGGTAAACTTGAGTTTAATTTGATTATTGGTACATTACATTTGTTACATTTTTTTGTTATTCCACGGTCTACATGCATTAGATTCAAGACCTTTACATGATCATTTGGAAACAAATGTACATTAATGAACATTTGTCCAACATGTAACCGAGCCAGAATAAGCTCATTTTCATCTGCAGTCCCGTTGGCAGGTTGAAGGAGGCAGAACACAGGACATGTAACACTCTCCTTATCTGATCTTAACTTCTTCTGTTCATATGCTGTTCTCTAAACAAACATAGTCAGACCCACTTATCATTGCACAAAATAGTGTAGCCTTATATGTTTGCTCTACTCTCCAGTGTCGTGAACAGTCTCTTTTAATTGGTTATTTATCTTGATTTTTGATTGCTGTTTCTATTCTCTTACAGTTCTTTGAACTGTTTGTTGTAACACTGGAATGTACCTATTGTGGGACAAATAAAGGTTATTTTATGTTAAACGTTGTTCACTGACAATGGCAATAAAGCTTTTTTATGATTCTGGTTTTAGTTATTCGTAATAGTTTACAACCAAACTAAAATGTTTCGGTTCAACAGCCCTGTAAGTCTTACCACTGTTACCACTGTTTGTTAGCCTAAACTTACATAAACGTGAACAATTAAATAATCAATAAAAACAGTTTTTATCAAATGCATAAGTAGTACTCATAAATATTAACATATAAATGATAAATAAACTTGATGTGGTGTATTCTCAAGCAAAACAACAGAATTAAAGGAAATGTGACATAAAATGGGACCAAAATAGATGAGGGAGTGAAACGAGGTTGGTCTAGTTGGTTAATATCAATGCCAAACCCTGATTAAACTATCAAACACTAATAATTCTCACTACATTTGTGGCTGCTGCAGCATAAAGTGACCTCCTCTTGCACCGTGGGCTATGCAGAATCTGAACAGTGCAGATGAAAGCAGGTGGTGACTCCTCCTCACTGATAATTAATATGAATTTCCACATGAAAACAGCTCGGTGACATTTGGTGCTCCTCTGGATTCCTCTTAGAAGTGCCTCTGCCTTTAAAGTCTAAGCTGCCTCATTAGTACCTCCTGAATTTATATGGCGTCTTGTTGCGGAGGCTATTGATCCGCGGTGAATGAGTGTATTGTCAATGCTCGAGCTGAAAGTAAATGCCAGAGCTGTGTAGCAACGCCTGGAATTTAAACAGCTACAGTGACTCGTGAATCGCACCATATACTTTTAATTGTGCTATAATATCATAATTTAAAGTGTGAACAGTCAAATCCCCATTTGATTAAAAGCTACCAACCACCCATTTTTGAAAATAAAAGCTTATTGTTGTTGACGGAAAGACAAGCTTTGGAAGTTTGGACTTCTTGTGCTTATGTCAGGATAGATAGACATTTTGCTTAATTTGATGACAATATTAATCAGAACAGAGATTAGATGTTAGCTCGGAACAGTCGGTAGTATTTTTGTTGAATATGTTTACTTGGACACTAACTTGGATGAGTGATTCTATTTTGACGTAGCAATTATTTTTAATTGAGTTCAGTTTGAACCGATCTCTGATTGTCTGAATGACATTTCATTTATTTTTTTGTGGAGAAAATGATTGGTTGGTTCCTTTTCTGCAGCAAAGGACAGAAAACCTTCACAGCAAGAGCAAAAAGCCACAAAAACACTAGAATAACCACACAGAGCGACTACAAAAGAAGCTTTTAACCAGAGAGCTGTTGGTCCTCACACAGAGCATAACAGTTAACAACTAAATTTACTAAATAATATAGTAACACATTTTTACTAATTTGGTAATCATTTGAGGTAATAAAACTCAGCCATGAGTATATTTCGGGTCAGCTCCTACTGTATCTGTATCTTAGGCTGTTTATATTTGCACACACCACATAAAATTCCCTTAAATTTAACTAAATCTGGACCAGAACAGAACTAGAAAAAGACCAAACCAAGTCTACAACAGAACTAAATTTGACTTAAACCAGGACAAAACCAAGGCAATTGTGAATGCACCCTAAGAAACACACAAAAAAGAGAGGAAAGAGTGAAGTGTAATAAAACGCGATGAAAGCAGGATCGATAGAATGACAGGAGGTTAGTTAGACAATGGACTCGGGGCACAGACACCCGGACAGAAGCAGCTCAAAGATATTACGGGAAAAAGGAAGGCGGATAAACCAAACTAACATCTCGTCCAGCCGCTCCAGCTTCTCCTTTGTCGCCCTGGAAAGCAAAACAACAGTCAGGACGAGTGCGAAAACAATGAGTCAGAGTAATACACGACAGAGGACCACCAAGCAATAAAACTAGCAATATTTGGATTGCACATTCGTTTAGGACAGCAGCAGGATACTGGCAAAACTGTGTTGAAAGTCTCTATCACTACATCCTAACAATACAGTAAGTGTTTATCGTAGTAATCATAACTTGATGCAAACCTTTCTTCCGTCTTCTCCAGGCTCACCATCTTCACCCTGAAACATTACAGTGATATTTTTTTTTTTTCCACAAGCGTCTGTATTTTTGAATTGCACGTAGTTTGACAAGATAATAAGATGACAAAGGCATTTTATAGTCCGGACAGTTTAAACGGTGGAACTCTTTACCTGCTGCGTTCACACTTGCACATTTGACACAACAGGGACTAAACCAAGACTAAAGCAGAACCTAAACCTGGACTAGATCACGACTGAAATGGGCTGCATTCAGGACCAAATAACATCAAGTGTGAACACAAGGTTAGGGTATTCACTGTATTTGTTGCTATTTGTTGTCGTTCAACTCATTTAACACTGCATTTAGATTCAATCTGATCTGCCCTTCTATAAATTGGTGTTGCAAATTAACCATGGCTATAAACACTGCGACACCTGCATCAGATTACTAAATGTTCCTCTGCGTTTGCTGTATCTGTCCCGATTGATGTATAACCACAGCTGATATTAAATACCGCTTTTCCTGGAAGACCTGGTTTTCCATCTTCACCCGCTTTACCCTGAAAAAGGCAACAACACAAATGAAAACCATACGTTATTTAAAGGCAGAAATACAATCTGTTAAGGAGTTCTTACAGGTGTCCCGGCCACACCTGGAGAACCAGCGGGGCCTTGGGGTCCCTGCTCCCCTCGTAGTCCTGGTAAACCCTGGAATACACACACACATTAGCTGTTTTAAGACAAGAACAATCAAAACTGCTGATATCCCTCTATCAGATGGAAAGATGGGGAGAATATCTACACAAACACACACACACACACACACACACAAACAAACACATACACGCACAAATATTAAACCTCAGCATCAGGGCCACTACTGGCCATTTGGGTGCCCTAAGCAGAAGTTGTCAGTGGTGTCCCCATGCCCCCAACTGTGTGTAAAAAATACATTGGCGTTTGATGTCTGTAATACAACGAAGTGATTATTTCTGATGTTACTTTTTAAAATTAATTTTATTTGGTAATTATTGCATAAATCACAATCCTAAGTGGGATTTTGGGCTCTCAACCAAGAAGTTTTCAACAAAAGTCCTTGAATTCTTCTGTATTGTAGTGTAAATACACCACAATAACAGCAACAATACAGCAATACAGAGTTATTAGCAACTCATGACTAACTTTATAATGAGGGCCCCCCGCAGCCCCTAAATTTCCCTGCTCCTGCTGCAGCGTTACCTGAAGCCCTTCTCCTGCTCTTCTGCAGAACAGATCGAGGCTCTAGAAAACACTATAGGCTGCAGTGCAAACTATTCATGCTTTATGCATTTATGAAAACATGATTTAGACAATTTAGAAGTTGAAAACAGTTTGGCTTTGCCCTCACTGTGGTGTCTGCTCCGCAGAGCCGCACCAGCACATTTGCATAATCTAAAAACCGTTTTGCTCGATGTGGCTCGTAGAATACGTATGTGAAGTTTCCAGCTGTGCCCCTGATCCGTCTGTTTAGACCGTGGCTTGTGTAGCTGCTCCTGCACATCTCAAACTTCATATGGAGAGAGAGGCCACACTTGAGTCCTAGATTGAATTCATAAAAACTAAAGACAGACTATGCCTTCTGCAGGCCCCCCTGTTTCATTTGAAAAGGAACAGTGCAGTGTCTGGACAAATAGCCCATGTCATTGAGTCCAAACTGCCTGGTCAGGCTGGTGCCCTTCGGAAGGCGTTACGTGCACTGCTCAGCATATATTATCTGTGACGAGATGTAATATCTTTCTACATCAATCCAACACGAATCTTGACCAGAAATCTGAATATGAAGATTTTCATTTGCAAAATCAGATCGTAAGCAACAACAATTTAAGAAAGAGTGTTCAACAGTCAAATATATAAAGATATTAATGTTAAGTAATTCCTTCAAATCCACTCGACTTAAGTGACACTGATATCTGTGGAACAAAGAAACAAAATGAAATCACATTTTTGTCAGTTTACTTTTGTTTGTTCTTTTTTAAGTATGATGATAGTTTTTTACCCAGACAAACAAGGTTTGTATTTTTGGCAGCCTTTACTACGGCCCTACATGAGGCTGTAATGTCTTCTTAAACATTGCAAACATATTTGAAACAGAGAGGAAAGATTTGGATGTAAAAGACAAACTAAGTTGTTATGACACATCTGACCTTTAGTAGGAAGAGTCAGTTTGCTCACAGTCATCTCTGCGCTGACCAGTGCATTGTGCTATTATTACTACAGATAATAAAGTGAGTGTGTGTGTGTCTCCTGTCGTTCACACCAGGGAGGAACCTCTAACACCTCCACACCGCCATCTGCAGCTCGGAGCTAAAAACACGCCACTGTGACTCATAACACCATCTACTAATTGGAGAGAGTATTTTTACATGAAATGTCGATGACACGATGACTAAAAAGCTTAAGTTGAGGGAAATAATATATATACATATATATATATATTATTAAAATGAAATATATTCCTAGTAAATCATATATAAACATAAACATATGAACATAAAATATGAATGAAATCTTACGTCTCTGCCCGGATCTCCTTGTTTCCCTGGATCACCCTGAAACACAAAAAGTATTGGTGAAGCGAACAGAAATTTCATTTGTATTATTTTATTCATGTTTTGCCAGTTAGTAGGTGCCTTCATGTTAAATATGACCAAAATAATGAACTTAATAACTACCCTAAGTCCTGGAGGTCCTGGGCCTCCTGGTTTACCATCCAGCCCAGGACGACCATCCAGCCCAGATGCACCTCTGTCTCCCTGCAGGGCACAAGAACAGGTAAAGTCACAGTCAAATTAAACTTCACTGTCTCCATCAGTCTTTTTTTTTGTGAGTGACTTTTTTATTCCACACCTTGTCTCCTGGGGAACCTCTCTCTCCAGCGTCACCCTAGAAACAATACAAATGCAAATGGTGGTTATTAGGAAAAACCATATTTGAGAGTTTATAAACGTGAACGTTTCTGTGCAGACTCACTCTTGCTCCAGGAAGGCCTCGCTGTCCCTCGGGTCCCTTTGTGGAAAAAGAATCACAGTTACAGGACAGTTTATACAGTCACATTAGACTTAGAGTTTCTATGGATAAACTCCACTCACCCTAAGACCAGCAGGCCCCGGGGGTCCAACTTCTCCTTTCATGCCTTTGCCTCCGTGCTCCCCAGGGTCTCCAGCATCACCCTGGTCAATTAAAGAAAAAAAAAAACATAAAACTTTTGGCTCTGCACCAGTCAAACAGTTCAGGTCAGAGGTCACTGAGGTCCTGTCATCTCGGCATCACTCCATCCCCAGCAGTCCGTTTACTTGTACTCCATTCTCTTATCCATACAATGTAACTCTGTCCTAATTACAATGGAAATACAGAACTAAAATGAATATAAACCACTTTGCTAAAGCTCTAAACAAACCACTGCACACTTGAAAAACTCACAGAAACATAAAAAATCAACTACCTAAATATGCACTTGCCCTCATCAAAGTCTACCCCTGACCTGACCTGTGGCAGGTAAATAATTATGCAAAAAATGTCTGTCAAATTAATATACATTTTTATTTCATCCTGATATAGAAAACATATTGTGATACAATACGGAAATGTACAATTGTGTATCTATTGGATCATGAGAAGCAACAATACCTTCTCTCCCCGTTCTCCTTTTAGAGTGCCCTGGATGTCGGCCTGTTACAAAAACAAAAGTCTTTGTTGTCATAAATTATACAGATTTTTATTACGTCCAAAATGTGATCATTTCCTCCAATGATTGTAAACGCTTTAATGTATTTGAATGCTTCCATGGATTGAACTGGGACAAACAATCCACTCTTTCCTTTCAATGTGACCTTTAAGCCGTCTACTGAATTCACCCAAAAGATCATAGGCTGTACTTTTACTACCACCAGAACCATCATTATAAGTGGTCACTTATTTTCCACAATTTCTGTAGAATAGTTTATTCATTTTTTTTGTTTTTAGTCTTGTTTTTTATGTTATAGTATATTCTGTATATTTTTTCTCTGGGTTTTTCACTTTGTTTAGCATGGGTAACCACAGCAGACCAGTTGCATCATGATTTAGTAGAGGACTGGAGGCACTGGTCTACAAAGCTGGTTATATACTGCCCTAATGGGAGGAGCTTAAAGCCTCTGAAGCTGTATATTGTGGTTTAAATGGGCACTGTGGAAGCTCGAAGCGACACAACAGCAAAGCATGGCAGATGGAGGTGCTCAACCCACCGCACACGTTGACCTAATCCCTTTATTTTTATTTTATATGACTTTAGTTCATCAGTTCATCAATGCAACTCGGCAAATTGAAACATACCACTTTTCCTGGTGGTCCGACAGGTCCTGCGGGTCCCTTGAAAGCATAAAACATAAATGTGTAACTCATTTCAGAGCAGAAGCATCTACAGAAGGGGACGTTGCAGAGGACTAACCTGCTCTCCCTTCTCTCCTCTGGGCCCCGCGGCTCCAGGACTGCCCTGAGATTGAAAACAGATCAATAAGATGCTCAGCCGCTTCAGTGAAAAACTGCACCACAATATTGAAATCCTGTCTGAGCGATGAATCATGAAAGTGTATTACATTTCGACCCAGCTCTCCTGGCTCTCCAGCATCGCCCTTCTCTCCCGGACGTCCTGGCTGTCCGGCGAGCCCCTAAAGACCAACAGTATGGTAATAAAAACAATGATACATATCCTACTGTAAAAATAATCATCATTTCTTAAATATCATCTATACATTTCAAATGGCCGGTTCTTTAATGGCAGAGCGCGTCTTCATGTTTGGGCCTGGCTCTAGGTCCAGAGGCCGAGGTCCGCTGCGGGAGCAGCTGACGTCCCCCAAACATAACAATGTTTGTTTTATACCTGAATTATATGTTTTAGTCATGAGGCCAATTCACAAAAATATGTTATTCCAAATTTGTGACGCTGTGAGGTGTGTCAGCTGCATTATGCACTGGAAATATAATATTTGTATATTATTATTATTTTATCTTAATGTGAGTGCATTGATAAACAGAAACGAGCTGGTAGCTTTGTTTTGTTTGTTGTTTTGTGTTCACACTTTATTTTTACTGTACCAGTTACCATTACCATTAACATCAACAGGAACATTATAGGGTACAAAGCATTCTCAATGACTGAACATGTTGGAAAAACCCTTTTCACGATTTGTTTAGGTACTTCTGACAAACTATAAATATGTTTCTGACACTGCAGAACAGGGCACCTGGATCAGACTGATGTGTATCACTCTTAATTGAGTTATTGCTGGCAAGATTACAGCACAGATGGAAGAAAAACTCAGACTTAGCTACATTTACTTTCTGGGCATGTGTAATACCAACAAAAATATGTATAATGCCCTTACCCTCAGTCCTCTCTCTCCATTTTTCCCAGGCAAGCCAGATTCCCCCTGTCCCAAACAAATCAAGTCAGATTCATCATTGTATGTATTTTTCAATGTCAACAAAGAACAGCAATCAGTGTTTCAACAAAAATCCAATCGGCCGAATCCAGGAACAATATAAGACAACACGGTAATACTAACAGGGATGCCTTCGTCGCCCTTTTCTCCCCTTTCCCCCTGAAACACACACAATATAAATGATTTACTCGGTCCATTGGAGACAATCATAGAGGTGTATGAAATGTCAACATTACTATATCAACTCAACAGCACTGGCAAGAATACAAGCGGGGCGAAAGCAGAAGACAGAAGACACACTTTTACCTTTTACCAGCCTCTAGAATGAGAAGCATGTTGAGAAGAAGGAGAGTCTATAGATATGATGCTATAGCACGTACAATATACACGTATGTTTTAATAAACAGAAAGTGTCCAGTATTTGGCTCACTGGTTTTCCTGGAAGTCCCGCTTTTCCGGGAATGCCTGGTTTGCCACCGTCACCTTTCTCTCCAGGATCACCCGGTTCACCCTGAAAATTAAAAATCTGTGTTCACAAACTAGTTTTTATTTTTTATTTGTTTGGCACTTAGGACTGTGCAGTAACATTAAATGTATTGGGATCAAATTATCACAAATTCAATTTCAAATTGTGAATGAATAACTTTTTTTTAACTTTTTAATTAAAAGTCTATCTTGTTAAGTCAAGTTTTAATAAGAAATAATACAATTGAAAACAATAAGATGAAGAGAAACTAATTTAAATTTGCCATATTGCCCAGCTCCTCAATTGCAACAAAGAATGATTGAATCCAAGAATTGGGCGAGTTTATACGCCAGATGCCCTTTCTGCCATAACCAGGCACTTCTTGTTGCTGAACTGTCGTGAGAATGAGAAGGAAGCCATCCTCTATCAGGGGTGTCAAACTCAAATCCACAGTGGGCCAAAACGTAAAACTTGCAAAGTCGCGGGCCAGTATTGAACAGTATTGAACAAATGAAACTTTTAATATTGACCCAAACAAGATTTGCTTTAACATTGAATATGGAACAAGCAACACTTTTTTATACAATATATAACAATATATAATGGGATTTGTAGTAGTAACGATGAATGAATGCGCTGTATAATACCGGCGCGCCAAGCCCTAGTAGTCATTTGGTATAGCCTCTCGGGCCAAATATAATTACACTGCGGACCAAATTTGGCCCACGGGCCAGAGTTTGACCTGTGCTCTAAATAATATGGAACCTGATCAACCCATGCACAAGTACATGTTAAAGAACTCTCGACCATGAGTCTAGCCCAGTGGTTCTCAAAATAATGTCTATTTCAAATCTATAGTACCTGCGCAGACAAGCAAAGGAAAGTCTCACTGACGCGCTGACGGACATGTCCCCTATTATCTTTGCTGCGTGGACAGTGTGCGGGACAGTCCGAGTCAGTCCGAGTCCACAGCGAGCTGCTCTGCATCAAGAGTTGTTCATAAATTCTTAATATACTTTGCTATTATCATTATTAATTGCACTTTAATGCTATATGTTTGTGAATTTTGGCAATAGCAATAAACGTTTTTCTGATTCTGATTTTAAGAGTTTGGTTTTATAAAAAGAGCAGTCACAGAAGAAGGCTTTCTTGTTTTACTTCATTCATTCTGTCACTAACTTCGTCGTGGATGAACAAGAGGGTCCAAAACAGGCTGCACACACGTCGTTTTCACGTCAGGAAGTGACGTAAACACATAAGCAGCAACTCTATTTGTCAGATAATACAATTTTATTGGCAGAGGGAACCATCACCAGAGTATGTTTTGGCCTGGGAAAGGGAGGGAGAAAACAAGTGCAGCAGGCTGTGGACAAAACTGGGAAACCAAAGGGAAACATGGCTGTGATTGGTTTCTGACTGTCGAGTTTCCTTTGGCTTATATTTTATCTCTTATTTCCTTGTATACGATTGAGATTTACTTTGAAGTCCGCTGCTCTTTCCTTCTCCATTGTTGTGATTGGTCAGCTGGTGCTTACCCCCTCCCCTGCTATGTGAACGTGCACATCTTCACAAACTGACCCTTATGTCTGGGGCAAACTATGTCTCTATTTTACAGCCTCTATACCAATCTATTCAATCATGACACACAAGTGTTATCTACTGTCGTGAATTAACAATGATCCATTCTTTATTATTTAGAAAAGTGAAAGCTCACAGTGCATAACGATATCCTCACCTTTTCTCCTGGTTTTCCACCGAGTCCAGGAGGTCCCTATAAACACAGTCATGTTTAATGTATGTCGCTAGGAGCAGGTTCTTAGGTTTTGGGCCTGGCTTTTGCAGACAGGTGGTACAAGAAAATGTCGTATGAATAAAAGATGCTGTTGCTAGTGTCAGTGGGATGATTCTGCAGCTGAGAGCATAGTGTTTTTAGGACTGGATTTGACAGGACAAAAAAAGGAAAAAGTCATGGTTAATCCTACACATGAACTAATACATCATGAAAGACTATAAGTTTGGGGTGTCCAAACTTTTTTCATTGAGGACCGCATTTTGAAACTTATACGGAGCAGAGGGCCACAGACAACCCGACAATGAAGTGAATCATTCGACATTTTGCCTTTGAAGTTGTTTTGATGAGCCTCCACACCTTTAATAAGACTTGGAACATTAATATTAGGTTGGTATAACATCAAAGTACTTGAATAGGACCGACTTAGCAGGAAGCCGGAGGGCCAACAAATTGTCTGAGGGCCGCATCTGAGGGCCGCATTTGGCCCCTCTAGGCTATGATGCTGTCCATTAGTGTTGTTGAGGAGGTGGTATACAATAAATAGATGTTTATTAAAGCGCAAATTTTAATAATGAATAATATGTTTATTCAGAAACTGGAACAAACATTTCAATATAATGCTGGTGTCATGGTGCAGTGGTAGCAACTTGGACCGGAACCTCCCGCAGAGAATAATTTATTTTTTTCTGCCATTGGACTCATGAACACATAACACCTGCCACTTTAACAGTTCTTTAAACCAATAACTATTCATCACAATGTTCAGTTTTTGTCTATTTCTGACCATCTGTACATTTTGTGTATATATATCTAGTCTATTTTGATTGTATCAGTATATTCTTAATTTTATTCATGCCTTTTTATATATATATATATATATATATATATATATATATATATATATATATATATATATATATATATATATATATATATATATATATATATATATTGCTATTATTATTAGTGTTAGCATTCATTCTAAACATTCTGATTCTAATATTGTTAGGAATAAATCAAGACTACATTAGGGATAAACAAGGCAGTAAATCATTAATATTGACTTGAGGTTTCCTGTTTTTAGCTCAAAGGGGCCAGTCCAATTGTATATTGAACTTACCCGTGCTCCTGGTTCTCCTTTGGTTCCTCCTCCACCTGCTCCTCCAGATCCAGGCTCACCCTAAAAGAGGCGTTTTGTAGTTATAGAAGAAAATAAAAAGACCATAATAATATATTTACAAAACAACTACACACTTTCTGTCCTGGTTCTCCTTGTTCTCCTTTGGACCCATCCAGACCAGACAACCCGCGAATCCCCTGTGATGAAATGAGAAATTAGTGAAGGAAATTATAACCCAAATTAAATTCAATGTACAACAGACTGCCGTTTTTAATGAACACATTGTATCTGGAGTGTAGCATGTGGCAATTGGAAGCTGTGTGTTTGGGCCGACTACTTAAAAGCATTGATGCCATAGTACTTCTTTCATACTCACTACATACTTACTACTATCATGACTCCCTGCATCATTATTAATACTAAAACTACTATTTCGAGTAGTTTAAGTGTTGGAGCCAGGACTCCCCTTATCAATGAGATTCTTAAAAGAGTAGATAAGATAAGTAGACTTTCTTAATAAAATAAAGGTCAGTAAAAACATTGCAACCGTTCTGAATAGTTTTTTGTTCTAAACACAGCTACCGGTAAGTCTCAGGTAGCTATTATGCATTACAATTATATTATTAAACGTAATAAGGTCATAAAAAAAAATAATAATAATAATAAAAAAAATCATACTATCTCCAAATTACTACAACTCCCATTATTACTCCTGGAAATTACCCACAGTTGTTACTTGGAGTATATATAGTAAAATATCAAGTTGTTGTTATTGGTTTGTGCTGTTTGTTATTGCTAGAGCATACCTGGTCTCCTTTCTTTCCTGGCAAACCTTGAATCTACAAAATGTAAATTAAAAAAACAAAAGCAGGTGATTACAAGTACAGTCTCTCACACAATTATAAAAATTAAGGCAGCGCAGTTGAAACACAAGCTGTTTTTTTTTTTTTGCGTTCGTTGACTCACGCTTCGGCCTGGCTCCCCTGGTGTACCATCATTTCCCTAAAAGAAGACAGTGTTATTATTCTTTGTAAAATTGTACTCAAGGATTGGTTACATTATGAACTGTATGTAGCATGAATGTACTTGAACATTCTTAGGGTGAATTCACTTGTATGTTGTTCACACCTTCACATAGGCAACATCCAAAGTGGAATTAGACTGGGACTACATGTTGAACTGTTCCTGGACTAGATCAGGACAAAACCAGGACTAGAACACATCTGGACTAAACTGAGCTAAAACCAGAAGTGTGAACGCACCCTTAGTCTAATGTTGAACCATGACCGAGAAACAATTGTCTGGTATAGTCAGAGGAAGCTTTTCTCATCCAGAAACATTTCTAAATAAAATTGTCTGTCCCTGGCAGTTGCTTCCTTATGGCTCTCATCCAACAAAATGCCTTTCAGGCAATATTCACTCTCCTTTTGGTTCACTTTGCTTTGTTTGAACCTGTGCACTTTGGGGCAGTGTATCCGTTTATAAATGCACCATATAAATACATTTGACCTTGAAATTCATACATAGTTTCTTTTATAACACGCTGTATGGAGTAGGGTTGTCAAAAATCAATACGTGGATTCAAAGCTAGATACCAAATGTACTAAAGGAAAAAAAAAATTACAATTTTATATATGTGTGTGTGTATGTATGTATATATATATATATTATATATATATATATATATTTATGTTTATATAAATATATATATATATATTATATATACTGTGTGTGTGTGTGTGTCGTGTGCGCGCGCGTGTGTGTGTGATATTATATCCACACCACACACCACACAACACACACACAGTATATCATATATATATATATTCTATTTATATAAACATAAATATATATATATATATATATATATATAATATTACTAAAAGTGAAGAGCAATAGTATAGTTTTTTTCTGAACAAAACATATATATAATTCTGATTTTGAGCATCTCACCTTTTCCCCAGGTGGTTCCGCTGGGCCCCGGTAGACGAACCTGGTGACAAACAGTTTAGATTCCTTTTTAAGTCATTTGAGATTCTGAATCAGATAAAACAATGGGATATAAATTTTTCAGTTCATATTATTCACTCACTCTTAACCCCTGTTGTACCAGCCAGGCCTGGTTTCCCTGGGGGCCCTTTGAAACATAGCATTATTAAAAACAAGTTCGCAAAAGCCAAAGGAAGAAGCAATATATTCCACTGTGTGTAATAGAAAAGCGACTGTACTCACTCTCTCTCCAGTCTCACTCAGCTGGTCCTCGCTCCCCCTGAAAATGCAAAGAAATTTGAATCTGACTTAAATAAAGAGAAACATAAGGATCTGGCCACGTATTTCAAAGAATATTATTCTAATAGATGCAATCCTTCAGCAAATGTCTCTCTCCCTATATATATATATACATACATATAACATATATATATGCCATACATACTATATATATATATACATATACGCATACATACATATATACACACACACACACACGTATACATACATACATATATATATATATATATATATATATATAATATATAATATTTTAGTCATAATAATTGTTGTAGTTTAAAAATGTATGCCTTAGAGAGATTGCTGCTGTAATGTCACATTCATACATTGACAGGCCAGGAAAGGTCAATGAAGATGGTTGAAACCAAGCATATAATGCCAAGAAAACAGTTAGAATTACATATCATTTGTTTATCAAAACATTTACACCACACAACTCATAAGTTCATTAAAGAGGCTGACACAGTCTCTACATTTAAGACCAGGTTCCTCTTTGAAACAGCTCCTGGTCAGGCCCTTGGAGAAACTGTGCCGGGCAGTATGGCAGCTTGAGCACTATCTTCTGGTTGTCCCTACTTTCCCTATCAACAATATTACTTCACCTGCAGATTTTGGACTCAGCAAAAATAATTCGATTTGATTTAAAAGCAAAAGAGAGCGATCATAGACTCCAGTTTGAGCGAGTTCTGAGCCAAGTTCCAACCATAAGCGGCTGCAAATTGAGAGGATATGAAGCCGAAGGAAGACCTGCCTTGAGAACTTTTAATTTGATGAACTGTGAGGAATGAGTGTTTTATCTGGAGAGTGGTTCTTGTTGTAGCAGCCAAAGAAGATAGGCTGGTGTGAAAACTATCATGGTTTTAATATATGAACATGAGCCGTGCAAATAGTGACGTGGCCTGTGGCGGATCGCAGCTCGTAAATCTGACAAAGACCAACATACTGCTTGGCATTGGCTCTTAAAAGCAGCAATAAAAAAAAAAAAAAAAAACTCCAACAAACCACAACAAACCACAACAGTATACTACAGTTATTTTGCAGCTCCGTCAACATAATAAAAATGTATTTTAGGTTGTAGATAATAATTAGCGTTGGTTACAAAAATAATTCCGCGTTCAGTACCAGAATAGAGCTCAGTATGGAGTGTCACCCACTTTGAATTTTTTCTAAAAGTCTATGGGAAAATTAATGGCAAATTTACATCGGAGCCCTGAGCGGGCTTCAGTGTGGGCGGGGCTGTTGAACTCCACCGTAAACCAAGTATTGTTGAAGAATTGTTATTGGAAAACATGGTAAAATAGTCATAAAGCAGGAGATAACTAGAATTGTACAAGACTTAAAGAGGACAGTATAAAACCATCAGCTTGGGTCTCAGTATTGTCTTACTTCTGTGAGGGTCACGGCTACAAACCATCTTTGTTGAGGATTCTTGCATTCATATTTACACATGTCTCTTATAGCTCAATGCATCAGCTCTGACCCAGAACATATTTACAGAATGTTCTCAGATATTTTAATCCAGGTCATGGCTCAACATCTAATCACAATGGGTTGGGGTTATGTATATCTAATGTATCTGTGATGCCCCCTGCAGTGAATTAAATATACTGTTTCCACTGGGTCATGCTAAATATATTTCATCTCTGTAGTTCAGACCGCTACAGATATTTTCCAAAGGCTTGTGATTCAAAGCCATATGTAGGCGTAGGAAATAATGAAGCTAAATTAAACTTCTGTGTTTAGGTGCATAATGTGAAGCGAGGATGACCCTTACATCGTATGACTCTTACTTCCAGGTTTGCAAGCCAGCCAGACAGCACACAGCACTCAAATGTTTTCATGCTTTAGAGAGTTATATCATGTGGCTATCTATAACTGTTGAACCTGATCATTCATACCAGTGTCAAAGTCTGTATATTATTGTTCTTTAACCCTCCAAATAACACCAAAGATCAACATTGCAGGGCTAAAGAAATCATTTGTCGACTAAAGGCATGCTTTATGCATTGATTAAGTGACTAAAAGGGGTTGTGGCGCAGGAAAAAGCTCCACGGGAATATAATATCCCGCATAAGTATTACTGCCTGTCCAAAGAAAGTTACGACAGAAAAAAGGTCACATGCTCTAACATTTTGTTGGACTGCCTTTAGCATAGTTTCAATATATTTCTGCAAAGTCAAAAGATTTATTTCCATCCAGTGTTGCATTATTTCTCACACAGATCTTGTATTGATGCTGTGAGAGTGCCCACTGCACAAAGCCTTCTCCAGCTCGTCCCAAACACTCTCACTGGGGTTCAGATCTGTAGTAGATTAGATTCTGCTTCTCCTTAGACGTTTTCTCTGCTTGATGGCAATGATTTGACCCTTCTCAAACACATTGACATATTTTACTTGACCACAGGATTTGTCTTTCCACATGGTTGTTTCAGAAAGATCATCACCTGCAGTCCTTATCCAGCAGGAGGAGAGGACCTACTGTATTTGCTTAGCTCAATCCAAGTGGTGACGTTTTTTTTGGACAGATAGTGTATTTTGCAAAAAAAAGATAATCGTCAATCCATCCATCTTCTTCTGCTTATCAGGGGCCGGGTCGTTGGGGCAGCAATCTAGGCTGGGATTCCCAGACTTACCTCTCCCCAGTCACTTCCTTCAACTCCTCCGGGAGGATCCCGAGGCATTCTCAGGCCAGCCGAGAGACATAGTCCCTCAAGCGTGTCCTGGGTCTTCCTCGGGCCTCTTCTCGGTGGGACATGCCCGAAACACCACCCCAGGGATGCGCTCAGGAGGCATCCGGAACAGATGCCCGAGTCACCTCAGCTGGCTCCTCTCAACGTGGAGGAGCAGCGTTTCTACTCCGAGCTCCTCCTGTGTAACTAGGCCCCTCATCCTATCCCTAAGGGAGCGCCCAGCCACCCTGCAAAGGAAACTCATTTCAACCGCTTGTATCCGCGATCTTGTCCTTTCGGTCATTACCCAAAGCTCATGACCATGATCTGTTCCCAGTGTGTGTTGGACTCCGCCAGGGCTGCCCTTTGTCACCAGTTCATTGTTTTTATGAAACAGAATTTCTAGGCACAGTCAGGGGTCGGAGGGTGTTCGGTTTGGGGACCACAGGATCTCATCTCTGCTGTTTGCAGATGATGTTGTCCTGATGGCTCCATCAAACCCAGACCTGCATCATGTACTGGGACGGTTTGCAGCAGAGTGTGAAGCAAATCTGAGGCCATGGTTCTCAACCGGAAAAAGGTGGCTTGTCCTCTCCGGGTGGAGTCCTTGTCCCAAGTGGAAGTGTTCCAGTATGTTGGGGTCTTGTTCACGAGTGAGGGAAGGATGGAGCGTGAGATTGACAGGCTGATCAGTGCAGCGTCTGCAGTGATGCGGTCGCTGCATCGGTTTGTTGTGGTAAAAGAGCTGAGTCGAAAGACAAAGCTCTCAATTTCCGGTCAAACTATGTTCCTACCCTCATCTATGGTCAAAAAGATCATCAGAATAGTAATAAAACAGTATACAGATGTTCTCTTCCTACAGATGAGAGTGCAAAAATCTGCTGATTTGATCAAAGTACTGCATAAAGCCAGACATAAATGACTTCCTTGTCATCTTAAAAATGTGTTCTCTGCAAAGGGGGAATATACACCGTAAGAAGAAAATACAATTTCAAAATGACATACTTTGGCATAAATTATACTCCTTCTGAAACCAAGAAATTATTTTGAGGCTTTAAAAAAGTATTTTTTTCCATCTTACTTCTCTGGAAATTCAAAACGGTTGCTTATTGTTTGTTATACAGACTTAAAATCAGTGTTTAGTTATGATGTCTGATTAATCTTTGAAAAATGTTTATGGTTTACTTTATTTTAACAAAACTTGCTTCTATTCTGGATTTTTAATGTATGTGTCCATGTAATGTTCGTTCAGCACTTGTCCATGGTTCTCCAGGTCACTCACCCTATCCCCCTCTGAACCCGGCTCTCCAGGTTGTCCTCGGTCTCCCTGTGGGCGAAGAACACAGAGGTCATACTTTCATCAAAATACATCTATAACAAGTACGTACTCTGAGCATCTGCAATCATTTTTTACCTTGCTGCCAATCTCCCCTGGAGGGCCGCGAGGACCCTGGAAGATAAAAGAAACATTGAAATGTATAGCTCTGCTCGAAATGTTGTCTTTGATGTTTGGAAGTAGAATAAAATATATGAGTTTGGGTTGACTTTTCTTTAATCTTTAATCTACCCAAACAAAACAACATCCAACAAAAAAAGCACTTCTCCAGTCAGGATAATAGGCTTAGGTCTGGGCTTGGGCCTAACCACACAACAGACTTTCTTAAAAGCTTTAGCTTCCAATAAACACAAGGACGGCTACGCTAAGGTCAAAGGACACATATCATTACTCTATATCAGTCAGGCCTTTCCTCATCAGGATTTGGTGTTAATACTCCGTCTACTGGCAGCAGAGGGAATTACCATGGGGTAATAAAAAGCTAGCTTGGCCCCGACATGATAATGTAAGCATGCCGTTGTAATAAACGTGATTTGACAGCAGAAATGCTTAGAGCAGGGGTGTCAAACTAATTTAGGCCGAATTTCGATGCTCATGCTGGGTCGTGGGCCAAACATAACGTGAAAAATAAAACAAAGAAAAAAATGGCTTTATATAGCCTAGTAATAGCTTTATGTGGACTAGGGCTGCAGCTATCGATTATTTTAGTAATCGAGTAATCTATCGATTCTTTTCTTGATTAATCGAGTAATCGGTAAATTTTTTTGTACATTCAGTAAACCATTTAAACGCATATTAAATCATTTTTTAAATAAACGTTATAGTTCATAGTAATAAATAAATACAAAATAAGGAATTTCTGCTAAAAAATAACACATTTTATTCTTAATTTCACATAAGTTTGTCCCCAAAACAGCAACATTTCACTTCAGTCCAAACTGTTCTGTTTGTATATACAGAATATATATAAAGGACTTGTCACAGACTGTTTGTAAACAGTTACAGTGGCTATGAATTAATTAGCGTTTCTGTCACATCACTTAAAATAAAACATTTGTAAAACTTTATGCTGGGTGGGACCAGTGGTCCTGGTGTTTTGAGCTCAGCATTTTGCCGATTTGTCGTTTAGGCTCCGTGTGTATCCATCGTCCATATTCATGCAGCAGCAGCAGGAACAGGAACATGGACTTTTGACTTTGGTTTGGACAATTCTCTTTTAAAGCTGAAGGTAAATTCACTAAAAATGAGTTTTAGGGACTTGTAATAAAGCAAAAATGTCCAGGTGGAATCCATATAAAAGTCCTATTCATTTTTCATTTGGGGTAATTTTTTACTTGTGGGTTTGGAGTACAAACTGACCCTGATGCTTCCCAGAATGATTTATTTGACTGGAAATAAGAGGGTTAAAGCTGCATTTTAATGTACAGCACATCAAGCAGCTTGAGAGTTTTCAAAATGGAATAAATAATGAAAAAGTCCAACGTCCCATGGGTGGGACACACTAAGTGTAAGGTTAACCCCTTACGGGTCTGTATGTATGGCGGATGGTTTATAAACTATGGTGTTTTTGTGAGGCTCAGAAGGAGAGGACTTACTAAACTGGATACACCAAACAGTGTGAATGAAACTAAACATCACTCCAGGTATGTTTTTGACGAGGCAACGATGTTAGAGTATGGTTAAAAGCTCAACAGAGTTAATTTAACACAATATGGGTCCTCTAAATGCAAACTTTTTGACACTGAAACAAACCTAAATAATGATTGAACCACATTGTAAACAGAACAAGCTCTGACCATTATGTTGAGTTAAAACATTAATAAAAGCGAAAAAGTGTAAGATTAACACATGTACTGAAACTACAGGTTGAAAGCCTTAGCTATGACTTCTACCTCAGCGTTAGACTGATATAAAGAGTGTTTTATTTTATTTTTGTGAAAGCAGATGTAGTCACCAAAAGAACTGCTGTCGTGTGTTTAAACAGTGTAACGCACGGCTCCTCGTTGTTTAATCCTTACATACAATATATTTTTGTAGCTATTTCTGTCAATGCTGCTACATTTAGCCATGTGCTGTCCGCAGTACATTAACCTACAACAGCTTATCGCTGTATGTTTTTGGTCTTCATACAGTGGACTTTGACATGATGTTAAGTATTTTCTGTGCATATGGGACACTTACTCTGTCCCCCGGCTCTCCTTGTCTGCCTGGCGGTCCAACTCCCGCCTCCCCCTAAAAAAGAAAAAACATCCATGCAGCAGTTTTACAGAGATAAGAAATGGGTATATGCTCCTGCCACTAAGTCCTATGAAAAATCTATCCGTACCTTGTCACCCTTGGAGCCTGATGAGCCCGACTGCCCCTTAGCACCCGCAGACCCTGGAAATCCTGGACTGCCCTGATAATAAAAAAAAGTCATTTGGAAACGCAACATGAAGCTGACATGCAGTAAACATGTAAACAAGTAAATCCACAGTGAAGGTAGGGGTGGTCAATAGTGAATATGAGAAATGAATATTGTCTTTATTATTGTCTTTTTTATACATATATTCACATAATTTTAACAATGCATCAGGAATGAGTTGCAGAATTAACCACAATGGAGCAGAAATATAATTTATTTACACTTGTTTGGGAGATTATACTACATGTTTCGGTCTCCTATTTATGTCTTTCTTAATAGTTTTAATTATAGACAATACACTAAAAAGTGAAAGAAAGTTATAAAAGTGTTGTATTCTCAGATGTATTTACATGTTGACCGTCTGCAGTAAATTATGGCTCTGCTAAAGGCATCTCATAATTAATCCCAGTCCCATAAAATGTTATGTTAAATGTATTATTAAGGGTTGTGCGTAACTTTTCTGGTGGAAAGTATGCCCCCTGTTTGTATTTGTATAGATATTACGTTCCAGTACGGCAGAGACAAGCAGGGGACGCCAACAAGCAACTTAACAGCTCAGATATGCGATGGAGCATGAAAAACTGGTGTAAAATGTGATTAGAATTGCATAAAGAAAGTGACCAAGTACTTTAATGGTACTAGTAGTAGTTTCGTCCATACTTAAATACAAATTTGGCAGCAATACTTTGACTTGAGTGCACATTTGCAGCACTTTTTCCACCACTGCATCTGGGCAATAGAATTATTTGAATAGTAGAAAAAGATTCAGTTGTAGTAATCTTGACACTGTTTAAACTCTTTAAACAGGAACGGAGGTTTAAGGTTCATCTTGCGGTCGTGTACAATAGTGTTTTGAAGCCGTGGGCGGGAGACACCCTGGCCATTCAGATGCTAATACGGTATTCTGTCACCTTACAATAGGATTTTGATTATTTTAGCTCATGCCCGGGCTCGTAGTTTCAGGCGAAACTGTAAACAGACAAGCTATTATCAGGAGGTTTTTTTTTTGTTTTTTTCTTCTTTTTTTTAAAAATTAAAACTCAAACTTAACAGTGGTAATTGTGGTTGGATGAACACAAAAAACAAAAAGGGACATATCCATTTGAAATAAACATATTTCCTTTTAAACTATTGCATGTTATTAAAATGCATATCATTTAGCTCTATCTATTTGTGTGTTTTTAATATAATATTGGCACAAGCCCAATGTAAATGTGCCCTTGGTCCTATCTCCCGCTCCACTCTCCTCTCTCCCCTCTTCCCTCTCTCCCCCCTCCTCCCCCCTCTTCCCTCTTCCCCTCTCTCCCCCCTCTCCCCCCTCTCTCCCTCTCTCTCCCTCTCTCCCCCTCTCTCCCGCTCCCCTCTCTGCGTGAGCAACAGAACCGAGGTGTCAGCACATTGGCCCTGATTGACGGAGCTTACTGGGGAGCCCTTGTCGCCCTTGATGGCCGAACCACTGCCGACTCCTGGAGGTCCCTGTAAAAGAGAGAGAGAGGTGAGAGTGAGAAAGAAGAGGGGAGTGGGAGGAGAAAGAGGCAAAGAGCGAGACAGATGGAGAAAATGAAATTGAGGGAGATAAAAGATAGCGATATGAGCAGAGAGAGAGAGAGAGAGAGAGAGAGAGAGAGAGAGAGAGAGAGAGAGAGAGAGAGAGAGAGAGAAGAGAGAGAGAGAGAGAACGATGAAGGAGAAAGAGTGGAGGAGGCCGAGAATGGGGAGAAAGGGAGAAAGATATGGAGAGAGAGAGGGGAGTGGGGGAGAGAAAGAGAGGGGAGGAGAGAGATGGGAGAGAGAGTATGGTAGGAGGGCGAAAGAGGGCGAAAGAGGAGATGGGGAGGAGAGGGAAAAGTGGGCGAGAAGTAAGGATGATCAGGGGAGAGAGGAAGGATAAGAAAGAATGTAAAGAATGGAGAATGATGTGTGAGAGGAAAAACAAAAGGAGGAAAGAAAATGATGGAGGTCTAGAGAGTGGAAAGAGAGAGAGCAGGAGTTGGAGCGGGAAGACGGTAAGGGGGGGCAGAAAAGAAGAGAGAGGACAGTGGGTGAGAGGACAGAGAACGGGGAAGGACAAAGAGAGGAGAGGGAGAGAGAAGGAGAAAGACCGAGAGATGTGAAAAGAGAGAGAAGGGATGACCGGGGAAGAGAGGACAAGATAGAACAAGATAGATGGATGGAGAGAAAGAGAATAACAGAGAGAGAAAGAGACGAAGAGTGGGAGGGCAAGAGAGAGAGAAAGAGGGAAAGGAGAGAGGAAGGAAGAGAGAGAGAGGGAGGGGGATAGAGAACGAGAGGAGAAGGGGAGCAGAGAGAGAAAGAGATATGAAGGAAGAGAGAGTGGAGTGATGGATGGAGAGAAAGAACAAACAACAAGGAAGAGAGAGAAAGAGATGTAGAATGAGGAAATGGGGGGTAGAAAATGAGAAATAGAGGGAGGGTGCACGAGAGAGAGGGGGATAAGAGAGAGACACATAAAGAATGGAGAGAAAAAAAGAGAGAGCGAGAGAGAGTGAAGGAGAAAGAGAGGTTGAGGCAGAGAAAGGAGGGGAAAGATACAAAGAGAGAAAACAATGGGGAGAGAAAGAGAATGAGACACAGGGAGAGAGAGGTACAAGGAGGGAAGGTGGCGAGAGAGAGAGAAAGAGAGCGAGAAGAGATAAAGGGAGGACAAGAGAGAGAGACAGAAAGGAGAAAGACGGAACAAAAAATGAAAAAAAAAAAAGTGGAAAAGCAAGGACAGAGGGAGAGAGATAAGAGCTTAGTGTCATTATTCCCACGCGCTGTCGGGGCATTTCTGAGGGGACGAGTGACTCACCCTTTCTCCGGAGCTGCCCTTATCCCCCTGCGCAAAGAGAAACAGAAGAAAAGACAGGTAAAAAGAAGTAAGTGTTGACACCTCAGACAAAACGCTTCATGATTGCTTCCCATCGAGGCCGATCTGCTCCGTATCTAAATGCAAATACCTCACTTCTCGCCTCTTCGCTGTCCGTCAGGTAAATATAGACGGAATGGTTCATCGAAGGTAAAGTAAATACGATTTTTTTTTTTTTTTAAAAAGTCCACGGCAATGAGATTCTAGCTTGTGTGTAATTAGGGATAGCAAGTGGACGCTAATCTGCAGAGAGAAACAACTGGCGCTGATTAGTAATTACAGAACATTGAGAGTGATTCAGGAGTAACCATAGAAACCGACCTCATGTCCCAGGAAAATCACAAATCAAAACTAAAAAGTCCTTGGACATGTTCAGTTTTAAGGCGCAACTGTGGTCAAATGTAAATGGTTCAATACTGCCACCTTGTGTTTTAGGATGTAAATTACAACTGGGAGAAATATAGTCAATATTTCAAAATGTAGTCTGCCATCAATGTCAAGGTCACTGCAATGTAAAGTGCACCAACAAATTCACCGCATCTTCCAATCAAACGAGCACAATTACAAACCTAGAAGCAGACAATACATTCATAGAAGCTTTTTAGGAAATGTGCGTAAATAAAACTGTTTAAGCTTTTTAAACTTTTTTTTTAATCACATACAAGGATCATATGTGTGCATTTAGTTCATTATTAAATGCAATATTGAACTACTTAATAATAGAAACCATCAATATTTATTGTTCGTAACAGACTCATAGTGGCATTTCATTGTGGCGAGCTGTGCATTTACATTTACATTATTTAAACATCAAGAGTTTACATTTTTCAGACAGTTGCAAGTAAGTACAAAGCTGTGGGCGGAGATAAGTGATAGGTGGAAACGGAAACTTTCAGAGCACTCATGCCTCAAATGCAGGACAATGCAGAATAACTCAAACATGCATGGATCACTCTAAATATAACAGATGACCAAGGGAAAACCTTTAAAAAACAATAAAAGTGGACTTGGCATGATATTTCTCCTTTAATATTCTGGACAATATTCTAATATTGTGTAAATTTAATGATGCTGCACCTTGATGGAGAGTCCGGGTGTGCCTGGTAACCCGGGGCGACCGTCCTGTCCTGGAGGCCCCTGAGACCCAGACGCTCCTTTGGCCCCGTCAGCTCCTGAACGCCCTGGAGTTCCCTTTAAAGAGGACACGGTTAAATATATACGTATTTATTTGATTTGACCCTGTATTTGATGTATTATTATTATTATTATTATTATTATTATTATTATTATTATTATTATTATTATTTTATGTATCTATTTATATATATATATATATATATTTTCATTTTTTTCAATTTAATATTTGGGCTTTTATAGATTTTTAATTAGCTCTTTTGTTTTAATGCTGTTATTGTTATTATAATGACAAGTGGAACTACAGCTTCACAATGCTACATGCATCAGGATTTATTTATGAAATGAGAGCACATTTAATAAAGAGGACAGTTCCAAATCAAAAATAGATATGGTTATGATACAAATGAGTCCTTACTGGTAGTCCTGAGAGGCCTGGTTCTCCTTTCCTTCCTGGCAAACCCCCTCCAGACACTGCAGACCCTGGTTCTCCCTAAAACAAGCACAAATCAGCACAATCAAATGTTTAGAAAGTACCTAAACGACAAAGTCATTTACAGGACATTACACTAGTGTATTAGCTCACCTTTTCCCCCCTGTCTCCCTTAGGCCCTAGTGAGCCAGGCAAACCAGATTCACCCTAAATAAGAAAAGTGTTCACTTTATTCTTCATTTATAGTTGTGTCCAAATAAGAGGCAGTTTTACTCACTGTGGTCCCTCTGACGCCTGGAAGACCCTGTGAACCCTGAAAGACAAACATCACTTCACTTTTGATATTTGGTGGTGTTGCCATGACGTTGTAATCATTCTAATGCTTTTTTTAAATCTCTCAACAATGCCTATTCAGTTATATTTAAAAATAAAATACTTTTCATGTTGAGGCTCAGGTTCACCTTTATTCTCCTCAAAGGGAAAATGGTCTTTTTTGTGGTTCACAGTGCTGCAGGTCACATTCCACTCAACAGTCAGCTGCACAATTTCAACACGAAAAACTTTTTTTTTTTTTACTGTCACACATAATCAGCACTTGGTTATACTGCGATAAAATATATTGGGGGGGAAAAGGAAAAAAAAGTCAAGGTGAAAACTAGACCTAAACCTGGTCTAAAGTTCTAAACCAAGACCTAGTTGGGAGTTTGAACATACATATTTTTGAATGGCCAAAAGAGACATACATGATATGTTTAGTGGACCAGATCTAGCTCCTCCTCTTGTTACAAAACAAACAAAACTTTTTCTTAAACAGTTTAAAGTCACAACTTGAAAGCGTCTGCACTTTTCCACACCATGTAATGTTGCACTTGAATATGCATTCTACACTAATTATTATATCAACTTATTGTTCAATAAATGTAAGCTGAAACAGGAAACATTTTGTCATTTGGGACTAATACATACAAATTATCAGGAAGTATTCTATTCTGCTCTTTATTCATTCATGTTTTTTTGTTTTTGTTTCAGTTTCATTTACAACAGGGTTCACTTGGATAATCAGGCTTTATGGTTATTGAGTCAGTGGCAAGTCATTTCAGTGTCATATATTATGATACTTTCTGTAACAGCGTATAGAAGCTACATTGTACACATAAAGCAGTAATGTAATAGTCTCATATTTTTGGAGCGTACTCACTGGGACGCCTGCAGGACCCTGCGAACCGGGTCGCCCTGGTAACCCTGAGCTTCCATCGATTCCAGGAAATCCCTAAAAGGACAAAAACATGAGCTTTGTACACATGTTCAAATGAAACCATCATCATCATTACATGTGCACTCACCCTCTCCCCTTTCTCCCCCTTCAGTCCCGCCGAGGGGTCAAAGGGCACGCTGGAACCAGGCGGACCGGGGCGACCCTCAGGACCTCTTTGCCCGTCTCTTCCGGGTAAACCATCGCGACCCTAAAACATCACACACGCACTTTTATTTAGTTATGGTGTTGTTCTGGCAATATCAGGTGCATGAAATCGTTAGCTTTTAATTCACTTGTGCAGGTGATGTCAGAAGGAGCCCACAGTGTCCTTTTAAAGGCACTGGACCTGCTTTTTACGGTCTTAAAAGCAAGAACTAGTTCATTTGAAAGGGTTTGAGCTAACAACAACAACAACGATCAAGCAAACAGCCCACTTCCTGGTTCTCTGACAATAAAATGCTTAAAACTTCATATCCTCTGTCTCATTTTGACCCCCAGAGCTGCTTTTACTGCTTTTAATGATTTTTTCTCATTCTAGCCTTGTGATTTTCTTTTCTTTTGTTGATTTTGTCTTGTGACATCCTCATATTTAAAAAAACAAACAAAAAACATGCTTGTGGATGGTTGTGTTTTTTAAATTAATTTGTTTTCCAGGTTTGCAGAATAGCAATATTAAAATATCAGTGTCCTTATCATTAACAATACCATCGTCATATGCCAGCTCAGTACTGAATGTACAATAAGAAATAAACAGTAACGTTAATGTACCTCAAAAACACAAATAGATGATGTTCTGCCCCCTACTGGCCACATCACACCCCTACACCCCACTCTATATGAATCTATTCTAGCCTGTGGTCACTGACCCATAAGATCCATGCACTGACCTAAAGTTACCTAATGATGCACTCACCGGCTCCCCTTTGCGTCCATCCACACCTTCTCTGCCTCTATCACCCTAAAAAAGAGGATTTTTTGTTAAAGTGAAGTTAATAGTTTAAAAGTATTAAAAAGAATTATAGTGGAATTATAAAATACTGTACCTTCTCTCCACGGTCTCCCTTCTCGCCCTAAAGGCAATTAAAAATATAATTTAGTCATGACCTATCTGTGCCCCCAGATACGAGGTAAACATGTTCAAATAAATATTGCTTTTACAGTTAACAACTGTAAAGTGTATTTATTCATTCTAAAACACTGGACATGATGGCCAAGTTGTTGATGTTCAAATTTGGCACGGGCAACCTAGGTTCAGTTATGACTGCATACTACATACCTTCCCTATAAACATCAGAACTAAAACAGTACAAATTAGCTTTATTTTAATAATTGAAATCTTCATTGTTCAGGCTGGGGTAGATGACCCTAATTTTGCTAAAGTTTTGTTCAGTCTCTCACCCTTGGACAGTTGATCGTGCACTGATTTGTGCCAGGAACCACCTAGGCACAAAAGTATGAATTAGTAAAATATAAACTATTGTAAATTATACTGATCATTTGAGACATATAGTTGTATTACGTCAGGTATGCGAGCGATTCCACAGAGCAGGTCGGACAGTTCGGTGTGGAGGGAGTCCAGTTGTGAAGCGTCAGTGGCGTACAGGATGTTCTGAGGGCTGCTGTCCGTCACAGCTCTGCGCAGCTCCTCAGTGTCGGCCTGGGCCACGCCCAACGCCAACACTGTCACCCCTGAACACGACCAGGCACAAGAGAGATATGTTAGCTTACAGGGACCACATTTTCTTTACTGATTAAATTCTATTGAACCCTGAGCGTAGCTGATTATAAAAGACTATTAGAATTCCACCTCAACTCCAAAAACAATTCCTTGGTTCAATTACAAAGCATGTATTTTGAAGAAGAATTCAGACATTGGAGAAAGAAATACCTACTTGTTTTTTCAGACAAAATAAAAATTGAATTAAAAAAATCATGGTTACTTTAATATTAGGTTTTATAAAATGTTAGTACTATGAAGTATTTACAATGGAGCCACAGATAATCAAACATTTGTGACCCTCTACCTGTGGCTCGGAGGTAGTTAGCAGCCAGGGTGAGATTGTCTTCAGATCTGCGGTCCGCAATAATCACCACAGTCCCAGGAACTCGAACCCTGCGACCTGCCGACTCAGTCAGCAGGTACTGAGTCGTGAAGTTCACCGCCTGGCCTGCAGAGGGAGACAAAGACTATTGTAGGTTACGCCATAAGAAGCAAGGCCTTACATTAGCCTAGTGCTCGATTTGGCACCGTTTTAAATATTGACCAGATATTTTGATACAAGTGCTAAAGTTGCTATTGTAATCATATTAAGGACAAACCTTATTTTGAGATTTGTTCGATCAAATTTACTCTTGGATTATACAACTATTTTGTAAATTGAGCACTACTTGGTGCTACAACAGACGGAACACATAATAAACACTAAAGAGTTAAACGAGTATAATATAAAAGGTGCCAAATTGGATGCTAATGCTAATTCTGGCGATCCTCCTAAAGTCCTGAGTCAAATACTAAATGGTAAATACACTCTCTTTCTCTTTTGTTGGTTGGATTAAATACTGAGATATCAAGGAGATTATCTGAAGTAACCGGAGTAACAGGCTGAATGAGGGGCTGATGGAGTGGGGAGAGACATTCATCAAATTGTATTGTAGTTCAAAAGTCTAGTATTTGAGGCTTTGAGTAGGCGAGTTTAGAGGTTTGAGACGTGTCTGTGTTTACACACCTATGTTATTTCCGGGGCCCTCATCGAAGGGGGTGGACTGGATCTCCTGGAGCAGAGAGTCAGATCTGCTGTGGCGGTTCAGCAGGAACCAGATTTTAGGTCTGTAACCGTAAACTACAACTCCCATCTGAAACATACACAAACACAATGTTGTGACCAAAATCTAATGCCTCACAAGTAAACAAATGAGACCAACTTCAGACCAGTGTTTTGGGCAAGGTGCATATGGTGGAGGGAGATGGAATGTTGGCAAGTTGGCTACTCTGATAAATCAATAAATCTTGGTTATATCACTTCAATTATGAGCCTGTAATGCATCAGCAATCTTAAAACTTGGAGAATCAGAAGAAAATATATCACAGTGTGATGTGATGTTCAGCCCGGGACACAATAAGATATTTGCTTCAGAACATTTTATAACAAATATGTTTTATTTTATTTCTAATTATTTGGGGGTTTTTTTCGCTTCCCATGAATGGAAGACCTTCCAAAGGCATGAAAAACTGTACACATTGGTGCCACTATCACAAATGTAATAATTTGATGAAAGCTATTTATAGTCACAATTGTTTTCAATGTTTTAAATGTTGAATATGTGTTTTTGTATTATATTGCTTGTTTTGTCTGCGTTGTGTCTCAACAGGGCACAATTTAATACTTACATATAGTTACAACTAAAATACATTTCATTCATTCTAAAACAAATGTACCTGTGAATCTCTCTCCCCAAAAGTGTTGAGAGTGCGAGCTGCACTGGTGAGCAGAGCTCTCAAGGGTCTGGCCAGGTTCAGTCTGTCTGTGGACGCTGGCACCAGGAACACCACATCCAGCCGACCGCCCGAGCACACTGAACGACAAGAACACGAGTTTAATACATCAAATGGATCCAAAACAAACTAAATGAATCCCAACCAATACAGTTAAGAACAAAATAATTCATATTACAGACTAAATTTTAAAAATGTTTCTCTGTTCGGCAGGAAGTGACGCAACAAAGTAGTAGTAGTAGTAGTAGTTGTTGTAGTGGTAAAAGCAATTTTAAGTTAAATAGATCACTGATAATTTAAGAATTGATCTGGCTGAAAATTATATTTTTTTTTGCGTTTTTGCTACTTTAAGGGCTGATCTTTATTGCCCTCTGGGAGAAAAACGTCCTTTGACATTATAATGTCCTATATACATCTATGGATGCAACTTAAATTAAATAACATAAGCTGATATGTTGAGAGAGCAAACTGACCAAAAACTGACATGTTTTGCTTATAGTTTCTCGCCTAAATTTGGATTCAACAAACAAATAATTGTGGCATTCATCTTAAATAAATGTTGTGGTAGTAGAAGAGGTTGTGCTAGTAGTAGAAGTAGTAGTAGTACTAGTAGTAGTAGTAGTAGTAGTAGTAGTAGTAGTAGTAGTAGTAGTAGTAGAAGTAGTCGTAGTAGTAGTTGTAGTAGTAGTAGTAGTAGTAGTAGTACCTGGGTGTTCATCTACATAGGTCTCGGTGCCCAGTCCGCTCTCAAAAGTCGGCTGAAGAGTGAAGCGATACCTCCGTCCCAAACGCAGTCCAGTGACGAGATAAGAGTTTGAAGAAGACGGGAGCGTGATGGACAGACCTGCTCCTGGGTCTAACAGAGGGATAAAATATCGAATCACAAAGATGGCAATAAGAAACACCGTTGAAATCCCACGTAAAGTTGTTTTTACCAGTCTCATCTCTCCATCGTAGAATATACCCAGTGACCCCTGGCACAGAAGCCCAGGCCAAACGCACCGAGTTCTGGGTCACTTCTGTGACCTGAAGCCTGGTGGTGGGCAGAGTGGAGGTGCCAGCTGAAACATATGAAGTATTCTTTATATTTGATAATTACGCCACAAAAGACCCACTAAGATAAACAAAATTGGTCAGAAAAAGTAAAAAAATATATATATATAGTATCAACTTTGAAACCTCCAAGGCAAAACAGGAAGTGTCCATCTACTGCAGCTGGATGCATAATTAACAATATACAGTAGAAGGAAAGGGCAGTACAAACATTCATTCATTTTCTACTGATTGTTCCCAGTGACTTAGGTGGGTACACCTTGGACCCTGAGACATGCATTACTGTAGACAGACAAACACTCTAACCCTCTGCCACCATGCACCCCAGTACAAACATATTCAGTTTATTAGAGACAACAAGCTGAAAATGCTAAATATCTAAAGTCATTTGTGTGACAAAGCCAAAACCTTGACCCCGTACAGAACCGTTTCTGCCGTAATGGTTCTTCCTCATCATTACATTACTTGATTTTTATCGATTCAAGCATGTTTGAGTAATCCTATAATGTCCTGCATTTGTGGCTTGAGAACTCATAAATATTCTATTTTCCCCTAAACCCTATCCACACCTTACTTTTGTTTATTTGAAAAAATCAGACTCCGGGTCATATACAAACGTTCACATATGTTGCATAGCCACTTTTCCAAATTAAAAACACAGTAAATAATAAAACCACTGCTTGCTGTGATAAAATGCCACTATGTTTACATTATGAAGTGATTTTAGATCAATATTACAGTTTACAATTAACATCAATGTATGTTATGATATGTATAGTTTATTACTAAACACCAGAAATAAAGCATAATATGTTTTCTTCAACTTCAGCAGTGGCTTTAGTTCATTCTGATCTTCTACGCAAACTTTTATAATGCCAATAGTAAAGTTGGACTCACGTGTGGTGACTCTGACGGACACTGGACTCCCCTCTCTGTTCTGGACCAGAGCCATGACCTGGACCTCGTACTGAACTCCAGGGTCCAGCTGGTCCAAGTCCACTGCAGTCTGGTCCCCGCTCACCTCTTGACTGCGTTCTTCTCCCCCTAAAGACCAGAGGAAGCAACAGACATCAACATGAACAACAATAATTAATGTACAGTGACAATAAAGTAGGGCTGCAAAGACTAATTGACTATTTTAATAATTTTAATCAATTTCTGCACTATACAGATTGTAAAACACATGCAAAAAGACAGCGAACATTATTGAATCAAAATGCCAAAAAAGATGAATACACTTTATTCATACATATTCTCTATCTAGAAGTTTAGTGTCTTAAATCTGTCCCGATGTAGACTTGGTTTGGAGCTGTCCAACTTCTAGTTCAATCTTCAAATCCAGATCTAATGCCAGGTTTAGTCCCAGTTTGGAGTGTGCAAGTATTAATGCACCCCAACAGTCCAATAAGCGGAAATCCAAGAACAAAACGACAAACAAACAGACCGTCTGCTCTCCTCCAGGACACTCTGTAGGACGTTGCTCCCTGGACTCCGACCCATGTGATCCGGACCACTTCTCCTCGGGCCTCCTGAACCTGAAGCGAGGTCACTGTCCCCACCACGGACTGATCTGACTCTACAGAGCGTAGAGTGGGAAGAGTAGGAAATGTGCTTGGACCATTATTTTATTATTTTCCACATATTTCATCACTAAGAATAAAAAAGTAATAAAAATAGTAATGATTGAAAAAAAAAAAAAATAATAACTAAAATCTTGATATTTTTGGGATAATCCTGTAAACAATAACCAGATGATATTTTTACAATCATAAAAAATTTGCTAAAATGTGCAAGTAATATTGTCTTGATTGAAGTTGAAGTATTGCACAAAACATAAATGGACTAATTAACTACAAAAGTGCAGAAATATCTCTTAAAATACATACATAGGATTTCTTTTTATCAGCTCTTTTGTAGTTCTGTCTTATCAAAGACAATATTCTCTATATCTATCGCCCAGCTGTATAAACCTGTACTTTCTGTACTGTACCTGTCCTGACAGTGAGCGTGGCAGGATTCCCTTCTCTGGAGCCGCTCAGAGCAGAGACCAGCACATTGTAGGCCGAGTCTGACTGGAGCCCATCGATGGTGAAGGAGGAGACATTTGTCGACACTGTACGTGAAGCCTCAAAACCTGCAGACAAAACACTTAATATAAACTTAAAATAAATCCAATACATTTTGCGTGAAAAGGAAGGTTTTAGAAAATAACATTGCTTTGCCTCCCTAACAATTGTGCCACTATCAAAATAATAAATTTGTGCGTGACGTGAGTTTGTGAATATCTTACAAGAGTAACACAGCAGTGAACAAGCTTATAAAGACAGTAAACTGTGTAGGGGCCGTAGTGGTTAAAGCCAGGCGCCCACGGTACAGTTTTGTTCGTCTCTGATGTAAGAATCAATTATGTAAGAATGTAAGATCAAAAACATGGGTCGTAACAGGTCTGACAGTGAAACAGAGACAACCATCAAACTTAAAATTGCTGTACAACCAATTGATTTCAAAACAGTGTCATATAAGAAAAAAAACGTGTGAACAGAAGGCTAATCCAGAAAAGCTGAGATTATGCTTTGGCCCACACAGAAATGTGATGATTGTGAAGTGGTTTAAAGAGCCTGTAAATGTGAATGCATGTGACTTTTTGTAAATCAACAGACATCTGACCATCGTCTCTCCTCCATGTGATCTTGTAGCCCGTGGCTCTGGAGGACGGGGCCCAGCTGATCCTGATCCTCTGTGAAGTCACATCAATGATCCGCAGCCCGGACACTGAGCCTGCGTTTGGGTTGGTTCGAGCCGACAGAGTGACCACATCCCCGGCCCGGTCCCCGATCAGAGCGGACACGCCTATCACCACGGCAATGTCAGGGGACAACCCATCTATGGTGAAGGAGGTGCTCTCTAAGCCCACTGTGCGAGACTGCTCCGGACCTGGAACATTACATTACAAGTGTTGTCCTCAAATGTAGTCAGTTAAGTTTATCAGTTTTGTTACAGATGTGATCATAAAACATGCTGTTAAATGATCATTAAAACAGAAAACAAGACAACACAATGTTTTGATCCTGTTTAATAACTATGGAAAAAGAAATTCCTTTAGCTAATTGCTTTTGTGAATGTCCAAAGCTGGTTTGATGTGGCGCCTGAAACAGAAAAGTAACGTTTAAACCACTATTCCTGGACTCAGATATAGCCGACGGAGATTATTCTTTTTACACAACATTGTACAGTAAGTGACATTGTTAGAATTTAAGAAGAAAGGCAAATGTGTTTCATATTTCAGCATTTTTTTCACAGACAAAGATTGCAAAACAATTAAACAGCTGCATAAATTAAATCCGCATGCTGTGATGATGTCTCTCTCCATCCGCGCGACCACCTTCCCGTGTATTTGCCATCGCAACCCGACTGCCCTGACATACTGTTCTCCCTGTCCAGCCATTCCCCAGCTTAGATCTGACCCCTGTCCCCCCATGTACACACGCCATTTGAGCACTTTGGCGGGGGCGACGGCTGTGAACCAGCAACCCGAACATAATACGTAATTTATGGAAGATTTTTAAGACCTATGTAAGAATAGAGCATTTGCTAAAAGGACATTTACATTATGTTTAAAATGTAAAAGCATGAGTCGTTTACAAGTATTTATAACAATTTACATTTTATTAGAAATGGTTAAAATATTTAAAAAACTATCATTAAAATGTGAACCCTAGGGGGTTCACAAATCTGTTCTTACAACATGGAAGGAGCTCATCAAAACACACAAACTAAACAAAGATGCTAAACAGGACAAAAGCACAGAATCAAGATTTAAAGTCTGGACAACAAAAGGTATAAAGGTATTTTACCAGATTTTGAAGGAGAATCATCTGCAGAGCTTTGATATGTTGAAAGAATCCTTTGGCTTGGGCAAACAGGACTTGTATAAGTATTTACAAATAAGCCACTGCACTGATTAAGGGTAAATGGGAGAGGGTCACTTTGTTCTGGTTGACGAAGAGTGGAAAAGAATATGTACTTCTCTCTGGAGAACCACAGGAGCACATATTTGGAGGGAATTCTGTTGGAAAAGTGCATGTCGCTTCTTTATAACCCCATGTCAAAGTGCCCATTACTCACACGGAAATGCAGATTGTTGGAGAGGATGTGGCAGCCAGGAGGCAAATCACTATCATGTGTTATGGGATTGTCCTGTTCAACAAATCAACAATGCCTTACAGACAATCACAGTCCCAATGGATTTCAGAACTATGTATTTGGGCCTCAGGACCCTGCCATGGACACAACGAGCAGCTATCTCTGGAGCATCCTCATAGCAGACACAAAGCAAATGGATGACACAAAATGCTCCGACGATCAAGGACTGGAATAACATTATAATGGATAGTAGAGGAGAGGACCGGAAGCTCCAGACAGAAGTATATAGGAAACCTACACACATGGATCAGTACCTGCTCTTTGGCTCCACCCACTACAGCACAAGCTGGGAGTGATCAGAACACTACAACACAGAGCACAAGAGGTGCCCACCAGCTCAGAGGGCAAGAGTAAAGAGGAAAAACACGTCCAGAATGCTCTCTCCCTTATTGAAGTGAGGAGAACCAAAAAGCAGGAAAAAAGGGACAAAAGGGAAACAGAACCAAGAAGAAACGGTGTCTCTATCCCCTATGACTGTTGGGAAAACTGCAAAGAATTTTTAGACAACACGAAGTCCCTGTTTATTTTAAACCAGGCAGCACTTTAGGACAAAAACTGGTTCACCCTAAGAACAAGATGCCGACACAAAAGCAGAGCAAAGTAGTGTATTCTATCCAATACAGTGAAGAAAGTTGTAAAGAGCGGTACATAGGGGAGACTAAACAACCACTTCACAAGAGGCTTTATCAGCACAGAAGACACTCAGGACCCAGAGCGCCGTGCATTTTCATCTTAAAGCCACAAACCACTCTATTGAAGACAGTGAGGTGGAGATTATAAGCAGGGAGGATCCTTCCTTAAATTGCAATGGAAGATTCAACCTTCCGGTTGTTTTTAATGGTTTGTTGAAACCCTGCAGATGCCCGGGGCATTCTGATGCGAATCAGGTACGAAGTGAGGAGGGAGCGACAGTCAGTGTACAATAGGATGTAGAAGGCCCATCTCAGGGCTGTTTGCTAAAACAATGGGTTTAGTCTAAGGTGAAACCAAAACTCTCCCCCCTTTATCAGGAGGTCTCGCCCTGTGGGCAGGGCTTACACAGAGGAGGATATAAAACCTGAGTTCCCAGACTCAATTCACAGATTGAGAATGACTCTTGGATGAGAGTCAAAACGTTTTGTTTTTCTGAAACAGAGTTCAGATGAATACAACCAAATCTTTTTCTACAATGGAACACTCCTGGACGAATGAGGGATTACACCGACATCATAATGGATATTTGCAAAATGGAAAAAATTACATTTGGACTCAAATTGAAAATTGACAAATTTGACAGACTTTGGGAAAAATTGAATGTTTTATAGGGTTCTCTTGGCCATGATTTGATTTTTTCATTTAGTTGTTTCATTCATTTATTTGTTGGATGTCTGCTGCTTTTATTTTGTGTCTGCTCTTGCTCTAGTCCTGTTTCTTTTTCTTTGTGTTTCTTTTTATGTTCTTTAAATTAAAAAAATGTATATTAAAAAAAAAAAAAAAAAAAAAAAAAACTGTTTCTTTTTATGTTCTTTAAATTAAAAAAATGTATATTAAAAAAAAAAAAAAAAAGACAAGAAAATGCCTGCATAATATTTTTGAACTTGAAGGACTTCATCTTTATTTCTTTAGAGAGGCATTTATTTCCAGTTCACAATATCACCACCAGGTGTCCACAAAACCTACTAAAATTAGTAATTCGTTATTGTGAGCAGTGGCATAAATTATTTTAGAAGTAATGTGATTTTGGAGTATTACAATTTAGGTTTACTTGTATTGTGGTCATATTGTTTTAGTATGAGTATTGTTTTCTACAACTAAATGCTTTTCTATTAGTAATTTAGAAACAATTGGGATTAACTGTTTTCACTGTAAATTATTGTGTACATAGTAAGTCTGTTTTTATCTTATACTATAGTAAATTTAAATTATTTCCTAATGCATGCCCTTTTGATTTCATATATGTTGTTGTTATTATTGCTCAGTATTTTATGTTGCACCTTAACGCCGAAACAAGTTCCTATGTTTGTGAATTTTGTTCTGTGATTCTGATTCTGGCTTGATAAATAAGTTAGACAATGGCAGGTAACATTTCTAACATTTCTCCTATTGAGCTTTGGTGTATCTGAGATTTAACTTTGCCAAAACAGAGGGCCGCGTTTTGAAACTCATACGGAGCAGAGGGCCACACACAACCCAACAATGAAGTTAATAATTAGATGTTGCTTTTTTTTTGATGAGCCTCCACACCTTTGATAAGACATTGGTATAACATCAAAATGCTTGCATTTTTCAAATTCACATCAAAAAGAACAACTTTTTGTTGTTTGGATCAATTTAGCAAGAGGCCGGAGGGCCAACATAAATTGGTCTGAGGGCCGCATTTGGCCCCCGGGCAGCAGTTTGGATATGCCTGGTTTACAGTGTTTGACGTCATCAAGACCTGTGGTGGACTTGGGCTTGACCATATATGGGCATAGATGTGTGTGTCTCTCTCTCACACACACTGATTGGCCGTGTAACCGTGATGTCATAAAGGCCAAGATCCACCTCCCTCATATAAGGCCGCTCATTCTCGTGTTGAGTTCAGTCGAGTTCAGTCGAGTTCAGTCGTGTGCATTCAACTGTCTGAAGCCAAAGCCATGTTGGATTGCAGTATGGGTGAATGGGAGGTAGATGCTAAGGCAGCAGGCATTGAAGTCATGTTGGACAGCACTATTAGTACGGACACCGATAGTGAAATTCCACCAACAGCGCCTTCACAGTCACATGGACCTGCACAAAGGAAGAACTACCATCCCCCTCAAGACAGCCCACCTGACTCCAGACCGGCGCACTCTCATTCAGTGACAAAACAGGCCAACGATTTACCCAGAAAGGATCAGCAAACACCATTTATAGGTCCCATTTCTTGGGTGAGAAAGCAAGATGCTGACAAGCCATACATTAAGAAACCTCCAAACGCCTTCATGCTCTACAAAGCTGAGCAGAGGGGGAAAATTATGTTGGAATTTAACATCAGAAATTCAGCGCAAGTAAACAAAATTGTCGGGGAGCATTGGAGTATGCTCTCGGCGGAGGAACAAGCTCCGTACTTCGAACAGTCGTGGGTGGCCAAGAGGGAGCATGAAGCCAAGTACCCTGGGTGGTCTGCAAGTGACAACTTTGGGAGAAAGAAGAGAAAAATGGCCAACACAATGACACCCACGTCTTACAGCCCTCCTGCAGCCCCTGTACAGCCAGGACTCTACTATCCCTTTACGGTGGTATCACAGAACTGCTATTACACTGCCCTGCAAATACCCGGAGCGACCTGAGACATTTCGACCTTCATCCAGAAGAACACAGTCAGAGCAGCTTCAGGTCGAAACTCCTTCCTTTGGACAAGACGAATCTAGCTCAGGGCAGTGTAAATACTAGAGATTCAGATTGAATCTCTAGTATATTCAATCTACAGATTGAAGACTTCCAGATGCCGAAACATGCAGATTGCTACCTTTGAAATCTTTTCGACCATTGATTACTTAAATAAATCAAATGTTCTTTTTTCATCATTGTCAAAGAGTGTTATTGTTTTATGAATGGTTCATTGGGAGGTACTAAACCATTCCTGCTACTGCTGATTAGGGCTGATCAATATGGCAAAAGGGTTGATGCTGGTTAAGAGAAAGATAGATATGGGCCACATTTTCATGATTTTCTAATTCCTTCGTTTGGTGGGATAGCACTGGGCTGGCTCAGATATTTATCATAGCTTTACACCAGTGAAGTTGAAGAAAATTGCAGTTTTTAAAAAGGAATCCCTCTATTACAATACACACAAATCAAACCAAAATCCAGATTCTTGCTGCTTTTGTATGGTGTAGTCTGGAGGGCAGGGGTGAGGGAGAGGGAGTGAAGTCCAGGAGCCCGGACCTCTCTGGAGCTTTGAGCTACACTGTCAGTAGTTTCTTGCTCAACAGTTGCTGCACTTTTAGAGGGCTGTAGCTTCCATCTTCAGTCCCTTTGCCATACAGTATATCTCAGTGCCTGGGAAGTGTAAATGATTGTAACCGTATCCAAGAGTTTCCCATTTTATAAACTACATATTATACATTTAATACTTTTTTTCTTTTTTTTTCTATGGTGTTTAATTGAGAGTGAGCAAAATAAAATGAATGTCTGTCTATAGACATGGAGAATATAGTTATTTTGGATGTATGCTAAATTAGAATATACAGTGTATTTGGTTAATTATTTATTAATTCAATTAATTAAAAAAATATATATATTTATCAAAAACAATAAGAACAATATCCCCTACTTGAGTCTAAGTCAAAGGGTTGAAACTATAAAAATGTAAGTTTTGCCCAGGTTTCTGTATCTGTTCCAGACTCTTCAATTTCCATCCCCAATCGGCTGTTCGAGTGGAATAAAGCCATCGTAAGATTCGTATGGCAAGGGAAAAAAACCTGTATCCAATTCAAAACCTTACAATTATTAAAAGAAAGTAGGCTCGGGATTACCTTCTTTGAAAAAATACTTAATCTCAGCTCAGATCAGAGCCTTGCTGTGCAGGTGTGATCCAGAAAATGAAGCTCAATGGAAGAATATTGAGATGTTGTGCCGGGAATTCCTCTAGAGGCCTTACTAGCAGATGACAAACGGTTGAGTCATTTGGGGGGGTGAAATCTGTTCTTACAACATGGAAGGAGCTGGCTGATCAAAACATACAAACTAAACAAAGATGTTAACATTTTAAATTGGTTGGGTTATGATAAAAATTTCACACCGAACAGCACAGACTCAACATTTAAAGTCTGGACAACAAAAGATATAAAGGTCTTTTACTGGACTGGACTGACATTATAATGGACATTCATTGTTGTTGTTGGATGTCTGTTTATTTTGGTTTATGTCTCTCACTCTGGTCGTGTTTTGTTCTACTGTGTGTTTTTTCATTTGTTTTAAATTTGAAAAATAAAAACATTTAATATACCCCCCCAAAAAAAAAACACAAAACAGAGGGAACACAGCCAGAGGAAAGTGATGCATTAATCAAAATTAAAACAATTGGACTAACTGCATCAAAGACTTCTTTAAGAAGTTTAGAAAGTAGGCAATCTGTGGGACAGTAGGAGGGTCTAAGCGTCTTAACAATCTTTGCCAATTCACTGAGGGCTATAGGCTCAAACTGTTCCAAGGCTACATGACACACAGGAACAGCAGCAGGATCAGATATCGGAGACAAAGAGAAGGTGGACCTAATCCCTTCAATTTGTCCAACAAAAAACATCAGGATTTTTTCACACAAGCGTGTAGAGTAATTCATGCCTTCATTCACACATGGGTTAATGATGTTATTCAATACATTGAAAAGCACTTGGGGCTTACCCACAAGGTTAGACAGTGAATCATATTTAGAAGTTTGAACAGCCAGTTGATAGGCAGCTAAAAAAGTCCTGATTATCTGTAGAGAGATGTGCAACTTGTCCTTTTGCCATTTTCTCTCAGTGAGTCTACATTGGCGTCTGAGATCACGTGAGGTCTCATTTAACCATGGGTCATAGACACGTTTCGGCTTCATAGTGCGAAAGGGCGCGATGGAGTTCAAAATACCATTGCAGGTACTGTCAAATGCAAGAGCCAGTTCCTCAACATCCCTGCAAGAAGATAAAAGCAAATCCGAGTTTGCAAACAATGAGAAAAACTGGGCCGGGGTTGAGGATTTCATAATGCGCTGAGTGCGCGCGACAGCGCAGGGCTGTGCAGGACCAGGCAGTGCTATAGTAAACACGACGAGAAGATGAGCCGAAATACGCGTGTTTACAATTTTATCCATGGACACGTCCAAGCCATGAGACAAGACCAGGTCCAATATATGACCCTTTTCATGCGTGGGACCACTGACTCATTGAATGAGATTAAAATAGTCAATAGTGTTTAAGAAGTCTTTAGCCAAAGGTTTGGAGGTGCAACAAACGTGAACGTTCAAATCTCCACAGATCTAAAAACAGTCATAATTCAATGTTATCCAGTGTATGCAACTTTCACAGAAGCCTCTGTGAAAGTTGCATACACTTACCCTACTGAAAATGGGCATGTTCAGACCGTAACAATTTGTTATTTGTTGGGTTTTTTCTGCTCTGATTAGTTACTGGGCCTTCTTCTGATGTAGGCATTAGTTTAATAGTAAATACCGTTTCCTGTATTTACTCTTAATTCAAAAGACTGTGTCTTACACACGCACCATTGCCCTGTCTCCAGGTGACTCTGTAGCCTGTGGCTCCACTGACTCCAGTCCAGCTGATCCGGATCCTCCTGCTGCTGACGTTGGTCACTCTCAAGTTGGACACTCGACCCACCAGTTGCTCTGAAACAAAGAATCCACCAAAATTTCACTGACATTTTTATTTAGCATCAATTAAACTAAAGCAGTGGATTCACTGCATCCAACAGATCAGTGTGTGGATGCAAAACTACGTTCTCCAGCTAAACTCAGACTAAAGTCATCGTCTTTGACCCACAGAAAAAAAATGAAAGTGTTAGCAGTCACCTCCAGAGTCTCGCTCTAAAACCTACAAATCAAGTTAGAAATCTGGGGGTATTAATGGACTCAGACTTGAATTTTAACAGCCACATTCAATCAATCACATCAGCAGCTTTTTACCATCTAAAAAACACTGCCAAAATCCAAAGTATAGTGTCTAAACCAGACCTGGAGAGACTTATCCATGCGTTTGTCTCTAGTAGATCAGACTACTGTAACGGCCTGCTCACTGGCCTCTCCAAACGAGCTGTAAAACAGCTGCAGAACATCCAGAACGCTGCTGCTCGGGTCCTGACTAGAACCAGGAAGTGCGATCACATTAATCTTCCTGAAGATGTGAGAATGGCCTCGACTCTGACAATGTTCAAATCTAAACTAAAAACTGTTTTGTTTAGCTGTGCGTGAGACAGAAAGTATTTTATCTTCATTCTTATCTTTTTTTATAATAATGTATGTTTTGTCTGCATTGTGACTTTAGCGGATCTACTCCTGTTATGTAAAGCACTTTGAATGACTTTGTTTACAAATTGTGCTTTAAAAATAAACTTGCCTTGTAAAAAATGTACTTCACTGCCTCCTGTCACCTTTCTGTCACTGTCAGCCAATCACAATATTGCCTTTGCCTCTAGATCAATCACCTCTTAAGCTATTTGTTTGTTTGTTTATTTGGTCTGGACAGTGTTATTTCGCTCATTATCTCCTCCTCGTCACCTCCACCAATGTCCACCATATTCATCATTTTCTCCCTTTGTTGCATGGCTAAAGCTACGTTCACACCGCAGCATCCAAATTTGCACTTGACGCCCGAGTTGGACGCCTGTACATTTGAAGGCAGACGGCGTGGACGCGTGTCCCAAAAATAAACTCACCGGCAGACGTGAGTCCGAGGCGTCCAGCGCACATGCGCAGCGGAGGAGGAGTTGTGTTTCCCGGTGTTGCTGTCCTCAGGTTGAGGAAGTGGATTTGGTGTATTTACTTTTTCAAAGTCCAAAAACGGAGGGCGATCGGCTCGGCGGCTTGTCTGGGTCCCGCAGAGACTTCAGAGGTGAGCAGAGTTTAGTGAAGAGCATTATTTGCTCCAAGAGCTGCGTCTGGATGATTTTAATCGCCGCAGGGTTTGTTTTGGTCCTTCTTCAGGTAGTGCAGGTAGTGCGTAGGTAGGTACGTCACTGTCTTCCGGGTAGTGCGTAGGTACGTAACTGTCTTTGGGGTAGTGCGTAGGTACGTCACTGTCTTCCGGGTAGTGCGTAGGTACGTCACTGTCTTTCGGGTAGTGCGTAGGTACGTCACTGTTTTTCGGGTAGTGCGTAGGTACGTCACTGTCTTCCCGGGTAGTGCGTAGGTACGTCACTGTCTTTCGGGTAGTGCGTAGGACGTCACTGTTCCGGGTAGGTAGTGTCTTCCGTAGTGCGTAGGTACGTCACTGTCTTCCGGGTAGTGCGTAGGTACGTCGCTGTCTTCCGGGTAGTGCGTAGGTACGTCGCTGTCTTCCGGGTAGTGCGTAGTACGTCGCTGTCTTCCGGGTAGTGCGTAGGTACGTCGCTGTCTTCCGGGTAGGTGCGTAGGTACGTCGCTGTCTTCCGGGTACGTCGCGTAGCGTATACGTTCGCTGTCTTCCGGGTAGTGCGTAGGTACGTCGCTGTCTTCCGGGTAGTGCGTAGGTACGTCGCTGTCTTCCGGGTAGTGCGTAGGTACGTCGCTGTCTCTCCGGGTAGTGCGCTAGAGTACGTCGCTGTCTTTCGGGTAGTGCGTACGTCACTGTCTTCCGGGTAGTGCGTAGGTACGTCACTGTCTTTCGGTAGTGCGTAGGTAGTGCGTAGTAGTGTAGGTACGTCACTGTCTTCCGGGTAGTGCGTAGGTACGTCACTGTCTTCCGGGTAGTGCGTAGGTACGTCACTGTCTTTCGGGTAGTGCGTAGGTACGTCACTGTCTTACGGGTAGTGCGTAGGTACGTCACTGTCTTCCGGTAGTGCGTAGGTTGCCTCGCCGTGTCTGCCGCAAAAAAGTTCAGCTTTGTCCAACTTTTCTGTGTTGGACACTTAGGCCGCTCTGGCCGCTTCCGACGCTCAAACGCCCCCGACGCGCCGCATCCGACGCTCAAAACGCAGGATTCGCGACGTAAAAACACTCAAAACGCGCTGCAAAAACGCTGGATTCCCAGGACGTGTGTCCATATAGACTTTGAATATAAACTGGACGCTTTGACGCAGCAGTGTGAACGGGCCTTTACATCTACTTGTGCCGAAGTTGATATACCATTCAGAAATTTATTTGATCACCCCTTATCTATTAGTCTGAATCTGCTCAATGTTTTCCTGTAGACAAGCCTTCGGCCATTGGCAGCCTCTTAACTCAGTATGAATAAAAGTTAATGATTGTTCAAAGCGTTCAAATCTATTAAAAAGCTCCATAATAAAATCGGCATGTTCTCATCCTTTTGTGAATGATCAAGCTCACCTGGTTTGATGTACACAGTCACTGAATCTCCCTCATTGGCCCCCACCATCGCAGTGACGCTGACCGCATAAGACACGCCCACTATGAGGTCACGCAGGTCAAGGGTCGTCTGGTTTCCAAGAATGGTGCGTAATTCATCACTGCCATCTAATTATGAAAGAGTAATCACAGCAGAAGTCGAACATGTCTAACTGTTTCTTAAAATAACACTACCTATGCTTATAACTGGTTGGCCTTGACCATAGAGATAAAGTCTTAAGTTGTCTTAATGAAGAGAAATTATTTATTTTTATTTTTTTCTGTACTAAGTGGAAAGGAAAGCATTTGAATTATGTTTTAATGTAAGTTAGAGGTGGGAGGGATTATTCCCACTCTTTTTCGAGCTCAAATAAGAAAACGTAATTCCTTGTTAAACGTGCCTAAGGCATTTAGTGTTTTGGATACAAGCATACATTCTTCTTGTGCTTAATGACTTACTATAAATAAATAAAATATTCTTTTTGAGCATCTAAGCACAAAGTGGCAACCAAATGTTGATCATTGCTCTAGATATTGGATGAATTAATTAATGTATATAAGGTCAAATGCAACATGGAAATTACAAAGCAAAATAAAATGCAGGTATCAAGTTACATGCAAGCAAATCATTGCAAAGCAAACTGATGACATATTATCGTTTTATTGTTATACTTTGAACCTTTGAACCTCTATAATATCTTGTTACCCTCTGTATTCTGGATGATGATCCTGTACTGCGTTGCCCCGGTGACCCCGGTCCAGCCCAGTCTCACGGTGCTGCCCAGAGACTCCACCACGCGCAGGTTTGACACTCGCCCCACAGGCTGCTCCTCTGCAAGAGAGATATAAACACCTTTTTGATATACTCTTGAGGATTAAAGGCAGTTTTTTGATAGGGGTGATTGTTGTACCAAACAAGTTCAATTAGGGCAACGCATAGTCTAAATTTAAAAAGTACTAAACTATTGCTAAACAGATCTGTATATACATATTTATTTAACCTGGAGAGTCCCATTGAGATTAAAAACCTTGTTTACCCTGGCCAAGAGGAAGCAGTTGCACAGTAACAACAAACAACTATAGCACTAAAATAACTTAAGAAAAGCATTTGTACATATTTGATGCCATCTCCAATGCTTTCAACTTGATTTTAAAAGCATTTACGAACAGGAACTCAATTTCCAGTCTTTCTGCAACATATTCCAAGCAAAAGGAGCTGAGTGAACAAAGGCTTTCGTCTCCAGCTCTGTGCGAGCGAACGGAACTGAGAGCACGACTGATCATTTGAATGTGAGGAATACACTTCTCTGTGTGATCAAAGTACAAATGTTCGGAGGCAGAAAGCTAAGCATTATCTTGTAAATAAATGTACCATACATATATATGTTGAACAATGTTCAACCAAGGAGTTGTCCAAAAGAGGACAAACTATGGACTGAATTGACTCTAAATTCCACCAGTCAATTTAATCCATAGTTTTGTCCTTGTAAAACTCTCTTAAAAGAGACACAGTGGTCAGTATATGCCAATGTTTATAGTATAATATTATCATATTAGTATTTAAAGGGCCATAGTCGCATATTTGAAATCATTTTGGATCATGTCTTTGTCTGACCTCTGGCTGTAGTGGACACCGGTGTGGCCTCCTCTCGCCCCTCAAACAGAGTGTACAGAGTGATGATGTACTCTGTGTTCGGCTGGAGCCCCGTCAGGTCGTAGTTTGTGGTGCCTCTGGGAAAAGACAAGCTCTGCACACGGCCTCCTGCAGATTCAAAAGAGGAAAATAAACAATTTACTAATAGTTAGAAATTGAACTTTGATGACAGCTCAATGCCCGCTGCTATTGTGATCCTGTGTATACGTCAAGCATTTTAGCTCAAATAGTTCACATTAAAAAAAACGTAATAACAGCAGAATATCTCACCTTCTCCGGCCCTCCACTCGAGTCTGTATCCTCTGGACGACTGGATGAACCTCCAGGAAAGTCTGATGGTGGAGGGGCTTGTGGTGAGGGCTCTGAGCTGCTGCTGCTCCTGACGCTCTGGACAGAAGACACACAAAATGTAAAAGTGTTGCAGAAAAATTACACTTTTATTCCGAATTATTACACGTTTTTTCTCTGCACCAAATCACATGCTGTGCACACAAAATCTGCACCAAATTGGACAAAACTGGAACTAAACCCGGCCGGAACTTTATCTGGACTAGACCAAAATTTGGACTGAACAATGTCCACACCAGTACTAGACAGGGATCAAAGCAGGACTGAACCAGGACAAGTGTGAACACAGCCATAATCTCATCTATCCGTATACAAATATAATAAATAAATAAATAAGAATAAAAAGTTGTATTTTGATAATTGCACTCGTTATCTGAACCATACAGACTCTAAAACACAACAAAGACATTTTTATATAACAAAAAATGCTGCATTGTTAAATCAAAATGACAAAAAAGAATGAAACATTTTACAATTACATCAGTAATCCACTTTATGTGTAAATATTCTCTATCTGGAAGCTCTCAGTCACCATATTTCAACCTCTAATTGGTTAAAAATGTAATGTTGTGCTGTTTTGTCTTTTCTCCTGTTGTTTTATTCAAAATTCAAACCCCATGAGACAATACCCAAACAATCACAATTCATATTTAAGCAATAAATAAAAAAAAAAAAAAAAAACATGTGCAGAATAATAGACAAAATAGCAGTTTCTTGAATGTATAAATATTGATACAGGAAATAAAGACAAGGAAAGAAACTGTACAGTCTGTTCCATTATGTTAATTGAAACTCTTCTTTTCAGGGCAGTTGGATACAAGCTCGTCCATTCTAGACCAGCCTGGAAACAACCCAAACGCTAAATCCCCATCTGCATCAAGAGACAAGACGAGACGGCACAAATGACCACATGAAAGATGACTTGTTTTCTCACAGACGCTGAATCCTGTCCAAACAAACAAATGCACAGAAACAAGCAGCAGCTAATCCTTACAGCATGTTCACGTCCTGTGCCGCCATTTTCCAAACATCCCCTTTCAAGCACTGAGCCGCATGTTGGTCATTTAAACTGATTACACTACATAACGGCTTCCTCTAATGTGGTTCTGATTAATGAAGAACTCCTTTGTCCTAAGATTCAATCAAATATGCAGCGGCGCAGACTAGGAATGTCAAGATGATTCTGTTAATCAATAATCATGATTGCTAAGGTAACAACATTAATCAATGTCAGGGCCAAAAAATAATGACTGTGACAAGTTTAGAAGCAAAACTAAAAGATTGTGTCTCGTATCTGGCTGTTTTTTCTCATAAACTTTACTTTATCTATCAGACTTTTGATTTCATAATAGGGCTGCAACATTGAATCAGAAAAATCATGACTAGTCGATTGTCACAATAATCGTAATGATATTTTGATCATTGTAATAATGAATTAGACTATACAGATTCTAAAACACATGCCTAAAAACCTCTTTATTTAATCAAATTGTCAAAAAAAAATTGAAAATATCAACTAGACACTTTAAATATTCTCTTTTTTGAAGCCTTTAGTCACCATATTTCAAGTGTTATTTGGTTAAAAATGTATGTTAAAACTTTATTGAGGGATAAAAAATGTATAATATGAAGTATCAGTCGTAGACCAGTCGGCCACTAAAATAATTGTTAGCTCTGTTTCATGACGCTGATCACTTAGCAACAGTTTATAATGTGACAGCCTAAGTGCAGACACAAGTGCTGTCGAACTGGTTTACGTGGGAATAAACAAAGTGCGGAGCAGACTCGCTGCGGTCGACTGTGTGGACAGACGTGTACGTGAAGAGTTTTGGGACTCACAGACTGTTCGTGCTCTGAAGCTGCTGAATCAGAGGATGAAACGACACCAGAGGATTTGACTAAGAGCAGATGCAAAAGGACAAATAGAAGAAATGTTCCGACATCAAACCGGAACATGTCCAGACTCCAGACTACAGGGACTGTCTGTGCCTCTAATGATCAACTCGACTTTTCCCACTGGGATGAGATTAAACAGAACAAAACTAACGGATGTTCTTTGATATAATATAAACACAAAGCAACACTACACGAAGGGTTGTCACCATGTCATACTTTAGTGTTATTATTATTGTGGGAAGAAACATCATGGTTCATAAAGAGGTAAATCTAACTTTGTGAATAGTAAAGAAACGTTTATGTGACAAAAACATCAGATAAAAATGCACTTTGGAATATTAATTATTATTTTTGCTTCAAAAATTATAACAATTGTTATTTGTTTTCATTCTTATGATTATATTGTTACCATATAAATAATTTAAACCAAATTACCTTGACAACCCCGGTTCACACTGGCACACATGTCATTTAAGAAATTGGGATTAAACCTGGACTAAACCAGAGCCAGACCAGGATTAGAACACAATCAAATTAAGTTTACATCTAAACTAAACTGGGCTCAAACCAGTACAAGTGTGACCGCATCCAAACCCTTACTGTATGTCTATTTTGAGATCATAGTCAAGACTCAAGAGCAAATCAAAAATCATAGTGAATCACAGTCATAATGAAATGACTGTCCTTTGAAACAAACACTGGACGTATCAGATGTTCTTTTTAATGACATGACAATTCAACTCATTTATTCATTCATTCACTTTCTACCGCTTGTTCCCGTTAGGGGTCGCGGGTGACTGGAGCCTATCCCAGTGCCTTTGGGCCTTGGCGGGGTACACCCTGGACAGTGGCCAACTCGTCGCAGTGTTAACTATTCAATTCAATTAAATTTATTTTTGTAACGCCCAAAATCACAACAGCAGTTGCCTCGAGGGGCTACAGTGAAAAACAGAATAAACAATGTTCATAGGGACTTGATAATGTCCCAGCATCCCGTGTCCCAACAGCAAAGGTTCGCTCATGATAATTGTAGTTAATGGAAAATCAACCCGAATACATTCACTTTATCTATGTTAGGGTGAAGGTAGTACATGGAGACATACTGCAGATAACAAATACAGTTATTTGACCCATCCTTCAGTGTCACTGCAACAAGCTAGGATCTCGGTCAGAAGAACTGGAGTTTGTTTTAGGTTTTTGGGGGTTAAGCACTCCGTGAAACCAGCGTTAACAGCAGCACAGTTCGGAGTGGTCCTGCTTGCTTTCGGATCCCACACGTACAATCCTTGAATGAGTGGTCAGATCCACTGACCCACAGGTTGTAGGTGCGATCCCATCTCCCTGAGATGAATACTGCCCTTGTGTCTTTGAGCAAGACAATAAACCCTCCTCAGTGTCTGTGTCCACTGTGTGAATGTGTGAATGTGTGAATGTGAGAATGTGTGAATGTGTGAATGTGTGAATGTGTGAATGTGTGAATGTGAGAATGTGTGAATGTGTGAATGTGAGAATGTGTGAATGTGTGAATGTGTGAATGTGTGAATGTGTGAATGTGTGAATGTGAGAATGTGAGAATGTGTGAATGTGAGAATGTGTGAATGTGTGAGTGGTTCCTTGAAGGTAGAATGGAGCTATTATTTAAGTTTGTGACAGACCTATCTTAAAGCGCGCAGTGGCCACGGGCCCCTCGGTGCCGCTCTGGTACAGAGGGATGATGGTGATGATGTACTCTGTGTCCGCCTCCAGTCGGGACAAGACATAGTAGTTTGTGTCGGCCGCCACCTCCGCCGTCTCCACAGTCTGACCTGGAAAAACAAAGACACCACAGGCTTAATGTATTATAGACCAAATATAAAGTGTTTTATCTCATATATTTAGAGTTTACTGGGGCTATACATGATTTATTTTCTTTCATGTAATAAAGTATAAAATATGCCTTGCCCCAGCAAATATTAATCTATTCTCAGCGAAGCAGGAAGTGCGCTGTTAACATGCTAATGTTGGTTAGCTTTACCATAATATAACATTTTTACTTATAGGATTTGTATGTAGAAATCAGGTACAGCACCTTTAAACAAAGGCTTCATATTGAAATGATTTCAGTTTGATGAACGCAAACAAAAAATAATATTGAACATGATTAACAATCTACATTGTAGAGTGTGTGACCTGTGAATGGGCCCCAGACGAGGCGATAGGCCTGAGCTCCACTGACTCCTCCCCACTGCACCCTCACACTGCCTTCGGACTCAGTCTGCACCGACAGCTGCTGCACCGCCTCCAGAGACACTGAGGAAAGAAAACTAAGTTTACAGTACAGTCTATATATACAAATATAAGCAATGTCCAAAAGTACATCATATTGTTAGTGTTGTACGTTTCGTGCTCCACAGGGCAACTATTTTTGATACATTGATTTTTAGTATAGACAAGTCTGTTTTGTACATTCTACAAAAACCTAATCACTTGACATAACTTTTACTTGTCAAAATAGGACTGAAGCAGGTCAAAAGTATGTCGGATGAATCTACAGTACCTACAGTAGTAGAAATCGGGCTCAGGCTGTAGCACAGGCAACATATTTTTGTATGTATGCAAATTGTTCATGTGTATCATTAATGGAGGGTGATTAGGGTTTCATTATATTTACCTGCTCAACTGATCGCCCCGTCAGCTGATGCGGGGTCAGGGGTTAATTTATTTTGGCGCAGGTGTGTGGGCGTGGTGGGTTTTTTTTGGACACAAGGTAAAGCGGCAGGAGCTTTTTGGAGGGACGAGGAGGAACACGAGGCCTGCCTTTCGGACTATTACCCGAGTTTGGAGCAGGTACCGGGGCTCCGAGTTATTTGGACCGACAGGACCCAGCTCTGCAAAAACCGGTGAGAGCGTTCTTAATTGTTTTTCTCCGCGCAGTGGTGGCGGCACGGGAACGCGCGCCACCTTCTTATTTTTGCCGGATTTAAAGACTATTTTTTTTCCATGGGATTTAACTTGAGGTTTTCCGTTTAACTTTTGGACCTACCTTGGAACACTGCTTGTGGATTATAGATGCTAAAAGGCCGTGCGCAAGATAAAGACAGTGAAACATTAAAGGGGCGGGTACAAACTTTCTGGGACAATTATTTTTGTATGTTAAAAGTGTCCAAATATAATTTCTATTTATTTAAAGATGGCCCTATCCTTAATATGAAATTAAAAAGGTATCGATAGAGCATTTTCAATAGTATACATAAAAGAGATCATAAACCCAGTATATTTATTTTGATTGGTAATTCCTCATTCAGTGTGAGTGTTACAAGGTTGGCTAATGTTAAAGTAAACCATGGCTGTACTTACGTGTGTTAGCGTTGAGCACAGAGGGCGATGCAGAGTTTCGTGGGACCAGAGGGTAAAGGCTGATGACGTACTCTGTCCCAGGTTGAAGAGACTCTAACGTGAGGGAGGTGCTGTCTGCAGACACAGACTGCTCCAGGAGCTCTGCAGCCGGCTGGCCTGGACAGTGGATGAAGCACATTAACAAAGTACTCTTTTATCTAAAATGTATCTTGAGCAGTTTGCAGTATGAGTGCTGAACCAGGATTGATTCAAATAATTAAATACAATAGAATATTGTAAACCTATATCCATAAAAAAAAAAACGTATGGCCATCCAACGAAATAAAAAACATCTTGGACTTCTCAAGTATCAATGCCTGAGCACTAAACTCTGTTAATCTGAGATTAGATATATATGTGTATGTTTGTGTGTGTATATATATATATATATATATATATATATATATATATATATATATATATATATATATATATATATATATATATATATATATATATATATATACGCTGTATATATGTGTGTGTGTGGTGTAGTGTGTGTGTGTAACATATATATTTAACATATTTATATCATATTATATTTTTTATATATATATATATATATATATATATATATACACACACACACACATACATACATACATACATACATATATACACACACACACACACACTCACACACACATACAATGTTAACCATGTTAAATAAAGGTAAATAAATAATTAAAGAGAAGTTTTAGGAGAAATACTTTAACATCATTGACACACACAATTGAGTGTATCTGATTGATAATAAACATATTTTAGAAATGATTGGCTGTGAGCCTGATCCCAGACCCTCCTGCACAACAGAAAGTAGGAGGGGCTGCTTCGACAATCTACAAAATGATCATCCCAAGACATTTGGATACTGTTATTCTCATTCAAGCTGGTATGAATTCTGATGCGATAATGTGACTGAAACACAATGTGCAGCCAAAAACATGACATGATCAGCATCAAATGAAAAAAATCCTGCTCGTCCTACGCAAAATACAGTCAAAATAGATCCAAAATAGATTTAAAGCAGTCCCATGCAGCCCTGGCACTCCAGCCTGTCTCTGTATAGTTTATTGAGACCCCGAGGGCCAATTTCTGAATCAGACACTCCAACACTGTGATGGTGAGAGTCACACCCAAACCTCTCTAAAGCTGTAAAGACAACAGCACCTTCAAATCACGTCTAAAAGAGCTGTTGATTTAACTCTGGTGATGACTAAATGTTTTTGATTTTTTAGTTAATGCTTGGTGATAAAACGTCTCACTGACAGTTTCAGCCCGAGGGAACAGCTCCTCTACAAACCATGACTGCCTTCCATTCTCGACATGTCTGAGGCCCACCACTAAAAGGTTAACTGTTTTCACTGGGAAAACTGAGCTTTTATGAAGCCACGCAACAATATCCAAATCTCACGGTACAATATTACCATGATATGCATCTCAACAAAATTGTAGATATGCTCCTTTTAGAGACATTCTGCAAATGGTCGATGCCGGAAAGCAAACCCAGGACGGCAAGGTGGTAACAACCACAGGTGTGGTTGGACTTTTTTTTTTAACTAAAAATCTGTGCAGGAGACTTCCGGGTTCATTGTCTGTTACGTAACAGGGGAAAATCCCCACAAAGTTATTTATGAGCTCTGTTTACGAGGTCCTCGTAAACAGGATTAATGAAACGAGTGTGAATGAAGCCAAAAAATAATTCCATGTTTTTGAGGAAAGAACATTGTTATAACTCAATAATATGGTTTCCAGAGGACCTACCCCGGGGGCCGTAGGTGAGTCTGTATCCTTGTACTGGAGCAGAGGGTTGGTCCCAGCCCACAGACAGAGAGAAGAAGCCTGCCTCGATCAGACGCAGGTTGGACACTCCTGGTATGGACCCTACAGGAGGACATTTTACAGATTTAGTTGAAGATGGAAAAGTATTCATCTTACACATGTTAAACTGGAGCTGTACCAAATAGCTGATACCGAACATCAACACAGAGCCCAGTACAGAGATCGATCATTCTTTACTTCAAAAACGAAAAATGACCTAAAAACTGATCATAATATGCTATGTTAGGGCAGCAGGATACATTGCTAATGACTCAAAATTTGAATGGTTACAATTAGCAAATGGCAAACTGCAATTATGTAAGTAAATATCCTGTCAGTTTATGTAAAAAAACAACAAACACTGCTAACCCAGTAGTGTAGACAAACCTATTTTGAAATGAACATGAACTGTGGCAGTCCATGTTTCTCTCGATTCAATGCTACTGGAAGCATTTATTTCAATCAAGCACTTTGAACACAATCAAACTAATAAAACCTAAATCACAAATATAATCACAATTGTAATGCTTGTCAGATAAATGCAATGTGTTTTCCAACATCACTCTAATTCATACCACAAAGCAGTGGCGTGCGGTGACTTTTATGGATGGGCAAACAGACCTGGGGTGTTCATCAATATATAGTGGATAATAGAAAAGTGGGGGGGAAGAAAAGAAAAAACAATAGGAAAGCAGGCTTTAAACGTGTCTCCCGCGTGAAGAGCAACCGCCTATCCTACTGAGCTAAACTCTCATACAATATTAAAGGGCTAAATGGATTAAATAAGATCACTTCATTGACCAATCCATTACACAAATTAGTTTTCTATGTGGTTAAATGACTGTGTTTCTAACTTACATCTAATCATTGGAAACATGAACAGAGCCTCAGATTGGAGCTGCTGTTGCTTCACTTCTCCTCTGCACATGCTCAGTTAGGGCAGAACCTGCAAACATCCTTGAGTCTCGCACAGGTTTATTCAGCCTGGTTTGAGCATAGATCCACAGGTTTGAGGCTGGGTGGTCCTCAGAGCGCATGTGCAGACCTCTAAAAGAAGCTGCTGTCCGCTCTGGTTCTAAAAGCTCATGTTGGAGAGCGGCGCATGAACGGGCCTCTGAACACGGACACAGACTGAGCCGCTGTGGTAAAAGCAGACCCATGCTTCCCGCGCAGTAATGCCCAGCGGCCTGTAGAGGCCAGTAAAAGACACCGTGACTTCAGCCAAGCTTCAGCAGCAGAAGTGAGGGGAAAACGGGCTTATTTGGATATATTTTAGCACTATTCATATATAGTTGTGACACATGTTAATTTTAGATTTTATTAGCCAATCACTGATCGCCATGGTTGCCCTGACCGCACGCCACTGCCACAAAGCACAATCAAGGTCTCGGTATGTGTGCATCCCTAGTTTTGACTCTGGGTGACTCACTTGTCCTCTGTTTGGCGGAGGTGGACTCTCCCACACTGTTGGGATACTGAGCGATGACAGTGACCAGATAATCTGTGCCCGACCGGAGCTCTCGCGCTGTGAAGGAGCGCTGAGAGGCCGGGACCGTCTCCTGTGCAGAACAGCCACGATAATACAACATTTGAACAATTTAAAGACACATTATGCACACACAGAGGCAGATTTACAAGACAAGAGAAGACAAACTCTCACCAACAATTGGTTTGGAAAGGACAAAAAAAAATTGGGTCAAAATGCATTACATTTTCATTCATTCAACTTTTGTTACAGACTCTCTTACAAAGTCAAACCCAGATTATAATGAATACAAAAACTAGATACTCATTTGAGCTATTTCAGTAGTCATAAACATTCAGGAATATAAAATTAAAGTCATTAAGCATTTTTTATCGTGGTATCAAAAACTGTAAAAAGTATCAAGCTTTTTCCTTGGTATGAAAATCGAAACAGTAAAACTTTAATGTGTCTGCAAAAGTTCACGCTTCTCTATATTCATCAGCGTCAGAAAAGATTTAAACCCACTAAAACATAAAACATGTCCCAACATAATCTTTTTGCACATGTTTTCATTCAAAAAGAAAGATATTTCATCTTTTCTCTTGTCTTAACTGAGTTTTAAACAACTGAAACAACCTGGACAAACTAAATGAGCCATCCTAGAAAAAAACACCCAAAACCAAAATACTTCAAAGTAAATGGTATACTTGGGATTACACAAGATTATTTATCAATTGTGTAAAATTTGACTATTGAGTGTGAATTTTATATAAGAAAACTATTAGCAGTTTTATTTTCAAACACAGATAAAAGACATTTCTGCATGTTTGAGGGTTACTTTACAGTCCGTTCACATTTTGTACAAAAGATATATATTTCTAGGGCTGTAACGCTTTCCAAATCTCAATATTATCACACTATGGAACGATATTTATATTTGACAGAATTGTAGATATGCCACTTTTACCTTTTAAAATGCCCTGACAAGCCCTTTGGACCGAATAATCATAATTCTTAAAATACTGTAGACAAATGTCTTCATGTAGTCTGCACTGAAATGGAGCAAAGAATCATGTATTTGTTTTAGCAACAAAACAAAGCACTTAGCAAAGGAGCTTGTAATCTGATATATTGTGATAGTCAATGATGTTATTGTGATACCCCGCCCTATTTGAGACGTATTGGGCAGCCTTAAGTTCATTTCATTCATTGATTGATTGTACCTGTCTGAGTTCAGCGTTGATGGGCTGCCCGAGTCCTGACAGAGGCGCGTACTGGACCAGGTACCCGCTGACCGGACCAGAGGCGGCATTCCACCTGAACCTCAGCGAGTCCGAGGTCTGCCCCGTGAACTGCAAGTTGGACGGGCCGGAAAACGCCTCTAAGGAAACAAACCGATCCGTGAACTACTTTTCGGCGGGCAATCCAGGGACAGTGGTTCAAACTTTGGAGGAATAGTTTGTTTTAATCAGAACTGGAGCAAAAGCTTTTATTTTTTTTCGAATCATTTATACTCTACATACTTTTTACTGCACCAATCCATCAAGGTGCGTTGGCAACTCAAGTCTTGTGCGACCTAATTCTTCAAAAGTACAGATATTTTTATATGTCCTAGGGCTGCAACTAAAAATGATTTTAGTAGTTGACCAGTCAGCCAAAAAAAAATTGATTAGTCGACTAGTCAAAGAATTAGAATGAATCAAAATGGATTATGAATTATGGTGATTGAAAGACAAAACAAACATTGAAATAGTTTAGTCTATTGCGCTATATCCATGTAATAATCTTTGTGATACAACAGTGTTTTGCATTTGTTTTAGAGTTTGTATAGTCCAGATAACAATTATTAAAGTAAAATTATTTTATTATTTTTTTTAAATCATTTTTATAGTCACAATTATTCAGATTAAATGTTGTTACTTTATTATTTTTTTTAATGATACTTTTTTCACTTGAGTATGTGTATAGATATTTGTATGTATTTCTTTCATTTCATTCTTTTACCTTTATTTGATGACTCCTAACATTCTAATGTGCAGTCCTGTGACATGTGATCCTGACTACACTGCGCCTCGTCTGAGAAATGCAGCGGTAGATTTAATAGTTGACATGTTTTTGTGACTTTGGTACGGCGCTGTCAGATCGTGGGTGTTGATTTCACACGCATACCATCGCTGGCGTAGACCCCTCCAGCTTTGGAACAGACTTTGGGGCCGACGATGGGGAGGAGGGTGTTCAGCAATTTAAACTCTCCCACGAAAGAGGTGAAGTCCGCGCTGGGCTCCGACGAGATCTGGGCCAGTTCGTTTCTGTCGGCGCTTTTGATACCTGGAAAGAAACGCAACAGTTCGTTTAAGAACTAGACCCCGATTTGAATGATCACAATCATCTCCACAGTTCATTCAAGAACTAAAGTGGTCATGTCTTGAAATGTAAGTGCTTTTTGTACAAGTTTAGTAGTTTTCTTATGTTAGTCTGGACTCTCTTTTCCGACATTTCAGTTACAAATTTCTTCTGCCTCTAATGCAGCTGCAGAACCATCAGCCTCTTCAGCCTCTTCAGCCTCTCCAGCTCCTTTTCACCAACATTTATTCTATTCGAAATAGATTTTTCTTGATTTTCTAATAAATAAAAAAACAACAACAGCAATTTTTTATCTTCCTTTGTGTAGAAGTACAACTAACACAAGAACACTCCAGCCAACCCTCTGGTATAATTCAACTTCTAGTCTTACATCCATTTCCATGTTTGATCATATAAAAACACAATTAAGCACCTGTTAATTCATAGGAATGTCTAATATTTGAACTGTTCGGGCCTGTTATGTTTTTTGGAGAGGTGGTCTTTAAAATGTTGTGTTATAAATTTGCAATGTTTTTCTTGTATGCGCAAATAACATTTTATATACATCTAAACTAGTATCCGAACTATATATACTATCTACTGTATTCATACAGCTAAAAAAAGTCACCTAACTTTATTTTGTTGATCAGAACTAGGGCATGACCACATGGGAACACTAAAAAACTATTACTTTGTGTTGAAAATTACAATGTAAGTGTTTCCCATTATTGGCCTATACACGACGCTGAGTTGAAAAGAAATTGGAATCAACCCTCAGGAGAATTATTTCTGTTTAAACACATCTGCTCATTCAGCACTCCAGAGAGTCTAGGACATGGGACCAACATGAAAACGCATTTCCATTCAGTCTAAACAAACACGTCATGTGCATAAATAATGGAAATCATACCAACTGCAAAGACATGCACTCCTTGACTCCTCAGCTTTTGGGCTGGCTCTTGAACATTGTCCTGGGACCTTCCGTCAGTGATCAGGATTGTTATCTGTGCATTTAGCAAAACAAGACAACATTACATCAATTATTGCAAGGTTTCAGATGGCATTTCCACATTTTATGCTTCATGGCCTTGAGTTTTTATGTAGTTTATTTTTTTAAACACAATTAAAGCTCGTTTTGAATGGATCACGTTCAACATTTGTGGATTCTTCATTTGCATCCAAGAAAAGTACATTATGGAAACACAGAAAACTGGCCCCTGCCACCGACATTTTAAAGTTGGATGTCAAACTATTCTCTTAATCAATAACTGTGATTAATTGGGTCACTGTAGGAACCAGGAGAATTACAGAAGCTAAGAAAGTCATTTCATCACAATCTAAACTAAAAGCTCACTTACTGTAAGAGTGCACTTCTTTTTTTTTCAGTAAAAACACCAACAATTAGATACATTTTACATAGATTTACAACTGCAGCTTCTCATTAGAGGTAACTAACCAGCCCTCAATTGTTTTCTTGTCTTAAACTGGTCACAGGAATGTTAATCTTTTATGTGAATGAAAGATAATTAAAGATTTCCCAGTTGTTTGGTCCTGGTGTCGATGTTGTAACTGTGATATTGTCCCTACTGATTACAACCTTATGGATTTACAAAGTCTTTTACCTTGGGGACGTCCCGGTTGGATGCAGGGTTGAAAAAGTTATCAGACACAAACTTTAGCCCCGCCCCCGTTCGGGTATTTCCTCCTTTATAAGTAAGATTCTGCACAGCGTTGACCAGCTCTGTGCCGTTCAGGAATGAGGTAAAGGTGAACTCAACCCTTTGGGGAAATGAAAATAATTAGCTTTATGTCTGACATGCAATGAGCGAGTATAATGTGATACCGGAGGCTGAGGAACTAAAGAGAGCAAGAGAGAGAGACTAAAAATGCACGACTTCAATACGTTTTATTTTGATTCTGTCGTTGTCAATAGAATTCTCAAGCAGTTACAAGTTTACACAATTATAGGTCACTTTTAAAACATGTTTTTGGGTCAATTTGCTCTTTTTGGTAATACAAAACATACATAACTGCTGATAAATACAATATTACTGCGGTTTGTCATATTGAAACGTGTTGAATTGACGCTTTATTTGATGGAAATGTATGTCTTTTACACTTAGATTGTCAGCCCTCTGTATATTGTGCGGCTGTTCACCTTGAAGTGTCACTATATTGCACTGCTCCAAAGCGAATCCCCGAAGGGCCGACTGAACTGACGAAGGGCTTAACAATCCCAGCCATAAATCCTTTCACTTGTAGAAAGTTTACTCGGCCGATACTTGACGAGCCATCCACTAAAAATACTATATCTGCGGCTTGGACATCATTGCACTTTCCTGTAATATAAAATGATAAGCTTATAGACAGAAAAACATAGTGTAGAATGGTAATGTTCATTTAAGCTTGTATTACCCTGAGCTTCAGACTGCTCCACACCAAACAGGAGCAGAAGTGTGGCTGTGAACAGGCCCCACATCTTTACAATCTAAACAAAAGTCATTGTTAAAGATGCTAGAAGTCAGAAAAACATCATTTTATCCTCATCCTACATTCATATTTATGATAAAGCAATAGATGCACTACACAATGTCATTTTTCCAGTGGGGGGTCCGCCACCTGTCTCTATGTTACTGCTTTGTCTGGCAAAATAAAAGGCCAATAATTAATTCATCATTCATTTACTAATTTAATTCATTGATACGGGAAAAAGATTACAATACATTAATCAGGCCTGACTCAGTTTTTGGCAGCAGATTCCTGTTCGGCAGCAAAGGACAGAGAAACATTCACATCAAGAGCAGACAACCACAAAACACGACAAATAACCACACACTTAAAAACTGTTTTACAAGTTATTTTATTAGCTATGAAAATACATGTAATTGAATAAATGCAGCTTGGATTAAGTTTCATTCTGTATTTTGGAACAATCCAGGCAAAGCAATAGCATATCCACAGACGAGTACATATGGTTCTGTGGTCGTAAAGTCAATTATTCAGGCCTGATTTACTATTTTATTAGAATTGTGAATATTTATATGGACCACAGCAGAAAGAAGAACGTGTATAGTAGTTTTTGTGTGAGATACAAATAAAGAGCTTATGCCAGTGCCACGCACCACCTTCTTTTAGTCGATTAACTAATGCAAGAATTTCTGGCCATAGTTTTCAGCGAGACATTAAAATGACCTGATGTCGTTGGAATGTTTGTTGGCATGTTACTTCACCTGTGCCTTCACCATGTTTTCAATATTAAGTAGACTTACTATGTAATGCAGAAAATAAAACTTACATGTTTTTACGGTCCGACTAAAGTCTTTTTGTGAGACGAAGAATGTGTCATTACTTCATTCTGTAGCAGGAAAAAAAATAAAATCAGTCGACATAAAAGGAGGAGTTGCATTTGCTCTAGAATGTTCACTAATAATTCAACAATGCCCAAAGTTTATTTTATTCATAAGGTTGGATCACACATTTCCCAACAACAAGAGAGCCTTGAACATGGGGCGTGTTGTGTGAGTCTGTCTCTGGTTATGAGCGGTATGCACGGCCCGTATGGACACCTCATGGGCAAAACTGCATGTTCTCCTCTTTTATTAAAAGGTGCCTTTAGCGTTCAAGCTCAAAGATGAAAACTCACACACGCTTCTGTGCAGTTATGTCAGAGAGTCGGATGAATCTCACTGATCCGACATATTGCAATTGAAACTGGATGGAACCTGTCTATGGTAATATTGCTGTACAAAAATAGTCATTATGCTTGAAGTCATTTGGAGTGTGTTTTTTTGTGTTTTTTTGTGTACAGTCCAAATAATGATTATTCAATGAAAAAATGAGTTGACTATTATCTCAATAACTGATGAGTTGTAATTCATTGATGAACTTGTTTCAGCCCTAAACCGAAATACATCAGCTTTAACACAGCAAACACAACACAGCAAAAATAAATAGCTTTTTTTTTTTATCAGAAAGCTTGATATTACAAATCTGATCACACATTTTTAGCAAGTTACGTCACATTATTATATAGAAAGTGTTGATAAAAGAGAATAAAGGATTTCGCAATGATTATGATGAAAGTCTTCCAATATTGAGGCATCTACTATTGGACTAATTCATTCAGATTGGTAATTTTGCAAGTCAGCATCTCCCTTTTGCTTGATTACACCATGTTGACAAACTGACAACACACATGCATTCAAATGTGTACTCAAGGGAAGCTCACAGAAGCCCCTTTTACAAACAGCTCACAGATGTGGAGCCAAAAGCAAAGCCTCGGCCCTTGATCTTCACTGAGGGGCAAGAGAAAACAATATCAACCGGAAAACCAGCACAAACAGTTTGGGTTGATTAGAGGACGTGGGTGAAGTGAATTTCATTGGTCTGTAAAGGAACGCAAAGACCATCAGCTCATGTTCACTCATCGACTGATTGGTCTGAGCTCGGATGGATTTTATCTGCAGACTTGGGCCATCTGTCAAGGTGAAGCCACATGAGAAACATCTGCATCAGTCAGCTCCACTTTCACAGGGACTACATACAATTTACATCAGCAACTTTGAGATGTTGTATGGTAAAACGTTACGTCAGCATTTTGAAGAAATGTGCTCGAGATTATAGGGCTAAGCAATAAAGTTTTAATCATATCAAGATCCAATCCTTTCAAATTCTCAATGATCAGCTTCATGATTTATAATTAAGAGGCTACAGCTTATTCTGTCAGTGGCCACACCAACTTGTCAATGTGGGATATCATCAGATCGCAGAAGATAACTGCTGCAGGTTATGATCGTTCAGGTGCAACAAGATGCAGTGAGTGGCATCTCATTTCTGAAAAAACAATGTGGAAAGACAAATCCCGTGGTCATGGATGTCAGTATGTTTGAGAAGAGCAAAATCATTGGCATCAAGCAGAGGAAACATCTGAGGAGAAGCAGAATCTAATCTACAACAGATCTGAACCCCAGTGAGAGTGTTTGGGACGAGCTGGAGAAGGCTTTGTGCAGTGGGCACTCTCACAGCATCAATACAAGATCTGTGTGAAACAGTTATTCTGTAATCAAAGCTAAAGGCAGTCAAACTAAATGTGAGAGCGTGTGACCTTTCTTTTCTGTAGTGACATGGAGTGTATTTCAATAAAGATGTTTTAAATGGCACTGATTCAAAGGCTGTCCTTGTCATGTTCATGAAATTAAGATACAAGCAATTGCAGTTTAAGAATACAAATATTAAAATTAGGATTTTTACTACACTAATAATCCTCAATAGTCTTGTAATAGTCACAAAGCAACAGCAGATGTTAAAAGTAGTAACAGAATGCAAGAGTTTATGAAAAAAATCTTCTTTGACACAGGAATATAATGCATTTCATTCATCAGAAATATTTCTTCTTTTTTAACGCTTGAAAAAACCATTCCATGAATATTTGAAAACATACATGCTCTTGTTGTATTGTGTCTGTGTAAAATGTTCAAACGTAAATACTTTGCAATTCAAGCAAATAAATGTTCCCATGAACAAGCCACAAAACAGAACCAGCTCCAACTCTCTGAACGAAAGCGTGATACGTTCCAAATGTAAAAGGACTTTCTCTTTAAGACTTCCGCTGCCATATAAAGAACTGACGTGTAACTCCAAACGAACTGCATTAGCACGCTCACTGTGGAAGATATTTTTATTCTTGACTGTACTGGTGTTGTTTATTACTGGCTTGAGCAGGTGTAGGGCCACAGCCCTCAGCCACACTCTTAAAAACTAATTTCACACATGATGATTACAGTAACTGTTAATTAGAGACATTTGGAAAGCCAGCTAAATCTAAAACTAGAAGCTGCTGAGAACAGACTAATTAGATACACATGTAATGCTTAAATATGGCTGTTTCCGATGGTAACGGGAATATTTTGCACAGATTAAATTTAAACGTACCATGCCTTGAATAAAGAGGATTTCCCTGATATATAAATAAGTTATTATTGTTGATATCAAAAAGGTCATATTCACTAAGCGCAGCAACAAACACGACTCAGAGTCGGTGTGAGCCTTTTCTGTGCAGTATTTGAGTGTAGAACTGTCAACACAACACATTTTGGGGCACAATATATTTCTATAGAAAATATCACAACTGTGATTTTGAAACCAACTCTAAAGCATGAGATTTTAAAAAAGAAAAAAGAAAAAAAAAAAAAAAAAACAGCTGCAGCATATAAAGTTTATATATACTGTTTATATCATAAAACAGTAGAATGAAACAATTATCACGGAAGTTATTCAACCCTCTGTGGCTGAAATCGTACCGTATTAACAAAAAGAAAAAAGAAATCCCCATTATTGCAAAGAGAAAGTACACACAGTAAATATTGAGTCTCAAAATATATTGGTCCTTCTTTCATTTACTGAACGATAAGTCAATATTGTGATTATATTGTAATCACAAGCAGCGTGTTTACTCTGGGCACTTCCTGTAGCGAGACCCAGAGACCGCCAACAGTGACATCGGAGTCTTCCTCCTCTCACACACCTGGGACACTCTACTGCAGAGGTCACCAGGAGACAAGAGGTTTGGTCAGTCTGAGCAGCTCCATGCAGGTCCATCAGGCTGACTTTAAAGTCAGTGTACAATAATGGCTCATCTCAGTTAGTTTCAATGGCCCATTATCAGGAGGTCCCGCCCTGTGGGCAGGTCTTTCACAGAGTAGGATATAAACCTGAGTTCTCAGACTTGTTTCACAGATTGAGAATGACTCTTGGATGAGAGTCGAAACGTTTTGTTTTTCTAAAACAGAGTCCAGATGACTACAACTGAATCTTTTTCTGCAATAAGTACATCTCCTAACGTATTTGCTTTAAAAATAATCTAAATTTTGAGGATAAAACATGTACAGTGTGCAAAATCCTCCAGCTAAGGTATAGTCCTGACCAAACCTAGCACAAGATCTACAGACAGATCGTCCCTGCTGCACTGTAGTCTCACTACCCCGCAGGTCGCCCCAGTGGCATTGAAGGATAGGTCGAAAGCTACTAAAGTTACGAAAGCACTTTTTAAAAAATATATATATTCACACATTTTAAAAAAAACTCTCACTCAAGCCTGGAGGATTTTTTGTTTGATGTGAAGTACATTCTTTCTTTGAAAGGGGTTATATTAAGATAAGATAATCCTTCATTGTCTTCCATGGGAGAGATCTGTCTTGGGACAGGGAGCTCACATGCCTTAACTCAAAGAACTGACATCACCATCATTGTAAGCACATCCAGTCAACATCACCATTGAACACAAATAAGAGCCCAAAAAAAGCCCAAAAGAGTGACACAACAACAGGGGCCTGTCAGTAACAGCATAAAATGCTTAAATAAAATGTCTTAAATCCTGTTTTTAATATCACATTCCCTAAAGCCTATTTGCATCTTAAATGCACACACCCTTGACCTATGTGCCATTTTGATTTCACATTCCTTAAGCCTTTGGGCAGATTTGATTGCAAATATTATGCAAAATCAAGCTTTTAACCTTGTTACAAAGGTGTTTCCTCATCACTGGTTTACGTGAAGTTGTATTTTGATTGATTCTTGCATGTTGAATCCTGTAGTGTCCTGCAAGCCTTAAGTGCTCAGAAAATTCCTGTTTTCCTTTCTATCCCTACCCACATGTTAGTTGCTATTATTTGAAAAATTAAGACTCTGAGTGATAGGGTTCTAAAATGTCACATAGCCACTTTTCAAAAATCATGTAAATAACAATCCACCGACTGCAGTGAAATGTCACTATGAAGAACAGCGAGTCAATGGAGCTGTTCAGCCGTTTGGATCAATATTGCATTTTACACCCATAAATGGCGATACAGAACTCTGCAACATGAAACAAGCACAAAGGAGACTAAAACCTCAAAAGACGTGAGGGGCCGGATGGAATACCACCAAGGCTGTTGAAGGACAATGCTGAAGATCTGGATCCTGTTATGGAGCACATTGTGAATGCACCCTAAAAAAAATGGTAGGTGGTCCAGCTGCCTGGAAAGCATTGAATGGTGTACTCATAGTAAACTCGAGGACTAGAGGCCTGGATCATTATGGGGGAAATGCAGGAAAGGTTCATCACAAAGAAACTCATGCCAACAGTCTTGTCCAAACTTGCCCAAACTCTGGCCGATTTGGATCTATGTCCCCGAATATAAACCTGGCTGCAGAGTCACCTCACAGGAAGAACACAGAGGGTAGTGGCCAATGGGGTGGACAGTCCATTGAGGTCACTTCAGGAGGTCCACAGGGTGGAGTCATCTCAACATATCTTTTCCTCCCCTACATGTGCACTCAAAAAACACTTTTACAGGACCCTGGACATTTGCTATGTGGAGAAAATAGGGCTGTCACGGGCTATTGCCCTCGTGAACATAAATAGTGACCAAACCATGGAGCTGGAGCTCAACAACTAGACAAATGGCCTGAAGAAAACAGCATGCAGCTCAATGAGTCTGTTGAGTTTCAAATATATTTTCCAAAAATTACAAGCAGCTTGCTCCTCTGGTTCTGGGTGGAAAGGAAACGGAGGAGTTTTTGCATGTCTATTAGTTTAAGCTTTCACCACCACAAAGTACTTGTGCTTCAACCTGGACTCTGACCGTAGTTGAGACTTTCCCATCGACCAGATGGTGAAGAAGGATTCGAAGCACCTCCACTTCCTGACTGTTACAGAAAGACATGGCCTACCACAGAAGGACCTGCTAACCATCGGCACCACACTGGTGGGACCATAGTGTCTGGAAATGTCCTCCTGGTGGGCTGTAATAAAAGCCAGACTGCACAGCTGGAGAGGGGGAAAAAAAGAGCCCTGAAGATTATCTCCAGAGGAAGACCCACTGCACTGGAGCTCCCATCACTGAAGGGCAGGAGAGAAGAGGCTGACACAGATGGGTCACTGAACAACTACTGCATGAGTTGCTCCCTAAGACCAGAGCAAAGAGCTCCCAGAGGAAACTGAGGCACAAGGACAACGTTTCAGACCATCACTGTCGCACAAATAGACTTAAATAATCAGTGCTGCCAACTGTAGTCAGATTGTAAAACATGAAATTGAAATGTTAATAAGATTATGTATTTTTAAAGTTGTTATCTTTTGTAGATTTTAATGTCAATTCTGCTGAAATTCAGTTTTAACTGTAAGAAAGCATCTGATAAATCTGATCTAATCTAAAACAATCAGTATCTGCAGTGGACACAAAAAAAATAAAACACAGACATAAATATGACACACAGAACACCTCATAAAACTGCTGCCACATCCACTGAATAGGTTAAAGGAAACTGGAGTGCAAAGAACATGATAAAAACAACAACAGAAACAGTTCTTTGGGTAAAACAAAAGAGAGAACACACAGAGAAGTGGTGAGAGCTGCTTTGCTGTGTTCAAATGCCTTTCTCCGAGGGGGGCACCAGGAGCAGGGCCACTGTAATGGGACAGATCTGAGGACAACTGCGGGTCAACTAATGACTCTCACACAGTGGCTCATGACCTAAAGGTGCACTGTGGGAAAGTGGCTGAAACTATAACTGTGTGCATGCTTATTGTTGTATGTTTATCCAGAAATTATAGTTGCACCTACAGATCTGACAAGATATTTACGTTATTAAATTATTGCTCAGTAAATGAGAAATGATAGTACTTTTGGGCTCAACATTTCTAGTATTTATTTTAGCAAAATATTGCTCTGCAAAATGTGATAGTGTGACCAGAAATGAATTTACAATTGAATAGGTTGAAACTTGCAGGATGCAGAACATGCTCTCCTCTTTTAAATGCATGACTCTGTGGAGTTCAGTCCTCCCGCTCACCTTGACCTGGTTCAGGGTCTGGAGGAGAGTTTGTTGGTCCGGCATTGCGGTCACAAATCTGCTATTTAACCTTAAGACCTGAACTTTGCAATGAGATGTTAAGGAATTATAAATGTTGGTTTTTCAACATCTTTTGTTTATATAATCCAAATTCAAGCCTGTTCTTTACAAGTCAAAGCATGACAAGACTGATGCTCTGACCTTTGAACTCCAACCTCAGGTCAAGTCCTGAATCTCTCACTCATCAGTGCTTAATATATGACAACTGTCTGGCTACTGCAGTTCAGTTTAAACTTGAATAGTTTGCTCCGAGTTGAACCAGTTCAAACTCATCCTTATTTACAGAAAGCAGAGCTTTATGAGTCAGGACTTAATCAAAGGCATGAATGAGAACTGAAGGATATGGCAGTGGCACATACAGTTACAGCTTTTGTAAAGAAATATTAGAAAAAGATGTGCTGTGCCGTGTGCAGAGACCATCTTTAACCGTGACAGACTTAGATAAGAAGATGACGTGAAAGTTCCAAAGCTATAATGCCGGTTTGTATTCTGTGTACAGACCCCAACAAAGGTCTGGAGTCTGCATGTGCACTTTGAGTGGAAGTGGGTTACTATATCCAGACAAAAGCACAAGCATGTGTTGTACTGACTTTTCTATTGGGCTGTGTTGTCTCGAGACTGCAATTTCAAACTCAATTTTGATACTAAGGAAAAGACTTTACTATTTAGGGCTTGGTAATGTGGCAAACTATGTTGGTCTTTGAATCATGAATCAGACTTTTCTATTGCTTTTAAGATGGAAGTGTCTGTGTTTGAATTGACAGCTGCATTACATATTGCATGATATGAAAATATGACCAAAATAACATCAGATCATGATTATTTTTTTATTTCCATATCGCCCGGTCCAAACCACAGTGAAAATAAAAGTGTCTTTATGGAATGTCATTCAACACAAAATAATGGTATTGTTTCTTACGTAACTGCATATGCTCCAAATAGTCAGGGTCCTATTTAAGTGTTTTTTACAGGATTAGTACCATTACCATTACCATTTTCCTGCACTCAAACACTTTGGATTCTGGTTGCACTGAAAACCGTACTGTAAATTGCACTAGTCTAGTAAGTTAGGCAGCTACTGTTTATTATTATGCACTATTTAATGTTCACTCAATCTGTACTACTTAACTTATCATATGCCCATTTGCTTTTGTAATTTATGTCTATAGTCCCTGTTTATAGTCTACATACAGTAATGCACAATATATATTAATATAATATGCACTTTACCTCAATCAATCTATCTGTATATTTGTACTAATATACTACAGCTCCTTATTTTAGCTCTCACCTATTTATTATTATCTGTATATTGTACTTACTATTATTGCACTCTGGTTGGATGCTAAACACTACATTTCGTTGCTTTGTACTTGTACATGTGTAATGAAATAAAGTTGAATCTAATCAAATCTAATCTTAGTTTCGATATAGTTATAGCATCAAGTCATATCTGGGTTGTGATTTTTGACAACCATGTACAATTGAAAGAGAGAGCAGTTACCAGTTATCTGTATGTGGTAACTACTATAGAAGTGCTGTAATCTGTCATCGTGTAGTTACTGAAGCCTTTTTAGACTGGTGTGACCGACTTGGGACACAGGCCAAATCTGGAACTCGACATTACACATCATTTTGTTTCAGATTCTTGCAGGATTCACCAGAAATGCCCTGATTCTTACCCCCTTAAGTAATGCCTGTGAGTAGTTGTGAGTTCTAAGAAAATAAGAACAAAATGTTAGAAATAATTTGGTTATCTGGGACATCAAGGTGATTTCAGGCGCTACCATGCTCTATTGAAGACTAAATAGAGTCAGATTATAATTTTTTTTTGCGTAACTATCTAAAATATGTGATACGAAACAACACATGGTTAACAGCAGTCAACAAGCAATACAAATGTCATGAATAAATAAAGGCAATCTATTCATTTCCAGATCAAACTGCACAAAATCAAATGGGAACAACAATGACCAAAGTTTTAATGATAATTTTGGGAGAAAAAGCACATATTCATGGGTACTTTTTGATTTAGTGAGGTTAAAAAACCACAGCAGACTCCCAGATGCCTAGAGAACAGACAATTGAAAACAGTGCAGATGTTTAGAGGGAAGCGGAGGCGTGCATCATCATGATACAGTCGGTAATAAGTGCTTACATGGAGTTAATTTAAGGTCACCCTCCCAGGCATCCCTTTGCACCCCATGTTCTCGCGAGGCAGACAATGAGGAGAACAAGATGTGGGGCTCAACATCTCAAACTTCATATGATTTTAATGACTTCAAGGAATGTCTGATGCAGAAAGTCATTGCCATAAGTGTGAACATTAAGTTGTTTTAGTGGTTATGTTTTAGTCTTGCTCAAAGGCTGCAGGCACAGTGTCAGAAGTGGTTTGCATTTCTAGCAATAAAGCTCAGATAATATGCATTTTAAACATAATAAATGCATAACAAACAATATGTGTCATCTTCTACTTTGCTGTAATAAAACTTTACAACCACTATGTCATGTCCAGTTCTGTTCTGTGCACGCAGCTTGCTCTTGTTCATTTCAAGTTCATCTTGATTCAAAACGACCCCTGGGGTTCTCTTGCGTCGTGGATGGTGCGCTCTTACCTGGCACTTGTGTTTACTGCAGCGCCGGGGTCCTAAAACGGCGAGTCCATTCCCTTCTCCACCTGTATAGCTTGTGATGAGTTTCTTTCCTCCAGACCCTTACGCATTCACAGGTGTCAACACTTCCAAAACAGCTGCTAAAATCCCGCGCTTGTTGAAGTTGCGTCTCCGGAGATCAACAGTGAAATGAAACTTTCTCCAGTCGTGGCTGCATTACGCGTTGGTTTGGCACAAGCTCAGAGCAGTTCAGACTTGCTCGGATGCCTGAAGGGGAGTCCTAAATGTTTCTCTGTGATTTTTTTTTTTTTTCTTTCTTTTTTTTTTTTTTTTTCCCTTTCGCCTCGTCCCTCCCTGTGCACTGCTCCTGCCTCTTGCCCGGCGCCAGCGCTGAAGTCGTGTGGAGTGCACCGCGCGCAAACATCCTCAGGAACAGTCGCTCCAGCTGCCTATTGTGCGCGCTTTGGGTTAATATCATGGATCTATTTAACTATAATATTAGTAGAGGGGTGCACTGTTAGCCCTTGCTGTCATTTCCCAGTAAATTTCCACACAAATGCTCGGTTAAATACCAGAGATTATATTCTGGTTAGTTACTGTAGTTTGCAATGCACCAGGGGAAATGGGGACTTTTTTAGATAATTTACCACAATTTATAATCAGTATCATTCCCCGTAATGCGTTGCAAACTACGGTAAGCATTTTTGTGGTAAATTACTGTCAAATACAGCAAGGTGTCAATTTTCCTCATGATGCATTTATTATGACGCTCCAGCTGCTGAAAAGATGGAAGTCAGAGTTGACGGGCTACTCCTAAAACCGGGGTGAATACAGTTTATGTTAAGTGTATTTGAGTGTAACCATGTAAAGCTGAGTGCAAACCATTACCGTAATAAATAGATTGCGGTGACTAAAATGACCGCAGTATAGATATGCACTAAGCCCATTTTGCCCTAGTTACGCAATAGCACAAGCGGTAAATCAGTATTGCGGCAATATGGCCAAAAGTTGTACTCAGGAGTAAAAGTATATTTCAAAATAATAGTACTGTACTTAAGTATACAGGAGGGTAGGTATTCCATTTACTTGAGTAACCTTTTCAAGAAATTGTAGCCTACTTCTTGGAGTAACTTCTTGACACAATACCTTTACTCCTACTTCAGTGTACTCTTACTTGAGTAGCATTTTGGTTCCTTTTCCCTCTGTATGTCTACAAGTGACAAAAGCTTTATGTTTACAATATTAGATGATCTGAACATTTGTGTTTCTTGCCCCGCTCCTTCAGATATAATATACGGCAGAGCTTCTCAAAGTGGGGAGCGCGGCCCAGTGCCAACACGATGTTAATCGCTAAATACAGATCAGCGGAGGAGTGGGTGAGCCTGCCTCTGTGCCCCTCACACACACGTTTACCACCAGCTTAGAACGAGTTGTGGCTCTGGCCTCTACGCGTTCTTCCGTCGCGGGTCAGCATTGCACTCGTCCCCTCCCCTTTTCGAGTCGAACTTTTAAACTTGCTCCGCTACTGACCGCTCACTTTCAAAACAATAATTGCACAAAATGAATAATAAATATTTATTGAAGTAATATCTGCCCCTTTTATCCAATCTTACATCTGGAGCACAGTGGCACTTAAATTGAAGCCGTTTGTCCTGGAGGGGAAAGGGAGACAAATTCATTACTAATTAGATCGAATATGTATATACTGTATGTTTGTTACGTTTAGGAATATTTAAGAGTTTGTGTTTTAGTCAGTTGTTTTAAGCATGTTTTATTTACTTACTTTAAAAGATCCATGTGACCTCTGTCCAGTTGTTAAAGGGTTCCCTCTGGAAACGAGCCCCATTAAGAAGGTTCCGGGCTGGACCAAGGTAAAGGATGTGTAGGGGAGCATGACAGGGTTTTTAAGGGTTTAAGGGTTATAATCATAGTTTTGTGTTGTTTTGGGTTTTCTGTATATGTTTGTTTATAGTTTATTTGGGTTTTTTGGAGCTTTTAGTGAGTTTTAAGAGCAAATTTTAATTCCAACTCCCCTGCTCTATCAATAGTAGTTTTGTCCAGTTATTTGGACAGGATCAAACGCTCCTGGAAACATCACTCATTGCTCTGCTTCTGGAGGAGACATACAGAAGCTCCTTCACCTCCATTTTGCACAATGCACTCTGTTAATTGAGTGCAAAGATGACCCAAAACAATTGTGGACCACGCGAATGCCGCATGTCATCAGTCTCACTTAACACTAACCGCTAACGACCAGCCGATATGTTACAACCACCAAACTTTTACGACTATTGCCTTTGTAGTTATTAGTTGAAGTCCTAATTGGCTGGTAACTAAAAGACTAGCCACACACAGTGGTCAGTGAGCTCAACAGTTTTCTTCATGTGAAGGAATCTGTATATGTTTGGAGGCTACTAGTGACCTATAACACTCACTGATCATAAACAACTATTTGTGCTTTGGTATTTTGATTCTTTTTTATGTCCTGAATGTGAATGACGCGTACATTCTTTGTCTAATGTTGCCCTAGGTTGAGGTCACGCACATAAAGCTGTCAGCGTCAGATCGTCAGATATGGCCCATGAGTGAAGAGCAGCAGGTGAGAATCAAACAACAAATTACATTCAACACAACCTTTTCCACCTCAGTGAGCAAAGTCCAGGTTCAAGTCTGCACTGGAACATGGCATTTAGTCCAGTTTTTAAAAATATCTGAAAATTCTGGATGTGATGTTTGGCCAAGGCACACAAATTTAAGTAAAGTTGTAAAACAACTAAATGTATTGTAGGCCTGTCACTAACAATTATTTGAGTAGTGAAACGATTATTTCTGTTGTACATTGAGACTTTCCAAAACATTATCAACCAAATAAAGGTTGAAGTATGGTGAGTAAACGCTTCTAGAATATTTTCGAATAAAGTGTATTCATGTTTAGTCTTTTTAAACATTTTATTTTATACTGTCACTGTTTTTTATTTCAGAGGGTCTTTTTTATGTGGTGTTTTAGAGTCTGTATAGTCCAAATGACAATTAAGATTATATTTATTTTAAATGATTTACCTTTATTTAACCAGGAATGTCTCACTGTGATTTAGAATCTAAGAGGGAAGGAGCCTATTATACATGTTTTTAGTGGTAGGCGAAACCAGAGCAACCAGAGGAAGCCTTCACAGACACAGGAAGAACATGCAAACTCCAAACAGACAGGCCCCGTGTTGCCCGGGAGTCGAACCCAGGACCTTCTGCTTTTTATTGTCGTCTAGTAAGGATCTGTCGATGAATTGTTGCAGCCCTAACGTGTTTATGTACAATATATTATACAAATGATTGTATTTTATGATGATGATGTAACGATATAGCTGCCTCATTAGATTCATTGTTCATTGTTCCATCAGACGGCTGATGCACTGAGGACAAAGTTATAAACATCAGAGAATATTTCTGTAGTTGACTGAGAAAAAGTACCTCATCTAACTATTTAGTTTATTTAACTTGATTATATTCCTTTTCAAAATTAAAGTTGGCTGTACAGAGCTGAAGTAATATAACACAACAGGAGAGGACAAGACAAAGTAGCCCCTTCATTACTTCATTGATCAGTGATTGATCCATAATAAGGCCATGGGTTTATCTGATCCACACTCTCTATAAAGCTCGTCTGTGCTTATTGCATGGCCCTCACTGGTTTGAGCACGTTCAGGTAGTTTGTAGATACTTTTCACCTTTGTTTTGTCTTTTGAAGAACGTCAGACACGGGCCAACACTGAGCAGAGAAGAGCAGTGTGCAGCAGATGTGTGATGCAGCGGCACAATGAAACCATGACCCAACACGGCCATAAAAAAACACATTTCAAAACAGACAGAGCATTCTTAGACAAGGCTGCTCAACAGGACAAGAATGAGGAACATGGATATGATTAACCTGATTTTCAAACCATGCAAGTGGAAAAATGTATTTAAGGGAGCGTTCACACTTGCACATTCAACACGTCAAAACTGGGACTAAACCAGGATGATACTCAAAACTAAACCTGGACAAGAGCAGGACTAAACAAGGACTAGAACATGACCAAACCAGCCCACATCCAGCCATAAATGGGCTTTATTTTGAGCTAAATAACGCACCCTCAACTGGTTCCAAGCTCGCACAAACCCTTTGTCTCAATCTCAAGTAATTTTGGGCACGGGCACATCTTTTATCAGACAGAAAAGTGAAGCACGGGTAAACCGCCGCTGCACAACAGGCAAGGCAAGTCCAGTCAAAGCACAGTTTGTACACAGAGTAATTCAAAGTACTTTACAGAACAGGAAAAGATACACAAACATAGAAAAACGTAAATAATCATTATAATATGTACTTTAAAAGAAAGAGTGCAGATACAATCCTTTCAGTCATGCACAAAAACAGCCTAGATATGACATTATCAGAGTAGAGGCCAGTCATCTTCAGGAACATTTAATTTTTTTGACAATTATATGTAAATAACTTGTAGAAAAAGAATATTTAATAAATTAACAGGTCCAAGAAAGGTGATTCATAATGGATCTGGGTTATATATTATTCTTAGAACCGCAGTGGGTTTTGTTTCTTGCCTGTTCAGAGGCAGCACATTTTGAGTCTTTATAATGTACCCTATGAAGTATTCCTGGTGGTCTTGTGAATTGTGTTTTGAGTCACTGACGCCTGTGTCATTAATGCCCAGTTCTTCTCCTCTTAAGGCTCAGGCAGCATGTAACATCGCTGACCAATCACAAACTAAACCCATCCAGTCAGCTGTTGTATCGCTTTGATTCATTCATCTTTTGTTTCTCTTCACCTGTTTCCAGTTTCACATTCATTCAAAGACTTTGAAGAAATGCTGTTGAAGAAATGACAAAGATTGGTTTAAAAAGACCTCGACATAATTTCCAGGATAAGAAACTGGCAGGAGGGTTTGTTATATTTACAGGGTTGCAATAAGCATGCTGTTTTGAATCAAAATTGCAATTTAAACAGTCACAATGTGCACATTTTTGACTGCAATAATTCAAGTCCTTTGCAAGCAACAAACTATTATTATGAATAAAAGTTATTAACCCTGTGGTTCCTTAGCATATCAAATTTCAGTCTTCTCTTAGTTTTATAATGTGCACTTTGAATGGAAACCAACTATTAAAACATAAATCAAAAATCTATTTGCAATTGGAATGTTTGCCAGAAAAATCATAATTACCGGTAGATATTTTGCCAAAATTGTTCAGCCCTAATTCACAGCCAGTTCTGAAATGTTCCTTTTTTTAATCATCTTCCCGTTGCGAGATGTAGGATCTAAAGAAGACTGTTTGTCTTTCTAAACTCTTTTATAACTCCAACTGGAATTCTTCAAAGTAATAAGGTTTCTATTTAGACATTTTCTTAACCCTAAGCTAAATTGTAACATTTGCTGCAGCATACTTCTGCCTGAGCCTGGCTTGTGTCGGTCCACAGGTGCAGACATGTCTTTATGAAGACGAGGTTTGAGCTCTGGACAGTAGCACTCACATTTTATATTTGTGAAGGGAATGCGCTTGACTGTTGTTTTAGACTAGTCGATATGATGTATGTATTATTAAATGATTTCAGTCCTGCTAAGTGAACTATTTGCTGGTGTCAGTCAGAATTGTAAATGACGTTGGATGAGCTGAATTAGGGCTGTAGTTTAGGCTGCGTTCACTCTCGCACACAGGGCTGAACCTTTTGATTGTTTAATGAAAATTATTGTCACTGTGATTAAATTTGCAATTCATGTTTTCATTGTAGAATTCTGTTCGAGTTCACGTTTAAACTCGCCCAGGAGCATTACGTTTGAGGGAAAAGAGCTAAACAAATACAAGACTCTCATGCATATTACAATATGATACTGGGTTAGAGGGTTTTACACATCATAATACAGGATTTTGCTTTTTGCAGAGGAAAATTAAAGATTACAAAATTAACATTTTGGTACGTATAAACGCTTCATAAATGAGACCCAGAACTGAACCAGGACTGAAACAGCACCAAACCAAATCCAAGTGAGGATTAAATCGGGATTAAATCGGGATAAAATCGGGATCAAACCTGGACCAAACCCAATACAGCCTTAGTCATACTCGTGTCTGTGAGTCGGCAGAGAACTGACCATGGACCATCTGCTGAAGAGGGGATTACCAAAGATGAACATTTTTCTTCTTTCCTAAATGCACTTGTTTTTGTGTGACTAGTTGTTACAGAGCCGTAAGTGCTCTCACTGACAGAAGTGTGTCAAAGCTTTTGTCATTTCAAAAGCAGAAGATGGTTTGAGTCCATTGAAGATCCTTGTGGTGCTCCACAGATTCCTCGTTTAAACGCTGTCAGCCCGAAGCGCTCTCTTAGGCTGAGTTCACACTTGTCCAGGTTTGACCTCAGTTTAGTTCTGATGAAGAGTTAGTCTGTTCCTGCTCTAGTCCTGGTTTAGTCCTGGTCAAGTCCAGCTTTAGTTCTGGGTTTAGTTTGAGTCTAGTTTCTACCTGTCCAGGTGAAGGACAACAGCGTGACCTGCCTGTCTGTCTGCTGTGTGCAGGTCAAAGTCAATCACATCAAACCTGTACTACATGGGACTTTTTCCAAATACAGTTCATGAATATAAAACTAGTGTGTGTGATTCTGTCAGTCAATGTTCATCCTGGACAAGGGATTACACAGACAGTCAAGTTCATGATTAAAAATGAATCAGATATTTAACATTCAATGCATCATTACATTCTTAATTGTTTAAGTAAAGATATCTGTACCACAAAGTACAACAGAAACCACAAAGTACAACATAAATCACAAAGTACAACAGAAACCACAAAGTACAACAGAAACCACAAAGTACAACAGAAACCACAAAGTACAACAGAAATTACAATGTAGGCTACATCAGTTGCGCTCAAAACTGTTCACACATACGATGGTGGTGCCGCGGTTAGCACTTCGCCTCACACCAGGAAGGTCCTGGGTTTGACTCCCGGGCGCCGTGTGGCCTGTCTGTGTGGAGTTTGCATGTTCTGCCTGTGTCTGCTCCGGGTGCTCTGGCTTCCCCTACCACTAAAAACATGTCCTGGACCTGGTCCACTCCTATTTAGCCAGCTGGTTTTGCCCCACCTGAAGTCCTTCACCTCCTCCCTGCTGGACCCCCTGCAGTTCACCTACAGAGCCAACAGGTCTTTAGACGATGCCATCAACCTGGCACTCCACTTCATCCTGCAGCATCTGGACTCCCCAGGAACCTACGCCAGGATCCTGTTTTTGGACTTCAGTTCTGTGTTCAACACCATCCTCCCAGCTCTGCTCCAGGACAAGCTCTCCCAGCTCAACGTGCCTGACTCCACCTGCAGGTGGATCACTGACTTCCTGACGGATCAGAGGCAGTGCGTGCGGCTGGGGAAGAATGTCTCAGAAACTCGGACTATCAGCACAGGAGCTCCACAGGGCTGTGTACTTTCTCCTCTGCTCTTCTCTCTGTACACAAACTCCTGCACCTCCAGCCACGACTTCGTAAAATTGGATGAGTCTGTCTACAGGAGGGAGGTGGACCGGCTGGTGTCCTGGTGCAGCGGTAACAACCTGGAGTTCAACGCCCAGAAGACAGTGGAGATGATCGTGGACTTCAGGAAAGTCACAGCCCCCCAGCCCCCCCTCATCATGACAGACTCCCCCATCACCACCGTGGACTCCTTCCGCTTCCTCGGCACCACCATCACCCAGGACCTCAAGTGGGAGCCCACCATCAGCTCCCTCATCAAGAAGGCCCAGCAGAGGATGTACTTCCTGCGGCAGCTGAGGAACAAGAAAGCCAAGCTGCCAGCGCAGATGATGGTGTAGTTCTACACGGCCATCATTGAGTCCATCCTCACCTCCTCCATCACCGTGTGGTACGCTGGAGCCACAGCCAGGGACAAACAGAGACTCCAGCGCACTGTGCGTTCTGCTGAGAAGGTGATTGGCTGCAGACTTCCATCTCTGAAGGACCTGTACGTCTCCAGGGCTCTGAGACGAGCAGGTCGGATCACAGCTGACCCTTCCCACCATGGACATGGACTATTTGAACCACTGCCCACAGGCAGGAGGCTACAGTCAGACCAGACTGGTCAGACTTCCGGACCAGAACCTCCCGCCACAAGAATAGTTTCTTCCCCTCTGCCGTTGGACTCATGAACACTTCTAAACACCTGCCACTTAAACTGCAACTATTCAGTCACTCACTGCAATTCTTGTGTACATAGTAATGCCGATTTTTATTTTCATTTTATACTATAGTCATTTTTAATTGTTTCTTAATGCATGCCCTTTGGATTGAATATATGTTGTTTTTATTATTGATTTTTATAATTGATTATTATTATTATTATTATTATTATTATTATTATTATTATTATTATTATTATTATTATTATTATTATTATTATTATTATTATTATTGTTGTGTTTTATGTTGAACCTTAATGCCGAGACAAGTTCCTATGTTTGTGAATTTTGTTCATTGACAATGGCAATAAACCCCTTCTGATTCTGATTCTGAGTTAAATGAAGGTCACTATAGAAATTAGATCAGATTTGGCTTTCCTGGGTACCTGCTCTATTCCAGGTCTAGAATGGAACAACAGCAGTGAGTGTAAAAATGTGGATGAAATACACTGAATATGAGGGGTGTCTGCGTTGCACCAGAGAACCTCTGGGCTCAGATCACAATCAGAAAAGGCTTTATTGCCATTGTCAGGGAACAAAATTCACAAACTAAGAACTTGCTTTGGCGGTAAGGTGCAACATAAAACAATGAATAATAATAAAGCAAAATATATCAAATAAGGCATGCATAAAATAAAATAAAAATAGACTTAGTCTGAGTATATACACAACATTTACTGTTTTCAAAAATAGTGCAGATATACCAAAGACGACCTTTGTTTTAGATCCTGTGGATTTTGGAACAAAGTCCTGCCACTCGGTGTGCGTAATGACAAAAAAAGGGAAGAAGGGAAATTGCCAATTCATTCCTATGCAACATTGTGTGATTTGAGATCAAGTCTTTGATTTTCTTTTCCCTTATTCAGCCCATTGCTTATAAACAAGCATAGACACACATCCACTCTGTAGTGTCTTGTGGAATTAAAAGGATTTCCCGTCAGATTAATCCTGTAACAATCCTGTATACCATTTAACCACAGTGTCTGGTCAGGCTCCACCAGAATCCAGGCTGATCTGACTCATGCATTTCCATTGATGCAGCGGAAACAGACACAAACAGGAGGGGAAACAGCTGATGTTTATACAGTTATTAACAATGACACACAAACAAGTCCAAACTAACCCAACAGTACTAACCTGGTGTCTCTGATGACTCAGATTGGTCCAGGGCGGAGGTGTGCAACTGCTCATCTGGGCGGCCATTTTGGCTCTAACATCAGAAGACTCCAAAGATCTAAGAGAAATATGACACGCATGTCTGCAGAAAAGGTGGGACTATGTACTCACAAAAAGAAGATTTACAGTGTTTTATATTTGAAAGTTTATAATTGGTTAAAATAGCCAAAGGCTGCAGTCAAGTTAAAAGTGCTTTAAGTAGGATTCAATGTACAAAACCAAAAGTAATATGTATCTAAGGATCAATCAATGACCTATTATGCTTTTGTAGGAATTTAGTTTTCTCATATGAAGATCAGCATTTTAGATTTTGTTCAATAAAAAAACAAAACAATACTGATCTAAAACAACTTCATAATAGAAACATGCCCATTGACTTCCTGTTCAAAACTGCAGAACTGATCAGCTCCGCCGCTTCATGGAGGCATTTCACCATAACAAGCAGCAGATTTCATTGTTATACATGTTACATATGTCACAAATAAATGTTTGTTACATATGCCACATGGGAGAGTGGAAGATTACTCAAAACATGCATAAACTTAACAAAAACAACTTTGTTAAAGCTAATGATGAGGGAACATCGTTATAATGTAATTAAAACCTTATCCAATATATTTTACATAATAAGTCCCCTTAAAGAAATAATACTGCTACTGATTTGATACAGTTTGCTACCACTACTTCTTCTATTGTATTCCCTGTTACTACTATGACTAATATACTACTGCTGTTTTTGTTACTTTCAGCTGCTGTTGCTATTACTCCTCCTTCTTCTATTTCTGTCAACAGAACTATGCATAATTTAGGGCTTATCCCAAAATAATTAAAATTCAAATTAAATGATGTAGTTAGCGCTCTGTATGTTTTACAAAAAGTTTAAGTAAAAAACAAAAAGAGTAAAAGTCCATTGAGAGTGTATGGAGGGAAGCACTGTCATGGTGGGATTAGTGGTTAAATGACATACTTTATAGTCTAACATGCTCCACAACTTTCTAAATAACAGGGATTTTGTGGAACTGTTGTCGCCCAAATACCTTGATAATAACAACATTTAGAGGGCTTTCAGGTCAAACATTGTAATAGGCACTGTCACTGTCTCTCTTGAGTTATAACTCTTCTTGAAGACGTTGTGGGAGGTTTCAAAACAAAACTAAGTATTTAAATAGTTGCGTGTGAGAAAAAAATTTCAGTAAATGTTTATTGCTTTATTTTAGTTTCAGAACAATCAGACGCTGAGTCACCAAAGCTTATGTTTGATCTTCACATGGTTTGCAGCCAGTAGACCTTTTATGGACTCTCAAGGGCCAACTAGAGGTGGAAAGTTTAAAGAATTATTCATTTAATTTGAACATGTGTAACAAATTGTAAAGTAAAGTACAAAAAAAAAAATTAATGTCACAATTTAATGTTATCCTTTTCCCTTTAATTATATTATGTTGCTCCAAAGCAATGGAAACATAGACTCATGGTAATCTGTGCTAGTCAGTGACAGTGTCCATGTGAGCTGGAAAGTATAAAAAAGTATAAAAACCTTTTACACAAAGTATCACTTTATCAAATATTTATTTGACTTTTAACTCTCAGGACTAAATCAAAGCTCTAAATTAGTTGTAAACCACATCTAAACACAGTGGTTCCCTTTTTTGTCTGAAGTACAGCCCCTTAGCTTTTTCTCACACTCAGAGTGTTTACTGTAGCATATCATCAACGATTACTATTATATTTTCTTGTTGTATTGATACTGATGTACACAATACTCCAAGACAATGATTTTGTTTCATAGTCTTTTAAAACCTAAAAGCGTTCTAAACAAATACCCCTCTTAAGTGCTCAGGGGTCCCTTGTACCCCTGGTGTAGAGGACTTCCATATTTTTGCATGTAATAATTTACTATTTATTGAAATAAAAATATACTTTTATTTTCAGAACAACTAAATCAGTAATGCTAAGATAAGTAGTGCTCCTGCTTCCACCAGCAGAGGGAGTCACAGGCTAACAACAGACATTCAGATCTTACCTACAGTAATTATATTCATTTGCATTGACATGAATCTGACACAAATTACCAATACATTTCATGTTGACAGCTGTAGCTTGATTGATTGGGCACTAGTTTGACCAAATCCTGATTGGTGCATGATAAAATATTTCTGTGTGTATTGATCACCAATCATAAAATAGTGTGACAGCAAGTTCCACATAATAGACTATAAAAACACAATAAATGGCAAAATCTTAACCTAAAGTTCACAAACACACTTTCACTCACTTTCTCACTCTCACTTAGTAGCAAAAAGTAATTAGTCAAACTTTTTTTTACCCAAGATTCACTCAAAATGTCTCACTTTCACTCAAAATGAAGTCAAGTCAATGAGATATCACTTATTACAGCACACCTGTCAATTTTTTTGTCAATATCAGAATCCACTTACCAGTCCAAATGTGTTTACTTCCTGTCATAGAAGCAAGCTTCCTCAAGAGGGCGGTAGGGATTCATCAAGACTTCTGGCCTTTTGTAGAGCCCAAAATCACAAAGTGCAGTTGCCTCACAAAAGTGTGCATTCAGCCGACAGAAAGTTAGAAAATCAAACATTTGGTCGTTGCTCAGTGAAAAACAAGCAGCATATTTACAATATTTAAAGTGCAACATACTAATTCATTATTGGTCAATATGCGTATTCTTTTATTACAAGGCAATAACTGGAAGAATAAGTCTGCCTCAAGAGGGCGCTAGAGATCCACCATTGACTACATGACTAAAACTTACTTTATAATTCTTTGTATCAATAACATTAGACTATATATGAGTTAACATTACTCTGAGTACACTGGGTTTGAGTAAATGTCACTTCAAATCGGATAAAAGCGGATCAGCTGTAGCAGAGTTTCTTTTGTCGCTGCAGCAAAAACAAAAACAAAGTCAGTCCTTATGACTTCACTTGTGTAAGACTTGGACAAACTGTAGTGTCCCGTCAGCTGCAGCCAGTGTTTTCTCACCAGACACTTTCCATCTGGTCCCGGCCTTAGATCTAATGCCATCACTGCGATGATGTCACGATGTGGATGTTGTGTGCCATTTGACTAATATCTTTACATTTATCACTTGAAACCACTGAAATAATAAACACAGTTACCAGTGTTTAACAACAACATGTAATCTCTGTTTGGCAGTATATTTCACAGAGTAATAGTACTCTTTTTACTTCTTCCTTCTAAGTCTATATGTGGCAAAGGTTGAGAATATTACTGAGGGTCCACACAGACGTCTTATTTGAGTCATTTCTCGGACCTCTACGCCGAACACAAGTACAATTTTTGGTTACTCTAGTTTAGCCATGCTTATTTCTCATTCTGAAATTAGATTTAAGCAATCTTACAATATTAAATAATAATACTTCATTGAAATTCTGCATCTTGCAATGACACAGGGCTAAGGGATTGGAATATGTTTAAACAATTCACATTTCCAGCTGTTTCGCCAAGGGCCCAATTGTGTAATCACTGAATCAGCACCTTTCCAAAAATTCAAAATCAAAAATTGCTGACATCTTCTTTGTAATTGGGCTTCATCAATCACAATTAGTTTGTTTTGCCAAGGTCAATCAGTAGCAAATCGGCTGACAGTATAATCATTTGGGAGCACGAATCCGCAAACAGGGCCGGCATGAACTAGTAAGCAGACTAAGCGGCTGTTTTGGGCCCCCGAAGCCACCAAAGCGTCTCCCAGAGCACCTAAAATGTTATTGTAAATGATGAAAATATTGCACTTTACCCTACCGGATCACATCAAACAGGAAATAGCATTTTAAAAAAGTAAAAAGCTTGAAGGAGGACTCCCACAACCCCTGCCCAATGCTGACACTGTTCTTGTGGCTACTGTTGTTCTTGGCACCTACAATAATATATTTTTTATTTGCCTTCAGTATTTGTATTTGATTAGAAACACAAACAGAGTCAGTGGATGTGATTACAGCTGCGTGCCAAGTTGAGACATGTGACTCATCAACAGTTAAGCCCTAGTGGCAGTGAAGTGGCACGTTTTGCGTCGGGCCCCCTGAAGGTTCAGGCCGGCACTGCGCTTAAACGGTGTAATGTTATAAGGAATCAATAATGTAATGGCTAGATAATAATTAATAGTGTTGAAACCAGATACTGAAAAACTGCATACATGACAAAGTTGGACCTCTCATCCAAAAGTTTTACTATGGCAACATATAAGTAAAACTGCATGATGTAATATCGTCATTGTGGAATCAAGCCTCTTCCTTGACGTCGAAATATGACATCACTGATTAGAAATATTTCAAAAAGATACTGAGATATATCATTATTTTTGTCAATCACTACACCTTACTTTTATGCATTTGCAAAGGGGCAAACTGATGTTACCCACACGTTTGCTATCCGTTAATCTGAATGTGATTGACATTTTTAGTTTGATGAGTTTTGCATTTCATAAAGAAAGAGTCCCATGTTTACAGCGCGTGCATTCCCTGCCGGATGCCAATTGCTTGCTGCATGTTTGGCCTGGTTTCCATTTGTTTTGCTTTGATATTGAGGGTTTTCACTCTTCATGTCGAGACCTGTTCGACGGTGACACTGTCAAAGGTGGAGTAATGAGAGGCAGGGCAAGTACTAGTCTGGCCTTTAATACGGTTCGCCTTAATGGTTTTGTAACATTGTCTGTAATGATTCTGCCTCTGTCATACTGAAAAAGTGAAGGCGTACCCAGAAAGGTTGGAGCATTTTTCAAACTTTCCACGTCCGATGTGTCTGAGATAGAACTGTAGAAGGCAATGTCAGCACAAATAAAACATAAAAACAAGCAAAGGATATTTACAGACTTATACAAAATCATTGCGTCTCACTCAACACTTTTGCTAACCAAGTACGTGTAGTGCATATCTCAGTTCGGATTGGCGTGATTGAAAGATTTGCCGGTCAGTTAACGCATGGTCTAATCATGTGTCAAAACAAACTTAGAAAACAACAAAAAGGAAAATAACACACCGGACTTAAAAACTCCATGAGCTTAACCAGAGCCAATGAAGGAAGCACTCAACTCTGTCAATATGTGGCGAGAGAAGTTTGGCCCTGGTCCCCCACGAGCCATTAAAGGAACTGTCCGGTTCTTTTAAAAGTGGAATGCGGTGAGCTGCTTTCCACCGCCTTGTTTTCACCTGAGTCTGCGCTCTCCTGTCCAATCATCTTGTCTGGGGTTCGAAGGGAGTCAGATTGTTTTCGAAGCAATTACCTTCGAGAGGCCACTTCAATGTGCCAGTTCCCGTACTAATCCGCCTCAAAACGAACCAACGGAAACATGGCTTAATTTAGCTCTGATGTGATGGATGACCAATGAGCTTGTCCGATTCCCATGCGACACAAATAGATCTTCATTATTAGAAAATACAGAAAGAACCAGTCTAGATCAATGCTACATGAATACATTGGTAAAAATAACAGTCAGTTACCAGTATCCCACACCAGGTTACATTTAAAACCATTGAACGGTACCATTGGCCCAATCTTATGTCCTGACTAATGCGCCGCACAGGGGCCCAGCTGGCCACGAAGCCACGGCTGAGTCGACTTTCACACATGTTATTTATGCTAGATGTCATTTTCTCCCATGCATTCAATAGCTGCTTTTTCTTTCTCCTTGATAAATGACTCTTGCAGTAAATAGCAGATGACAATAAGAAAAAGGGCTTGGGGGATTCGTTGTTGTCGTTGAGAGGTCTTTTCTCTCCGTTTCAATGGACTCCAGTGAGGGCTTTATTACTCAGTCACATGATTTTCTCTTTAAAAGGACTCGGCTCACTCGAACGTGCTGCATGTAATGTCTTTTCTTGCATGGAAGAAAAATGGATTGGGGGCAAAAGAGAAATAAGTCTTTGATATCTAGTTCTATGGGCACCTTTTGAGAATAAACCAAGATATAAATAGCTGGTCTATTGGGTTATAACAGTAGGTTTATTGAGGCCTTTTGATAATGGTGACTTTTTCAATTAAATTTGTTCAAAAGGCAAATATATTACTCTTCAAAATGGCACACAACCTGTAAAAACATTTATATTGGCCTGCCAGTGACTGCCAGGGTTCTGTACAGGTTTCATTGATTCAGAATAAAATGCACGCAAAACATGACCAAACATTGGGTTTTAAAGTATATGTTTTACAATATTAGACCGTTATGGGCATTATTATTATCATTATTGTTATTATTGTTGTTTTACACAGTGACTTGTGGAAAGCGAATAAAAAATAGAATAACAATGACACAAAATTATGATGGCAATTCATTTTAAAAGCATTTCGTTGGATGAGAAATGGCAGAGATGCTTCGTTTTAGCTCGTGGTAGTGGATATTTAACTAATATCACTGCAAGACAATGTTCCTTTCTCTCGTGGTTCAAAATGAGGGAGAAGTCCTTTAAGAAAAAACAATAAAGCACTTTATATTAGGGCTGTGCAATTAATCCAATTTGAATAACCAAATATCCAGTCATTTCTAATCCTCGATGAACAGATTGGGTATTTTTAATGGGTAAATCCTGAGTCTCAGTCCTCAGTCTGTCGGTAAAAGTATGTTGTTCAGAGTTCGGATGAAGAATACTGACTATTTCTTGTGTAAGATTACAGTGATAAAGTCTGTATTGTTTATGTTCAGGAAATGTATTGTTTTTGGTCGCAATTTAGCTCAATCAATACATTTTTGTCATATATTGCCCAGCCGTAATTGAAAGGAGCAACAAATGTGTGTGCGTGTGTGTGCGTGTGTGCGTGTGTGTGTGTGTGAGGATGTTATTTCTCAATTAGGCAGTTAAGATTTCAGTTTCCTTTTAAACCTCTCTAATTTCCTCAGAAAGCCAATTCCTTCTCAGATTCTGTTCATAACGGCTTCTGAAAAATTGCTTGTTGGAATAAAAACGTTCAGCCGCTTCCCCAAAGTTAAAGCCCTGTCCATGGCGTCGCAGACTGTTGTGCTCTTGGACAATACATTTCATTCACTTCTATGAATGAAGTGCAGCCACACAACTGTCGGTTTTGCCCCAGGGCAGATGTGGCTGGATACGTAGTTTACCGTGTGGAAAGAAGCTTGCCGCTGAAAAAGGGAGCTCCGGTCAGTCTCGGCGGTTACAGCTCCTCGTCTGCACCGGAGAAAGAGTTTATGGTGACGTAAAGCGGAGCATGTGAAGAGCTTGGGGCCCGAGTGTCTAGAATTGACACTACAACACTGTTTAGTCTGCTCCCTGAGTGGATCACATTTACTTTGCCCTGTGGAGTTGTTTTCGAGGAAAGCAAAATCATCTACAAGCAAATTTCAAACTAATGAATGTAGAAAAGAAGATTTAATGAATTTAATCAGAGCATATTTGGGTTCAAAAGGCTGTGGAAAAGCAGGCGCAACTCTCTGATAAGTGGAGACTGAAACAAAGGAAAATATTAGGATGATGTTCTGTCTTTTTAATGTTCTCAAGAGGACAATGTCAGGTTTTGCAGATTCGTAGGATTCACCAACAACTTTCTCGACACATAACTGCTGCTATTTTCTTTGAATAGTATGTTTTATATAGTTCATTATGCGTGCTTGTTGTTTTCTACTTTTCTTCTCTTCAGAACTCTGTATTCCCTGTCCAGTCTCCTCACCGATCTGTTGGCGTGACCGCAGTCTTGTTTTCAGTGCGTCACAGTTTCAGGGAAGTGTCTGAACTTGTCTGAGCCACAGCAGCAGATCCAGGCCTGTTCCTCCTCTGGCTCTGCTCTCTCCAGACACGGTTCGGATCGAGAAAGACTTCTGAAATAAGGGCGCAATTACTCCGAAATAATATTACTCAAGTAAAATTACTCAAATAAAATGATGAAAATATGAAGAACAATCCAGAAGTGACAATACTATAATATTTATTGTCTGATTTGGGTCTGTGCAAGTAAAATATTGAAATGTAGTCTTTTTTTTAGTTTTAATGTAGATTTGACAAGTGAAAATGTCATGATTATTTACTCCATATTAAATTATTTTCTGTTTTAGTCAACCAGAAAATATCTTTTTTTATAATTCTGATGTAGTGCTTGTGCTGTGCAGTCATGTTGAGTTTGTTCATGGTCTGGTTTGGGACTCTGCGACTGAAAAGTGGAAGTTGCGCGTTCCTCTCGTTGGAAACACGTACAAGTATTCCAAGCCTCATGTGCAGTCGGCCGCAACATCGGGAGTTAAATTCCGGGGGCCGACAATTTGCTAAATGTACTTCCCTTTCGCTCATCCAGATTTCACGGTCACTGTCCTGTCAAATGAAGCCTACGGGCCCAAAGAAGTCCTTAGAAATAAATGAGTGAAAGTGGAAATTGGATCCAGCCTCCACTCATTCCGTTTATCAGAATCAGAATCAGTGTTTCGTTTTTTTTTTTACTTTTAAGTTCATTTTAGTCAGCAACAATATGACAATCTCTCGCTTTCATTTTAGATGTGACGACTTGATTTGGCCTGCTTTTAACCCTGCTAAATCCCGTTTTAGTTCCAGTTTAGTCCTGGTTTTGATATGGTGCATGGAAGTTATTGTTATTGTATTTTTGAATTGATTTATCAGTTTCGTCCTATTTTTTCCGCACCTTCTGGGCGTTCTAAAGGTGCTATAATACATTTTGATTGATTGACTTTTTGTCCCCATATGCAAATGCGTCCTCTGCATTTGACCCATCCTCGGGGCAGTGTGAACACAGCCTCTCTCTGTCCCCGTTTGCAGTTTGCCTCTTCTTCTCTGTTTGAATACGCTTCGTCTGGCCTGGTTTGTATGTTTCTATCAGACACCCCCGGCGCATGTCCAAACACCCCGCACAAACTCAAACAAGAACTTTTACTGCACAGTGAGGAATTTGACACGTATTCAAAACGAGGCAATATTTGTCCAGTATGTACTTCACACATGAATGATTCTAGCCTATTTACGACACTTCAGATGGTGTGGAAATACATCACAGCCATAATGCAAATATTTATCTGTTTTTTTAAGATTTATCATTGGCACAAACTGTAATAATCTTCAAAACCCATGTTCCACTCACTTTTTTTTTTTTGCGTGTAATGTACATGATTCATTCAAAATAGTGCTGGTTGTGAAGTTGATTGACCATTCTGTCCTTTGAATGACTCCACTGTCTGAAACGAGTTGCTCTATTTTCTTTTCTGTAAATGATGATGTTAAAATGTGGTTGTATGGCAGAGAATCCTTTGGTTGGAGGCGTTTGTTGCTGTTTAAAGTGAAATCCCAGGCCGTGCTTATAAACTGTGAAAGTGCAGAAGACAGGCAGAGCAGACAGACTCGTCCTCTCCAGATTAAATATGTTGTAAACAGTTTGGGAGGGCTGTGTCCATGAGCCTGTTCTGATGTGGACTCCAGCTGGGGGTCTGTCTTCACTTTGAGGGGTCCAGAGCTCTCTTCGACTGGGCCCTTTCTCCTCCAGTGGGCCGACATGGACCAAAAAACTGAACCATACACAAGAGATGGCCAGAGTGATGGCCGAACAATTCCAGTATGGTTCTAAACTGTGGATTTATGTGAGACTTTACTTGACTGCTGTTGATACCAGTGCAGCTGAAATCCTCCCCAGCTTATCATCTCCCCTATCGATCCTTTATCTACTCGTTGATGCGTGCGTTCACACTTGTCCTGAAATGGTCCTGGTTTGAGCCATATTTAGTACTGATGTAGGCTTGGATTAGTCCTGTTCTAGTCCTGTTCTAGTCCTGTGTCACAGGTTGGTTTTAGGTTCCATGAAATAATTATTGTTCAGTCAGAAAAAAAAACTTGTGCTTAGGTGCTTTTTATTCACACACAGTCCCAAATCAGTGGTAATGTATTTACAGTCAACAAACGACACTCAAAGTATTTACAGGATCAAAACACTGACAGAAAACCCAGGGTCTCACAGCAGACCTGATATGAATGGTTCTTCATCGGCCTTGAAGAACTGGTTCTCCTCCTGAGTGGGTCCAGCTCCACAGTCTATCTACAAATTGAGGCGCGTCCGCCTGTCCGTCCGAGAGAGTCGGATCTCTCCTTCACTGTGGAACTCCTACAGGTTTCTACTTTTTCCCAAAGAGGTTTGGTAGTTTTTCCTGGCTGAGAAGGAGGGTCTAAGGACAGGGGAGCTTTCTAAGGACACAGGACGCTGGGTACATTTCCAAGTCCCTATGAACATTGTTTATTTTGTTTTTTCCACTGCAGCCCTCGAGGCAACTACTGTTGTGATTCTGGGCGTTACAAAAATAAATTGATTGAATTGAATTGAATATGCTCTCCTTGGCTCTCTCCAGCAATGAGCTGAACTCCATTTTAAACCCCCTAGCCCTCCCCAGGGCAAACCAAGTACACATCATATGGCCCCTCTTAAACTTAGACTAAAATCCCCATAGCCTCTCATATGACCCTAGAACCAATAACGAAGGAAACAATTGATAAATAACCAAAATACTTAATTCCTAATGGGATAAGTCGAGATCCTTTGGTCACGTGACTATGATCAGCGCGCGCAACTTGCCTTCAAACCGGGGCTCGACAGTGCCGGTTGGCCCACCGGACCGGAAGCGCGACAGCAGCAGCAGGTGAACGTGGTGCGTAGGTTTCGAGGTCCCCGCTCCCGAAATAGAACTCTTCAGCGAACTACCGGTGTCCGCGCAGCCTGGGAAACATTTGGCGGAATGAACGGCATACGCAACAGTTACGGGCGCTCTCGCCAACATACGGAACGGCCCTCTCGGCACGGCACTTCGGGCCATGAGAGCGCCCGGAAGGCTGCTGGCCGGGTGAGGAAATGACAGGCGGTTAGGACGCACCGTCACAACCTGGTTCAGTCCTGTGGGAGATATTAATAGTGAATATGCAGTTTTGCGATTAGCTTATATTTTACATGGTATGAGAATGTGTTGATGTCCTTTAAATAATCTTTGATGAGGTTCAAGTATTGCACAAAATGTGAATGGAACATAAAAGTGAGCACAAAAGGCAGAAATGTCCCTGTCTTATACTCTTGTTTGGAGTATTACGTCTAACAGTACTGTGGTTTTTAACTAGGGCTGCAACAACTGATTGACTAATCGCCACGATGACAATAAAAAATACTTTCTATACAATAACAATGTCAAATATAAAATCACACAAATGTCAAAAAAGAATAAACCATTCTGTATATCATCAATAATACACTTTCATTTCTAAATATTCGCTATCCAAAAGCCTTCCGTACACATATTCAGCCTTGTGTTGATAATGCTTTTTAAAAAGTCTCAAGAATTAAATGAATAGTTGCAGCCCTATTTTTAGATCCAAAACAGCATTGAATATTATAAATTATAATATAATTTTTATACATGTCCCACTTCTAGTCCTGGTCTAGTTCAGGTTTAATTCTATGAGTTCAGTTCGGTCCTTGTCCAGATCAGGGCCTGATTGTTTCAGGTTGTCCTTTCTTTAGGGGTCACTCTCTGGTCTGGTTTCTCCGACTCGAGGCTGCTCTGCTCTGGACACATCACACACAGAAGCAGCTCTGCCCGGCACCCATTAAACACAGAGAGACTAGGAGCAGGAAAGCAGAGCTCAAACAGTCCCACACTCCTCTGCGCCTCAGCTGGGACCCTCGAGGTGGCTGCGTATGGTCCACCCACAACAGCTTCGGCCCAGGATGCAAAAAAGCCAGATCTGCTCCACTAAATATACAAGTCCCAATTCAATCTAAAGTTATAAGAACTACGCTTTTAGGGGCAACAGTGGCTTAGCAGGTTTAAGCCATGTCACCCACTAACAGAAGGGCTGAAGGTTTGATACACACGCTGACCTTGTCCGCACTGCGCTTCTGTCTTGCTCACTCAATGTGGTTAGTTTTGAAGGCATCGCTGAAATGTCAATGATGGGGTGAACGGAGAACGTAATGTCTAATGACCAACAGTGATTATTGCCGTGAACTTGGAACTACACGTGGGTTTGGTTTGTTTGTTTTTTGATTGTTAAAATTAATAAGGCAGAAAAGACATTAGAGAGAACGCTTACATTAAAGAAACACATGACAACAAACCTCTCTTTTGACACAAACAAAATATCACTTTTGAAACTACCAACATTTTCTTTTTTTACATTGACAGATACCATACTTATTAACATTACTTTACATTAACAAACACTTTTAATTCTTTATATGTAGCGCTTTAGCTACATATATTAAATGAATCTTACTACTCTTATGCAACTTCTTTGAAATAATAACAGGACAAAGCTGAGCCATTTTGTTTCTACAGATGATCCTAATTATAACTAATACAAATGTGTCCAATCAACAGTCCTCCCCCCCAATTCAAGAACGAGTCAGCGTAGCTATAAGAACATCCATATCATCCCTAACTGTAAAATCTTATATAAACAACAGACTTTCAAAATTGACGGGGCGAACTGGAGACACAAACCACATGGCTCTCGGTGACAAAGTGTTTGAGATGTCAGCACTCTTTCATATAAAGATATGACTTTTCTTTATCTTTTGAAGCCGGAATGGAAAGATGGATTAGTCTACGCAGCGGAAGCACCATCCGTATCTTCTGCTGACACGTGGCGGGAGCACCAGCCTAATTGAAACGGACTCCTGTAGTTGCGTGCCCTCTGCTGCCCCCCTGAGGTAGACGACCCTGCCCTTGACCTTCATGCACCTGTGTGTCCAGACTGATACTCCACCGGGACACGTTAATCTATAGATCACATACAGGGACACACTTTTTTATATCCAGCTCAGCAGGACGCGGGTATGGACTATGAGCGAGTTTTTTTGTATATTTTACATTTAGTCATTGTTTGACAAAGTGGACAACTTAACATTACAGTCAAACAATTAAACAAATCAAAAACACAAAACAATAGTCAGTGACCAGGCGTAGTGACATAAATGTGTATGCTTTGTGTGCCTACTCTTCGCTTCGATGTGGAGATAGCAAAAAAACAATTATAGCTAATAATAGCGGCTAATTCAACTCATACTACGTCAACTACTGCTACTACTGCTTTCTTTAATATACTTTTTGTACTAATACAACTTTCATTTAGGATGGGGGAAATAATTTAAATTGAAATTAGAAAAGATATGTTGAGAGATTTTCACACAAATACCAAAATAGACATACAATACACAATACACAAAACACAAAGCATACAGTTTACAAAACATACAGAATCTGCTCCTTGTAAATCCCTCTCCCAACACTCTGTCTTTAGTTTATAAAACAAAATTGCATAATATATATATGATAGTATATTATATATATATATATACTATATATATATTAATATAGAAATATCATATAGTATAATATATATATATATATATATATATATATATATATATATATATATATATATATATATATATATAAAATCCCTTATTGGTCCAAGAGTGATCCATTGCAGAAAAAGTTTCAAAGTTAGGCTTTTTTTACAACAGATGAAACCTTAGAATATAAAATTGACTAGAGACAGTTTACCCATTTTCATCTAATTTTGCCCCCTTACTCCTCCTATTGGTCAGTGTCCGTCATTCTCTGAGTGACAGGTAGAAACAACCAATCACAGTCAAGTTCGGACAGTCAGAAGAACCAGCTCATTTAAGTCACATCTTAAAGGGAATATAAACTTTTGTCTGTACAAGTATTGGGAGAAAAATCTAAATTGAAAAAATCATGATATGAAGTTTTGCAATAACATAATTACTATTACAAGTATTGCTATTACCACTACTTGTTACTACAGTTCTACTAGTTTATTGTCCAGAATATTGTCCTGAACTGACATCTTTCTGCATATCAAACATGGTACACTCTGTCACAAATGAAACTAAATGCACGGATCATTTTCTGATAAACAATCAGAATGACTCTATAATTTTCATCAAACGTTGTATCTTGAAATATGATTAATAAACGTATCTTCAAATACATAAATGTACGTTCTAAACGTTCCTTTTTCACTGTTCCGTCATGGCGTAAGTCATTGTGAATAATTGTTCAATTGTGACGTTTCTTCTCCCTTTAATCATAACGTCAAAAATATGAAATAGTGAGATTGGCTCTATGTAAATTGATCCAGATGAAGTCGAGTCACTTCAGCCCATGTTATTTTAGCTCTAAATGTATCAGCTTCATCTGCTTGTGTATTCAGTTTCACAGACTGTGCCATGTGTCCAAACAGGGCTCCAGATGGGGCTGAACATGCATGAATGGCCCTCTTACCCACAAACACATTCACAAACATGACCAAAGCCAATGTCCCAGGACCACTTTTTCCACTGGCGAATTAGACTGGTCCAACACTGCAAAACCAGAAGACCTGCATGAGTTAAATTTACCCAAACTCAGACTAGTAAGTCATTTGGACTTAATAAGGTTTATTTAGTTTGTAGGACTAGATTTTGTTTTGTTTCTTTCAGGTATTTCTGCTGGTTTGAATAGATTAATAATTATCTGTCTAATTTTAAATGTAATGATTTATTTTTGCAGCGTACAATGGCCGAAATCACAGGGGAGTGATGTGAATGTAAATCTAGACTTTTAAGATCCTGATATTGGGGCTAAAGTTATTCAAAAGCAGGTCTAATGATCGGTCCAGTCCAGATCTGGTCTCTGTGTGGTTTAATGACGTGAGAAGGAAAAAACACAAGTTTCCACACAAACGTTACAGTTGAACCAAACAGGCTCTGCTCAGGTCAGGGGACTTTCGGACATGCATTTTCAACAACATACTAAAGATTTTCAATTTTCTCTTGATAACGTATGGGCTTATTCAGTAATTTAAGTATATAAATATATATTTTTTTATTATAATAAAATAATTTAAAATAAGCAAGGTCAAGAGAAAATGTGAATTAACCAATAACTTCATAGTTAATTTGACTTTGTACCACATCTTAAGCACTAATGCTAAAACAGTGAATGAAAATAATACATAAAATTTACAAGAAAACAAGAGAACATCTTTAGTTAAAGCATAACAATAAATCATAAGTTACGGTCTGGTCTGTCTTTCTTTTTTTTTGCAACCTTTTCAAAAATATTTTATAAAGCACACAGCATAGAAAACGACCAGAGAACAATATACAAAACAAAAAAGAACACAAGTAACACAGGACATAAACAGAAACAACATCAAATAGTGGTCCCACTTGGTCCAACAGTCTGTTAAATTGATTGTGTCCATGGTAGGAGTTTTAAGGCCCAAATACATAATTCAGAAATGTCAAATACACTCTGGAGCTCTGTTGATTTTAGTCCAATATTTTTGAGCGACTGGACAGTCCCAAAACACGTAATTGTGGTTTGCCTGCTACTGCCACAGTTTCTCCAACAGTTAGAATCTCCCTGTGAATAATGAGCACTTTGACACGGTGTTATGAACACTTTCCTTCCAAATTTGTGATTTTGTGCTTTTCCATTGTACGGTACACATATTTTCCCATTCTTCATCAGTCAAAACAAGATTGCCCTCTCTTTCCCATTTATTTTTGATGTAATTAGTAGTGTAGTTGTCCAAATTCTTAATACATTTATATAATTTAGATTAGTCCCCTATAAAGCTCTGATTTATAAGCTTGAATAAATGTTTCAGTCAAAGGGTTATCATGGGCATTAGTTTGTTTCATTTCTTGGTTATTATCATAAGTTACTTTCTTTCAAATGAGATGAATAATGTTTATTGCATTTGCCTCTGTAAAGTAGTGTTGAGGCTTTATTGCATAAGCACGCATCAAGCATGCTCAAATTAAATAAACATTGTAAATAAATGATGATGTTTTTTTTCACTTGATGGCATTCAGGTTATACACCAGTTCTGCAGTGCACATCAGGTTTAGGAATGAGAATGTTGTCCTTCAGTCAGTCTGTGAGGCTGACGTTTCCTATGGTCCATCCTGTGGTTCGTCCTGTGGAAGTCTCGTGTGTCACTGCTGGTTTCCACATCAGACTCAGGACCAGGATCTGGACCAGAGGGACCGGAAGTGGTCAGGAACAGAGGATTCTTGTCATATTAAGCTTTAGTAGTCGACCAGTCAAACGATCATTTCTATTCTACATTGAGACTTCTTAAATGCATTATTGAAATATTGTGACCGAAGGCTTCTAGACAAAGAATATTCACAAATAAAGTGTGTTATTGATCAAAATCAAAATCAAAATAATTTTTGTTTATTGTTTTTTAACATGATCGTTGTTGTTTTTTTATATTTTGATTTGAATAACGTTGCTGTCTTTGTTTTAAAAGGTCTTTTCATATGTGTTTTACAGTCTGTATAGTCCAGATAACGAATATCAATATCTGATTTTATTATTGTCGACTAGTCATCACTCGATTAATCGTTGCTGCCGTGGTATTTTATCAAATCAGACAACAGAGTTTTAGGAACACTGTTGAGCATCTTTTCTATAATGACAGCATTAAAGGCTACTTTAAGCAGGAAACCTATAAATGGGTTTACACAACAGAGTTTACTTAACCTGTTTACAGTGGGGATTAATAGAAATGCACTGGAATGAGACCAGAATGCCTTCTTTCCCTTTCAAACATGCTCAATGATCATTTCCACTGCACATTTTTGTCTTTAACCCCAGCATCTCTAAAAATGCCTTTACATCCCAAATATTCCAGCTCATTATGTAAATGTCATTCCCAGACCAGTGTCCCGCTTGGCCCTGTTGGCTGGATGGAGCATGGGGGGTGTACAGTAGCCCTCCTCACTAACTCACAGTCCTGCTTTGTCCTGGGACACAGGAAACAGCCCCACATTGGAAACAGATTTTGGTCGTGACAGATGATTTGAACCAAACCACTTTCAGATGCCCCGCACTCAAACTGCTCAGGAGGGGCTAACGCTTTGAAACTTCTCATCTGGCAAACTCTTTTTTAGTATTTTTCTTTTTTTCATGACCACATACTTTCTGCCTTTGCTGTTTCTTTTGCTCGGGAGCTTGGATTTCATTGCTGAGTGGTGGTATGGGTCTTTCAAATGTCAACATTCAGGAGACTGGTGGAGCTTAGCCACCCAGAGAGAACTCAAAACGCAACCGGCGAAGTTAGGACCGAATGTAAATAGTGCAGGTGACGCGACAGGGCGGCCCACTTTAAGACAGGAAGTCACATCTGAGTTTCGTCGTGGAGAGAGACGCAGACGTGTACGAGTTTAATAAAAGTGTCAAGAGAAACTTAACTGACCCAGAGATCAACCCAAACAGTGAAGTCAGACTGAGCAGAGGCAACACACACTGAGAGAAATTGGGAACATTGCCTTAGATAAATATAGTAAATGTCAAAATGTTAGTTACAGCCACAAATGATCAGACAGTGCCATAATCCACACAAAATAATCCAGTTTATCCATAATCAACTAATAGGTATAATAGAAGATACAAACATGCAAACAAAATCAAGATAAATATATTGAAAATAGACTCTTACAGAACATCATGCAGGTAGAGTCAAAATATACGGCGGCATAATGTAGGGCTGAAACAAGTTCATCTATTAATCGCAACTAATCAATTATTAGATCATCATTTACTAATAACTAAGTAATAATCACTAGTTTAAAAAAAAATTGGAGTAGGAATAATAGTTTGACTCAGACAAAGCATAAATTACATCAAAATGACAAAGGTTTTAGTTTTTCTGATGAATTTTATCTGCAAGAATATTGATGAAGATGTCCTCAAGTGTCATCACTTAGTCTGATCTGATCAAAATCTAGTGCAAAGCATCTTCTCAAGATTAATACGTTTGTACGTGGTCCCAGGCAAATGAATAGTAAACTAAACCAAACAACTAATCAATTCATTGAAAGAATAATCTCAAGTTTGAATAGCAAATTGATTGTTGGTTGCAGCCCTACTATTATGTACAGTACAGTGAGAATATGTACAGTGCAGCGTGGACAAAATAAATATCACAGTTAGTGTAGCCAAGTAAAATAAAAAGTACGTAAGTCAGTGTACTAAATTCAATTACACAAGTGTGCCTGTAGGAGCGGCATTACGCTAACCCGACCACAGAGGATGCTCGAGGAGGGAATAATAGATATATAGATAGATACATATATAATCGCTAGAGGAAGTGGAAAGACAATCAGCTTTGTAAATATCTAACATTCACAAAAAAGATGTTTTCATATTTTTTCAAGACAAACCCAAACAGAAGGCAGAAACACCTCAGTATTGACAGTTTAAACGTTAACACAGTTCTAAGAAGCTCTTTGTGTGCGAGCGAGTGCTCCCTGAAGCCTCCTAATGCAGCGGACACACTTCGGCTCATGTATGCATTGATGGAGGTCCTTTGGGTGCTGTTCACAGTATGTCCAGGTCTAGATCCCCCCCGTCCAGATCCTCAGGGGGGCCGTTTTCCAGGTTACCGCGGCGATAACCCCAGGGTCAGAGGAAGTGTGTCGGGGCGGGACCTCCTACAATGCACTAGCACGCTCCCAGCAGACGGCTCTTTTACCCCAGGTCTGTTTATGCAGAGGCAGAGCAGACATCTACAAGAACTAACATTTACCCTGTCTCACATTATATACATCATATTTCACAACAGCTCAACTCATGCTCACTTCAGATCTTATCAGTATTTTTATTTGCAAATGTGACAACTGTGCGGTAAATTTAAACAATAACCTCTTGGTGTTATGAGGCATGCTCCATTTCAAGTTTTTGTTGTTTAATTATTTCATTTTGTAGATAAAAAGAGGAACCTAAAAACCTGCATTACCAGATTTCCAAACCGTAAAAGGAGGAAGTATGTATTTAAATCTATCTAAGTGTTCTCACAAACCCTTTGGCACATCGCTTGTATTCATGCATGAATTTTCGTACTCATGCGTGACTTTAGAACAGCTTTTTTCACACGGCGAAGTGCAGCAGAGGCAGATCGTCGTAGCACAAGCACTGAGCACGGCTTTTTCTTCCTGGTTTGCGATAGATAAAGTCTTTTATGATTAGGTTCAAACAAGGCTTTTTTCCTCTCCGTGGGGGAAGACACCAACAGTACTCATCAACAAGAATAAAGTTGGGTAAGTTTTAAAAAAATAAATAGAAATAGAAATGTAGATGCACCTTTTGCCTTCAAATGTTTTCTATTACTGATGACTCGGGATTGGTTCGTAACTAATTTTGACTAAGCTTAATGATTTCTCAGTTTGTAGGCTTTGTTAGACTGTGAGTTACATGACATGGGATAAAGAGTTGGGAGGGACATTCAGCAAATTGAGTATAATAATGTCCTGGAGTATGTCAACACACTTGCTTGTACCAATAGTTTCGATAGTCACAGAACAGAAGAACAACAGACCGATCAGTGAGTCCCGATGGGAAAAGGAACCAGGAACCATTAGACAGATTTAAATACCGACTTCCTCCTTTCACGGTTTGAAAATCTGGTACCCCTGGTGTCTCCTTGTAAAAATGTCTTTCTAATGAAGTCGCCTTTAGCCGTTTCGTGTTACTTTTCTGGCCCCTCGACTAATCCATATCAAATCCTGGCATTCTTTGTCGGGTCCATTTTCTTAACTATTGCCGTGTTTCGGAGCGGCTCACCTTTTGTGTTGTGGTGCTGGTGGTCTGGTTTCATCTTACCTCCAGGTGACCAGCAGCAGGCTCCCATAGTAACAGGGAGAGATGGAACAAACATGCTCTCGACTTGTACATCCTCTATTTCTAAAACACCACTATTTGACGTTGAGATGACTTTGAGCATCACCTTGGCCCGAATGTCTTAACTTTTTTTTGTTCTTGCTTTGACAGATTTGACCATAATCATGCCTTATTTATTACATTTCTTTTTACTATTAGAATTCATTGCAACAAATCGCGAAGCAAGTTCCCAGTTTGTGAATTTTGTCAACTGACAATAGCAATAAATCAGATTCTGATTCTTTATAGCCTCAAAGTAATCAGCGATTTATTAAGTAGTTGTTAGAAGCATTCATCAGTCACTATATTAGCACAGCCTTGTTTCACTTTGGCATCTCTCCACATTTACTACTAACTTATAAAACATGCTTGCACTTGACACGTCTTATATATATGAAGCTGTGGTATGTTGATTTTCATTTGCATTCATCAAAAGCCTCAGAGTGGCAGCAGCCTGCAGCTCCGCCTCAGGCCTGGAGGGCGTGTGCTCCCTGGGAAAGAACGCCGCGACTGTCACATCTATATTTGATCCTGGGAGTCGGAGCTGTGGGAGCCAGAGTTTGTCCTCCATGGGCCCAGTGCAGTCAGTGATTACCCAAACCGCAGGTCAATATCACCGAATTAACTTCAAACTCCTCGCCCGGCTGTGGTCACATGACACATGATGAAGCCATTTACCCTCGCACTGCAATTTGGACAAAGGTAAAAGAATCTCTATGACGCTGCAGTGAGTCTGAGGCAGCATTGGAACCGTTCACAAGTGTTATCAGAATAATACACAAACAATATCTGTTTTCTACTCCTGTCTTCCATAGGAGAGATTTGTCTTGGGACAAGGGGGTCACATGCCTTTACAGAAGACATCACCAGAACAGTGTAAACAATACATTCAACACCCACCATTAAACAAATAACCACAACTTATGCATCAGCAGCAGCGGGCCAATAAGTGACTCTTTACACACATAAATATGTATTTCACAGTCTTAAGTTCAGTTTTGGTTGCACACATAAGTGTGTCAAAAAATGAAAGTGTATTGCTTTACCGCAACCGCAAAATAGTCCAAACAAGTACAACATAAATTATTTTCAAAACGGTGGTCTCATCTGTAGGTTTCTACTGTCATTGCACCGGTGTGACATAACCTGACGGAAGGTTCAAGTTTCATTATGCAACCACAGGCTTTTGGCTAAGCACCCTGTGCTTTCATGATTAGTACTGTACTCAAGTCAAATTTGAAGGTATCTGTCCTGTACTTTTGCCTCAGATACTTTTTACTTCACTACTATTTGAGAAGAAGTATCTGTACTTTTTCCCCACTTCATTTTTGAACTGTACTGAAACGTAAAGTGCTTTTCTACAGGGCCTGAAATGGCCATGGTGACATTTGAGTTAAAAAACAGCTTTTGACAAAAGTATATAAATAAAAATGACTAGATAAAATGAAGTTATCAATTCAGTTGCTTCTTTTGACCAAAAATCTTTTTCTCTATCAAGATCATTTGAATCTTTAATAGTTCTGAAAGTGTGAAATACTCTTTACTTTAAAAGTACATTTTTCAACGGGTAATTAAATATTTTTTCGTACGTAGATTGTATATGTGATACTTTTACTGTTTGCCCTTGTATCTGAACTTAACAAACTTGAATACTTCTTCCACCACTGGTCAAAACAAAGCTCCTTGCTATTGTCATCCAATACAAATTCCCCATCTTTGTTTGATATGTTGAATCCTGGTGATTTCAATTCAATTTATTTTTGTATCGCCCGAAATCACAGCAGGGGTGTCCTCGAAGGGCGACAGGGCGAACAGATCAAACAATGTTCATAGTGACTTGGCAATGTCCCAAAGTCCCCAGTCCTTAGACAAATGTCCCAGCATCCCCACTCCCTAGACAAATGTCCCAAAGTCCCCAGTCCTTAGACAAATGTCCCAAAGTCCTCACTCCTTAGACAAATGTCCCAGCATCCCCAGTCCTTAGACAAATGTCCCAAAGTCCCCAGTCCTTAGACAAATGTCCCAAAGTCCCCAGTCCTTAGACAAATGTCCCAAAGTCCCCAGTCCTTAGACAAATGTCCCAAAGTCCCCAGGTCCCTTCTCGGCAGAAAAACTACCAAACCTCTTTGGGAAAAAGTAGAAACCTGGAGGAGTTCAAGGCAGATGAAGAACTGTTCATCTACTCCAGATGAACGGCTTCTTCATCTGCCTTTCTTAATCTTCCTGTCCTCCTACTGCTCCTCCTACTGCTGCTGCTGTTCTCCTCCTGCTGCTCCTCTCCTCCTGCTCCTCCTATTGCTGCTGTTCCTCCTCCTGCTGCTCCTCCTCCTACTGCTTCTCCTCATCCTGCGCTGCCTCCCTCCTACCTCTACTGCTTCTCCTGCTGCTGCTGCTCCTCCTCTCTACTGCTGCTGTCCTCCTCCTGCTGCTCCTCCTCCTTACTGCTTCTCCTCATCCTGCTGTCTCCTTCTTCTCTACTTGTTCTTCCTGCTCCTGCTGCTGCTGCTGTTCCTCCTCCTCCTGCTGCTCCTCCTCCTACTGCTTCTCCTGCTGCTGCTGTTCCTCCTCCTGCTGCTCCTCCTCCTACTGCTTCTCCTGCTGCTGTTCATCCTCCTACTGCTGCTCCTCTTGCTGCTGCTGCTCCTGCTGCTGCACCTCCTGCTCCTCCTGCTGCTGCTGCTGCTGCTGCTGCTGGGGTTGTCTGCGTTCACACCTGAGCCTCTGGAGACAGGCCCGACAGGAGCACCTCCATTATCCTGCTCCTATTAGCACCAAAGTGTGGAGCAGATGGGGACTTTTCCAGTGCAATCAGTGAGACGACCGTATGCTAACTGCTGCAAACGGAATCAGCTCACGTTTCACTCACCTCCAGAAAGGATAATAGAGGAGAGGGCAGACAGGGCTTTACGTGGACAGCTCATAACAAATACCTCCTTTCCTGTACTTAGCAGTTGGCCCATGATTACAACTGCCACACGGGAGCGAAAAAGCCTGGAAAACATATTTGTCTGTTGTGTTCCAGGCAAGTAAATCAACACATGTAACGGCTAAATTGAGGTTTGGATTGAACAAAATTGCAAATTAAATTGTGAGAAAATAGAAGTGGCTCAAATTCTTTCAGGGCTATGTATCCAAATGTACAATTTTAAATATTTGAAAAAGTCTGTTTAAACTTAGGCCAATGTTTTGAGCTACATACCTACTAATAATTACACATACTTACACTGTAGAAAAAGATTCAGTTGTAGTCATCTGAATCTCTTTTTTTTAGAAAAACAAAACGTTTCGACTCTCATCCAAGAGTCATTCTTAATCTGTGAATCGAGTCTCGGGTTTTATATCCTCCTCTGTGTAAGCCCTGCCCACAGGGCGGGACCTCCTGATAATAATATGCTTACATTATTTTACCAGGATGGCTAGGGAGGAAATGATGGAATCGATTCATCTCTACGCAACCTCATGCCAGGTTTTCATGGTTTTCTAATTATTACATCGCTTAGTGATGTTCTCTCTCTTTCTCTCTCTCTCTATTTCTTTTTTTTTGGCGCAAAACACATACTTTGAAGACATACAACTACAGTAAGTGGAGGTAAATGCACCTTTTGGCTGCCAACCGCCATTAAAAGTAACATGACAACAACAACAATAACAACAATTGTTATTGTACCAGTGGTAAAAATGTACCATAGTTTAACATCAGTGAAGCGGCCGTTTGTAAAGAAAAGTTGGAAAGGTAGAAACAAAATTCAAAAAGGGATGATTTAAGGATAAAGAACACATTTTTCTGACATTTTAGCTTGATAAAGATGCTGTCATTTATTTTTATTTGTCAATTCACGATTGTTATGGTTGCCAGGTAACAGTTCCATCTTGCCATGCATTATTATACCTATATCACATCTGCTGCTCATGTTCAGGGAATAGAAACGTCAACAAAAATTGCCAAACCTGAGAAAACTAGGTAAGATTGTTAGTTTTTTACTGACTTAAAAACTCACTTCAAAAAAGATGACTTAAAGGCTCCAGCACCAAGCATCACACGGCACAATAAAACCACATCTCCTTTTGAACTCATCACACACTGCTCAGGGGGAAGTCAGGAGGTCCTTCTGACTGATCTTAACTTAGGATTTGAATTTTTTATTGACTGGCTCGGGTTAGGTCTTGCATATTGTCTCTTGTGATCCCTTGTTTGGCTTGTTTTTTCCCCCCTGCATTTGCATTTATCCTTCTGCCACTCGACTACTCTACGACTATGAAGTACGACGTATTAGTCCAGAAAACATCACAATAAACAATAAACATGCCCAATAAATAAAGAGCAGAATGAAACACGTAGTAGTTTATTCAACCCTCTACTGCTGAGATTTTAGTATCAGAAAAGTTACATACAATAAATATCATGCCCAAAAAATACTCTTTCAGCATTTGGTCAGTGACGCTGCGGAAAACAGCTTATTTGTATTGGATGTTTTGTCTCTTTTTAAAGTTTTATTGCATGTCTCATTCTCCCGCTGTTATAGTGATTTTGGGGCGTTGGAAGAGTAAATTGAATTGTCTCGTTTTGCCGCCGTGGACTCATTATTTCTGGTTCTTCCAAGTTCTCCTTCAAAATAACGTTTGGCTCGTCGCTGACGCGGCCGACTCATAAACCTGTGATAACCCACAGCTGTCATGGTTTGCCAAATTTGGTCTTGGATTCGCCGGCTCCACAAAATTCTGCTCTGCTCCTACCGTATCGGCGGGAGTTGCTTTTGTTTAGATAAGTTGTGGCTATAGGGAGTCGAGCTGGAGCTAACCACACGTGTCCTTATATAGACTGCAGCCGGCCGTGTTTGGCTTCGCTCTCGTTGCCTCGGAGCAGCAGACAGTGAACAGTCTACTGGGGTCTGCGGGGTCAGGCTTTTCATAATCAAGGGCATAGTGACCTTTGGGGGGAACATTTTGGAAGTGATATATCAGATGAAAACAAATAAAGACCTCTGTTCACTGAGTTATTGAAGAAAAAGGGCTTATTATTTCTGAAACGTTGCACTTTTTCAGAGCCAAAATAATTGAGAAATGGTGTGAAACGCTTGGACAAAAAGGTGTATTTATAAAAGGCTTTATATTCTCCAGAGCTGCATTTTTAACAGTTTGGGTGGAAAATATCAACGTGTCAATATATCCTGACAGACTTAACAATATGCGTATCGATACTTTAGACTTAAATGACTTATAAATTGCTGCGTTATACAGACATATTATGCTAAATCAACTTTAAAGAGCATTTACCTTGTTACCAAAGTTTGTTCCTCATTATTAGATCGCTCAAAATTTGTATTTCAATTGATTCATACATGTTTGAGTTAATCCTGTTTTGCCCTGCAACTGAGGTGGGAGCGCTCAGAAAATTCCTGTTTTCACCCACCCCCTATCCAGGCTCAAGTCCCTGTACTTTGTTGTGATTATTTGAAAAATGGCTTTGACTTTGAGCCGACTTTGAGTGTCACATGTAGAGATCTAAAATGTCATGTGGCCACTTTTCACAAATAAAAACATGCAAATGTCACTACGAAGAACGGGAAGTCATTATTAATATTGTGTTTTACAATGAACAAAATGTAAAATGAGGATCTACTCATGTTACAGTTTACTAATAAGAACCTGTTGCATTTAACTAATAAGGCCGAATCTACTGGAAACATCGATGTAGTAAATTCAGGTTTATCCATGTGTCTAGTTATGTATCATACTGCGGAGCCTGTTTCGGGTTACATATTGTATTTTGAGGTACTTGGCAATACACAGCCCCGCAAAAAAATGTAATAAAATAATATAAATATTCAAACTACTTAATGATGGTTTCTAATACAGTGTCTTGTGTAATATGAATTGATCAGGTGCATTGTGTAGATTATACTTCTTTGTCAATGTCATTATTTACATATCTATGAATCCATCAACATTGAATCAAGTTATTTCTCTACATTATGGAAGTGTTTTTACTCCCCAAAAACATGTAGCTTTTAGGCCCGTTCTCTAAGAAATCGATCGAACGTGTGAACCTTTTGGCCTCTCCATCAAAGTCACAGGGGCCGTCAGTCACGCCCCCGCTGCACTCTGCCCCACGTTAACACGCCCTTTAGTCTTCGGTCCGGTCCGGCTAATTTAGTGCCACACGGCTTGTTTTGTGGTCACTCTCGGACTCCTCCCAGTGGCTGCAGTGGACGGAAGGTGTTGTAAAAGTGCAGCTAATGGGCAGTCTGTCACAAATGACCCTGTATTGATCCGAGCAGCGCCGCGGGCATCTGTTCTGTTTAATGGAGCGCGGTGTGCGGAGTGCCACTGTGCGAGCGCCGCTGTGAAAGCACTTGTCAGAGTGCTGCTAACAAGGAGGTTTGAGATCAAAAACAAAGGAGAGTGCGAAGAAGGTAAACAAACAGATGTGTGCAATATAAGACCGAGGTGAACATGCACTTTCAAGGTTTCTCTCAGGTTGTTTTTCTATCTTTTCTTTGTATCCTTTTTATATATGTAACTTTTCTGTGTGGGAGTCAACCACCTGATCGTCCATTTAGAGATATCATTGCATGGTATTGGCACGGAGAGGAGAATAAGGTAACCCCGCTTGAATGCATGTTTTTAAGGCATTTTTAAATGAATAAAACACTTGTAATTGATAAAAATGCAAGATGGATAGGTTGATTGACATGCTGCGGAACATATAGGCAACAAATGTACATCTCCATGGACATAAGAAGAGGCGGATCTTCCATCAGAGAAATGTACACTTCAATTGTGGTATTTTGAAACTGTTTTGTGAATGTTTTAATACTGTTGTGTCGTAGCTGTTTTGCCAAGCCGTTGGAGCTCTCAAACCCCAGAGCCTCTGGCAGTGGGGACCATGTAGTTTAAAACATATTTTGGACAGTTCAGTTTCTCTTTTAAGGTGTTTAGACTGTGGAACTCTCTTCACGCCGACCTAAAACTGCAGACGGACATCAACAGGCTCTGAAACTGTGGCCAGAGCTGCTCACAGTAATAATGTATTTTAATATTTCTTTCTGGACTAAATCCCTATAAAAGCCACAAGCAACACTTCAAACAATACTTTCAAGTTCAAATCAATAAATGATAAATGTTATATAGCTCCTGCTCTTGGATGATCAATCAAATTCCAGCTCTGTAATAATAAAACTGAAAAACTACAAGAGTCACATGCATTTCAGAAAATGTTTGGGGTCAAAACTACAAGGTTATCAGGTTCACAATAACACCCTGCAGAAACACTGGTGCGTTTACCTTCAAAGGACAGAGTAATAACGAACTGCAAGCCTTTGGGGTTTGCTATTTTTTACTATATAATGGGGTCTATTCTAAGATTTTGCCTTATGTCAGGGGTTCCCCACGCTTTTAAGTCAGGGACCCTCAAAATAACAACTCTGGACCCCTACTGCAAATAACCAAATGGACACAATTAAAAAAGTCTAGAGTCAAAACATTGAAAAACTGGTTTAATGATAGTTATTTGAGTCGTTTAGTGCGTTATTTATTATTATTGTAATTATTGTATCTTTTATTTGTTTTGTTTTATATCTGTTTTATTTGCTCCTGTATTATGGTTTATGGTTTGCTTTGATTTGATTTGACTAGTTTTATTATTTTCGGGCTCATGAGATCAAATTGAGCACTTATTAAACCTTTTGCGCTGTTTTATTTCTTTTTATAGTTTTGTGTTGGTGCAGCACTTTGGAAACGGTTTCTGTTTATAAAATGTGCTATGTAAATAAATTGGATTTGGATTTGGACAATATTGTAAAATGAAGTCATCGCCTGACCTCCAGTTGCTTTCTGTAAAACGGACACAAAAAGATTCATATTCGTTTTGCAAATAGTGTGGCTTTTGTCTCCCTTGTCCCAAAGATTTAAGATGCGAAAATACAAACTGTTTGATGCTGTGGCAGGTAAATGAAGTGCGCTGGCTCCGAGGCGACAGACAGAGCCGCACTACAAAGAGCATGTCACCTCAGAGGTCAGAGGTCAAGAGGAGCCACACTTCCTGTAGTTCTGTGACCGGACCCCCGCTGCTTCTTCAGTCTTCAGATTTATCATCTGCTCTCTCGCTGAGGCCATGAAAGACCAAAGAGCATCACACCGACCCAGATGTTTCAACCGCATTTGTGATCTGTGGACTGAGGGCACGGTGTTAATGAGGAGAAGAAACTAGAGTTAGACCTGTACTACATATCACACACGGCAACATCAGCAATTCCTCAAGTTGTTTTTCCTAAAATGAACCAGAACGTTTTTTCAAATCCTCTTAAGATTTTATTTCAATTTTCAGATGAAGGTTTCACAGAAAAGATTCAGCAACTCAAAGTCAAACATGTGACTTTTTCCATTTCAAAATGTATAATATTTAGATTTGAGTGTTAATTTCTCGTCATTCTGAAACATATGGATAGTACGACAAAATAAATCACACATATCAACCCAAAAAAACAAAAGCTCTCCATACTAATCGATGCGAATACTACCATGCAAATACTACCATCGTTTAGGTATCAATATTACGCACAAAATCACGTAACAGGATCAAATCGTTCGTTTTTTTTTAATGGTCTTGTTTCTGTAGTAGTTCCACGTGGTCTCTGATACAGTAGATACCAGAACTATATGGGACATGTTACATTATATTAAAAAGTGTGTTTATAATTATCATTGTAGTAACAAAATCGGTATCAATCTTTTTTCTTAGCGTTAAATTGTAATTTGAGCATATTCAATGTAGTTAGCGATGATCAAATCTAGCCTCATCTCATCCAGGGAACTGGAATTAGACGCTATATTTCATCCTCAACACTGAAAAGTTGTGCTGTTGAGCCATAACTGTCCACCCCAGCATCAATAGGTATTGATTTAATTCGTGACAATTACTGCCCATAGAAAGGAACAAAGCCAGGACTGGAGAGGACATCTGTGAGGTCCTTTCAGTGGAATCTCACTTTTCTAAAGGTGCATTCTTTCAGTCTGCTGTCCAGTGCAGTGCATTAGTAGATTAACATAACATTGTTCTGTTTTATGAAGTTAAAACCCACCTGTCTCCATCTGACCACACCCTCTGCGTTCTCTTCCCTCACATCTGACCCTCTCACTGGCTCCATAAATCTCCTCTTTGGTCTGATAGAGCATGTCCAACATCGATCCTGAAACCTCTGATTGCCCCAATCCAAGAGAACAGATTTTCCTGAAACGCCAGACTAAAATGAGCCCCAATTCAAACTGAAGCTGTTTCTGAACCGTTTGGAGCGCAAACAAAAGTCTGGACTCTTTCTGAAGCTGAGACTGTAGTTTTGGACCTTGGTGTCTGATTCACTCTGATTTTAAGTGGAAACAAGCTCGAAACAAAGGAAAATCAGATTTCAAATCCTGCCTGGATTGGTATGCACTCACGCCTAATTTAGCAAGAGTTCTGATATCAACGATGATGAACTCTCCCCTGACTGTTGCTACACAGACAAAAATCACCCCACCAAAACCCACCCGCCTTTCACCTGGTCCCAAACGCTAACGCCGGCTTTCCACTAACAACAAAAAAGTCCCCCCACCTATCCCTCCGCCTTTCACTGGTATCTCCCATAGCTAGGATGCACTGGTGTCAGCGTTGCCGGGACTTATAGTCATATTAAAAATCAAACCACCCGGGGCCTGTGTAAAAACAGCCTCCCCTAAGCGCTATTTGTAGTAACATCAAACAGATGGGAAAACAAATGCGAGTCAGACTGCCCAATGTGCTGAAATTTGATTCATATTCCCTGTAAAAGATAACGCCCCAGTCTCACTGAAACTAGTCTGAACTTGCTGTGCTAAATGTCAGATCCTTATGTAACAAATCATTCTTAATTAATAAATTTTATTTCTTCTTATAATCTTGATTTTTATGTTTTAACTGAAACATGGCTTGACAAAACACAGGAAATTTAGTTTTAATGAGTTCTGCTCACCACAACTTTATGTTTTTGAATCTGAACCGAGAAAACAAAAAGGGAGGAGGTGTGTGTGCTTTTTGTTAGAGATGAAATAGTTACCGGTTGTCCTTTGGGGTGTTTTTCAACATTTTGAGTATGTAGGCTTTAAAATTGAGCTTAAAAGTCTCCATCCTTTCTCTTCATGTGTTTTATACAAGCCTCCTCAGCACTGCAAAAGTTTTTTATGATGATTTTACTGAGATGCTTTCAGTCGCATGCACAGACTTTGATGTTTGGTTATAACAGGTGATTTCAATGTTCATGTTGATAATATTTTGTGACAGAAACGCTAAGAGCTTCATGCCGTCCTTGAAACTTTTCGGTCTTCTCAGCGCGTGGAGTGGCCCCCCACAGCAGAGGGCACACTCTAGATCTTTCTAATTACAAAAGGGGTTAATTATTTAAAACGTAAATGTGGTCGATGTTGCTCTGTCTGATCATTTTGTGTCTTCTTTGACTCGTCGTTTTTCCCAAACAACCAGCTGGTCCTGCAAATTGTCCGGAGGAGACACATAAAGGACAGACGGGAAAACATGTTTATGGAAATGATAAACTTGAAAATGTCTCATGTTCTAATGTAAATATTGTCTTTACTCTGTTTACATCTAGTGTTTTGAATGTTCTCTCGACACATTGCCCTATGAAGGCTAAAATTGTTAAAATAAGCAGAAGGCGCATGGAGAAATTATGATTCGGTCAGGGCACAGAAAAGGGAGTGCCGCCGGGACCCGAAAAAATGGCGCAAGTCGAAGCTCCAGGTTCAGGAAAGAGATTTACAGAGAGAAGTTGTACATGTAACAACTCATTTTATGTAGAACCAGGGAAGGATATTTTTCTGAAATAATTGGAAGCTGCAGTAACAACTCGCGTGTCCTGTTTGCCACAGTAAACAGATTAAAAACCCTCCAGCTCAGCTGCCGTTAAATTCATTTCACATCCAGTGTAATGAGTTTGCATTAATTCTTTAATGAACAAGTTCAGGGCATTAAAAATGCTATCAATTCTCAATGCAAAAAATAACCCTCAAACCCTACACACTTAGAGCTGACTCACTTTGCACCTGTAACTGACAAACCTGTCCAGGAGATCATCAAGTCTGAGTTCATCTAACATGCTGCCTCGATGTGTTACCACACAGATTTATAAAGTCTGTGCTGAACAGTTTGTTAGCACACTCACTCAAATAGTTAACATGTCGCTTTCAATCTGAACATTCCCAATGGTCTTTTGAAAACTGCGGTCATAAGCCTCTCCTAAAGAAGAGCAGTCTTGAATGCCGCAGGTACTGAGTAATTACGCCCATCTCTAATCTGCCATTTTGGGGCAAAGTCCTTGAAAAGGTTGTTTACCACAGCTCACTGATTTCCTCTTAATAAACAACTCATTGATGTTTTTCCAGTCAGGTTTTAGACCTCATCACAGCTGAGACTGCTCTTGTCAAGGTGACAAATGACATCCACCTGAACACTGACGCGGCAAAGCCTCAGTCTTAATTCTGTTAGAATCTGAGTGCTGCTTTTGACACTGTCGATCATGGACCTCTTACAGAGACTAGAGACTGGGTGGGCATCACTGGCACTGCTCTAAACTGGTTAAAGTCCTATCTGGAAGACAGGAAATTCTTTATCGAATTGGTTAACTGTGTCTCAGACCAGATGCCCCTGACCTGTGGGGTGCCCAAGGGTCAATCCTGGGACCCTTTCTGTTCAACCTCTACATGCTGCCGTTAGGTCAGTTGATACGCAGCGAGAATGTGTCCTATCACAATTACGCAGACGAACTCAGATCTATGTTTCACTGACAGGCAGGTGAATATGGACCAGTGGATTCACTCTGTCACTGCAATCCAACAGATCCAGTGTTGTGGATGCAAAACAACTTTCTCCCAGCTGAACTCAGACAAGACTGAAATACTCGTCTTTGGCCCACAGAAACAAAGAAGAAAATTGTATAACTGTCACTCCAGAGTCTCGTCTAAAACCTCACATAAGTTAAGAATTCTGGGGTAATAATGGACTCAGATTTGAATTTTAACAGCCACGTCAGATCAATCACATTCAGCAGCTTTTTACCATCTAAAAAACATTGGCCAAAATCAAAAGTATAGTGTCTAAACCAGACTCGGAAGACTTATCCATGCGTTTGTCTCTAGTAGATTAGACTACTGTAACGGCCTGCTCAGCTGGCCTTCAACGAGCTGTAAAACAGCTGCAGTACATCCAGAACGCCGCTCGGGTCCTGATCTAAGAACAGGAAGTACGATCACATTAGTCCTGTGCTCAGGTTCTGCACTGGCTCCCTGTGGCTCAGAGAATAGACTTCAAAGCAGCTCTGCTTGTATACAAGTCTCTCCATGGCCTGGCACCAAAGTACATCTCGGACATGTTAGTGCGCATATGAACCATCTCGGACTCTGAGGACCTCAGGGACCGGCCTCCTGCTGGTGCCCAGAGTCAGGACTAAACATGGGAATGCTGCGTCTTAGTTTTATGCAGCTAAAATCTGGAACAGTCTTCCTGAGGATTGAGACAGGCCGCTACTCTGCTAAAAACTGTTTTGTTTGCTGTGCAATGACTAAATATTTGCACTCTTCTCTTTTATGTCTTGAACTAAGATTGTAATTTCTGCCATGTCTTTGTGATTTTAATGCATTTTTTTCTGTTGTGTGAAGCACTTTGAATTGCCTTGTGTACGAATTGTGCTCTACAAATAAACTTGCCTTGCCTATGTATATAGTACCCCAGATGAGCCTCTATTCTTGAGTGTTTCTGACTCCACAGTCTTCATCCTCAAATGGATGTCAGTCCTGGACCATCTGCAGCCTGTCCGTCTGTGGGAGTAGGATCTCTCTTTCACTGTGGTTCTCCAGGTTTATTCTTTTTTTTTGAGTTTTTCCTCATGGAGAAGGAGAGTCTGAGGACAGGGGAAGCTCTGGGACATTATCCATTTTCATTCCTGTGAACATTGGTTAATCTGCTTCTCTATTATCGACCAATGTTTGATTTTCTAACTTTTATTCTAACTCACTGTTGCTTTACAAAAAGAAATTGAATTTATTAATACTATAATGAGTTAAGCTGCAGTTGGAAGAATGAGTAGATTGAGCTTTTGTTGAGTTTTGACCATTTCGCTTTAAGGAAAAAATCAAATGAAATCCAGGTGGAATGCATACAAAAGGCCTATTCAAATGTTGTGACTTTAGGCTTTGAGAAGTGTTGATTTGACAGTTTTATGTTTTACATGCCCAGGACCTCAATTGTTCCCTTTTATCAGATGATTGGCAAAAATCAGAAATCTTCTGAAATGTGCCTATAAAAGAAAAAAAGCATGTTCTACATATGTTTTGAGGAATTTGTTTTGATGTTTTCTTTTCTTTGTTGGTTCAATTTGTTGAATCAAAAAAATCGTGGCTATCTAACATTGTGAAAGAGTGTGGAAATATCACAATTCAAGGCCCTTCAAATAAAGAAATCTAATCTAATTTAATCTGGAGAGAACATTGTCCTCTAAGTGGATCATGGTTTATGGGTTTCCAGTGGAGCTAACACCCAGAAGAGGACAAAAATAGTGCCACGTTCGGCCCACACATCATGTAGCTGTCACTGCTGTGCTGACATCACCGTGGAGGTTTGGAGCAGTTATTTGAGGTGAATGTGGCTCTCGTTGGAGGCTGTGAGGTCTGACTTCAGTAAATATGGACACAAACTCTGTAAAGCACAACTGCATCTGCCTTACAGTTGACTAGTTTGATATTTGTAGCTTATTACAGTTTAAGTTCTTCCTCTGGCGTCTCCTCCATTTCATTATTTACACACGTTTTACATTTTTGCAGAAGTGGGTTGAGAAGCCAAAAGGTGTACTTAAGTAAGAGTAATGTTACTTTAAAATAAAATTTCTCATGTAGAAGTGCCCAACAACATTTTTATTTTATTTTGTTTAGGAGTTATTTATCAGAAAAAACATGAAATCATGCACAGATTCTGATATTTCAACAGAACAAAAACAAAAATGACAAAGGATTAATCATATCTGACGGTAAGAAGTGCAAATGTTTGAATCATTTCTTGGCGTTCATAAAGCTTTGGTCACTTGTAGACTTATTCACGTTGAGAAGAGCAACCAAAACAGAGCTCTTACTTCGAACTAAATGTTTCTTGAGTTTGAAAGCTTCTCTAAAAAGTAAAATATCTAAAGAGTTACTGAGCACTTCCACCTCTGCGTTGGTTGTTTTTTAGACAAATCACGCACACAGCCACGGGTGATAACAAAAACACACATATCATCTTTTTTAAATATTTAAGGCTACAAATGTAATGTTAATCTCAACATGAATTATATGAATGCTTCTGATTCGATTTCATTTCTTTTCCAACACAATATGAATACATTTTGTTCAAGTGTAGCAGGATGGTTTTTTTATGCTGAAATAAAGATATAAGTGAAGCTCAAATATATATATATATCTATATATATATATATATATCACAACATACTCGACCTTTGACCTCACTCAAAAACAGCTCAAGAACTTTTAAATGTGTGCTTTTCTCTAGAGCTACTTGGGCGTCTTGAAAAGCCTTCTATAAATCAGAGGGATTATTATTATTATTATTATTATTATTATTATTTTTCTTTAAATTGGAATAGATTTGAGACTTGAGCTGAAAAATAACTCATTTCAGGCCAATCTAAACCCGAAAACGTAAATTTGACGATGCAGCTTCATGAAATAAGTCCATTTATACTCTTCAACACATTTAGAGCAGTGTCGATATCATAATGAAGAACGACCGGTATCGTTAGTATGAATTATCACATCCCTAGAGCCAATCATTGTAAAACTGTGATGTTTCTTCTCTCTAAACTTTCATATTGTGCCATCCCTAAAACAACATAATCCACAACATGTTCAACCCCATATGAATATGAATGTTCTTCTGGTGTGATTTGCACTCTTCTCACATCCAATGGTGTGGTGCATGGTGGGATGCAGAGGTGGGAAGTCAATGGGCTAATGAGCTCAAGCTGATTAGCAAAGCGCATGTGGTCTGTGCGGCACAAAGACCCTGTGTTCAGCTCCACACGGCTCCATAACGACATTAAAGGGCCACATCTGCAGCTTTAGACTGGAGCAGGTCATGGTTTGGTCAGGGCAGGAACTGGGCTTTGGAAATGTTCTCCAAAACAACTCCGGTGTGATTTGCACCTCAAAAACACTTGACTATTGTGCAGAATATTTCAATTAGCACCTTCAGGAGTCCAAGTGGGTTTCACACAAGCCAAGTGTCAGTGACGCAGCTGGAGACGAGCAAAGCAGCATCGTGGTCAGGCCATCGCCATGGAGTTTGACACTGATGCAAGGCTTTTCAAACTGTGGTGTCGGAACCAAAGGGGGAGGAGTATTTATGGAAGCTCCTTTGTTTCTTTGTAACATTGTCCAAAAAACAAAAAAAATATATATATTTTAGTTGCGGTTTTAAAAATGAATGCTGTATCTTTTAAATATTCATTGCATATATTTTCAAGCCCTCCAAAAATTCAGAATATGACATTTGCATTGAAAATTGAACATGTTGCTAAATGAAGTAACTAAAATTCTGAATAAAAACAATTTAATTATTTTTATTTTTATTTTTTAAGTTAAAACATTTGTGGAAGGGAGAAATTCACTCAAATTCTGTTAAAACAAATCATCTTACAGCATTGCAGTTCCAGTCTTGATTGAACTTTTAGCTCAGTTAATGTTGTCTTCAAATATATTTACTTTTGTGTTAAACTCTTTTAATCCCTTTTCTTGACCTGGGTAAATTTAGACTCATTTCACTCTGTAAATGGAACATGTATGGAACGTTTAGGATTTTTTGAATTTGAGAATGGATTATCTTAAATAGATAGACGACCTCAGTTAATATGTCCATGTATCCCCCAATTTAAAGCGCTTTATTATGCTTTAATTTAACCTTTCATCTTTTTCCCGTTGAAATTCTCGCTGTTCTTAGTCCCTCTTTCTTACTGAAGCCTTTGTTATTGCGTTAGTCTGACCAAACCCCAAACTCAGCTGAACCGAGTTGTGTCGCATTCGAGTACAACCTCCGACGTAGCAGTTCCTCGGCGGAATGCAGGTGCTACTCGTGAGCGCATTGTTATGAAGTGACTGAAGACCACCGGCCTGCGTCAACACCGCTCGATCGGCTGTATTTACTCGGGTACATGTGGTTCTGCTTAGAGGAATGAGGAGCAAAGACAAATGCCACAGGACTGGACTTCAACAGCTGGAGCGTGGGCAAATGTAGAACTATTGGTACAAGCTAACGGCAATCATTTCATCAGGGCCTAAGGAGGAGTGCAGGAGTATTGATATTTTTTAAAACAACAAAAAGTACCAGTACCAGTAGCTTTCTGTGCATTTTTTTACTTTATATTCTAGCATCTATCATTTAAAGTAGCCTACCTTCGGATCTCTCTTTTTTTTGTTCATACTGCGGTTGTTTTAAAGACTCCGTGGTTTATACGTTTGAGAAACAGGTTTTGATTAAATTGGTTGCTACTACAACTATAGCTGATTAGCCCGACGCAAGCGCTCAAACTGAAGTGATTTTTTTTTTTTTTTATGTGAAAAATTAATGGGGATTTTACTTCCAACTTGGACCTCAAAGTGTCTGGTCACTAAACCAGGATCACACTTTAAGTTTGAACCCAGAATAATCCATTAGTTCAAACTGGCTCTAAACGGCCCCTCACTATCAGAAGTGCATTCAACTATCCCTGTTTATTTGACAGGGATAATGCAGATTGATAAACATTGTAAACTGTAAAAGTACCAGAATTACGGTAGTCAAAATTCCATCTCCCTGGACAGATGTTTAGATTGTCAACCCGAAAACAGCAACTAAAAACAAAAGTACAGTAGCAATACAATTACAGAAAAGGTTAAAACTTAACAATGAAAAAGCTTAAAATTTAAAACATTCAGACAGACAATTTGATAAGACAAATCAGTGTAGCATTGATGTGAAGACAAGGCCGATTCACCAGGTTAATACTGACAAGTCGGATTTTCTGTGAAGCTCGTTTTGTGATGTTGAGATGACAAACCATAGGTGTTTTCCCACTTAACAGTACAAATAACTTAGTCCCTATAATCCCCCAGTCCCTATATTTAGTCAGAGGAAGCAACCAGTCCGCCTGCTCGTGTTCACACAGCGACAGAGGCTGAAAGGCTCTAACTGGCTTTAAAATTAGGATGTGGAAACTTGGATGTGGATTTACCGTCACGATCAGAGTCTTTTAAATCTGCTCTTAAGACACATTTCTTCGCATTGGCTTTTAACATAAGTTAACTGTATTATTGATCCATTGTGTTTGTAGTTATAGTTGTACTTATCTGCGTTTTTACCATGAATGTGCATGTGAAGCACTTTGGGCTGTTGTCAGTATGCTATTGAAATAAAGTTGACGTTGTGGAACATTTAAATTTGTATTCACAATTTTAGTTACAAATTACAAATTGTATTTTTGGAGTTGTGTCCAAGGAATTTATGTCATGAGTCAATTAAGTCCCATATTTCCCTACAAAATCAAATCAAATATTTGAAGACATTGCAGTACTTCCATGCAGTACCACCACACAACCACCGTCAGAACACACTGCTCTCATCGATAAAACCTCTCTCTCTCTCTCTCTCTCTCTCAGCAGGAGTGAACAGAGTCTACAGTGAGGGTGATTAGCAGCACACTGGTCACTCTATCTCGTCTGAGGGCCCCCGGAGCCTCAGGGGCCAAACACACAGGTCACAGGGGCCTCCACACTCATAAAGCATCACACAAAATGTCTGTGAGCGAGTCTGCTGCTTCCGTCACTCCATCACTTGCTGCGGGCCATGCCAGATCACAAAAGAGATACAAATCTGAAAAATGGATTTAGATTTGGTGGTTTTGGACTTTGATGATGGATATTATGAATATTTTTGCCGCATTTTTGGATCAATCATTCCTTTATCATGTGGTGCAACATGAATTTTATTTTTAAAGAGAGGGAGTTGAGTTGTAGCACTTTGAATTACTGTCTGTCTCCTCTTCTTCACTGCCCTCGCTTCCGCTTTATAATAAGTAAACTTTTATAGCCGAACTCCAACTCCTGACGCCTAAAATAGAAAGTTACTTAAGTACTTAAGTCTGCAGAAGATTCACTATATTCATTGTATAGAAACCAATACAATGGTTCATTTGTTCTTATTCATCATCTGTCGGTTGGAGGCCCTGAATGAGGTGTCACAAACCAAGTGTGATAAACAACACGAGGAAAACAGGTTTTTGACATTTGAATGCTTTTGATTTATTGATGGTTTTCCAGATTGTAGAATATGTTGTTGCCATACTCCCAGATTTCCCTCTTGATATCGTATTGTCATGAGAAATATCCAACAGATAAATACACCAATGTTGAACAGTTAGACTCGCTATCTTTATTTCACAAAATGTTACTGTCAATGACGACAAACAGCATTACAAAGTAAATGTGCAGTGCTTGTGGACATCTGTCGCATCCTCGATCTTACTTCCAGTGAAATCAAATGCACTTTTTCACAGTCAGTCGGCTCATGTTCCATCTTTTTACCTACAGTAGTATGTTCCTCTGGGTATAAGCCAAACAAGAATACCCTTGAGTCCAATTTAAATCATTTTCTCAGTAGCATCCCTTTTCTCCTCCCCAGAACAGGGCTATTTTTCTACATGTTCTTCTGCCTTTCTTCTACATTTTGAACACACACCAGATTATACAATGAAACCTACTTAACTATATTACATGCATTCACATCAACCACTTGAACTGGATTAATCTGAGTTAAACATGACTAGATCTGGCAGAGGAAACATGCATCTTTGAACAGGTTCAGCACAAATCCTTTTTGCTGCACCCACCTCCATTAATAAGATCATTGCCATAAATAGAACGTTGTGATGCAATCCAAAAGTCAAAAATGTATTCGTATGAGGAAATTGCTTCAACTGAGTACAAAAAAAGCACTGAATAATAAAATAAAAAGTTTATGTGAAAGATAAATGTTCGTTGTGAAGCCTTACATTTCTGATCTTCAATCTTTTGTATACTCTTATGTTTCCATTTACTTTTACATTTACATATTGCACTTTTTCTTACATTATTTGACATATTTTGCTGTTCTTTCTATGCATTGTGTGAGCCACTGTGTCCAAGTAATTTTCCTTGTGGATCAATAAAGTTTGTCTAAGCCTAATTTAGCATCCAAAATGTAATCAAATCTACTATTTACTATTGTAAAAGATACAAATATAGTTCTACACAACAGTTTCCATGACTCTGCAGCTCTTCACTCAGATATTAACATATTTGTTTTGACATATTACGGCACGGATTCTCTGCCAGATCGGGCTCCAGAACCATTTTCCCACATGACGTTGTGATTTCTCGTTACTGGTCGGACCGGTCCCAAGCCGACTTTCGATTCCCACCTCGCTGTGCCCCGGGTCAAAATCTGCTCGTCCCGTTTCCTGACTCATCACTACAGTTCAGGTCTGGTTCAGTTATTCTTCCAGGTTTCCTCCAGTGCGGCAGGGGCGGGGCTACGTGGGCGGGACAATGGGGCTATTTTAGGAAAAGTCAAGACTGTTTACTATCAAATTTGTGGGCACGTTCTTCTGATAACGTAACAACATTGGGGGAAACATAAGGAACAAATATTGCAGGATTAATACTATGCGCAGTGTTGGTATACTTTTAACTTAATAAAGACACTGCATGTGAATTGGAGGTTTACTGCATGTCCTCCCTTCTCTCTCATCCCCATTTCACGCTCAGCTGCCCTGTCTAATCAAGCCTACGGGCCAAAAAATCCTAAAAAATAATTTTAGAGGAATACATTTGAAACTTCTTCTGTAGTTTACTCACACATCACTCAATACAAGAACGTTTTTCAAGTATTGATATTGATATACATTTCCATCTGTAAAATTGACAGGGCCAGGGTTACATTTCTTATTTTGTATTTGAGTAAACTAAATCTGACTGAAATATTTTTTGGAGCTAAAACTTAAAAAAAAAGAAAAAACATAAATCAGGGTTAGAATTAAATATCAACGAATCCTACAATGTGTCAAAAGTACAAGATTGTGAAGTGTGGTGTGTGTAAGTGTTGGAGATGCAGATTGGAGATGTTTCCATTTAAAAGCACATATGTTTGATATCATGTAAAACATATATATATATATATATATATATATATATATATATATATATATATACTATATATATATATATATATATATATATATATATATATATATATATATATTTATTTTTTTCCCCCCATATTTTATATGTGAAGTCAGGCATGGTGTAAACAGATTTTCTTCTGCTTTAGTTCTACTTTAGTCCTGGTTGAGTCCTGATTTCCTGTCTTGTCTCATGTTGGTTCTAGTCTGGTCCCTTTTATTCCATTCTACATTATACTTCACAAACAAACAGCCCTGGGTACAACCAAGATTAAGAATTGAACAGCTATTTGCATTATCATGTATTTGTAGAGCATAATTCATACAAAAAGTAACACAAAATGCTTTACAATCGTTAAAACACATTCAAATCACAAAACAACAATAAACTGCTTTTACATTTTTTTAAATAACCAAGTGAAAAATGCCAAAAAAAACCAAGATGAAATATCTTTATACATCTTGAACAAAATACACTTCTTTCCTTTTTTTCCCCTTGGTCTGCTGTCTTCTAATATATTTGGAAACACATGGCTTAATACATTGTTAGAGTGATATCACATTACCCAATAAACCTCAGCATTAGCACACAGAGCGTACGTCTGTGATTTTATTCATCCAACAAAGACACCAGTTTCTCAAGCCAACATCAGATGACACAAATAAACCACAGCAGGCTGAACGTGTGACTCTCTTTTTACGGGAAATGGCTGAAATCGGACACAGTGTAACGGCCGGAGCAGATCGACCGGTGTGACATGAGCAACTAAAAGAACCGGCAGGAATTACAGGTTACAACTGTCATGTGGAGGTGTTGTTTTTGTCTGATGCCGTCTCATTGTCAGTAATCGCGTGCTATTAAGAGGCCGTATTATGTCTGTAAGAACCACACAACAGCAATTTATGTAATCTGTTGTCAGTTTACCTCACCAGGAGTGCCCGCACGTTTTTGGAAAGTAAATGGTCTCTATTGTTGTGTTATTTAAGTGGACAGACTGTACAGCAGAAAATATGCTTTCGCGTCGGTGCAAAAGTAATTTTATTCCTAGACAAAGTATTATTTTTTTAGAAATCAGGGGAAAGAATTCACACAGGTGTTTTGGGATTAATGTTTTACTCCACGGGTTTATAAAGTGCGTTTGGAGTCAGCACTGGACATCTGCCTTGTGTTTACACTGAGGACACACACAGCTAATGAAGCAGGATTAACACAGACGCAAACTGTCCCTAAACGCTGCATTGACCAGAGACTCCGGTCACCCGAAACAACAGAACAACCTGCTGGACATCACCACGGACCACACATCCCAGTGCAAAGCGAAGAGACACCAACTCAAGAGGCCAACCTCAACATCCTCAGGGGGGGTGCCTGTGTGCACAAAACACACAGGCACGTACAGGCAGTGTAATAGTATAGTAATAACCATGAATTTTACAAATGAAAAACACAAGATTTGGTGCCCCTCGTGGCCGAGTGGATAGCACTTATGCTTGTCATGGGGGGCAGACAGCAGCATCGTGAATTTGAATCCTGCTCATGACAATTTTCTGCATGTCATTCCCCAGTCTCATTCCCATTTCACGCTGCACTGTCCTGTCAAATAAAGCCTACGGAACAAAAATATGGAATTTGAATACACAGTACTTAACTTTTAACTTTAGCCCCCCCAAAAATAGAATTTTTAAAAAGCAATTATTTTTTTTCTTATTTTTTTTCTTTTTGGATGGTGTATTGCACACAAAAAAAAACTAAAAAACATACGTCCTTACTGTGAGTGGGCTTGCATCTCCACAAACATGACTTGTACTTGGTCTGAGGAGGAGCCTCTTCCTGCTTGTTTCCATGGAAATATTGCTAAATGTATCTATCTGCATGGAGAAAGCTCTGAAGTATGGGTTTAATATTTTGTTTCCATGGAATTATGCAGGTAACTTCCCACCTCCAAAAAGTTACATATTGTGCGTTTCAAGATTAGATTTCCCAAAAACTTTGCCTTTATATCCTGGTGCCACGATTGGGCCTCCTTTGGGCCTCCTTTGGGCCTCCTTTGGGCCTCATTCGGGCCTCATTCGGGCCTCCTTTGGGCCTCCTTTGGGCCTCCTTTGGGCCTCCTTTGGGCCTCCTCTGGGCCTCCTTTGGGCCACCTTTGGGCCACCTTTGGGCCACAGCAAAGTAAAAAGTCTGAGCACGTCTCTGTTTCTGAGCCTTCTTTTAAGAGGCCTGTTGTGGGGCAGATCGGGGGGAAGAAGTGCACATACCATTCAGAACAGACTTTAATAACAATCATTTTCGTATTTGATTGGAGCGATAATTGTTCTCATGATTCAAATCAGCACAACAGAGGCCTGTACACCACAAATATCATCTGACTTTGGATTACACAACAATTTGTAGAAAAAAAAAAAGTCTTACATAAAATGATTTTTGCACTGGCTACAATTTGCTGATGTAACGTCTTCGTGAGTTATTTAGGCTCAGACCTTTCTAACGTAAGCATTTTCTACATAAATCTGTGCTACATAAACATTACACAGTGAAGAGTGATTGTGAGTGTAATTTGTGGCACTGCGGCAGAGTCTGGGGACAGTTTGATCTGGGAAACATCAAGACTGAGGCTGGACCACAAAAACACAACACGTGTATTTGTACCAAAAGGAATTTTTCTAATATCTGTATATCTACAGTATACATGTCCCTCTATATAACACGTTGAAACCAAATATTTACATTGCTGATAACAATTGAAATGCTGATTTACATAATTACACACACATTTTAGATGTAAACTGATTAAATGATGCTTACATTGTGTATTTTTTGTGCTCAACTTTGTTATTCAGAAAGCAGAATGAGCTCCCCACGTTTAATCGCCAGAGTTATTTTATCGAAGTATCACTAAGTCAAATATAGTAATAATATCGAGCTGTTTTACTTTATGGCAAACTTACACAACCTGAGAGTGAAAAAGCAAAAGTGCAATGCAATTTAAATCAGAATTGTTCATCTTTGACTACAAAATGTGCAGTAAACGTCAAGAACTAACCGCCGGAAATCCTATGACATGATTCGAAAATACAAATAAAGTCTGTTAACGTGATGGACAATGGAATGAAGATATTGGCAGGAAGTGAAATGTCAGAAGGATGGAGGAGGTCCGAGAGATGTTTGGGACCACACAATGTCAGCGCTCTGTTCCAGTCCGGGCTGAAAAGGGGTCCGATTGTGTGGAGCTGCTCATTTTGGTGAATGAGGGGTCGGCGGTGGTGGGCATCACGTGACGGCAGTTCAACAGGGGCAGTGTCCTCAAATATGTTTCCTGCAAACACTGAACACTCTTTCCACAAAATATAACCAACATTTTTTTTTTATATAATTGTGAGAAATAGTGATAGAAATAGTTTAGCAATCCTTGTTTGGCAGTTTGACATGGATTTGTTGTGTCAGGGAGGATGGCACGGTTTAGCACTGGCCTCGCTCTGACAAAATAAAAAAGTTGAATTTTTGAGTGCTATTAAATGTTATTACCAGGGCTGCAGTCGAGGGAAGAAATTCTTGGCATGAATGAATCGACAAAAGTGGTGAAAATGATGAGGATTTTGCACAAATCAAATATGTATACGGTGATGTAAAGCGCGTCTTCATCAGTGAAAAGGCTGATTAAACTGAACAGTCACGCCAAGAAACTCCAGCTGACTCACTTTATGCAGCCTCCTTTCTGCTTTTGTGCAAATGAATCCTTTTAATCCTATCACCATGACTAGTCAACTAATAAAGAAGTTGGTTGACTAATCGACTGATTAATTGACTGAACGACTACAGCCCCAGTTATTTTAAGTAGATTTTGCAGATTTAACACGCATGTCTTCATCCGCGTTCTCTCAGGAGCTGAACTAATTTGACTTTGTATTTATTTATGTATTTATTTATTTATTTATTTTCCGCTTGGCGCTTTTTAACTAGTTTAGATTTTGTTGGTTAGTGTATAGATTTTAAAACATGATTATCTTTATTCTTATCTTGTGTGTCTGTGCAGAGATATTTATATCTCTGGATATAAATCATGTGGATTTGGATTGGTTTTTTTTGTTTTTTTTAACGATGTCAGAAGGATAATACTGTACTTAAATGTACATAACTGTGTCAGGAGGGATAGTTATCTTAAACATGGAGGATCTGGGATAAACATCCCCTCGACCCGTTGCAAACTGCCCTGGTGTCCTTGGGCAAGACACTTCACTCCCATTGGCTTTGTAAATTACAATAGAAAGGCATCTGCTTTTTGAATCTTCCTTTTGAATATTGACTTTCTGTTACTTTTGCGTGATTTTAAGGGTAACTACTTACTGTTTTCTGTAATCATGATTATTTCTGTTATTTGTTTGTATTATGATTTGAATGCTTCTTTTCCTCCTGCTTCTTTTGCCTCCTTTTGGAAAAATGTGAACTGCAACAAGAAAACGACATTTCTGATATTTCTATAGATTTTGTAAATTACATTTTTCTTTGACTATTTGCCTTCTTTACTGTGTGCCGGGCTCCAGAGGAAGAAGACAGTCCATCACACTCGCTCTTTGACCCCAGTTTCCTGTCTCTATAATGACTCCATTCAGACTCCCGATCACTTTCCCACCCGATCGTCCCACGCCCACACAGACCTCCTCTTTTCCCTCTCCTCCTTCCTCTCTCTTCTACTCCTCTTGTGCTGCCTCCAGAAGGATTTATGCCTGTTCTTATCTCAGTGCACTTCCACTGGATCTGTGTCCAGGCCAGTCCAGAGTCCAGTCCAGAGCTCTCCCACTACGTTTACGTCTAAAATACATCCTGTCCGGTTTAATCAGTCCACTTCCCTCAGATTTAATTATCACATGATGTTGGTTAGCGTCAGGAAATTAGCAAAAAAAAAAAAAAATACTCTACACTTATTTCAATTTTGTATTATTAAAGCTATTAGTAAAAGTTGGTATGATCAAGTAAGAGCAATTAGTGATGGAAAGCACAAAAGTAAAAGCACTATATTTAAGTTACATTTTGAGGTATTTGTGGATGCTTTTTACTTTTACTTCACTGCATTTGAGAGCAGGTACTTCTCCACTACATCTGACATCATTCATGCGGTTTTGGGGGTTATTTATTTTTAGCACTTTCATGGTGACATCCTGCCTAAGGGTTTGAGTTCAAGTCTTGGCTTTGAGAAAACAAAAATATACAAAAAGTCTAGAAAGATTTCGAAATGTATTGACTAAAACATTTTAAAAATCACCACATTTCACTCTTTAATATTTATAAAACATATCATTTTAAACACATGCTTCAATACTTTTACTTAGGTAGATTTTGATATGCAATACTACTTAAGCAGCAAAAGAAATACAAACTCATTTAATATTGTCAACATAAAGCTTTTGTCACTACACAATTGCTCACAGTGGGAAGAGAACCCTATACTTTTACTCAAGGGAGAGTTCTGTTACTTTAAACTAAATATTACTCAAGTAGAAGTAGAAGTAAAAGTATGGAGTCAGAAAAGAAAAGGCGCTCGTGAGTAAATGTAAGACTGAACGACCACTACGTTGTCGTCCTTCTTCTTATCCAGATTTCTTGACTGTGCCTCTGCATTTGTTGTACCAGGACAAACTACCGAGCGCCTGTGAGTATTTGCTTCGACAGTGAAAGTGCGTCTGACCTCACTGTTGTAACCGCTCGTGTCTTTTCTGCCTGAAGTGAAAACACACAGAGGTTCACGAGGCGGTGAATACATCCGGGAGTGAAGAACGCAGCTCGCATTTTTCTCCTCCAAATGAAAAGAGCCAGAGGAATGTTTCACCAGATGTGGCGCTGGCTCCAACTCAGGTCTATTTAAAGGTTCGTTGGCTTGGTTTTTTCAGAGTTATGCCGCGCACATGTGACCAATGAAAAATAATGTACTGCAATTGAAATGGCTACAGACCAATTGAATTAACTTCCATCGTAATAATAATCTTTTAAATGCATTTTTGCACTGATTTCAAGAAAGGAAAAAAATGCAATATTGTGCCTTTATGTTTGACACAGTTTATGCTTTATGAATTTCTGTTTTTAATGAATGAAAGAGAGAAAGAAAGAGAAATAGAAAGAAAGCGTAAGTCGCTTTTTTCCAGGTAATAAATGATTTAGTTATGATCATTTAAATGCATCTTATTTTAAAGCGCCGTTCTCTCAAAGTTGGCTCACAGACTTTATGCCAGACAATTAATCCCAAAGCAACAAAAGAGGATATTGCCATAATCTGTAGGTGGGACACTGCAAGACCAATAAGATAAATAAAAAGACCTCAGTAACTTTTTAAGGCTGAGAAGAAGCAAATGTCTGCGTCCACGTTCAAACTTGAAGATTGTGCGTCCGCTGTTCTCTTGCTACAGACGGTGAACTCGTCCTGCGCGAACCTTTGGCACCGGTGTCTTCAGTGTTTAACGGCACACACTCCAACCACTGGTCAGTCACAGTCACTGCACCAAACACACACAGTCAACAGCTCAAGGCTCCGACACTCACACGCAGCCATAAACACAGTGAAATATATGTGGCTTTTATGTACTTTGGTCCAGCTTTGTCATTTCAAACAAAAGCCATTCTCGCACTCAGCCATTATTCATACCAGAGCTGGAGACTGTGTAGGAAAGGTGGAATTCGTACTAAAAGTGTGCGCGCAGACGAAACAGAAGCTGCCTCAAACTCTCAAATGTTCATCTCTCTGAGGACAGATCACCTTCTGCCTCAGCTCTTAAAACTCTCACGCACGACGCTCTAGTATTTTTTGGGACCGAACCGCTCAATTCATGTCAAGTTGTCTTTTTATAAACCCCAAACTTAACGTAGGATGTGACGTACGTATCATTTCTGTACGTACGCGTGCTTTATAAATGAAACCCCTGAACTGTTGAGATTATTGACTGTTTTACATTTTATTTTATGCTGTAAAATGAGATAAAGCTTGACTTTTTTAATATAAATTACCACTACACACATTAACTAACCCAAACCATTTTCCAAACCCTAACCACAATCATGTATATCAACTTCAACTTCCCCAAACTTTAGCCTTTTACCTAATCCTAACCTTTACCTTAACCCATTTCCTCACCTAAATGACAACCCTATTCCTAAACTTCATCACTTGGAATGACCAATCACAGCGGACCGTCCCGCTGGCCCCGACAGTCCAGCATTAACCGATCCAAATGTTGTTCTAACTTGGATGAAGTCGTTATCATCGCTCTTGCCGAAAGTGATAAGGAAAAGGTGGAACGTTCAGACTAATACCGATAATATGATTGAGCGGACACAAAAAAAGCCTCTTCAGAATTGGTCTGTAATTAAATAAAATCCTTTCTCATGTAAACTTCTAACCAGATAATATTAGGACCATGGGAGTCTGGTTAGTTTTAGGACAGGACACAGGAAGTATAGGCTGTGACCTCAGGGGCCATGTTTGGAGAGAAAGTGCCAAGGCTTCTGGGATATGTGGGTTGTCTTGTTATGATTCCCATGAACCATAAGCAGCTGTTTAGGGGGCTCCAGCTGTGGGATTTCTAAATATAGTTTGTTAGTGTGTTTTATTTGGTTACAGCAGGCCCGTGGAGAGTCTTTTGTGTTCATGCAAATAAACTAAAGGTCAACTTAGACATTGGTGAAAGGGGAGAATAACAATAACATCGATCTCCGTGGAGCAGGTGGGGGACCCTTCACCAGAAAAGTTTTAATTCCTCATCCTTGTGGCCAAAAAGAAAGAAAAACATACATTAATCATGGTCATTAGCAGTTAGACGCCTCCACTCTCCACTTCCTGTGCTCTGGTGCTGATAAGTGTTATAGTTGTAAAGTCTTGACCGTGACACAAAGAGCAACAGAACAAGGACTCTTTTTCTAATAGGTTTAAATCAAGGTTGTCCAAATAATGGCCCCTGCGCCAAATGCGGCCCTCAGACCTCATGAATTCACCCGCATCATCCTGAAAAGTACGTTTTACTGCAACAGCGTGACCGATACGGGATCTACAATTGGGCACTGATCCAAAACTTAACTTTGAACTCATTTTTTTTTAAGGAATATTTTCTCATTTATCTTGCAATAGATGAAACCGACCTCAACAAATTTGCAACATTAGAGATTCAGTCTGGCATTTGTTATTCGGGAGCACAATGTAATATGTGGCATCTGATAGGCCAACGTTCTCTCCTGCCGAGACGGTTTTAGGACTTCTGCCAATTAGATTAGATTAGAATTATCAACTGCTATGGCAACAATCTCAACTGGTCATCACTCTGAAACCCTTGGATAAATTCATTAAGTACAAAAATGTCTAAAATAAGCCAGTGTCTCCTGGTCACTTCCGTGCTCTTCCTGTCTTGTTCTCCTCTAATGTAACTATGTGCTGTAGGCAATAAATTAGCTCCATAAATATCCAATAACGCCAAAAAGACTCCCCTCTAATCCACTTTAGTCATTAACTGTCTCTTCTACAAACTCTAGCCGAGGTCTATTCTTTCCTAAACTCCTCTCACATGATGCTGTCACCACGTGAGCTGATCCAAACCAGAATCAGAGCCGAGCCGTTTGGGGAAGGAGAATCAATTGTGGGTCTATTCTAACAGAGGGACAGTCAGCCGCCCCCTGTGACCCGGACAAAACACAGAGGAGCTTTGTTCTGGTAGAGGAAATAAAGCTCACAAGATTTCAGGTGAATTTAGATATTGGGAGATATATGAAAGAAAAATCACAGTTTTAGAGGTTGTACAGTCATATGTCTGACCAAATGTTCATTGAAACTGGAAAATGGGTACGGCTGCAAAGTGAAGAAACAATGCCACTCAAAGTATTGGTTTATAATGTTATATCTTTACTAAAACTACACAAGATCAAATGTTCCTATTGGTCGCTGGGCTTCATCGTTTGTCAGCATCAAACCGCAAACAAACAAAGTATACTTGTGATATGATAACACAAAATGGCAAATCAAATATTAGATTCAAGTCTTGCCTATGGTATCGCAGAGCTCTAAAACATAGTTATAAAGGGAATCATCATCAAGTTCTCTGCGTTTTGACTATTCCACACTCAGTTTCACTAATTGCGGCATGTTTTTATAATAGATAATAAGACTAAACGTTTGCCAAATGAATGCGCATGGCCAGTTTCTCTTTGTTGACGTAAAAACCTCTTCCAACATGGCTGACATCTGATGAGTTGGGGTTCATTGAACAAGATCCTGCTCCAGAGTGTTTTAATGAAGACCTAACGTTGGACTGGACCACCACACACGTTTCCCCTCGCTAATCCGCTCTATAGATCACCACATGTGCCAAAATACTCACACTATTTACCGTAACTACAGTTTAATGTTGAATATAATGGGTAAGCAGAACCTGGGTGGCAGTGCCATTTGTTCTGCAGAGTTTGAAAAGTGCAGACATTTAAACATACCTGGCGCTAGTCCGTCTCGTGCCCAGTCGGGGATGTTTGACTTTCATTACCATAACAACAGAGCTAACGGTAACACGGCTTAATCTATGGCTCTGTGATTGACTGGTGTTGGTGCATTTGCAATTCAGGGCTTAGGTGTGTCGTCACAAGATGTAAGACAATAGGTTCACTGTGATAATGTAACTTAAGTCTTGAACGTGACTGATTCCCAATGTAGGGGTACATGTCTGCTTCTCTATGGTAATTTGGGGCTTTTTTTTTTGCTGAATTTCTAAGGGGCAGGACAGAAATTACATTAAAGAGGGGATTTTTAGCCTTTTTCAGATCTGTTTCTCGACTTAGACCCAGTAAAGACTGAAATACAGGCTGTCAACAGTTTAAACGTCATTATGAAAGTCAAATTTGCTTTTAAAATATGCACATCTCATTAGCACTCTCAGAAGCGACACACAATGTTAAATAGTTTTTCTCCAAAAGTGTTCCACCCCTGGAGTATTAAAGAAAATGGGATTAACTTGACCAAATACTTGGTTTAAATGTTTTCCTTAAAATCACTATCAAGCCTACAGTCATGAGTATTTCTATTTTAAATGTTATTTCTAAAAGGAGAGACATTATATTATTCATGATTCATTACATTAGTATTAGTATCAAAATGATCATTATACATTCTGAATTTTTAGAGACTTTAGAGGCTTAGAGACTTTAACAAAAGTCTGTGTAATCTATGGCTGGAGCTCATTCTGGGAGAAAACGACAACTTTCCTTTTTCCATAATTTAGTCGTTGCTTGGACCTATAGTTTTAGCCTTGGGTTGTACCTGTAGTCTTTTCAGATTGGTCTTTATTGTTTGGACTTGCTTTTAGCCAAGTTAAGTCTAGATTGTCCTGGTTTAGTCCTACAATTTCCACTTGAAATGAATCGAAACAAATCAGTAATATATTTTTTTAAATGTGTTTTGATTATTTTGAGAAGAAACGTGAACTTTTTGGATTACTCATAATCACAGACCAAACAACAGTGAAATCCTTAGTTCGATTTAGTTCAAGATGATTCAAATTATGACCTGTCCACCTTTACGAAATCAAACTTTCTGTGAACTGATAAGAACAGCCACTATTACAAAAACACAAAACAAAAACCGCAAACACTGAGCTGCTTGTATCTTTGCCTGAAGCAGCTGAGCACAGTGGCGTCGGGTAAATGTTTGGATGGCGTCCCACAGTGAGATCGTTAATTTCGCGGCTGAAGTTCGCTCAGCAGTGACATTCCTCTCAGAACGAGATAAACAGCCAAGGCAAACAGCGTCCCGTAACAGCCTGCACCTCTCTACGGTAAAAAAAAGCCCTCTCTTACCTTGATACGGGGCATGATTGGTGAGGCAGGAGCATGGGAAGGGGCTGCGGAGAAACGACTTATCTTCATAACGTCAAATGTACTTTCGCTTTATCAGAATGGATGAGAGAGGTGATGATTGGCCTGCGATGCATCTTGTCGTGTGTTCTGCCTTTGAACTAATGATCCAAAATATTAGGTTTTATCTCATCGTCAGTCAATCAATATCACATTTCACGTACATTGAGCAGTTAAATACAATAGAAATAGAAATGGAAACGCTCAAGCAAAGGCCTTAGTGCAGCTCAACAAGAAGACTGGTCAGATTGGGTCAGCAGATCCAGTTTCAGAACAATTTGAGGTGAGTAACATCCCTCAGGACAAAAAACGGTGCCTCCTCTGCGTCCTGCGGTCAGACAGGTGTCATCTGGAGACACAACAGGATAGTTCTCTTCTAAACCTCACTCTTACTACGCTCTGCTGTTTCAGTTGGAGATGAGACCGGCCATTTCTCCAAGTCTTTATATTACCGTCACTTTTGGTGTAAAAAGTCTGTTGCATTGGTGTAAAAGAGCAAAATGTATTGTTCAAAACATGACGAAACCAAGTCCAAACAAAAGAATGAAACCAGAATTAGTCCACAAAATAAATTCGAACAAATGAAAGAAGGATATAGGCCTATAGTGTAACAAAAACATGTTTAACCCAGGCCTGAGTTCAAACAAACAATAAGCATACTCCCCTCCCCATACTCAGTGTTGGTGACCACAGCCCCTCGTGTTGGGAAGTAACTAAATAAATGTTCCAAAAATATGTATTAGAAAAACATTAGTAATTTAATGTTGAGTACCGGTACAGTTTCATCTGGCATGCTAAATACACTTACTTTCCTAAAACCAAAGGAATACATTTCTGTCTTTGAGCGCACCATTTATGCTTCAAAAATGTTTAATAGGAAGAAAAAAGAAAACTAAATCTTTTGGTGAGTGCATGGAATTCTCTAATCAGTAATAAATAAATGTGTAACAAATGGTGCAACTAAAATAAAACTGTTTTAATCCTTTAGTTTTGAATAGTAGCATTCTAAGTATTCAGAGTACAGTACAGATTGTACCATGTAACGAAACAAGAGACAAAATACATTAGGTTCTAAATATATTTTCAAAGTATTCCTCCCAACACTTGGCCGCCCTGGGTTTTGGACCAAAACTAAAATGGTATAAAACATCAGAAGGTCCAGCAGCAGAGACTTGAACCTGTTCCGCTGCACTGAACTAATAGCTCTGTGTCCGGTGTGTTCAGACCAGTCCAGACCACAGCAGCGAGCGTGAACTGAAGCAAGAGGTTGTTAGAGAGACGAGTCCACGCTTCACAAACTAAAGTCAGAGTAAACTCAAACTGCAGCAGCTGCTTCACCTCCCGTTACCTTCCAGAGGGACAGCACCATGACCTCATCAGGGTCAGCCTCGGAGACGGACTATACAGATGAAATTACGCAGTCATGTGTTCATTCAGAGGGGGAGTGAAAATGACCAAAGAGTTGTGATGTTTGCAGAGACATGAACGATTGATGAGTAAAGTATCGTGGACAATAGTGTGGATACTAGTTCGATCTCTTCTTTACTATAACATTAGGTTTAGTGAAAGCAACAGAAACACACATCATGAAATCTACGGTTTATAAACTGGGACTGACCCCAGAATTGAACTTAGACAAGACAGGACTAAACCAACATGACCAAACCAGGTTTATATAAGCGCTAAACCAGGATCAAACCTGGACCAAACCAGGCCAAGTATGAATGTAGCCTTAGTGTGATATCCTGACACATTGTTGACACGTATACAGACCTAAAGAATTAAATATTACTTTAAAATATTACAATTGTAAGAAAAATGTTGTCTTTTAAGTGAATTCCCATTCCTTTGAGAGCTCTTCAGTTCAGCAGTAATTAAACTGGGATTAAAATGATATATGTCTGTACATTCCATCATGTTTGCAGAGTTTGAGCTTCCAAATGAAAACAAATGGAGCCACATTAATTTCCTTAAGTGCAGAGGCAGTGAGGGCCCCTTTTAACAAATCACCCACGTCTCATAAACTGTGGGACTGCAGGACACACTGTGCTGGCACAGTCTCCATGTGTGACGATCTTAGAACTATAAATCTGTTGTATAATATATAATATATTGTATATATACTTCTTAATGCAGTGGCTATAGCTGTTTGGTACTGTCGATTTCTATAGCCTATACATTTGACCCTTTTCTGTTCTGTGGGGTTTATATTTTCTCCCATTGGGTCACCGTCTTAGCTTTATTGAAGGATGTGTCAAATGCAGAAAATACCTTTATATTTTTAATTATATTGGGCTATATATTCTTGAAAAACCATAGATAGACACAGTGATAGACACTGTAATATGAACGTAGGATTTCTGTTATTAAAAACATGTTTTTGCCCTTGAAAAAGTAGATGAAGCAGACAGAAAATACAGGCTTAAATAGTCTTTATTGTCAATAACTGTGTCACAGTAAATTAATAATAAACGAGTGAGGAATGTGGTATGAAAATAAAGTGACTCTATGCGTTGTCCATTACATTTGAAGGAGATTCAGTCAAACATAGCCAATAATGTCCTTGCATATGATTGGCTGTCGATTCCCTGACTTCATCAAACCAGAGAACTGGTAAAAGCCGGTGTCCAGTTCATCAATACCAGATAGAGACTGGTGGAAAAATGGCGTTTTGCTTTGCGATGGCACGACTGGACAGGACATGCGTTTGTTAGCGTTAGCCGTCCTGTTATCTCTTGCTGCCTCTGCGTGCGGCCTCGTTTTCACCCTGTCTTCTACGCTTTTCGAAAACCCCGCCAACTTCCTCCTCATGTTGACGAAAAACCCTTTCCCAGTCCGTCTTTGCGCTTGCTTGGCCTCCGCCGACTCTGGACACTCGGGCAAATCCATCCAGTTTTGAATCAAGTCCGCGAAACTGTTATCCCCCAAGACTAGCGGTTGCCTGTTGCGCCCGCGTGTTAGCAAAGAGTTCGTCCAATCTTCAGAGAGGCCAAACCAACTTTCCAAGCAGACATCGGAAGTCGATTTTGGCCTTATCCGACCGCTCGGGGCTCTGTTGGTGCGAAGACAGGCGGAAGACGACACGCGAACGTTTCTCGTACGCCTAAGCACCACCGCCTCCTCTTGCCAAGACGCTTCCGAATATCCAGAGTCCAAGTCCAAACTGCGATGGCTGCTGGGCGTGCTCAAATCCAGGCTCAAACGGAGACGGATGCTTGCGTCTTCCTCCTCGTCCTCTTCCTCCAACGGGCTCGCCAAACAACACGCGGAGTCGTACGTGCTCGAGCTGGCGTCGGACATGCGGAACCGGGCCCGTTGCTCGCGTTGGATGGCCCTTTGTTGGCAGGCGCGGGCCAACGCGGAATGCCGGGCCAGAGCAGGTAGCTGGGCGTTGCCGAGTTGGGACAGAGGACGTCTCGGGGTGTCGATGCACGTTCTCCGCAGGGTTTTGAGGTCCTGGAGGGATCGCATCATGTACTGCATCTGCTCTCTCAGGCAGTCGCTGGAGTCGCGGAGGCAATGCTGAGGAAACAAGAGAGGGATATTGATTAATTTAACAGTAAAGCAAAAATAACATGATCAATAGAAATAGATTCTGATGTGATTTGGTGCTAAATAAAAAAGCAACTTGTAAGGGACTAATTATGTACATTTTGACATTCGTGATTTGTAAATGTATTCATAAATGTACTAAATTCTCTTATAACGTGTAAAACAATGTAAAATATTGTAAAGCTAGACGTAAATGGTTTGTGTAGCAAGCTATGGACCTGATGAAATGACTGTTTACAACTTGCAATAATGTAAATCCATAACTTTGTGGGTGAATCTTTGGATCTACATTTTCAGATCCCCAAATCAGGCTGACTTTTGCTTACGGTTCTGATTGCGGATACCGGAATATTGTTCACAGGCAATTCTTTTGTAAAATCATCTGAGGACATTGACCTGATTCAATTACTGACCACAGCCTTTAATGTAGTCCAGAAATTAAGTTGCAACGTTCTAGCTACAACAATAATGAAAAGATTCAATCGTGATGTAAAGACATTCCATTTAACTCTGCAGAATTGGTCGAAATCAGGTTAAACGTCATCTGGACTTTGTTTGCCGGGTTGAAAACGTGTTAGTTCCAATAACTTCAGGGGTGAATTCTTGGATCTACAGTTTCAGACCTCCAAATCACCTCCAGCTGACTTTCACTTACTTTGTTTTGATTGTGGATACCAGGGCTAACAAGCAATTCCTTTGTGATAATTTAGGCCTTCTACTTTGTGATTTGAAAGCTTTCACTGGTCAAACACACTGGCTGTTCTTTGGTTGTATGGAAATTTACCCTATGTTACAAAATAGGCCAACTAATTACTACTAATATGACTGTGTATGAGTACATGAGTGTCACAAGTGTTTTGGTGGGCAGGTTGAGGCTTGCAGTACATGAGCCAATCACCAAGCAAATGATTTTACAATAAGCAAGCCAACTGTAAGTGTGTAAGTGAAGTGAACGCCCAGTGTGTAGACAAATATTATGGATCAACGATGGACACTGCCGCCTAAAATGACTCAAAAGTAAATTTAAAAAGTGGCATAAACGGCACGCTGGCCCTTTAAGAGAAAGCAGCTCCAAAGGGAATTCTCCAGTGACACACTAAAGGGTTGTAATACTTCTGTTTCCTTTCAAAACGTGCCGCGCTGATTGGTTGGGATTAAAGCTGCAGGTTCAAAGTAAAACAAGACCACGGAGAGATCATGTGACCGTCTGAGCGAGGGGAGATGTCATGTGTTATGCTCAGTGGAATCAAACAGCCAAGACGAATTAAACCTTTAATCTTTCCACTTTAATGGCATTTAAACACCAGTAAAATGCTATTTGAATGTTGGAATGTACCGGGTGGATTTTTTTTTTTTTTTAACATTGAAAAAGATGCTGCAGATTCAGATTTAGTCCAGTCAATTGCATTGTATTGCCAGGTTATTAACAGGTTAGTGCACGTGTTCACTAAACTGCTAGTTCTAACAGTGTCATGAAAGCCAACAGTATTTATGACGCGTAAAAGAGAGAAGAACAGCAACGTCTGTCACATGACAATAAGGGTTTTACGCACTAGATGAGCTGTTTCTCTCACTGTATCCGTGCACTGGACCAGATGCTGTCCCGGCGCCTGCACTTTTGGCATGCAGTTGTGCGTAATTTGCTATTCCGCAAACGTGTGCCAGTTGTGCCGTGAACTTACCATGTCAAGATCTTTCCCTTTCATTTGTGCAGCAAGTTTACAATCCTATAAGAAAAAAAATATATAAACGGAGAGACATTAAGTTTTCATTGTGCAAATCCCGGAGCGACACATTTTAAAAAGCTGTATCCGTTACAATTTTGAGTCTGCACAATTTACTACAACGGTGCTATTTTTGAACGTTACCAATCAGAAGAAAAAAGAAGAAAAAAAAGAAGGAAAAGTAAAGATACTCACCCGTGACTTGATTGCCTTATAAAGAGAAATCTCGTCTTTTCCCATGAGAGCTTTGCGCTGCGGGGACGCGTCGTTGCGCACAGTAGTCGTGGTTGCGCGCACGAGCCCTGGCTGGCGGTTCTGGCGCAGATGTGCTGATGAATGCTGCGCTCTGCTCCGTCTCTCCTCCTTTTTACGCCTCCGCGCTTGTTGCGACATGTGGCGACAGCGGCCAATCAGAGCGCGCGGACCACGGTCGCTCGCGCGTAAAGACCCCCGGAGGATTCTATGCAAAAAAAAAAAAACAGCAAAAGGGACAAAAGAAGACAAGAAAAGACTGTCAGCGCAGCGGCGGGGGGAGAGAAAATGAAGATGAATGCAGAGGTAGATTAGATAGGCCCGGGATCAAGACACTGTCAACCCGATAAGCCCCTATGATTAGAAGAGGTGATCCCAGACTTGATAAATGGGGATGATCTTTGGGGTCGTTGCTCTCATTCATTAATTTTAGCTCTGGCGGTTTACTGTGCATTTCTCTCTTTCATTTTTGACTGACTGCACACATTTCCAGTCATAATGATAATATAGGCTACATTACATAAAGGAAGTGGACACTGACAGTCAAAACAAACAGATTTGAACAGATGTGACATATATTGAGTTGTTTTTAGAGAGTCCAGCTGACACTGACATATGTTCAAATGTCCAAGGGAGAGACAAATCTTTTCTAAGAAGCCATCTTTACCAAAAGTGTAGCTTAAATAGAGGAAACATAAAACAAACAAAAAAACACAGACAAGGACAAAATGATCCTTTATCAAAGAGTATGTTTGTTTTGTTTGTGAGTATGTGCCCTGTTCTCTCCATAGTGTATATAATCAATGCATATTTTGTATTTACATTTCATCAAAGTTATTTCTGATACCTTATTTCATACGTGACTTCTATTCAATCTTGTTTTATCACTATTTGTCCTTATTGTTTTATGTTGCACCACATTCCTACTTTGTTCACTGACAAAGGCAACGATGCTTTTTCGGATCCTGGTTGACCTCGACAGTTATCCAAGTGCGTTCCTCTGGCAAACAGTTCTTCTGCCATGAAAAAAAAGCGAAACACAATTAACTAACTACCACGGCCAAAGACAATGGTATGAACAAATCAGATGTTGTGCATTTCCTCCACACTTCAAGCCAAATCAGAGACAAACGTGTGTATCTCCCCAGTGCGTTTATGGCGTAAGACACATGTGTAGCCTATAGTCACTACAACTGCACTTGCCCTATTGTACATAAAATACTAATCATGGCCAATAGTGTGCCAGGGTGACATCTGAACAGTTCATCAGGATACAAGTAAGTTTGATCAGCACCAAAATTAATCAGAATCAGATTCAGAAAGAGTTTATTTCCATTGTCAATGATCAAATTCACAAACATAGGAACTTGTCTCGGCCTAACTAAAGAAAAGAAAAGAAAAGAAATGAAATGAATTCTCATATATTGTAAATGTGGGGATTTCATATTTGGTGTCTTGCCAAATCTAACAATTCTAAAGTCCAAACTGGCGAATAAGCATAAAACAAACCCCATGTATCATTCAGCAGCCCCAGCTTGTCCTCGTGCTCATCATGTAAATCTTATAAATGTGAAAGAGCCAATCCCATCAGGTCGTTTGCAGGTGATTTGATCCGGGGCTCATCCACCTGGAGCCACACACCGGACAGTGGCCTGAATGTCACTGTAAACTCTCCTTTACAATCCTGCTGAGTGAGTGAATGAGGAGAATGTAAACGATGGCGAGCTGTTCATGTGCAGATGCTTCGACATTAACATAGAGAGACGGCTCTTTACATGTCCAAACCATGTCCAAAGACAGTTTGAGGCCATTTACACTTGTGCAAGAGCTGTGCATTTTGGTTCATTTGAGAACTGAGTGTGTGCATTTACAAGGCCAGGAAACAGACAATCAGATCATCCAAAAATTAGATCTGATTTTTGGTGTGCGTTTACAAAGAAATCTCATAATCAAAAACATCTAGTGACACGTATCAGTTAGAAAGTGGATTTTTAGAATAACTTGTATTTGGAAGACAAACTACAACGGATTATAAAATAACTCTTTCGATCTTTAACATTTTCTCTTTCATTTTTGTCTTTGCCGCATTAGTTTTCCTTCAAAACTTGCACAAATGTGAGCAATCAGAACCAAATCAGATTACTCACATCAGATGTAACGTGACATTTCAACAATCTGATAACTCCAGAAATCAGATCATGATCAGATTTCTTTGTGCATGTAAACATAACACTTCACTTGATGCATTGTTATGTTTCAATCGAAGTTGTAACGTTCTCAAAAACAGCGACGTGTTGGTCGTAGGCTTTACATTGGAATATGAATTCATTCTCCTAACTTGGTGGAACAAGCTACTTCTAAGCTGCCCTGGAGCTGCCAATTTGTGCCACTGGCCTTTCCAACCACCAGTGTAAGTCACTCACCACATTCATAAACGAGGTGACAAAGTGTCTTGCACAAGGACACAACGGCAGCAACAGTTTGGAGCTGGAGCGGAAAAGTTTCTTTGGTTTTTAACATTTACAGTTTATCCACTTTGTCCAGAGAAGATGTGGACACCAACACTGAAGAAGCTCATGTTTTCTATGCAAGGACCTTCTGTGGGTATATGTAACTTCATTACAGCCAAACAATGAAACCAAACAGAAAAACATGCCATCAATTGCTTTTAAATGCTGGGATTGAGGCGAATATTGCCCTCTAAATTGCTGTCAGTGCACAATTTAGACCAAAATTACTGAGAAACATTCAAGATTATTCATTTAGTACATTATCTTGACATTATGTAATCTATTTTATGATTGTATGGGTTTGTGGCGTTTATAAAAAGGTGTTTAAATGAATCTGGCTGACCTTTAAGCCTTTGAGTCGTAAGCTTGGGGCGCCCCCTGGTGACTAGAACTGCAGACTGTACAAGTACAATAAAAAAAGGATCCCTGTTCACTTTCAGGGTGTGAATGTGCCTCTTGGTTTTCCTGAAGTTATTTATTTAAGGCCCTGTTCCCCGTTCCTTGTAGAAAAAGTTAGATTTACACAGAAAACCTGATATATTCATTTTCTCCACAAAGAAAACAATACTTTTGAAGTGTACTGGCTTTCAAGGGTTGTAAAATGTTGGCTCCCATTGGTTTTCCAGTCTCTCACTGTGCGTTAAGATTAATAAAGTAGATTTATTCAACGTGTTAGTCTTTTTTCTACAGTTTGATACATACATACAAGGAAACAAGTGTATTTTTAACCCAAAGTGATGTGAAAATCTATAGCCAGCTCTGACATGTTTGTAGTGTGTTCCAAAACATTCATTTAACAGTTTAGGTTTTGCCTTACTCCATCAAAATATCTCAATGTCAATTATTTCACATGATTACTTTCTCATCCTCAGCCTGCGTTGTGCTTGGAGTAGACGTGTAGTAGCAGTAATGGCCACAAGAGAGCGCCAACGACTAAAGGGGAACATTTGACATCTTTTGAGAGTTGTTTAAGAAATATATCTACAAAGTGTTGAATGTTGTATTATATTTTCAAAATATAGTTCTAAGTTTGTACATTTTTGAAATTAAAAGGCAAAAATGATTAAGTAAAGAACAACAGACAAAGTTGAGCATTTTAATACATGATCAGAATTCAATGTACAAAGTATTTATGCAATGCAATGAGAGTAAAGTCATAACTTCAGGTGATCTCTAGTTTTACTTAAATTAAACAATAAATGGACTTTGAAGCATTTAATATTTACCAAAAACACTAACCATTTTCTTAATTAGATACCATCTCATTAATAATAACTACAGTATACTGGATTGATAGGCGCTAAGCAGGAAAATGGAAGAATAATATATATATATATTTATATATATATATGAACAGTAGGTCAGACACAGACAGTACTGAAGGGAATACAACATTAGGAGTCACTGTAAACTGAAGTCAAGGCACAACGTACTGCGACATATGGAAAATAATGAGAAAATTATACACATTTGGAATATAATCGACATTTACCATCAATTCTGCCAGTTTTTCTCAAATATTTTTATTTGAATGTTGGGTAATTTCAAGCAGAGCTTGGCTGATCCAATTACACACAATAGAATATGGTCAACTATGATTTTTTGTAAACATGATATAAAAACACATTGATATTTCATTGAAACGTTACAATGTCCCATGTCTGCGCTTCTTCCTTCCCTCTTTAAAAAAAAATCATGATTAAAAGTTGAATAATTTGCACATCAAGGTAAAGGTAAAATGAATGCACGGTTTAAAAACTCCTTCCTCTTTCGCTTCCTCTCGTGAAATAAAGAATAAAATGGTCATAAATGCGTGTGGTGCAGGATTGGTCTCAGTCTTTTTAGAAAAAAAAGTGGAGATCGGAGCTGGAGCCAGTGCAGGGTTTCTCCCTCCATTTCAACTGTTCAAGTAATCTGAAAAACAAGACCAGTGTTACATAAGATTCAACCTTTACCATTACGGTTTGGGACGTTTAACAAATAAGCCTGTGCTGTAACAATAATTTGGGACGCACCGGTTCAACTTGTTTGCATGCGATACCAATATCGATACTTGAGCTGTTATAAAAACTTGTGCCGTTAATACCTTAATAACTTACACTAATAATGTTATGTGTACACCGATTACAGTAACTTCACAACAAAAGCTTGTAAAATAAACTCTGACACAGTTCTCAATGTCTGAGCTTTAAAATGAGGTAAACGTCAGTATTTGAAGTTGGTAAAAATATGTTTGCATTCAAAAAGGCTAATTGCAGTATCGGATCAGTATCTGAGGATGAGGATAAGGAATCGATACCGGACACATTAAATTGAATTAAATATACTACCTACTGTATATTGATCATCTTATGTCAGGTCATTGCTCTAATACTGCACATCGTTTTAATTCAAAACTAACAGTGATATGGGCGTTGTCATTTCAGATTGTATTATCATTTTTTATGATTTATGACTCAAAGCCACTCAAAATTAAGTATAAAATATTGTTTTGAGCTGTTAAATGTGACGGCAACGGTCTTAATTTGTCATCATTCTAAAACTTTGAGCACTTTAGCCCGATGAAAAGATTGGATTTACCGGTAGTCTTGAACTGTTTATTGCTATGGCGAGGTGATGGATAAAATATACTACATTTATTCCACACATGGGTGGGTCTGCGGCTCACCCAGCTCCAGATTTTTGAGCTAGGCTTGGTCAGCTGGAGGAGTTTACTTACTGTGCATGTTTTGACAAAAGAATAAAAACAATCATAAACATTTATCTAAACCTTTGATTATATATGTACATACTCTCCTTTCCCCTCACTCACCGGTGCTTGTGTGGCGTGTTAGAAGAGCCCGCAGTCCTTCAGGTTGTTCTTGATGATGACGTCGGTGACGGCGTCAAACACAAACTGCACGTTCTTGGTGTCGGTGGCGCAGGTGAAGTGAGGGTAGATCTCCTTGGTGTCCTTCCTCCGGTTCAGATCCACAAACTTGGCCTGGATGTAGGCCTGGGCGTCTTCATACGTGTTAGGACCTGAGCGGAACAGAGCAGAGGTTCAGAGGTGACCACATTAGAGCAGACAACCAAAGCTGGATGTCATTACACTGAAAACCATTGGATTTGACTCATCTCCGGCAATATCTTTTTAAGTTTTAACGTTTGTCTTTGAATTAGTGGGGAATCTTTTGGTATTTTCCAACAATAATAAGATTTGAGCTGTAAAAAAGTCAAATAAGTTACTTCTAAAACAACTAAATATTACAGTGTTTAATTCTGTCATTTATTTCGTGCAACAATTATTCAAATGATATTTTACATGTAGAAAAGGGTTTACTGGGAACATTGCGCAGAAAGTATTATCGTTTGTCGCGACTTCAAACAGGAGCATGCCTGGAGAGTTATTGGTTTGCCTGGAATGCACAACAGTATGGCATTTCAGTGACTTATCTCTATGGAGACAGGCAGGTGACGAGTTGCAATGAAAAACATCTGTCACTGAATCAATGCAAGATCGACATGTTTAATGCGATACGGCAACATCATTTATATAATCACTCCTTAACAGAAAAGTTACATATTTGAAAGAGTTTCGGAAATGGGTTTGCACTCTGAGCTCTTTCAAAAGCAAATTACTAAACTAAAACAGTAAACATAGTCAGTCCGTCTGCTCGGCGAACAAAAACACAGCGACATGGACGCGTTACCAGTGTACTCGGGGAAGCAGATGGTCAGAGGGCTGTGCTGGATCTTCTGCTCAAACAGATCCTTCTTATTGAGGAACAGAATGATGGAGGTCTCCGTGAACCACTTGTTGTTGCAGATGGAGTCAAAAAGCTTCATGCTCTCGTGCATACGGTTCTGGAAAGCAGGAGAAATGACACACAATTATGAAGAAAACGCAGAACATATATTTGCATGTGTGAGACCCTTGATGTGTGAGTATTTTTGACAGAGAGATGCTTTGAGGACAGAGCGGCCACGAGGACCAGGAAAAGAGCCGTACTATTTTAGAAGAAAGACATGAAATCTCAATGAATTAAGGGTTTATTACATCATCATGAACTGGGTTTTTGGTGCGCAGTTTTCGCAAAATTTTGAGGTTTCGAGGTTTCTTTTCATCAAGAAACACAAAGCGAAGAATCAACAGTGCATATAATTCAAACAGGACAATCAAAATATTTGATACAGGCTTTATAAAATGTAGATGGGGTAAAAAATAATCGCTTATGGTAATTCGGGACAATTCAAGAAGAAAATATGGTGTGAGGGCCGCATTTGGACATCCCTGTAATAAAAGGTAGATTAATTGTACATTCTAAAACAGCAAAAGACCATCTCTTGCTCAAGCCTAGTTTAGAAGTACTAAGTAGAGGCATAAAGAGTCGAACAGCCCTGTTATCTAGAGTCACGTGTGGCCTGAAGTGAATGTTCCTCACCATCTCCTCGTCCTCGGCCAGCACCAGGTCGTAAGCGCTCATGGCCACACAGAAGATTATGGCCGTGACGCCTTCAAAACAGTGGATCCACTTCTTCCTCTCGGACCGCTGACCGCCCACGTCGAACATCCTGCGAAATTAGACAAAAACATGTCACGGGAATGTACAAGCAACAGCAGAAGTCTCATTGGAGGTCCAGTCTGTGAAACTGTCACTCCGGGGGGCATTGTCAGAAGTTGAGTGAACAGCAGCTTTACAGGGGTTTATGGCAAAAAGAGTTTGATTTTTTGTGTGAACAAGAAATATCATTTAAAAAGACAGACAGAAGAACACTGTAACAAAACAGGTACAAACGCTCCAAAGTCTGTGCAATTTGAAATATCACACACTTTTCAAAGAGAAAAAGTATCAAAAAGGAGATTAGATCAGCTTCATCACACCCAAACTGAGCTACAACACTTAAAATATTGCTTTTAGGAAGTGAATTAAAAAGCAGAAGTCATTCATCTAGTTCTTCTAATGATGACACAATCAAACTAACAACAACCACAACAACACTACGAATAATAAACCACTGCAATTAAAAGGTGGACTTTATGTTCTGTCTTCATGGAGATGTTATTACTGTGCCTGAGAACGATCGCAGTATGGAACTAAACCTATCCATCTCCGTGGAGACAAAGTTACAGGTCAGATCTGCCCATCTGTGGGGGGAGCACGATCTGCAGGATCAGTTTAGACATGTGTTTTAAAAACGTTTGCAAATATTTCACTGTGAATAAGTGTTTATTAGTAGTGTAGGTTCGACCGAAAAGTGGAGTAAAGTTCCAAATCAGGGCATTACTTCTGCTGCTGCTGCTCTCAACCCAAAACATCATTTGCAGTTCATTCATTAGTCACTATGGTGATGCTGGAAACTAAATAATATAAAAGCCTTTTAATCATACCTCACATCATTATAATATTTTTTCCCTACTGTAAATTTAAAAAACCATCCTGGTCGCACATTACACACATAAGACCCCATGAAGCATGTTCTGTATTCTTTACTGAGATATGACTGAATCAAACACAACTATTGTCTTTATCTGTGCAAACGACTGAAAGGATTTTATTTGCACTTTTGTCTTCATCTGTTTTTTTGATTTTAATGCATTTTCTCCTGTTGTGTGTAGCACTTTGAACTTTGGTCTTGTATTCTCTACAAATACACTTGCCTGCTTGTCTGTGATGTTATTAAAATGCCTATATTTAGATCTAATGCTGTTCCGTAGTCGCTTTGAGCCACAAATCTTGGCCTTTCCGACACTCCCACATGTGCATTAGAGTTCCCTCAGCTGAATGGCACTTTGTACAGAAATTAGAGTTCAATGCCCATTTTGAACAATAAAGAGTGAATAGTATATCGTCGATTTATTATTTTAAATAAATAGGCACAGCTTACATACAATATACAAGGTTTCTTTGCATTTTCCTACATGCTATTCCATGATATATTATTTTCTGGTCCATTTAAACCTTGAGACTTAAACATTTGAACAACTTTCTTTACATTTTGGTTCAAAAGTATCTCCTTCAGCTATAAGGGATTCTATATCTACACAGCTTTTTATTGAAGGCTTTGAAGTTATGAAGCTGAATACAATGAGTGGCATACTTAAGTGTAAGATAGATATACACAAATGTTCAAGAGAATGCTACAGCAAACGCTAAAGGAATTTGGATGCTATCCCTAAAAAGTGCTGAAGACGCGACTATTACACACAAGACAAAATGCAGACGCAGAGGTTTAAGTCCTGAGTGGAAATAAAAGAGGAGGGAAGGATGGGTCAGGCTTTGAATGTTGTAAATATTTTGAAGCCGCAGTCAGATAAAATACCACAGTGTGTAATGCAATGTAGATAAGGATCGGCGAAAGATGAGGGTCCTTCATAAAACAGACTTTGTCAGACCAAATATTTGTAATTCCTCCAAACCAAAATAAAGCAGATTGTCAAGGCTACTCGAGCTTTAAATTATAGAGGAGCGGCCACTTCATACCTCACTTTGAAGAGCGGTAATTGTACATGGGACTAGTCTTTTGGTTCAGGCCAAACAGATTTGTACATGTGTAGATACTAGGACTGCAACGATTGGTCGACGATAACAAATAATCATAGTTCATCATAATCATTATCTTGACCATACTCTAAAACGCATACAAAAATACCTTTTATGACAAAGGCTGTGGCAAAAATGTCAAAAAAGAATAAAGACATTTTGATTTCTGATCAATAACTATATTTGTTGTTTTTATACATTATTACACTATATTCGTTAATATTCTCTATCTAGAAGTCTTCAGTTTCCACATCTCAACCTTTATGTGCTTAAAAATGTATCTCAAACTATAGAAATAAAAGTTAGTCGACCTGAAAAAAAGGACTGCTGACCAGCGATCGTTAGTTACAATATGAAGATGTTAAAACCCTAAGCAAGGTTTTCTATTTCCCATTATATTTCTGAAGTCTGTTTACGTGCAGACTGAATGACACACCAGAGGGTTGTTTGTGCCTCGTCTGACACATCAACACATGAAATCAACTCTTCCACTCAGGAAACAAACGAGGCTGCTGAGATAAACGGCTAATGCTACTGGAATATATTTGAAAGTAAGTTGTTGTACTAATGCCGTCTTACTTGAAGTGCAGGTCCTTGAAGGTGAAGTGCGTCTCCACGATGCCTGTGGTCTTCACTCTGGTCCTCAGGACGTCCTGCTGCGTGGGGATGTAGTCGGGTCTGGATATCCTCTCCAGGTCGTTCAGGTAACTGCACACAAACATTTGATTAGATATTATTCTGTCTCTATGTATCCATTTGTAGTTAAACCGATCTCTTAAATAAACACAATGATCCGAGATATTCTGCTCTTGTGTTTGAGGAAAGACTTGAAAAGGACTAACTCTAATATTGATCTGGAATGTCGCACTGTAATCGTTCAGGAAGAGGAGGGACTTTCATATTCTCATATTTCTATCATTATGAAACATATCGTTTTTGTCTTAATATTATTAGCATATTATTTTACGCTCAGTTTTTTGTTTGGAAATTGACAGGTTTCCAAACAAATACGTAGCGTGACAGAAGATGGATTCTTGTGTTCACAAACTCAAACCTTGTGAATAAAAGCTTACAGCACAAGGTTGAGAAATGACACCATCCTGAAACATTCAATCGGCCGTTAGACTTCTTGTAATGCTGCAGGAGCTGGCCATTTGTTTTGGAGAACAAAGACTAATCCAATGAGATTAGATCATACTAATAAAAGGACAAAGACTGCAAAGACTACTCCGGTAATGGGCAATCGTTTTTTTGTATCAGTAGATCTGTAGTGAAAACAAAGCAGACTCTCACCGTTCCACTAAGGTTACCAAAACAATATACAGAAACAACAAGTTTGTATCTATTCATTTCTTAGTTTTACACTGCACATTAACCTTAATTGTTGGAAGTTATTCCCAAATGGTCAAATAGACGTTTTCTTTGTGAAGACGGTTTTAATACGTGCAAAAACATCTTCCCATTGTGTTTTAAATTTCACAATCGCTCACATTTTTGAGTGTTTTGCAAGTCAGCGAAGTGTTGCAACCTAAATACAAATGGAGCGGAGCAGGGAGCTATGACTGGACACTGCATCACCCAAACAGAACGAGACGTTACCGCCCCCCGTGTCCCTCTGCTTCAGTCAGCGTGAGGTTAAAGTCCTGGATTAAATCACTGCAGCACATTCACAATGAGCGCTGTTTTCTCTGGGTCCAGTTGCACTTCATCCCTGTGGCTCTCAGCAGAACTCACCCACACAGTTTAACACCGTCGCGCCGGGTTAGAGCATTTAGGAAAAATACTGGGCGCGATTTAGGTTTTCAGAAGTAGAATCCAGATTTAAGTCATTTAAGTTCAGATAAATTGAAATTTGTGAGAATAATCTCATTTGTTATTGCTCTGCCTGAAATGTTCAACAGTATAGCATTAAACGTACAGTATTTATCTCTATGGAGACGAGATAGTGAGGCAACCAGGCCAAGTGACAGGTCAGATCTGTGGAGAGGTGTCTTTAAGTATTCATTTAGCAGCAAATCGCCTGCACGTGAATAAATGTGAGATGGAAATGTTTAATGTCACACTGAGAAACATCCCCAAAATGTATCTTTCAGCCAATGAGTGGTTTGAAATTCAGAATTACCGTATTTTCCGGACTTTTAGCCGCTCCCCTATATAAGCCGCATTTGCTCTATTTTTAAAAAAACGATAATAAAACAATACATAGGCCGCACCTTTTGTATAGGCCGCAGAACTCTTTCCTTGACTTTTGGCATGCGAAAAAAAGCTCCCGCTGAGCTCGTCCCGCTGTCCCTCCAGCGTCTCACCGTACATTCATTGATGTTAAGCTTGCGTGCAGCCGCGCGGTTTCCTAGCAAGATCGATGGCCTTCATCTTAAAACTTGCTTCATACGAACTTCTTCGTTTGGGTTCCATAATGATGGGGCAAGAATTTGAAAAATAATTTATAGTTGGTAATTTGTCGTCCGTTTCTATTTGCTAGCTGAATAAAAAGCAACATCTGCTTCTTTGCTTAACTTTTCTGTAGTTTTGATTCTAATTCCGGTTAGTTTTTCGCCCCTAGCGGTGAAAGAAAAAAACCACAGAAAAGCCGCAGCCTCTAAATAAGCCGCATGGCTCAAAACATCTGACAAAAGTAGCGGCTAATGGTCCGCAAAATACGGTAGACTGGTTGCGTGTGGAAGTGTAAGTACATGCTTTATTGTATTTATAATATATTTGACGCTTGGTTACAGAAGTACATTTTGCATTCATGTTTCCCATAGAGATTCACTACATGTTTGGAAGCTGCTCTGGGCTACTCAGCTCTGTGACTCGGTTTTATCTAAAAACTGTCTGTGAAACTTTATAAACCTGTTGTTTGGATATTAAAACATGACGCTGAAGTTGAAGTTTTACACGCGTTTCATGGGCATTACTTAGCACGGAGCTGCTAAGCCTTGGAACTCTTTAGATTTGATTCTTTTCTAAATCACTGTGGCAAAAATGAATGAGAAACCCATTTTACAAGTATTATAACCCGAGTCACTTTTTCACGAAATTGTACTTCTTGGAATATCTTTCTGACACTATACTTTTACTCCTACTTAAGTAAGAGACTGGTACTTCAATAAAACCATTACTCAAGTAAAGGTGTTTTTTCCTCTTCTCACTGTGAGTAAATCTACAAGTTTTTGTTGACGAGATTAAATGATTTAAACGTTTGGGTTTTTTTGCACCGCTCCTTCAGATAATATTTTGTTTTTCTAATTTTGTGCCTATCCTTTGAAAATACCAGAGTTTGTGCTTTATTGTTAATTCATGTTTTGTCACTCCAATTGCATAAATTAAAAATTCTAACCAGACAGTTTCTCTTAAAAGGATTCTTACATGAGTAACAGTTTCCCTAAATACTTTTTGGTAACTCTTTAAAAGAACGTTTCTTAGATAACTATTTATAAAGGTGTTTATAACCACTTGTTTGTTTGTTTCCGCATTTACCAACATTTGTAGGTGGCTAATACCTGAAATGACATTGCCCAAAAACATGTGTATGTTAAGAAACCGTGTACGGAATGTTTGAAAGAGCATTAAAAAGTGATAAATACCTGGAAATTCCTTTTAAAGCGTTACCTCCTGCTTGGACCACAACTTTGTACTTCTACTTGAGTAACATCATCTACTCGTACTCCTACACATTTTTAAATTCTCAACCCATCTCTGGCCTCGAGTAAAAACCCCTGTATTCAGTCCGAAGTGTGACTGGGCCAAAGAGAACCCCACCAGCGCTGACGCGGGAGCCGCTGGTGTAAATGCTAAGCCAAGGTGACAGAAACACAGTGAAGTGCGACTCACTACGGGGCGGAGTCGTTGACCTGGTACTCTCTGGCGCGCGTGAAGCAGCTCTGCACGCCGCCGTCGGCCCAAAGGCGCTTGATGACGTTGGCCAGTTCATCCGACATCGCCCCCTGCTCCTCTGCTGTGGACGACAGCGCGAACAGCTGCCGCGCATCGTCCTGGAACAGCCGAATGCACCGAGGGGGTTAGACGACAAAAGTACGGACGGAACAATATCACGGCAACGAAAAGTACAAAGACACAGAGTTCTATAGCAGGCCGTTCCTTTGTGGTCATTATAAGATACAGAAACTTTTTTTTTTTTTAAACAATTATCAATATAGACTTTTCATTCATTCATTTGAACTATTTACTGTGCGCAGTGGTGGAAGGTAAAGTACAAAAGTTAAGGTACCGTACTTAGGTAACATTATAAAAGGCATCTCTACTTTACTTCAATATTTTTTTTTACAGTGGATACTTTTTGACTCTACATTTGAAAGCAGTATTTGTATTTTCTACAGCAATACATTTTCAACAGAACTAAGACGTTTGTAACAATTAAAAGGTTATTTGTAGCACATTCACGGCGACATCCTGCAAAAAGGTTTTCAGTTCAAGTTCTGACTTTGAGCAAACAAAAATACATACAATTTATGAGAAAAATAAGACATAGATTTGAATTGCTACAAACAAACTCAAACACAATTCTGTATCAAAATCAGTAATATACTTTTACCTTCTACTGGTACTTCTAAACCTTAAGTTGATCTTTCTCAGGCTACTTTTATTTCTACACGAGTACTTATTTTTCTTCTGTATTTGTACTTTTACTTTACAAAATGGAGTACTTCTTCCACTGCAGCTGTTGTTGTTGTGAACGTGCAATGGAAATGAAATCGACAAACCCAAAAATGATGTAGAAAAGCCTAGTTAGGGCATTCTTGAAATATTGCCATGAATATTAGACGTTGGGGTCAATATTCAATTGCATTCCTTGAAAAGTACTGGATTGAAGTATTAGAAAGTAACGTTTGGGGGAATTTTAAAGGATCAAAGCCAGCTCAATAACAGGTCAAGTCAAGAGTCGGGTTTCTATTTCATCTGTGCATTTCAAACGGGTTTAACATTCACTAGGACACAGGGTTTTGATGTTAGCGCTCTTCGCAGTATTAGTTAATCATTGTCTGCTCTTCCACTTCGGTGCGCGACAGGGCACAGCTCCAGCGCATGGGAGCAGTCAGGCCTGAAGAAAAAGCTTTTGGTTCAATATATAGCCCAAAAATAGACCTGAATGTAAAGAACGTGATTTTATCTTTACACATTTAACTTTACTCTGAAAGATTTCACTGTTGTTTGATGACAATAATCGTGAATAATCGTTAAATCGAGATGTTTTTTCTCACAATAATCAAAAATGTTATATTGTGACATCTCTAATTACAAGTGGTGTTTAATTGGTCGGAAAGCCACAAAAGAAAAAGCAGTTATTTAGGCAATGTGATCAAAATAAGACCTTCAATCTCTTCTATGAATTGATGAATATCTAAAAATATTACGTAACATTTTAAAATGTGCTTGTACATCGGTTAATTGTGGTATCAAACAAAACGTTAATGGACTATAAAATAAACCACAACTACAAACTTTATTCCAAAGATTACACAGCATGTTTTTGTTTTATTTATATTTTTAGTCTGCGTTTTTTACAACCTTTTTAATAGCTTTTATTTGGAGGCTCAGTATTCTACAGCTTCACTCCATGGAGTTTTATTATGTATAAAACCTGCTCAGCCTGTGGTTTAGAGCCCGGAAATGTCTAGTATTTCACTCTTCTCTCAAATATGAATGCTTCTTTATGTTAAATGAATGTATGAAAGGTTTGTTATTTTTTTACAGAAGTACAGTAAGTGTTCATGGAAATAAGTCATGTAACAATCTCGTGACAACATCCTCTTTTCTTTCAGTCCTTTCATGTGTTTATTAGTGCGTGCTGTTTTTTTTAATTCTATTTATTGTTGCTCTAACAGGCTGTAGTAGTTGGATATTATAATGATTTAACGTGACATTTGTACTCTGCATAATTTCTGTGGCTTCGCGCGCTCAAGGCGAGACTCTGCTGAGCTGAGACAAGTGTCTGCTACACAATATTTTCTGCACATTCTGCTTCACATTACTGTCCAATAATAATATATGGAGCGTCGGATGACAGCTCCACACATTATTTTTTTTATTATTTATGATGATTATGATTATTATTATGATTATGATTTTTTTTCTTCTTTTTTTAAATTACACAGCAGAATAATTGCTCTGTCACCTCTAAATGTGTGGTGGAGGGAGCAGTGACTGACTTGCAAGATATACCGCAACTTGACTGATCACAATTAGAAAATGGCAAAGACTGCAATCGTTAAAGTCCTTTTCAAAAAGCTGCTGACCCCGTAGTTTAGACTTCTGTCAAAATGTTTGGAAATGCATGGGATTCTTGGATTAGTCTTATTAGTTTTCTCTCAAATGTGAATGCTCCTGGACCTGCTTGAAATGTGCACTTTGAACCAAACTCAAGAATTAAAATGTAAATAACAGTTGCATTGTTGCATCATATAGATATTACAGATATTTTGCCACAATGGTTCAGGCCTAATGACGAGCTTATGCTCCCCAACATCATGTCTCGTGACCTTTGGTCACTTAATTTAATGCCTCTTATATCACAGAGGGATTACAGGTGACGCACCGCTCTGGCCAGGTCCTCGTAGTCGATCTTGAGGTGGTCCATGGCTTTGAGGATGGTGACGATGGACTGGATGGTGTTGCTGTAGACCACGGCCTTGTACTGTTTACACTCGTCCTCTGAGTATCCGTCCTCGTGGATAATTCTGCACACAACCAAGACAGATTTACAAAATGTATCATTAAAGATCCTACACAGTCCCAGGTACAAATTAAGCTATATCATCTCCATAGAGACAAGCAGGTGGCCCATACAGGTCAGATCTGTGGAGAGGTGGAGCCCACTTACAGCAAGAAGGCATGAGTTTTAGCAATTTAATACATTTAAGATGGACAAGTTAAAAGTCATACTGCAGAACATTCGAGGCAAAGCAAATCCATCTCCATGGAGACAAGCAGAAAGCAGGCCTGACCCGAAAAGTTGCATATAGTGCACCTTTAAAGATAGAGTTTTAAAAACAAACTACAATCCCAACTGAACCTGTGTTGCCAGAGCCTTAACCTGCAGAAGAGAAGTGCTTGTCCTTCTCAGCTTATACGTCTCATGTTCAGCTCAGACCCTCCACAATCCCCTCACTGAGTTGCAGACGCTGCACTAGCTCTGATTCATGACTCTGTTGGGCTTTCAGAGAGAGGAATTTTATGTTTGAACACACTGATTTTCAGTTTTGAAACTGGCAACACAAATGAGAGACTTGCGTGAGGCTACATCTGCTTTCTGATTGGGTAATAATCGTCCTGAGAACAAAAACCCCAAATATAATATCAACTTGGCCATCACCTCCAATGCTTTTGTAAGAATAAATGAACATTACAACTGCATATTGAGCCTGAACACGTTTCTCTCTTCTCTGGGGACACAGCCAAGTCCTGGTTTTGAAATGTAACATACAGACTTTACATATCATCCCTTCAACCGCCTCTGTGCCGTCTGTGTAAGAGGTTTGTGTAAATTACAGGGGTTGCGTTTTCACACTACACAACCATCGCATTTCCAAATGTAACAGTCCAAGGACAAAGTTGATTCAGATATGGTTTCATTATCACCCTTTTTAAACATGCCATTGCATCACGCGGCCTTATACAGTAAGTTTGAGAATAACTGGGCCAAGGAGTTTTGTAACACGCAGCACAATGACGCGCGGACAAAGACGCACAGATGAATGGCTGTTAGATTGAGATGGATGCGGCCCCTCACACTGCACGGTCTGGGGCCACACACACACGGGACGTCCCATTGGCTGAGGCCAGGGTGAGGTTTTCAAAAGGACCTCATTAACATGCAGGAGCGCACACCGGCACAGCACAGCCAACACACTCAAAGACACAAGGTTTCAATGGGCTTTTCAACGCTCCGGAGATGTGGATATTTACCGTTTCTGTTTATAATGACAGCTAAAACATCTATTAGTTTTGTAAAAAATAGTAATTCAAGTTTCTATAGACTGTAACTAGCAATAGAAGATAAAGTGGGCAATTAATTACATACTTCTACTCAATTCAAGTAATATTGTTTCAGAAATGAATAATGTCCAACAAACGAGGGATGTACTGTTCAGTGTCTGCCAATACCCAATATCAATCAATAGCCAAATCCCTGTATCATTCAAACAAAATAAAAGAAATAAGACTCCAAGTGACAACACTTGTGACTGTTACACATCACTCCCAAACTACAATACAGCTCCACATTACTTCATAGGTCCGAATAACGATAGCGTTTAGTTCCTACACGAACTAAAAAGTAAGACAAACAAACACAGATATATAGATGGATACTAAAACACAAATAAAACATTCAATAAAATTAACCAATACATAGAAACACATTTACACATACACTATGAGATAAAATGATATAAAACAAGAGCACCGGCACTGCAAGTAGTCCTTATCCTGTGCTTTAAAACCATTAAAAGGCATAAAATGATTTAATTTAAAAAGTCTGTGTGTTTTGTTTCACAGGAGGGAGCAAAGTTGCTGAAAGCCTTTTTTCCTGTCTTTGTGTTAAAACGATGGGATTGTAAAATGAAAATGTCTGAGACCTCAAACTGTGAATACCTGATCTGATGTGCAATAAACTTGATAAATAATCTAGTTGGCATCAAAATGCCAACTAGAGCCTTATAAACAAACAAAAGGCAGTGCTGTTCTCTTCGTGCATCCAATGATTGCCATTCTACTTTAGAACATAATTGACAGTGGTGAGTTCTGTATCTTCTCCTGTAATGAACCTTAGAGCTGAATGAAAAACCGAGTTCAGAGGTTTAAACTCTATTGCTGTAGAATGCATATATATATATATATATAATGTCACCATAATCTAGAACTGAAAGAAATGTAGCCTGAATTAACTGTTTACAATTAAGAGGAAAACATGTTTTATTCCTAAAGAAGAATGACAATCTGGCTTTTAGATTATTTGTCAGCTTGTATGTGTTTGTTGAAGGAGTTTATCATTGATCCAGATATCCAAGTATTTGTAATAGGGTACTTATTCAGTCATATTACCGTGAGAATAGATACATTTTTTGGGTCACTAGAGTGTCTTTTGGAGATAAGAATACATTTTGTTTTATTTGAATTCCTAAACTTGAATATTTTGAGTCACTTGTGTACAAGAAGGTGCATTAGCATACAGAACTGCATCATCTGCATATAAGTGGATGCTACAGTGTTTAAATTATGCCCAATTGAGTTTATATAAATTGTAAATAACAGTGGTCCAAGGACAGAGCCTTGAAGAACACCTTTATCAAGGTAAAAAATTCAGATTGAAAGCCATCAGCAGAAACAGCTTGAGCTCTATTTGTGAGGTAATCGGAAAACCATTTTTTAGAATTGGTTTCAAACTCAATAGCATCCAGGAGAATACACTGATCTACTGAATCAAAGGCCTTTTACAAATAATCAAAAACAGCATCACATTCTTCATGATTATCCAATGCAATAGCAATCTCATTTATAACTTTGGTAGCAGCTGTGATAGTGCTATGTCCTGGTCTAAATCCAGACTGGTAACTGTTTCAAATGGAATATTTGGTTAAGAACACACGCACCTGGTTACTTATTAGCTTCTCCAAGAGTTTTGCTAGGCAGGATAGTTTGGAGATTGGACGGAAATTATTCAAATCATTTTTCTGGCCTCCTTTGTGCAAAGGGAGAACAAAAGCAGTTTCCCACAGTAATGGGATACTTTCAGTTTGAATTGTGAGATTAAAAACATGAGTTAAACAATGTACTATTAGCAGGTCTTACAAAAGTAACCTAGGTTCAGTGGACTATGTCCAGTAAACTTTTTTGAATCTATAGAGAGCAACATATTTAATACTTCATCGAGATCATACTAGATCATCAAGTCTATTCTCATGTATTACAGGAACAGATGGAGCAGCAGCATCAAGTTGGTAAAGTGCTGATTAAACGCGTCACAAACATATTTTTTTGTTGTCAAGCTCATTGAATCTTTAATCATTTCAATTGGTAAAGAGGGAGTAGAATTTTGCAATAAGGATTTAACCGTTTGCCAAAATTGAGCAGAATTGCGCTGAGATTGTGAAAGTGTTGACGTAGTAAGATGTTTTGGCTTTACGAACAGTAGAGACTTATTTATTGTGCTTATGACAAAACTGTCGCCAATCTGCTGCTGTTTTGGTTGCCGTGGCTTCTGCCCAGGCTTTGTCACGCTCTTGAGATAATGCTGCAATATCTGGACAGAACCAGGGATTCTTCTCATTTTTGACCCCGTGATTATCAGTAATATCATTAATGTTTTGATGAAAAAGTCCAGTCCTGTGTTGGGTTCTGGAACACTAGTGGTAAAACCAATGTCACTATAGAAACGATCAGACAGAAATGCTTGCTCATTAAAATACTTATAGGACCTTTAAACAGTTACACTTGATTTGGATTTAATAAATTTTGTGTTCCGCACACATCCAATAGGACAGTGGTCACTAAAATCATGAGGAAAGACCACTACATTGGTAATTCTGAGGCTTGATGCTTAAGATGATGTACAGTAATGTTGCTTTAAGTGGGTCTTTAGGGTCAGTTTAATGTTTAACAATAAATATTGTTATGAGAACGCAGTAAATGATTGAGGGACATCCCCATCGCCTCAGCCTTTGGTCTATAGTTTGACAACACACATCCTGTCCCTGCTTCTGCTCCATAGACATGTATAATTGAACGGAACAATGTGCACTTACTTCATCTGCTTAACAATGGTGCTCTTGCCCGACTCGCCCGCACCTGCAGGACACAAGAACAACAGGTTAAAAATATGCTCCTGTAGCTGTAACGTAAACACACTGTCGGACATCTTTAACTCTTTCACTCGACACTGGGCATTAAATAACTTCAGCCCTATTTGAAAATAAATAAAATAAAATAAAATAAAATAAAATAAAATAAAATAAAATAAAATAAAATAAAATAAAATAAAATAAAATAAAATAAAATAAAATAAAATAAAATAAAAAATAACTTTCACCCTGTTGAGATACAATTAATCTTGCGTGAGGCTTTTAAAAATGAGGGTTGATTTGAGGAAGAGATGTAATTTTGTTTTTTTGTATAAGAAATGGGGGATTCTCAGTGTTTCAATGCCAGTTCAAGAACAGCAGGAGTAAAAACTAAAAAAAAAACAAGATAAATAACAGATAAATATCAGATCTACAATGAAAACGGCCCAGTCGGAAAAGGGTTTGGCATGAAGACAGATGTCAGCCCCATAAAACAACACAATTTAATGTACCAAAAACAGTTCATATCTTTAATTTCTCTTCAAAAGCACATAGTTACTAAAGTGTGATCTATTACACAAGTTTTGTCACCAGCTTTATGGGATTTAGCATGATTTAAAAAAAAAAAAAAAGGGTTCTTAAATTGTCACGCTTATAATGTTTTAGTTCTTACCAATAAATTGTAACCTGAATAATCACCATTATCAATGAACTGAATAATCTCGACATCCCTCGCCTGCGCATAGAAAAAACACACGACTTTCAAGGTGCTTTCAAGCAAAACAGCACAATCCATAGCTCTAAATGAAAACAAAAGCAGTTTTTGAGCAACATTCAAATCAAACATCATGTTCTCTGAGATGTTGCAGAAGTCTAAGTCATTGCCGGACCTTCCTCTTTTAACACACACTTCTTCCTGGGAAAATGTTGATGCTGCCGTTTGGGCCTGGCACGACAATTACCACATTCTTCAATAAATGAAAGATGGAACAGTTTTTCCGGGGATTAATATTTATCATGTGTGTATCATTTTCTTTGCAGTAATAGGAAAAATGTTTCGAGCAGTAGAGAGTTGAGTAAGTGACTTCTAATAAGTTCTTCATTCAGCTTTTTATTTGTAGTACATTGTAGTATATTTAGAAAAGGGTTTACACTTAGATTAACAGGCATTAGAGTTGTTGTGTGAGTGGCATAAAACAGTTTGAATATTACCATTTATTGTGACATTTTCTGGAACAATTTATAGCGCATAACATTAGTTTTTGCTGCCTGTGTTTATATGTGTGTTTATCCGAAGAGCCAGAGGGGAAGATTGGGCCTCATCTGCCACAAGGAATCTACCCTTTCACTCCCCTCCGACCTGGGCAGCCTGTCGGAGAGCTTAGGCCCGGGGTAATGTCTCCCCAAAATATACCGCACACAGCATGAGCAGGAGGGGTCCATGCCTCCTCCTCCTCCTCCTCCTCCTCCTCCTCCGTGTACGAGAGTTAGGAGGTTGTCTGAGGAGGTCTGCTGACTGCAATGATGAATGGAAACGTATGAAAAACTAAACTAAAAGTAGCAAGAAAGGCGTTAGAGTCGGACTGCAAAATCAAGTGCCGGAATTTCAATTACTTATATAATGTTAAATATTATGAAGAGAAACGTTCAATGCAGTTTAGCCTTCAAACCAACTTGTTCTGAAATGCTGGCATTGAACACATTTATTGGTTTTCTCTCAAACGTCGACGCTCCCAGAACATGAGTACTTTGAATGGAATCACAATTTTAAAAAGACAAAATCATAAATCTAATCCAGATTGCATTACTTCAATGATTTTTCCAACACTTTTAGCGTAATCTTAGAGATTCATAGCCAAGATCATGTCCCAAATTCAAGCATAGAGTGAGTGGGAGGGCTGGGCAATGTTGACAAAAATGAATATTTTTGGAGGATATCCCAAATGTGTTAAAACATGTCTTTCAATGCATTAGTTGAGGTTTAATGTTCAGACAAATGGGAAATGGCAATCAAAATAATCACAAAAGGGCAGAAATCAAAATGAAAACAAGTTTAGTTTGTGTAGCTTTTTAATTTTTCGGAACTATAAATGATATTTTGATATGATCTAAAATTAAATATATTGTCCACCCAAAACACGGAAAAACTTCCGGTCGTTCAGGGATAAATGGTTTGGCGAGGCACAAAACCATTTATATTCAAGCCGTTTTTGCAAATTGAATGAAAACACTTTTATACAGGCAAAAAGAAAAACAATAATAAAATACAAGCTACTACATGTATTTATTACCAGGTTTCTATCATATTTGAAATCAACGCAACGCAATAAAGTCTACACACAGTTGTATTACACTGTTACATAATGTTTGTTTTTAGAAGCTTATCTGTGTGGAAACCTGTGGATGGAGTTTGTACTCAGAATTGCAGGAAAACAGTGGGGAGCAGAGGCCTTAGTGTCAAATACCAGAAAACCAGAGGAAGTTTACAATTGCGCTTTATGGACGTCCTTGGGGAAGTTATATCGTCTGCAGTTATTATCCACATGTCGCTGAGGGTGGCTCTGAGACCATAAATGAACACGTTTGTTTGCAATTGCCTATTTGTTATCATATGGAAGTCCTTTATTAAAAGCACTTGAACAAGAATGTCAATAAATAAGTACTGCACTGCTTATTGGTACCTTTTCGTGACCAAATCTCCCAAAAAAAAACCATGACAGTGTAAAAAAGATGAACCTTGCTACGCTTGGATCGAATAATAGGGAGAAATAAGTTAGAAATACAAAGTGAAAAATACATATTAAGCCTATAGTTAAAGTTAATATTTTCAGTAAGACGCATGTTTTTCAAGAAGGAAAAACACTTGGAATGATGAAATAAAGGCATTTATTTTAGAAGTAAAGAGGATTCAAATGAAATAAAAAAGGTACAAAGCCTTGATAAACTTCCAAATAGTTTGTTAAAATGTCATGTACGGCCAAGGTTGTTAAGAAAATAGCTGTAACTAAACACCTCTTTGCCCGAGTGAATGATTTCAGAAGATTTTTTTGTTTCGTTTTACCATTTTCATTTGAAGGTATCAAAGTTCAAACACCATTACGTCATTGTTTGTAACTCAACACAGCAAAGCCTCAGGATGAACCGTGTTACATAATAGATTTGGGTTGGATTTCTATATAAGCGCCCATAAGGAAAAAAACATGCAATCCTTTTATTATTAATACAAACGCAATGTACAACACAGACCCTCTATGTCGGCTTAATAAATGTTTGAGGTGGCGAAGTGTTGCAAATACAGGTGACTTCTTTTCCAAATGTCTCTTCAAATGAATAGATGCTGTAGAGCGAACAGATAAGAGCGTCACAGGGACTAGAGCTGTAGGGTTAGAAATGTTTGCATTGTAACGTTTATGTAATGCATGTTTGTGTGGCTGATAGTTCGAGGCAATAAAGTTAGTTGATTTGAAATGCAAACTAGTTTAGGTTTCTTCATCTTTTTTCATTAACTAACTTTGATTCAATAAAAAAAGGAAAGATTGAGTCATGTCTAATTGTCAATGTTGGGGTTTTTGAATCATTACCTGTATTATATGGCACATATATAGTTTATATACTGTACGTTCATGAAATCATAACTAAACGCTTTTTTGCCTTTGAAAAAGACTACCAGTAAATAAAATAACATTGAAAATAGAGCTCAATGAACATGTTAAATCGTGAAATATTTTGATTATATTTTCCATACTGCTCCAGACCTAGTTTCAAGTTAAATCGGGGGTACAAGTATTTATTGTATCCCAGCTTTAGCTTGAAACTATTTTACTTGTATACTATTCTCATTTGCATTAGCATATATATTTTAAAAGCTGCTCTTGGTGACAAAAATCACACTGATACACATTCGATCGATCGCAAACCCGGAAGAAAGAGCCTGATACGTCACTGAAATACTTTTTGCCTTAGCTGTGCGAAGGCTAGATAAGAAAAAGGTGCCAAACAAAATATAAAATACAACATTGTGCACGTAGAGTCGATCATGTACCCCAGTTTCAATTATCTGGAGCTGTATTTAAAGGGGTATGTTGACAATTTTGCAGTCATGAATCATACAAAATCCTGATGATTTCACTGTGAGCTGCGGAGGTTAGACTAACGAGACATACAGTGACCTTATGCAGCGCCACATCCTTTACATAACATGGTTACAGTGCGATCTGTGGCTAACGCGGTTTATCACCACTTCATCTTCAGAACCGCTCAGGCTCCAGACAAGAACACGCCGTATAGAGCCCGCTTCACATGACACAAGGAACAAACTCGTGTTAATAATTGAACCGATGATGCCGAATACAGCTGGACGAGGAATCATGGTTAAAAATCCACCCAAATAATGTACTACTACCCAAAACATCATCACACTAATGCTTCACACTAGTATTGGATTGGAACTATAAAGAAAAATAAACATTATACCCCATATATTAATCATCTTTTTTAACAAATCTGCTCAGAAGCAATCGTTTTAACTTTAAGTAATAAATATACTACTATATATATATATATATATATATATATATCAATATTTATGAACAATTAAGCCAGTCCCTAGCCAAGATGAAAGTAGCCTGAGGAAGAGCATCTAAGATAAGAGCAGATTATATTAGATGAGAGAGTCCAGGCTTGGCTGTTTTGGTCTTTTAAATGTCCCAAAAGAGAGCTCCTTGTTTTGAGCAGATCTAAAAACAGACAGGAGCGAGGTCTAACCTAATCAGGTGTTATCAGGAGGTCTGCCACTGCCACTGGTGCAGGTGCTGTGACAACACAACCACCTGAGTTTAACAGCAAAAGGACCTCCTTCATTCACTTAAACAGAATAATGTTCTATTATGCATTATTTATTGACCTTTAACCTGCTCTTGAGAACATTTACTTTGGCATCTCATGTTTTAGAACTAAAAATAATCAAACACTGAATCCTACATTAATTTCCATCGATCAGGATTTGGTTTCAACACTCCATCTACAGGTAGCAGAGGGAATTACCATGGAGAAATAAACCAAAGCTAGCTCCCCCCTGACATGCTAATGTAAACACTCAGTTGTAATGATTTAATGGCTCAGAATGAGTCAGGTGACTTAAAACACCCTTAAAATTCCAGCAGGACTTTTATAGGTTTTCCGCCTTAACTTTTTTTCGCTAAATCCAATTTTTTTTTTTGTGAAATTAACTTCATTTGAGCCGGGATCCACTGAACGAAAAGAGTCCTGCAGCAGAGGGACCGGAGCCGGGGCCGAAGCCGGGGGCCGGAGCCGGAGCCGGGACCTCCTGCAAGACTAGAAGAGGTTTTTGGCCAGTCGTCAACTCTTTACTCTTGTCCTTTTTACTGCTTCTAGCACGACAACACTTAAAACATGGTACAGTTCAGTGAAGGTAAGAGGAGGGAGCAAAGGGGAAGGGCATCTGGGGTAATGTAGCTTTAAAGCTTAAACTGCTATCGGCCTCTGTTTTGAGGACGGCCATTAGAGCGATTAAGACACAGGTGCAATGGGATCAAGAGCAGAAATCTAAATATTTAGATGAAGAGCGGAAAAGTCGTGCAGGACTAAAGTATTACTGCCACATGTTCACGAGAGGGTGACCTCAAGTGACTCACGAAGACTACAGTTCAACCATGAGTGAGAGCGAAAGAAGAGAAAGGGATAAAGAGGGGGAAAAAAGAGGAAAAAAAGAGGAAGAGAGAGAAGAGAGAGATTAAGAAACAGAATGAAAGAAAAAGAGTGTAAAGGAAAGAGTCAGATTTAAAGAAAGTAAACAAGACTGAGAAAGAAGTGAAAATCTCCCGAAAGCAGAAATGGCCGACCAGTTCTGATCACATATGCAGGACATGTTTGAGTCACCACAGAATGAAAAAGAAAGTGGTGTTATAGCAGTCACTTTCTTTTTTCAAACCATTTCACTGTGAGGTAAGACTCGACTAGTTAGAGAAAGGAGCCAGAATACGTAAGTAGCAAGAAGTAGCAAGAGTAATTTGTACGAGAAGTTTAGTTAGTTTCAATTAGTTTCAAATGACGATTCAGTCCAGTAAAATGACCACATGAATCATGCGTATTCAGGGCATGTTTGTTAAAGGGTTAAAACAGGTTTTCTGACTGATTTTCCATTTTAACTCACTATAGTCAATTTAAAAGACGCACCTGATGCACAGATCTATCAAGCATTTTTATATCAGTATCAATATATATTATTCATGAGCATCTTCAACATTATTTATTATTATTATTTTAGTTTGAATAATCTTCTTAGATGTATTTTTTTTAATGTATTTTATAATGTTTATATGAATTTTCTGGTGTATTGTATATAGTTCTGGTTGTATTTATTTTATATATATTTTTTTAACAAAAGTACACATTAATATTCACATTAAAAGCCAGCCAAAAGTGTTTTAAATCATTATTATTCATCTTTTTTGTTTAATTGCATACTTTTGATTGTCCAGCCGTTCTGCATGTGTCCCACAACACAGGAAAGTGCGAGGTTCTCTTATCTTTTTACTTTTACTTTTACTGTCAAAGCTCCGAGGTGTTTGACGGAAATAGTAATGAGTCGCAATTATAAACCGTTGAGATTCTGTCCTCTTCCACGTTCTAGCTCTCTCTCGTCACTTTGCGTTGGCAGCGGTTGTGCGAGTGTGCGGTCCAGACATGTCTTTAGCCCCAGGCCTGGTCGCCATCTGTGTGTCTCCGTCCCTGTCGTTCAAATATATCAGCTTTTATATCTGTGAGAAAGAGAGAGAGGCGGCATTTGAACCCCACTCGTGCCCATGCAAGCTGCTCCCTGCGTCCAAAGAACACAAAAAGAGAAGTCGTAACGTGAGAACTATTGCTTTAAGACACGATACTTAATTTGAATGGTCTTCACTAATGATTTTAGTAGTCGACTTGTCAGACGAGTATTTCTATTGCACGCTGAGACGAAATAAATGTTGAACTATAGTGACTGGAGGAGTCTAGAGAGAGAATTGTTACGAATAAAGAGTAATATTGGTGAAAATGCCTAAATTGTTTATTCTTTTTTTGACATTTTGCTTCAATAACGTCACCGTCTTTGTTATAAAACGGTCTAGGTCCAGTTTACGATGATCAAAATACAACTTTTTATTCACACAAAAAGGCATGTTTTGTATTGTAATTGTGATATTGAAATCGGGACTAATGTAAACACAAAACCATACTTATACAAATATTACCATTTGCTCTTATAATAGTTCTGGTATGAATCAAGACTTTTCAAAAATTATTCATGGAAAGGTCCAATTTTGTCCTATTTATGTGATTTTATGTCAGTGTGAGTGTCTAGTTCTGATTTTAGTTTGAGTGTTGATTAGTTTCTGGGCGTTGATTTCTTTGGACGGCTCTGGTCTAAATGGGCACATTTGTCAGAGCTGTGGAACCTGTCAGTCACAGTCCAAGTGTAGGAGTCTAAGGACCCTTAAAACTTACTGGATTTGAGTAATTCAAGAAAAGAACAAAAGGTTAACGTCTACTGCTTTTGAAATGTGTGTTATAAAAGTGTTGCCATGGACTTCAGCCTAAATTCTGCTCAACACTAACTCAGAAATATCACTACCTTTTAGAAATAGTACAGAAGAATGATGTTCAAAATAGGGAAGATTAATTGCAATTCCAACAACAAAACATGAATCTGAAACACAAATTAAGGATAATTTTTTATCCTTAAAAAAAAATGAAATATACATATTTGCTAAAAAATAAAAGCAAACTGTGACACTATCTATACTGCTGCTTGTTCTCTAGAGAGACAGTTTGGGGACAATAACATTTGTCCTTTTGGTCAGAGACTGTCATTACACTGTGGTAAAATGTATCAGTTTATTTAGCAGGCACAGTACATTAATCAACGTTTCTGTAAAGGTGACAGAGAGGCTGCTTTTCATCTGTAGTCCGTCCTAAAAGATGCACCCTGTCACTTTTCTGGTAACTGCCCGTCTGTCCTGCAAAGGCTATTTCACAGAATCTTATAATGGAGACAAACCAGTCCGCTCACATGTTTTACGATGTATTTTAGCAATAAATACAAGATAGATAAGCAAAGGCGTACAGTGAAACATGCAGGTAAAGCAATAACTTCTCCATGGAGACAAGAAGGTGGCCCTAAACCTAAACCAGAAACGTTACACAGTGAACCTTTACTTCATCAATCACGGTTTGATTTGGGCCAAAACCATAAACCAATCTATACCAGCATCCAGTCACACAACCATAACACAAGATAAATAGTGTTACAATTAAATCTTAAATCTTAAAATCCAACACGTTACTATTCCTCAAGTTCGATTTAGCTTCTAAAAACGGTCACAATTAGTATTTTGTTGTTCTCATGATTACATTGTGACCTGAATAGTTATCGATCACCCTGATATTCCTCCCATTTTATCTATCGTCACCTCTAGAGTAAAAGCATTCTGGGACGCGAGTGGAGTGGGTGTGTCCAGGGCAGCTCCTTATATGGGTCACTAATGCTCATATGAAGTGAAGGTTCAAAGTCAAACATAAACAGCACCTCTGTTTTCTGAGCTGCGGGTTGACACTGCTCCCTTTGTGCCCTCGGCCCTGGCCTGCACAGCCCGGTCACACTCCTCCACACACCATCACCTCTGTTCACGCTCACGAGCTAACGCGCTAACAGAGGACGAGCACGAGCATGAGAGGGGGCTACTGTTCGGACCAGTGTTTCCCAGCCAGGGGGACAGGGACCGCAGGCGGGATGAGGATTGTTTTGAAGCAAGTCAGTCAAGAAGTAATACAAATCACGTACAGGACAGAGATGAATCGCAATCGAATCGAAATCACAATTTAAATGGGTGTTATAAAAACGTCGCAAAGGCTTTAAGTATCACAATTTCCTCCACAAAAATCTCCTGTCTTACTCTCCATAAACACTGCTAACCCTGTAGTTTAGATCGGAGTTTGTCAGTTTAAATTTCTGGTATTTTTGTCAATTCTCCTGGACGCATTTCAAATGTCCACTTTGAACATAAGACTATTATTAAAACAAAAATCACAAATCTAATAGCAATTGTAATAGAACAACATTTCTCACAATAAATCAATCCTGTTTATCCTTGCAAACATATATATTTGTTTGCATATTCAACCATACATTTAAGTTTGACATAATAACATTTAATATTGAAATTGCAGCTAAAAATGTTAACAATTATTATTTTAGGGTCCAAAAAATAATGCAAGCAAACTTGTAAATACGGTTCGAGTCTAATTTAGAAATTTGTCGGACTAAAACCAACTGTTGGAATGATTAAACAAGAATGACATCATCATAAAAACCGGAAAAGGATGAACCTCATTTCAAATATCGAGAACACCGAGGCGCGATGTTCTCTGTTGATTAAATCTGATGAGGCGCATTTCTTTTCATATTGCGACAGGAACAAAATGTCTGAAATTGACTTCTAAAACATGGACACAAATGAGAACGAACGGCTCTGAATTATTTGTTATATTCTTACCGCCAAGGTGTGTGAAGTGACGTATGCATCTCTGGCTTTGTGGGAGAATGCCAGGCCGAAAAGGGAATCGAAATTTGAATAGCCACAAAGACATTATTTCCCGTGCAAACAACTAAATATGCACAAAACGTCTAGCTGTGCCGTTCATCTCTCTCAAATGTCAATGCTCATGGGTGTTTAGAACGTGACCTTTGAACAAAATTCGACAAATAAGACAGCAATCACAGCGTTTGTCAAGTGCACCGTGTGAATTAAAAGTGTCACCTGGTAGACTCGGGGAGATAGAAAGGAGACGTTTAAAGTCAGACCGTGGAACATACTGTGGGACGTTCTGGGCAAAGCCATACTGTGGAATATTCTATACAAAGCAATAGCATCTAATATACAAGCTGGCAGACCCTCACTCAAATCAGTTAAATTGTGCTGATGCGAGGCAGGAAGAGAAATGAAAGTTACGATCTTTACAACAGCATTGGTGGTTCGGGATTGAGTTTACAGAAGCAAAGTATACAAAAAATAAATAAACATAGACAATTAGAGGGGAGAGATACGCCTTTCACAACATTATTAGTAGAATAACTAACAATCAAGGAAGGACTGACCTTATCCATTACCGCAGCTAAGATTGACTTAACACACAGATATTTCTAGGTTCAGACTCTAGTCGTCACTTCTTGTAAAACATGCCATCATTTCCACTTGTTTACTCTGTGTGGCCTGCAGCTGCAGCTTTACATCACTTTGACCTCACAGAGTATTTTTAGTCTGTTCTAAACACGTGTGGTTCAACCTCCTGAAAACCATGATTTAGGTTTAATAACAAGGTTTTGTTCCGTGTAGTAAAACAGCTATTTTCTGTAGCTATTTAGAAGGCAGTTTTATCCACTGTACGTCTTCTCAGAATCAGAAAGGTTTATTGCCACTGCCAATGAACAAAAATCACAAACATAGGAACTTGCTTTGGTGATTCGGTGCAACATAAAACAATGAACAATGATAAAACATATATGAAATCAAAAGGGCATGCGTTAAACGATTTAAATCTACTATTGGATAAAAATAGGCATTACTATGTACACAGTTTTTACAGTTAAATTTACAGTTTTGAGTGCAGAAAGTGACAGTGCAGTGACAAGTGACAAGTTGCAGGTGTTTAAGAAGTGTTCATGAGTCCAATGGCAGAGGGTAAGAAACTGTTCTAGTGGCGGGAGGTTCTGGTCCGGATGGACCGTAGCCTCCTGCCTGAGGGGAGTGGTTCAAATAGACCATGTCCAGGTTGGGAAGGGTCAGCTGTGATCCGACCTGCTCGTCCCAGAGCCCTGGAGACGTACAGGTCCTGCAGAGATGGAAGTCTGCAGCCGATCACCTTCTCAGCAGAACGCACAATGCGCTGAAAGCATGAGTAAAAGGAACCCACACTGAAAGGAAGGACATGCATGTGTACTTGTCAAAGCTTGATGAGAAGCAGCAGCAGCACATAATTCACACTTCAGTCCTGATGAAGACTTGGTTTGGTCCTGTTCTAGTCCAAGTCGAGTTAAGGACTGCACAAAATATCACAATCTATTTAAAATGATTTAGGTAAAATGTCCACTGTAAACTAAATATCCTGTTATTGAAGAAACCGTTCAGTTTTAGACATCTACAAACGTCCCGTGCTCGTCCCGTGCTCGTCCCGTGCTCGTCCCGTGCTCGTCCCGTGCTCGTCCCGTGCTCGTCCCGTGCTCGTCCCGTGCTCGTCCCGTGCTCGTCCAAATTTTGATGCCGTGTGTGTGAGAAAGAGTGGCGCTTTCATACACTCAAGTTGTTCTAATCATTACCCTAAAATGTGCCAAAGGGATGACAGGGAAACACGAGGAAGAGACCCGGAGCTCTGCCTGATCTGTGTCACATAAACAAACTTGGAGAGGGACTTGGAGCAGTGTTTGGATTTTGGCTTTTACTGATCTAACCCAGAACCCGGAATTTCTGCATGATCATCATTAATTATAATTAAACCAGACTTTGACCTGTTCCTGTTTCATGTCTTTGAGTATTATTTGTCCCATTATCGATCTCACACTGGAGTTTGTTTCGATCCTGAGCCTTACGTCTCAGCGTGGCTGACTTTGTGGGTCACTTCCTAATTCGCAACCACAGTTCGATTCAATCAGACCTTTCCAACCGGACCAGAGTTCGCTTCTTTGGTCCAGGCCAGAGTTCGATTGCACGTTCACAATTACCCAAACGTACTGGACCAGTCAGGCACAAGAATCCTGATTTGAAGGTTTCCTCAAGATTGGAAAAGGTTGGGTCACCCCTTGATCCGGACGATGCCAAATACAGAGAACAAACCCACAAAATACAGTGCACAAAATAAATAAAAAAATAGTTCTCACACAGACAGATTTCCTAATAATATTGCCGACAGTAAATGATATCAAACTGGAGAACAGCCAACAGAACAATAAGAAATTCAGTTGGCACAGAATAGCAGGGATTTTCCAAGATTTCTTAAGTTCCATTAGTCACTCTTTGACACATAGGCCAAACTAATTCTCATGACATTTCATTATCAGTTACACATTTCCCTTGCAGTGGTGATGTAAAGGACAGTTCAAACAGCATCATGTGTCTGGGTCAGTTCGATTACTAAAAGTGGCCCGTGGGTGATCAAAGCAGGAGCCGGTCTTTTCCTCAGACCTTCAGGACACGTGTGCGGTCCAAACCTTGACAAACGACCAAAGCAAAACCATTTCCATCACCTCGAATGTTCAAACCAGGGACGCAGACTTTGAACCGGACTTTTCAATCACAAAGTCAAGCTTAAAAGGAACGTGACATATGGATTTAATGACCGTGCAGAACTTAAAGTGCAAATGACAGGTTATACTACTCATTTCACTAAACACAACTACGCGACTAAATACCATTATCACACAAAATGTATCTTGTTTTACCACTTACTATCGGTGTCAATGTAATTTCGCAGTGAGGGGCCCGAGTTGGTTGCGTAGTTATTTTCGGAAAAAAGTTTGGGAACTAAGAGACAAATTTGGTCTAATTTACACAATAGCTAATAACTGACAAATACAAATATACGACAACACCTTTAGTTCGCTAAATGACTGTTTGAACTGTCAGGAAATGGTGTTCTTTGGCCTTTTGGATGATAAACTCAGCACTCCTTCCTGTTATTTTCAACTTTTATTTTACCCTGTGTCTTCCCAAACCGCCTTTTGACTGAACAGGACTAAACTATAAAGATAAATATTTGCCACAGATATTATAATAAATAATTAGCAAAACTTCAAAAGCCGCAGTATTTTTTTTTAAGACTACAAAAATATGTATATCAAAAAAAGTTGAATAAAAATGTGTAACTTTCCAACAAATATAAAAGATGGTTATTCTGCATTGTTTTTAATTTACTTTTTATGCAACCATAAATTCACAGTTCATTTTTGTCAATAACGCCTGCTTTGTCAGCATTAACCTTTCACGTATACATTTGTCAAAAATATAATGTGTAAAATAAAAGCGATTGCAAGGATTTCTGTGCGACATTAAAAGTATTAAAATTGGAGTTGAAAAAATAAAAAGCAGTCAGAGAAAGTGTTAATTAACCACAGACAGCAGACACAGGCAGGGTTGATTTATTTCATTTGCTTCATTCTTGCTGCGTCGCCTTGGAAACGCCAAGTCAGAAAGAGGCACAGGAAGTGAAGGAGGGGCCAGCGGAGGTGACAGGGGCTGCACACGTCACTCTCTTCTCTGAGTGTCTGTGTGTGAACATCCTGTGAACAAGGCCAACTTTTCACTACTGTAGGGCAAAGACTGACACAGAGCTCCATTTGGAGAGAAAATATTGACCCAGGCAGCTTTTGTGAATGAAAGAGAGACATTAAAGACTGAAAAAAAATACATAAATTATTACTAAATCCATTGACAACAGCTTTCAGTTTAATCAGTTTAAATGTACAGTCTTGACAATATGTGCTGTAGTTGTCACAATACTGAAATCTAAAACTCTATTTCGATACGAAGGAAAGGGCTCGATACTAGAGGTGGGCAATATGTCAAAATGTAGATATTAGAGTGAATACTCTTTTGAACACATGCAAATTTTGAATAAGGAGCGTATCATGTATAATAAAATGTGACTAAAAGAGCCCATTTGAAAGTTAAAAAAAGGGTAAGAAGTGATATTTCTGCATTTTTAACAATAATAATATATATACATATTTGTATATGTCTTAGAATAGCTCTGATATTGAAAGTCCATTCTAAAATAGTTTGAGAAAGGTCCAACTAATTATGTGATTATCTCAGTTTTGACACTTCAATATGAGTGTTTATTTCCGAAACATTGAACGTGGATTATTATCACTTTACCTATTCACAACCCTAATATTTAATGCTTCAAAATATGGGTATAAGAACATAAAACAAACAATGACGTCTAAACATAGACAGAGCGTCCGCAATATATCCAAACCCAAGACATAAACTACACATTATAATTTCAACAACAATGCAAAGATATGGCAAGCAATACTTCATGATTCCTTAATTGTACAATTCATTGACTGAACCACAAATGTAATGTTGAAGTATAGCAGGAAATTGCCTTTCCAAATCTATTCATCATTCTGTTATTTTGCAGCGTTTCGTGACCATTGCTCAGGAATAGTAATAATTGTAAAGTCTGAAGCAGCTGCGTCTAAATTTAACAATGTGGTTCATTATAACCTACGTAAATGGCCCGAGGTCAAGCATATTCAAGAGGAAATAAGTTTGCTCCAATTAAAAGTTACAAGATGTTAAATACCACAACCTAAAATAACGACGGCAAATGCAAACGACTCAGGAGCAAAAGTGCAAAACATTTTCTTTTATCTCAAACAAAATGCTCAAAAGTATCTACAGCAGGGGTGCCCAAACTTTTTTCACCAAGGGCCGCATTTTGAAACTGACACGCAGCAGAGGGCCACAGACAACCCGGAATGAAGTGAATCAAATGTTGCATTTGACACAGTTTCGATCACACACCTTTAATAAGACTTGGAACATTAATATTAGGTTGGTAAAACATCAAAATGCTTGAATTTTTCCATTTTTACTGTAAAAAGTACTACTTTTTGTTGTTTGGACCGACTTAGCAGGAAGTCGGAAAGGCCAACAAAAACTGGTCTGAGGGCCGCATTTGGCCCCCGGGCCGTAGTTTGGACATGCCTAGTCTACAGTTTCATATTGTTCATTTATTGATGCTTATTTAAGTCTATTTACCGTCAGGAGGTCAGAGATTGCATAGTTTGACTTGTGTGTTTGACGGTCACAAAGATAACAGTGAACGTTCCCCAGAGGCGCAGCGCTACAGGAAGTCACACTCCCAGCCAAAAACTAAAATTAAACCATGAAGTGGAGCCAGAGAAATGATTGCATAAGAAAGATAGCAGAGATTTTCATTATGTGAAACTAGGGATTTGTGTCCAAAGAAAATGTTTTTGTCAGATTTTGTGTTTCGATTTGACCTAAAAAGGCTTAAAAATGTCAGGACGCACACTTTCACTTATTCAATCGATAACCATATCCTGAACAAGAAAATATGATTCTGTGTCTATCTGTGTCAACTGTGGCACATTACAGCGTGCTACAGAGGAAAACTGTGACGTTTCTTGACCCAAAACAGTAATCGGAACACTGAAATGTACCACTGCGACATCCCGCTTGCTCGATGACAAACTGAGTAAATGGTTTTGTACAATCATCTAAAGAGGAAATAAATCTATTTTTACAAAATGGTGGAGATGTTTTATAGATTTTTAAATGGTTTCAATAGTAACGTTTGCCAAGATTGTGGTTTGGAGATTATTCAAACTTTTGTATTAATTAGTCAGTTCATCAAAGTAAGTCAAGCTAAAATGATCATGAACATTTGCTTAATGGTCAGACACACTTGGAGTAATAATAATATTGAATCTCAGAGGTTTTTTATGAGGTGCTTTTGCCTTTAACTTGCACTGAAGCCGCAGCAGCAGCAGCAGCAGGGCTTTGGTGGTTTGTCCACTTCCTCTGCTCGTCTCTGCAGAAAACCAAAGAAAATGTTTACATCCCGTCCTGTATAATAGAGACTGCAGGCTTTGAGCGAGGCGTAGGTCCAGCTCAGGTCAAATATTCCACACTAACTTAACCTCCTTGTTCCCCCGTTTCATAGAAGTAGTCCACGCATGACACAAAGAACCACGATGAGAACGAGCGTCATCGGCGGCATATGGAGCCGAGTGTGAGGACGTAAACAACAGCTGCTGACACGAGTGAGACGAGGATGTGACAAGGATGTGACAAGGATGTGACAAGGATGTGACAAGGATGTGACAAGGATGTGACGAGATGTTTTAGTCCCATAATCCAGCCCTCCAATTGAGCTGAAAATTCGTATTTAACGTGACATGCTTTATGTCGGCAGAAAGGAAACTGGATGATAACTGGAAAATAAAAGATAATTGATACATTATCAATCAAATAAAGGTTGAAATTTGGTGATTAAAGGCTTGTAGGTAGAGTATTTACAAATTAAGGAATTGTTGATGAAAATCCGAAATTGTTTATTCTTTTTTGACATTTTGCTTTAATAATGTCCCAGTCATTGTCATAAATGGTGTTTTAGAGTCTGTATACTCCAGATAACAAGGGCAAAATCTAAATACAACTAAGATTCGTTTTTATAGTCGACTAGTCACGATTAGTCGATGAATCGTTGCAGGCCTTTATAAAAGAATTTCTGGACTGAAAATGTCTAAAACCTGGACGTGACATGTTAGTTGGCCAAATAGTTGAAAAATACATTGAACTCAATCATATTGTGATACTTATAGTTGAATTATGGGCAGGGAATCATTGGGCCAGTATCAGGGGTCCCGCCCTGTGGGCAGGGCTTTGACAGAGTGGGATATAAACCTGAGTTGTCAGACTGTTTCACTGATTGAGAATGACTCTTGGATGAGAGTCGCAAAGTTTCAGAGTCCAGATGACTACAACTGAATCTTTTTCTACAATGGAACACTCCTGGACGAATGAGGGATTACATCAACATAGTTGAATTATATTAAAACATTTTTGTCTGATGACCTAAAAACAACAACCTTTAATGTTAAAACAAGCCTCGTCTCACCTTCAGTGCCCTCAGCTGTGAACTCGCGCTGGTGTATTCAGCCAAAACACCGGTGTTTGCTTTCACAACACTCTCCTCCGCTTTACTGTGATAATCACCATGGAAACCACAAAGTCAACCTACGAGGGACCCGAGTGCTCACTGCACCGGAGGGACAGGTTCAACACTAATAGCACAAATCCAGCCTCATTTATGAAAAACATATGGCCATTTCATATTTTACATGTTTTATTGAGGCGTTCTTTATTAAAATGTCAGTTATAATCATTTCATATTATACTTTTTACAAGGTCAGTTTAAACCATCCTTATGGGATTTTCATGTAACCATTTTTCTGCCCGTTTATAATGGATCATTTTACAGATTGTTCCTTTTTGCAGTAAAACAAGCCTTGCAACGACAGTTTATTAATGATTTCTTTCAACTATTGTTTTTATTCTGTAACCCATCGACTCAAGCACCCAATTTGTTCCACTTAAAACAAGGGCAACTTGAACTATGAGCTGGTATGAGCTGGTTGCGTTCTGTCATTCATGGGTTTGAGGCGCATAACCATTTCCTGTTTTGAAGAACTGTTGCCAATTCAAAAGAAAGTAATATTTTCGATTTGAGTTGTTAATTTCCATTCATCAGTTTAAACCCATGAACTGCTCCTACATTATTATTGAAGAGGCATTACATTGACAAAGCTTTTACAATATATATGTTGTATATGTTGTTTTATTATTACTCAGTGTTTTATGTTGCACCTTAAGGCCGAGACAAGTTCCTACGTTTTTGAATTTTGTTCATTGACAATGGCAATAAACTCTTTCTGATTCTGATTCTGATTCTGATTTCTGATTCTGATTCTGACAATGTTCTGCTCTACATGTTCTCTAACTATTCTACAACTTGACACTTATTTATACGTTTTTCGTTTTCCTTTCTTCATAATAGTTTGCAATACTTTGACAACCTTCTGATATAATATACAAGTAAAGAAAAACTTTTCTAAAAATAGTCTTCATGTCAGCATCAGAGGCCCAGACCAGCTGAGTCAGAAAAGCTCCCTTCTTTAATGTGAAGGTCATGGTTTGATCCTGAGGCGTCTGTCCAGGCAGAAAATATATTACACTAACTACACATTTGAGTGCTTCAAATAACTCCTATGCAAACAATTTTGTCAAATGCTAACCTGTAGGCTAAAGAAATACAATATTTCAGATAATATTTATGTCATAATGTCATCTTTATTCTAACCCACACCACACTTTATTTCAGATATGCACTATTGGGTAGAAGAAAAGATAGTACAGAAGCTGGGTTCCAAATAAATGATTGTTATACTTGGCCATAATGGTGGAAAGCAGGGTAAAACATTGTAATATAAAATTCATTCAAATTTGGACAAAACATCCTGAGCTGTAGTCATAATTATGCACGGATAAACCCTCCCATCTTTGTGTGAAGTGTTCGCTTCAATTCAATTCTCAAACAGTGAAATGTAAGGAAGAGTGCGGCTCCAGTAAACTGTTTATGTTGGATGTTGAGAGCTAAAGAAGTCTGACCCGTGTCATTTCCTGCCGGACAGGAAGTGCAACCTGCCCTCTCCTCACTCAATCTGGTCCAATATCACGTAATCGCGTTCCCTCCTGTAATAGTTCAACTGTATTTATGAGTGTGTACATTCTTCTGCTTAACTGCACATTCTTTAGGTTTATGAAGATTTAGCTGCTCGTTATGAGGCGTTTATGACTTTGTGGTTTTGTGGCATAGAAAATGCTGATGGTGGAGGAAAACAGCAGTTACACATGAAGCAGGAGCAGACTCTGATAATAACAGATGTAAAATGACAACAGACTGACAAAACCATAAAGTGCATAGTTTTTTTTGTTCTTCTGAGGAAAACGTTTTTGCAGTGACTACAAACAACTGCACAACAGAAGACTGATCACTTTCACAGTACAGTCAAGAAAATGTATTTACCAGGAAAAGCTAGTGTTTGTTTATCTCACCAATGTAATCCCCCCTGCAGCCAGTAGAGCACATTTAAAGGCCAACGACAATACAAATAATGCATCTCCTGTTGCTGAGAATATATTGGACTGAAATCAATAAAGCAATGCATTCAGTTTTAAAACATCATCCTCCCACTCAACTTCAGATCTGCGTGTTTGGGCCTCGCCGTCACTTTCTGTACGACAACTGTAAATTTAACTGTAATTCTCGTGTACATAGTAATGCCTATTTTATTTTTATTTTATACTACAGTCATTTTAGATAGTTTCTTAATGCATGCCCTTTTTGATTTCATATATGTTGTTTTTTCATCATTGATCAGTGTTTTATGTTGCACCTTAATGCAGAGTCAAGTTCCTATGTTTGTGAATGGCAATAAACCTCTTCTGATTCTGACCTTCACAAAATAATGGATGACACAAGCTGAAACAATTAAAGACTATCATAATAATGGACATTCGAAACATTTTTAAAAATGAAATTCGGACTCAGTTTGAAAACTGACACATTTTAACAAACTTTGGACAAACTGTGCCATGATTTCTTTCTATGTAATTAGACTCGATTGTCAAGTGATGCTCTTCTTTTTTATTCTATTTTTGTTTTCTGCCATCTCTCTCTCTGCGTCATGTTTTGTTCTGTTATTTTAAAAAAAAATCAAAAAGAATGAAATAAAAGTATAAGATCAGTCCTTTTAAAAGGTGTTTTTATTGCTTGCAAACACCTAGAAGACCATACATTTTAACAGGCAGCAGGGTAACCTCTCCACAGATCTGGCCTGTAACTAGGTCTGTAAAACAATAAGATCTACATGGAGACAAGAAGGTGTCAATAGTGCGCCTTCAAGAGTGTACTGACACTGACTGAACGCAGCACTGGATCCATATTGGTGAAAAAATCCAGTTGAAAACGTGACATTTCATATTTATGGAGTTTTCTCTGAAAGATCATTCAGTCTCTGTCATGAGGAACTTCATTGTTTAAGCTTCAAATACTCCTTTCGTACGACGTTACATTACACTTGATGGTCGTTTGTTTTATGCATCGTGTAAGAATGTCTACAACGAAAGTCAGCGCACTTCAGTTCATTAGGTTTGTGGGCAATTTGAGGATGTGTTTTTGCGCCCAACTGAAACTAAAATGTTGAAGTGGCTGTAAAAACACTCATGTGACAAACTACTGAACAAATGACCCCCGACAAAGCCCTGTAACCTACACTCGAAAAAGTCGGCCTCGCTCTTTTCAACTTTGCAGACACCGCAACTTAAGCCAGAAAAATGGGTCCACCTTTGCTCCTCTAAACGCCGCCCGTCTATCATCCCATTATTTAAAACTAACAAACGGCAGGGCAAAACAATTTATTTTCACTCAACTATTTTTGCTCTCTGCAGGCTCTGCTGTCAGGGTTTCCTCACTTTTTGGTAACGTGAGCCTCTGTAATTCCTTGGAAGCAGCAGACGATGAAGAACCAGGGCCCAGTCGGCACGAAGTCAGAGGTGAGCGGAACCAAAACACAAAAACGTCAAACAGTTTGCACAATTCACAAAGAGCGGTACGGCTGTCACAAAGGGTTATTTTAGTCGGCTAGTCAGCGATTATTTATAATGTACACTGATACTTTTATAATACATTATCAACGAATGAAGGTTGAAATTTGCTAGATTGAGAATATTTATGAACAGACTGTATAATTGACAAAAATCCAGAACAGTTTATTGTTTTTCGATAATTTGATTTCATAATACTACTGTCTTTGCATGTGTTTTAAGTCGAGATAACGATTATTTATGATACTACCATTATTTTTTTAACGATTAGTCGGTTAATTGTTGCAGCCCTAAAGAGCAGCATATTAGCATATTATGGTCTTTATTATTTAAACATCTGAATTAACATTTGCTTTTCAAGGTCATAAAAAAAAAAAAAAAAAGAAAAAAAAAAGGATTTGCATATTAATTTGACAGAACATTTCACTCCCCATGCAAAACAACTCGGAAATTGAACCAGTTGAGATTTTAAGATGCTAAACACTAAACTTGGCTTCATTCAAAAGAATTCAGACACTAAAGTATGATACATATAATATTCGCTCTATATCAACCCCGATGCCCCCCAACTTTTAATAGTCTGTTGTTTTTCTAGTCCGTGAACAAGAGGTTCAGCCACTCAATCCAGATAATCCCCTCACATTAGGTGTTTATAGCCAGTTTCCACTTTGTCGCGGTGGCCAGACATCTGCCTTTAAAAACTAAGCCAAACGACGATTTAAATTATGCAAGTAAAGTTCAAATAACTTCATGTAAATAATTCATAGTAGTAGATTACATTTTAGGCAGTAATAAAATACGTAAATATGATTTGTAGAGCCGTAGGTCCTTAGTGGATTAAAACTAAACAAATTTTGGTGGACTATTACTTTATTTAGTAATAGTATTTCAATGGGACAGCAAAAAGGAGACGGCATGGAATGAGTTGGCTGAAGTTTTGGCATTCTTACATACAAAAACACTGTTTTCTAATACTTTTCCGTATAAATAGTTGTTTTGGCATGAACTCCTGTGCAGTTTTAGACTTGAGAGTGCAGTTTGGGTCAGGTTTTAAGTCACACACATCGATCGGCAAAACACGTCTTCTTTAATCAACCAAGAATGTCTGAAGTCCGCAACAACCATACAGCTTCGCCTGATCAGTAAAACAACAAAAACGACAACAAAAAAGCCTTACAATAATGTTTACACCCAACAGAATCCACGTTGTCGTCCTCCTCCTTGTGTGGTCAGCATTCCCACTGTCTATAGCTTTAACGTTTCTAGAAAGTCTTTGTGAGGCTGATTTAGTGGACAGAGTTACGGCTGGCCTGGCCCCGCCCTCCGTCTGTTCCCCTCTTCTCTGTCGCCGTGTAAATAGATCTTTAGTGTGGGAGTGTTCTGGTCCAGGGCCCCAAACACAACCACATAATTACACATCACAATAAAGCCTTCAGTGACCGCCCTGACGAACTGCTCCAGATATGCTGCTTCACTCTGCTGTCTGAGCAATGCTACGTTTTAGGCAGCGTTCACATGACATTACAACGTTGCAGAGCCTCTAGGGGCAGGCAAATGTGTTAAAACCCCAACTAATACGTTTAAAGACAATGTTTTATTATCAGACGAATGTGAAATGTCAGTCAAATCACTATAAACCATTTAAGGCAAGGCAAGTTTATTTGTAGAGCACAATTCGTACACAAGGCAATTTATGGTTTATGGTCCCATCCACATGAAACAAAAAACTGGTACAACATCTTACATCTTCTCAGTCAACATAACCAAACAAAAGTTGCATCATTATTCCACCCCAAAGACAAAAGATGATTGTTGTCCATTAAAAAGGACTCAAAAGGACAGAAGATTAATACGACAAGATGGTGGATTCAATCACATACAAATGATGACATGGTTGAACGTTTGTAGATCATAAGTTTGGATATTTCTTCTCCCGTAGAGTCGTACCTGCCGGTTTCCACCATCTGACATGAATACATTTAATCTAAAATATTGCGATGAAAGCATAGCATAGCATAACAACACTTTTGAATTAGTACAGATAAAGTCATATATAATGTTTCTACCCACAATTATGAGACAGGAATCAAATCATTGCAGTGTTTGGAGTGGATTGCAAAAAAAACAACCTGACAAATGAATACAAAAATACTTATTAATACTAATTAATCTTATGCATGTCAATTCCATAATGATGATGATTCAAATTGATAAATGTTCATTACATGCATAATAATGAATAAGAGAAAGTAGAATTGTGGTTGAACAAAACCTTGACACATTGGCACAAAATAAGCCTAATAGAAACATAACCAACATCACCACAAATGTTTTAGAATGGTTCAGTTCCTCACTCGCCTCGTAACACATCTTTGTAACATGTGGGCAAGCTGTCTGACTTGTGGAGCAGGTGCAGACACAAGTGGGTAACCTGCACTTTCAGACAATAAAAGGTTTGTTTGCCTCCACAAGCGGTAGCAAACAGGAGCGCGTCACTGGGGAATAAGTCAAGTGTAACTCAAGTTAAAACAATGTGTTAAACTACTTTATTTAGCGCAATAGGATGTCATTTTCAACAAATATCTTATGTCGAATAATATAGGCAGAGACTGGAGCTGGGGAGTATTGATATCGACCGATTTATATGTGCTGCTGCTATTATATTATATATTATATTATATAGACTAATGAGTAAAATGGAAATGGAAATAGAAGAGAGGTTAGGCTTAAAATATGTCTGTTTACAAAATCGTGCAACAAATTATTTCATATCCCAGATAAACACATTCTGTTATTATTTTATGATTTTTTTTAATTATTTCTTTATTTATTTTTATGATTTCTTTATTTATTCATTCATAAATAAGTGAGAGGTTAATTTGTGAACTTTACTTACTTTACCTACTTCAAATAAATGTGTCAGCCTTGTTATGGATATTGGTTATCAGCACCAGCAGCAAGCCAATATCAGATATCCTTATCCGCTGAAAAAAATCCACATCGGCCCATCATATTCTAAAACTATTCACATAAATGTTAAATATATATTCATGAGGTTATGACATTATCCACTACTAAGCACTAGACTAAGTGTGTATGAAGTTGAGTCACACATTCAAAAATAGAGGCTTAAACAAAACTAGAGATCACTGCGTTCTGATGAAGAACCGAACAAAATGTGCTGGTAAAAACTGAGGATTTGAGAGAGAACGATGAAACCCCCCGACAGCAGAGTTTCTGCTCCCGGTCTAAACACACACAAACGGAGCCCATGATTTAACGGTAATGCCGACGCGCGGGCTGCACAAATCCACAGACTCAGAGAGCTAGTTACGGTCCAATTGTTCCCGAAGGACAGATAATAACAAGAAAATTACTTGAAATGGAAACAATATGATGTCATAAGAAACCATGTAAACCAGCGGGACCAATAGTTCTGCCTTTGTTTAGGATTCAAGGATTTCAAATGACCAACTGTAGTGCACTAAAGCCTATATTGATTATGTGACAATGTGCAAGAAAAGCACACTTCCTCCTTAAGCCATTGTAAACATTTCAATTTCCAATGACCCAAATACTTAATGCAATTTGACAATCAATATCACTTTGCCTTCGACATTGTTACAAAAGAACTTGCAACAATAGTTTACATGAAAAACAGCCCAAAAAAAAACCTTTTGGTCATGTGCCACTGCGGTTCCGTTTACAGTTTCAGGTTGCCTTCAGTTCAAAGGTCGGCTCATAAACATGCACCATTTTTATAGAACGCTTTGTGCTAAAACCGCCTTTTTCCTCCTGCTCGCACTGGTTTGACAATGTCCACCAAAGAAAATCTGGAGCGGAAATGATACTTTTGTGCAAACACTTTAGTGCGAGACGTGAGAATGATATGCGTACTGAAGTTCATCGGTTTTGCGGTTCATTATTCTTCTCTCAGATGGTTATGCTGCTGGAGTCCACCGGAAACTGAATGCTGCTTTGAAACAATTGAATAAATCTGAAAAGCTTAAAATAGTTGTCAGAAAAATACGCAATTAAGCGTTTTCCTGCTCATTGTGCAGTGAAAAGTACTGTAAACATCAATGCGTTCATATGTTTTACGTGTTTGTACAATTGAGAAGAAACTAAAAATCTTAGGCCGGCCACAATAACTACTATATCAACTTTGAACAATATATTTAAGGGCTTAACATTTATCGTGTGTACATTTTCATTGGTATACTTTGTTATTTTTTTGTAATACAATACGATTAGAGCTGTAAAAAGGTTGAATAAGTAACTTTTATGGCCATTTATTGTTTATCTCAGCATTTAATTTGTGGCAGCTCAGGTTTTTTTAGGTTTTTTTTTTAACAATACTGTACATTTGAAACAATATTTACTGGGATTCTCCTGCTTTGTTGTTACAGAGTCCGCGGCATAAAGTAGTCGCAGTGATTCCGTTCATCGTGATATTTCCTGAAGCGATATATTGTGCTTACGTTATCGCGTCGGGCCAGTTCCAAGAAGAAACAGTGGATTCAAGATCAACCGTTTTTGTTGGCGTCTAGGTCGGGGGCCCGATTTTGCGAGATCAGTGCTTTCAAAAGCCGCCTTTAGCACGACGCTGCACTTCTATCCGTGCACGTTCACTCTCTCTGCTTAACCGCGCCACAGCTCCTGCAGCCGTTGTTGATATTCCCCATGTTCTATAATTACAGTGATTATGCACACACGAGCGTCACCGACTCCACAAAGCGCTGCGCTGTCTCAAACCAAATCCTAATAATGTGAATTACAGCCTCGTGTATTGTTTTTTTCCAAACCTCGGGCTCAGGGCCAGCAGACGACCGAGCCAAGGGGACCAAAGACTGTTCAATCGTGATTAGTCAAGTACACAGTGACGTCTCAGAAAACTAATTATGTAAGGGTATTATCGTGTTTGGTTATTACATGAACGGTTTTTGTGATGAGGTCTCACGGAACAAGAAATTACAATGTTCAGGACAAGTAATCTACGACTTGGCAGGGCAGCGATTCCCACGATTTGGAGAGAACGCCGTGTTCTGGTCGCAAACTAAACCAATTTGTGTTGAAGGAAAAAGGTGCGCCAAGTCACTTTCCTGGTGAAGAGTTCGCCACCTGCTCGACCTAATGTTATTGCAGTGCCAAGAATGTTCCAACTACCGGTAATCAGTTACAAGTCAGTTCTGGGGAAAGGCGAGTCGGCTCAGTAAACGCAACGGTTTAAGAAATAGTTTAAGAAAATAACATCTTCATGGAGATTAGGCTTGTCAAATTAATTAACTGTAACTATGATATTACAATAATTATTAAAATAAATGACTAAATGATGACAATGATGATAACGACATTAATAATTATGAATAAATTCAGTTTTACTGTAATAGAATTGTAATGGTATAAATTAAATCAATCTAGGAAATAAAATCATGGATTTTTCTTACTTTTTTATTGTGATTATTATCATTTATTGTTCCAAAATTGCATAGAACACCTTTAATTACCACATTTAAATATATAATTTAACCTTTTATTTTGAACCAAAGCAATTGAAAACAAAATAATGTAAATTAATAAAAGGTGAAAATATATTTATCTAGTGTCAACATTTCACTTTTGTCAGAGTAGTTTATTAATCCTGTTCTAAATTAATTTTCTGACTTCAATTTAACACAGTATGGCGCTCCTGATATGATTTCATTTACCCTTGGCTTCGGGGACTCTCGTAAAACGTATTTGACGGGACTTCCCCTCAGTTATAAAACATGTAAATCAAACAATCTTATTGGCAACATAAAAGGGGCATTTGCAGGCGTGACCACCAGGCCATATATTCACATTCACTCTGAAAATCTACAAACCTATAGAAGTGTCTGTGTGTTGGAGCTCATTGAGAGTTCGCCTGAGTGCGCACATCGACACCGGAACAGACGAGAGCATGAACTGAAGCGTCTTTGATTCACACCGGGCCCGAGGACAGACCGCCGCAGGAACAAGGCACAATCTCATCACTTCCTTTAATTAAATAGTAAAGTGTCACTGAGAATCACGCTCAGAGCCAACAAAAGAACTGGAATATAGCCATCATATTGAAGACATCAGAGGTTAAATATACAAAAGGAGATTTGTAGTGCTGGGAAAGAGTATGTAAATGCTCCATGTCAAGATAAAAAACAGGACGAAGCGATACGACAAAAACACGTATCGCAGGGGTGGGCAGTTATTTTTCTTCCGAGAGCCATATTCGAATCGAAGCAAGTAGCGGAGGGCCGGGCTGTGATCATTGGTGTAGCAAATTCTTATAATTATAAGAACTTCTCTGTAAAATATAGGCTAAAGGATCCATTATTTCATGTAAAGTGTAGACACATGTTACATGCTACAATAGTTAAAAAATAGAAACTAAATCATAATCTAATCTTGCGGGGGGCCGGATTAAAACAGGCCGAGGGCCACATCTGGCCCCTGGGGTCACAAATGCCCGGGTCTGATGTATCGTAACGTAAATGTTTTCGTCATTTTGATGAGTCACGATTTTTGCATTGATTTCATCCATTTCAACACAAAGAAAAAAAATAAATTCTACATGTAGCCAGGTATCTTTAAAAAAATGTTTTTTTTTTTAAAGAAGAAAAAAAAGCTGCTCCTGATAGAAAGATAAATTTATATGAAAAACTGGAATAGTATCTAATGGCGATTACTTTGTTTAGACGTTCTAATAAAGCCCAGAATGCATTGACAGCAACAATCACGGAGTATAACTAATTAGAAATACTGATTTTGCATGTCAAATGTTTTACTTTTATAACTTTTACAACGATAATCGATGATCCTACAGTGCATTGTTCTCCCGGTCTCACAGGTGTGACCGACTCTGCTGCAGATCACAGGCCTCTTGTGGGGTCTGGTACATTTTAAGCTGCTAAACTTTTATGAGGGGGAAAACAAAACACCACATTCTTTCCCAAATCCTTACAAGCACAAGGCAGCGCTTCTATCGACAGATGTGCCAGAAAATATATTAAATACTGTGGTCAAGCTGCTACAGAGGGAGAGAAGTCACATTGCAGAAGTATGACTCAAATCCTCTGACTCTCATTCCAGGGTTTGCAAATAAAGACAATACAGTGAAATAAATATAAAGTTGTGGAGTGGATGGAGTGGATATCCCCATGTACACTCACAATAAAACTAAAAGTATTTAAGTGCATGACAAAGTGCATGACAAAGAATGCCACTTTTAATACAATTTGTATGTATAAAAAAAAGAGGAAGTGGCCTCTTCCTCTGCAGATCAGCTGAAAAAGACTACAAAGTACAAAAATAAGTTCTGCTTTGTTTATTTTGCCAGAATGTGTCATTTATTACTAGCAAACTGTTGTTGCCTCTTTTTTGTGTGAACACCAGTAACAATCAGATATGTTCTGGTTTGATGACTGTTTTATTGGATTTATTGATCGTTTCCACTAGGCGTAACAGCCGACTATCAATATAATGGAGAAAAGTGTTAGAAAAGCGTGTTAAAGTGAGACAATACAGGTGGAACGTTTACATTTTTAGTTTTCTGGTCAGTTTGAGCAACAAAATAGTCTGTTTTTTATTTCCTTGAAAACACTCACGTGCAGATTATACGCTATATAAATACACTGTAATAAAAATGCAAAAAAGAAATACAAAACCTCAAAGGCCATTTTGACACGTTTTTCTCCCCCAGAGACATGAAGATCAGCCCTGAAGGTAGCACCTACACACTCAACTTTACAATCGTATAATAAACAAGACTGACTGATTGACTGATTGTACTGAAGGATTTGTTGATATCTAATTCAAAGCCTGATTTATTAAAGCTTTAGATCTAAAAAAAAAAACCCACTAATTTTCGGTAAGATTCACAGTAAATCACTCAAAAACTAAATAAAATATCCAAATCCACATCTGCAGAAGAAATTTAAACCTGGTTCTGTCCATTTTTCAGAAGTCCGAAAGAAGAGCAATTTTTACCGTTTTACACATAAAAAGCCTTATTTATTCATGAAATGTATGCCTTGAATTTCTGTGAGTAAACTACAGGAGAAGTTTTTTTTCTATTCGCCCTCAGTGTCTCACAAAAGTCCTCTGTTGCAATCAAGGCCTCGTGCATTAACCTCAGTATCTAAACTAAACAAAGTGGTGTACGGCTGGTGAGAGTGAGAGAAGTTTTACAAAACGTCCCAGACTAACACAGGATGGGTGTGCGGCTTCCTGCAGCAACCTCAAAACCTTAAAAAGCCCACTTCTACTTCACACTCTGCTTTGCATCCTTTAATCTACTAAAAGAGCCACGTGGAGCTGGTTAAAGTGGCAAAATTATTAGGATCTTGCGCAAAAAAAGTATTACTAAACAGAGAAGGAAACTGCATCTTCATACTGGGGAAATCCATCAAAATTTAGATATCGTGAATATCATTTTGAAGATATATGCAACATTTGAATCCAGTTTATTGTTTATAGTAGATCAAATACAACCAAAGGGCTCATAACTAAACCTCAACTTATACATTTAAAGACAAGCTGTAACACATTTCTGTTGGACTGACATAATATCTTCTGAATATCTTTCTCTGGAGACTCCAAAACAGGAGAAAAGATCTCCAAAACTCCAACAAACTCGCTTTTTCCCTTTCTATTAATGATGATTAGTCAATGAATAAAAATGTTTCTCTGGCTCTTTATACCCCGCCTAACGACAAGGGAAGTTGCTTTTTCTTCATAATAAAAACAAAATAAAGAAAAAGAAGAAGGGGAGAGCGGCAGAGGAGGAGCAGAGCGAATGAAAGGAAGTGGAGGAGAGAGAGCGAGAGGGAGGCACACAGAGAGAAAGAGGAAGTGGCAGAGGACGAGGGGCGGGCGAGCGCATCAAACAGGAAGTGACGTCACGTCTTGACGGCAGCCGCAGATTGCACAGACGAAAGGCAGAAGCGGAGGAGACAAAGTGTTTAGAGGAAGTGTGCAGCCACTTCTTTAACTGACGGATGGAATGACTAGCCTGGAGTAAGAAAAAGAACACAAATAAACAAGAAATGCATTGAAACTGCCACATTTTAACATAATCTAACAGCTCAATATATAGATTAATATGTGGAACCCATTTTGCTCAAAAAAAAAAAAAAAAAAAGGGGCTATATAATATTATATATACAGTATATTGAAGCTAATGGATGAAACTTATTGGTTATTATTTATGTTCTTTTTCCTTTTTTTATTATTATCACAATCATCATCATCATCATCATTATTATCATTATTATCATTATTATTATTATTATTATTGAACATTATTTTTTTTGTGTTTTACTGACAATAATAATATAAAAATAATGTCTCCATCATCTAGTTTCAGATGGTGTGGTCTTTCTGTGTTTGCTTGTTCTCTCTGTGCCACTAAAACACATACAATAATCTGGTCCCAAACTCAGACTTTCCAGATTAGATTAAGGTAAAAAAAAAAAAAAAAAAAAAAAAAAATAAAGGATTGGGAGGAAGATATGAAAATGGGAAATACATGAGCGTGAATTTCCAGTCGCTCTGGAAATACATAAGGTTGTAATTCAGTGGAGCATAGATTTTTCAGGGCTCTTAAAATCACTCGTCATGTGCCATTAAAAGCGGGGAAATTGCTTGGAGGCCTTCGGTGGCCTCACTCACATTAGCTTTGATTGGTTTTGAGAGCGTTGGTTTGTGACGTCTTTCAATATCCCATTTCTAATTTCTTGGTGTGAATCAATTTCTCCACATCCACCGCAAATGCTGAAAAACATGCTGTAGGTGTAATTGTTAATAAACACTATGCCAGGCGCAAACATGGTGCAAAAATCCACAATCCCGTCATAATGGGATTAGAGCGATTAAAGGAGACCCTTCTCTTCTCATTTACACACTCACAGTTGGATTTAGAGTGATTCTGCAGTTTGAGTCATCTTTATTCTTCAGCATTAGAAACGCCATTGCTCCGAAAATGTCTGTTTTCACTGACGGCCCACATAATCCCAGCTCTACTCCTCTTATCATTATTATTTGTTGTAATTTGTGAGACGCGTGTGGGATTTAGCACCGCTGCGACGCCATTTTGGCACAAATGAAAAATACCGGCCCCACAGTCGGCACTTTTCTATGACGGTGTTTAAGGGGATTTACCGTAAAGGGGCATGTGGAAATCAGAGGGACACTGGGGTTCAAAGCAAGAAATATAAAAAAACCAACAGACAAAAGCATGACTGAAAGGTGAACAAGCTCATCTCCAAATCCATCCAAGCAAAGAAAATAAAAAACACCTCATTCAAATCAAATTCAGCTTCCGTTTATAAATTTGGCCGTATTCTTTTTTTACTTTATGATTTGCACAACATGAGTGTTCCCCTTTTCTGTCAGTCAAATGTGGTTTGGTAGACTTTACTGCCGGATGCCCTTTCTCCTTTCTATAGCAACAGACTAAATGTGCCTGATTCAAACGTTTACAGAGACAGCGGCTTAAGACCCAAACCGTTCATTAACATCATTGAACTGGCGCAGCTGCCTTCACCGGGGCCTGAGGTAAAGACTGATTTACCAAAGTGAAAGCCATGACATTCTCTCCTCCGTCATCTGCCTCTGAAACTCAAAACTCCTCTGTTCTTCCCAATTAGAGTTTTGACAGTCCAAAACCCAAACGGAGGTCTAAATGATGGAGCTGATAAAGACGGGCCTTTGAGGTAGAACTGCATCTGATACAGGTGTGGAGAGAAGTGATGTTCGGAAAGTTAAGGAGGCCGTTTTAGGTCAATTTAGGTAGGGACGTTAGAGTTACGATTATATTGTGAGAAAAAACAGCCCGATTTAACGATTATGTGATATCTCATCTAACGCATTCTTTTTTTTTCAAGTTTGTGACCAGCTTATTGAAAGTAAAGTAAATGTAAAAAACCGGCCGGATAAAAAAGTACTTTACTTTTTTTTTGATGCATTTATTTTAACTATAAATTGAATTAAAACCACTTAATTTTGCTTCTAAAATTGCCACAATTATATTGTGACCTAAATACTCATGATTATTGATTAACCCAATAATAAGAATAACCCTACTCCAAAGAAAGACTTATTATTGATCCTTACCAACTTAAGAGTTTCATTCTGCCATTTATTATTTATTTGACCTCATGTTTTTAATGATATTGAACATTTAGTAATACGTTTTCTGGAATTATCACACCTTTTGTGTCGGCGACATAAAATAATTTCCAAAATATTGTTAATATTTATTGCATTTCACCTATTTCTACTTTTATTTGCGCCACTAAAGTTGTATAAAAGGTCCTATTTTTATTGTTACGTGCAGTGATCATAACCAGAGCAGCGCTCGTCACAAAAACCCAACAGGCAGGAAGAACACTGAGCTCATTTCCTCCAGAGTAATGAGGAGGAAATGCATTGTGAGAGTGGGGCAGTTAAAACAGTGAGTACCAGGACAAAGTGAAGCCTCCTGTCGTTTAGAAAGACACAAAAGGAACCGAGAACATGAAGAACTTTGACATCTGCAGAGGGGGTGGTACACTTTGGAGGAAAACTATTCACTCGAATCGGGAGGATTTCAGACGCAAAAAATAAGTCATTTCAATTCAACCCAACCCATAGCAAACATTTTTAGCCCACATTATTATTATGTCACAGCAACATAACTTTATCGTTCAGAGAGTGTGTTTTCATAAAGCTGGAGACACACTTTAAGACCCTGGGAATCAAAGGAAGTGTCACTGTTTGGTTGTGGTGTTGACAATCGTGAATAATCAATTGTTTCTTTCCATAATGGTTCCAATCGTAACACTAACTTTGACCCTAGGCGGGGCTGACATTTCTTCTGGACATTATAGTACTTGTTTTCCGCAACGGTCAAAGTACCATTCAATATCACATATCCAATTGCCGATTGACATAAAAATGTATTTGTCTGGCAAAACGCTGCTTAATATGCTTGAAATTTAAAAGGGCTTGTACCAGATTTTTTGTATGTTATTAAGTCAAATCTGTTTTGCCACAGAACAGATATTTTGTAAAAGCATCTATTCGGGTACAAATTAGACAACAGCGCTTTCTCTGCATGTAATTATCGAGTATTTAATTCTCTGAGAAGCAGTTAGTGTGCCATTTGTTAGCTCCAAACTCGCTCTGGGCTCAAGAGTTTTGAAATGTGCTTTAATATTTAGTTTGCTGGGAATGTATTTGGTAAATGAGCGATACATATGGCCGGCTGCAAACGTTTTTTATCACATTTTAAAGACATTGAAAATCAGGTACATCGCATTTAATTCAATTGTAATACGATTTCAATCGAGCTTCTTTCATGTCAAACTGTCAATAATATGATGTGCGCTTTTTGAGGCATCCACAGCCATTCCTCTGTCAGTAAAGCATGTGGTTAGGAGCCGAAATTCTATGGGTTCTTTTTGCGTTAAATGATTAAAAGTCTGTATTGAAGCCCTTTTATTTTGCTTTAGAACCTTGAGATAAATCAATATCACTTTTTTTAGCCCCAGCCCCAAGTCAGGCTGCGCTCAAAACCGACGTCTCCAACTTCTAAATTAGCCTTCAACGTAAGCGATTAGATGTTCTTTCCAGCATCTCATTTGCAGAAGCTCGCGTCGTTTCTCTGCTCCACTTCCCTCTCCAACTCTATTGCATGAGCCCGAGAAGTGATCACCATTTCACTAACAACATCTCCGAGCTGATTGGTCACAATTGGATAATCGCAAAGACATTCATAAACCAAACTAAAAAGGGGAAACGCAATCAGGTCAAATACAAAAATATCAGTGTGATCATTCGAGTCTCGATATTATGTCAATCCAAGCGAAATGTGTTTAAAACATGTCTTTAAACGTATTAGTTGAGGTTTAACTATAAGACAAATGTGAAACGTCTGTCGAATGAATCATCAAAGTGCAGAAATATCCCCTTAGACCGGATTTGAAAGTTTAAAACAAGAAAAAAGGTATGTTGTAATCAGCATTTTCATAGTCTCTGTGTCTCTGTGTCAGCATTTTCATAGTCATAGTGTCTTCAAAAACATCATTCACAATTTCGACATATCGCCTACAATGAACCTGAAATGTTCCTAGTTGTGGCAATAACAGTAACATTTCATTTGGCATGGCTTTACGGCGATGAAAGCATGATTTTATTGTAAGCGCTCGTCTCTTCTTGGTTTGATTTCATCGTGTAGCTCATATTATACTGAGCTTCTCTGTGCCTTGACATAAGGAGGTTGGTTTCGCAAGATAACATGCGCTCTGCATTTGGAAGACCATACTTCATCCCATGGTCAACTGTTCAGAGAAACGGCACACATATATCTCAAAGTTGTCAGACGGCGTGTGTGCGTTTGTCTCGAGGACTGCAGATGGAAATGCGCTCCGAGATAAAGTACAAGGCATCTCTTCCATGTTTTCTTTGATTAATGCTCTTGTAATATAATAACTCTGACAACTGGGGCGTGTTGTTGAGAGACTATTTATGATTCCCTGAGGTATTCCTTCCTAACGATACTATAGTTAGCAGAACCTATAAGTAAGAGGGAACTGTCTTTGTCATTCCGTGCATGAGTCTGCTGTGAACATCCTGCATCCATCTCCTGAACGCGTCAGTAAACCTTCTTCCACTCATCTGCCCGTCTCTAAACCTGTGTCTGTCAATTCCCACGGTCCACGTCACCTCTCCTCAGGCGCTATCGGGGCTCCTTGTCCAGGGCCTGGTCTCAGTGGACGACGGTGTGACGGTGTGAGATGTGTCTTCTTCCCTGCGCAGCGTGAGCGGCCGTTATCTGTGCGCTCCGTCTGTAATTAATTGCAGGATACTCAGTGACACTCGGAGCATTCATCTCGAACGTCTGTGAACGACCTGCGTCACGAGGATAAGTGAGGAATGACTGTTGTGCAAACCAGGTCAAGGAAACCGAATGAAAAAAGGAGAGCTAATACAATAATGTTTCATATATTTTGAAATATTTAGGGCTTCAAAATATCCAGAATAAAATAGTTATGCACGTCAAGGCCCTCTGTAAAGCGCATAACCAGTGGAATTCAAAATGTATACATGTTGGGGTTTTTTTCAACAAAACGTATTATTTATTTAGGTAATGCAGTTCAATTCTCAGTCTGAAGCAGCACAACACAACGAGATGAAAAATGTGGAATTGTTCTTCAAATCTTTGCTTAGCACCAAAAACCGTTTAGAAAATACAAACTGCGCTTCATCAGTCAATCTTTTTTTTGTGTTTTTTTGGGTCTCAGTGCAGCTGAAAATCCTGTACCTCTGGCGGCGCGTTTCTCCAGCTCAGTGTAATAATCAGCGAGTTGTAACGACACCTCAGCGTCACTAATGTGGAGCGGCGGCTTTGAGCGGAGGGAGCCGACCGGAGAAACACCGTGCAACCACACAACTGCGCATTACACGGGTCAACGAGTTACTGGATGGATTTGGGAAAAACTGTACTGTGTGAAGACATTGGGTTCAAGCATTTGGGGGCGCAACAAATATTAATGTCAGGTACATTTTGGGGGAAACATGTGTCAAATACATTTATGTGAGCTTTATTGAAACTATAGTTGAGGGAAATATTGATTGAGGTTAAAGTATAGCAAAAAGTGGGAACTGACCACAAAAGGGCACTTTAAACCCTTGTTTGGGAAATTACATTAGATGTTTCTGTCTCTCTTTGAGGTAAGTTTTAATAGTTTTAATTATAGACAAAATGCTCAATAGTCTCCAAAACTACAACTGTGATATGATCCATCTTTTGATACATCTCCCAGTTCCCAAATCAAATTTTTCAGATGCTAATGTTTCAGATGCTGTGAGAGATAATGGTTCCTAAATACAAGGATACTTTACCCACATTTTAAGCCAGTGCAATGTTTCATTCAGAAACATGCATTATTCCACCCTCCACCTCCCCATGTGCATCGCCTGTTGTCGGGTTAACGAATGTTGAGAATATTCCACAAGAACTGCAGTTACAACACGGTCATCCATCATAATCGTCTCAATTCTCAACGTGCATCAACAAATACCCCAATATCACAAATCTTTCGGTCTAAGGCTTCGAACATCTTTGATTTGATATAATCTCGCCCCGTTTGGTCCACAGCTCAGGTTTCTCCGAACACAGCATGATGGATGGCCTTCACAACTGAAGACTACAGCTGGCCTTCTCTTAACAGACACACAGCCTCTGATCAATACTCCGTCTGCGGCAGCCATCCTTCACAACTGGACCCTACGAGGACCCGAAAAGAAAACTGGAGCAGATATACTCTTAGCTCAACATCCAAATAGAAAGCGTTTTTAATCAGCCGCGAATCTGGAAGTAGCGCTAGTGCCCAAACTCGACTTTGGCCTCTGAAAGTTGTGAAGCGCATTTATAATTAGGATGTTGAGAAAGTGTTAGAAAAGTGCAGACTGCGTTTGGACCCCTGCAAACAGTGCAACGGTCTAAACACAGAAGAACTTACCGAAAAGGTCAGCAATCTTGATTATACTGTATGTAAGCCGTTTTTAAGAGAGTCAAAATCATGTACAGCACCTTTAAATGGATATTAGTTCTGTGTAGTAATTGTTCTTTTTATATTATATACTGCAGTCGTGTCACATATGCGCCAGAGCACTTTTACTATATGTGCACAGAAATCTGCTATTTTTAGTCCAATGTGGAAGCAGCAGAAGTACATGTACTTTACAGATGCTGGAGGCGGCATTTGTTCAATATGTCAGCATTGTGTAACAGGCCTCCAGGACAAAGGGTCTCAAACTGTGGTCCTCGCACCGCTTGAGCAAAACGGGCTTGTTTAACGCAGAATCAGATCAGAGTTAAAGTAAGTCTTTTTTTTTTGGTTTTGGTTAGAACTGCTTTATAGTCCTGGAGGAGTAGATTTTTTTAGGCTTTAAATTCTAATTGTGTCCCTTTACGATTATATTGTGACCTGAATAATCACTTTTATTGACTAACCCAACAATCTATCTACTCACAAGACATCTGCATCGGGAGTTGATGCAAAAAAAATAAAAAGACATTTATGCAGAAAAAAACATTGGCAAACGATGTATTTAAAGTAAACTTGTGATTCATGAGTTTGAGCTGCCTTTAAAAAATGTTTATACCAAAATACCAAGACTTCAGATAAACTCCTTTTTCCCATATGAATCATTGCAATCTAAATAAAAGGATTAGTCAACTACAAAGGTCGACAAAGACGATTAATTGACCAAACGACTAAAGGCCGACAGCCCCATTTAGCCCCTTCTTTATGATTCAAAAAGTGAGACAATGGCTACAATTTCTAACACTTTTCCCAATCAGTGGCTGGTTCTGTGCCGTTTCAGCCGTGAAAGTTCTTGTGTCGGCGACGCAGACAGACGGGCAGGACGCCTCGGACTGGGCTTCCTGTGCAGAGAGCTTAAGCCTGGGCCTCTCTGCATTAACTAATGGATTCTCAGGGGAAAAGGTAACCAGACTAAACAATGTAAAACCAGCCGGTGTTTTGGTGGAACCTGAAGAGCTGGGTTGGGCCTGAAAAAGAATGATTATTACATTTACTTTGAGGCGTTCACAGCAAACGTGGGTCGCATGGTTGAGAAAATGAATATATGGAAACAACTAGGGCAGAGTTATTTGTATGTAAAGTGTAGTTACTTAGCGCCCATTTCTTGATAACAATCATGAACGTTGAATGTTCTTTACACAGGACACAAACAAAAAGTGGCACATAAAGAATGACGATCAGGGCAGAAAAAACTAATCGTTCGTCCAAATTAGTGATTGAATAAACACTATCAAATAACAAAACATGGTATTTGCTGAGAAAAGAGGTTTTATGATTCAGACAGAGCAGTGGTTGCATCAGAAGCACTAAATTCAATAGCGGTTGACTAAATTTTGCAACATTTTCTTTACAGGCTGAGTTATTTTAACCAGAAATGTTGCAACTTAAATGTATTCGACATGGCATTTATGTCTAGTCTAAAATATTGCTCACCACAACACAACTGCAGACACATCCTCACAGAAAATGTCTTTTATGTGGGATTGCACCATCATGTTTATCCTAAGCTTTTATCATGTGGGGAAGTCAATTCAAATTACAGTTTAGATTTATTATTACAGAGTATTCCTATGAACAACTGCCCATACAAAGTAGTAGTAAATTAGTAGTAAAAAAAGGCAGATTAAACTCACGATTCGCTCCAAAATGTTCATCTTGCTCACTCTGCGCCGTCATGTTTCTGCTGTCATCTGTAAACGTGCATGCTTATAATCCCAATTAAGTTATTTGTCGGTAAAAACCACCAATCGACGGACAGCACTAAAAAAACATGCATTTTTAATTGAGTATTTAAAACTGCCGATTACAAAAAATTTTAATAACCCTAACATTTGAAGCTGAGAAGAGTGTTTTTCAGTGCTTTAAACAGATTCAGAGCGACAGATGTCTGAACAACCCCCGGGAACAATATCACACCTTTGTCTTCATCGAACAAACAGTGACTCAAAGATCGTCGTTAGCAGCAGTTACCGCCTGAACCAAACAGGGGATGTGAAACGTGTGCAGTTTCATTAGAAGGAGAGAAACTGGAATATATAGATATAGATATAGATATAGATATAGAGATAGATATAGAGAGATAGAGAGAGAGAGAGAGAGAGAGAGAGAGAGAGAGAGAGAGAGAGAGAGAGAGAGAGAGAAGAATAAAAAAGTGCATGAGGTAGCATTTTGTACGCAACGAGAAGAGGACAAATAGTGCATTGTTTTGGAGTACCGTAGTTGGCGTAGCAACATATTAGGATTAAAGTCTAGAGATTCTAGGGTTTATAGTGGTTTGAAGTAATCCAGCAGCAACTTTCACCCAAGTAAGAGTAGCATTACTTCAAAAAAACTATTATTGAAGTAGAGTATTATCAAACTAATTGAAATTAATGATAATATTGCGATAATTCTTTGACATTTTACATAGAGTATATCAATGGTCTTGTCTCTATGGATACGAATGTCTTTTTATTTCATCCATCTTCTTCCGCTTATCCGGGGTCCGGGTCGAGGGGGTCGGGGGCAGCGGTCTAAGCAGGGGCGGCTGACTGCTCCGCTGGAGGAGACGTTATTGCTTTGCTTAGAATGCTCCGCAGTATGGCATTAAACTTATCCATCTCCGTGGAAATAAGCACTGCTAGGCCAAGTTAGAGATTTAAATCTGTGGAGAGATAACTCTACTCACAGTAACAATGCAGTTTTATAAGGTACTTATGATAAATAAAAAAACCTGTAAGGAAATAAATGAAGATAGAGATGTTCAGTGCCAAACTGTGGAACATTACAGGCAAAGCAATAACAAGCAGGTGGCAAACCCTCTTTGAGAAAGGTTTTGCATTGCACCTTTAAATCTTCAACTTAGTTTGAAAACTTTCAGATAAGCTATCAGTTGCTGTCCTGATACGATGGGGCTTTGTTCTGTTCCTCTGATGTCAAAGCCAGAAATGAAATGATTAAACTCTTGGGAAATTCAGTTCTTGTGCAGTGTTTTCAACCCTTTTTTTGGTGCATTTTAGTTTGAAGTCTGATGTTGATGCTGGGAACAGTCAAGGCTGTTTGTCCAGTGCCCTAACAACATCCCTTATCAAACCCCGTCACAAATGACCCCACGACGCCGTTGTAATGGGAGGAAACCTCTGCCAACTTTTTGACTATTTTAGACGGGCAATGTAAGGGTCAACACTGGGTAAATTCACCAGAGGACAAGTCCTTCAGCCCTTATTGTCAGTCCAAACTTTCCAAGAATAGGCAGTTGAGCTGATGTGTTTTTCACATGAGCGTGGGACACAAAGGGGAAAAGGCCAAGTTCACAAGACTATTTCCATTACACTGACAACTTGTGTGCAGTAACGTTTGTCAAGTCAAATATAATTAATTCAAAAAGGCGCTCAAAACAAAAACAAAATCCTCTTAGAGACAATTAAAAGTCAGTTTTAGTTGGCATATGTCATTAAGTCTAGCAGCACAGCAAAAATGTCAATATTTATGATCAAAACTTGAGATTCCACCCCATTTTAAACATTCCTGCAACCACTTTTTGTATATACGTTGTTAATTTACTTTCTGTTTAACTTTATATCACATTATAGGGAGATTTAACTATTTAACAGTGCACTGTCACTTTTTTGGAGAGGTTATTGCTTTGCCTGGAATGTTCCACAGTATGGCATAAAGGTATCCATTTCCATGGAGACAAGCACTACCAGGCCAAGATACAGGTCAGATCTGTGGAGAGGTGCCCTAACATACTGTAAGAATGCAATTGTCAATGTATTTCATAAGCAACAAGCAATTTAATAAATGTGAAATCAGTTTAAGCCAAACTGTAAAACATTCCAGCCAAAGCAATGACATGTTTATGGAGACGTGCCACCAGAAAAGTTACACAATGAATCTTTAACTACATCTAGGCATTGCGACACAACTGCAAAATGACCAAACGCACGCAAGACTTGTGCGTAAACGCGCAAAAACAAAAGGCAACACAGGAGTAGGATGCTGATGATTTGGCTTGCACAACGCGTCTGGAAAAGAGCCACTTGTGCAACGCGGGTCAAACACTGAGACAGCACTTACCCAGCAGCAGCAGTTTGACTTCCCTCGCCGCTTTTTCGCCATCCTCTCGCAAGTTTTTGTCAATCATTTTCGACCGCTCCGCCGCCGCCTTGTCTTCCTGACTGACCGTACAACCCATGGTTCCCAGTGCGCGCTTCAGGTCTGCGGTTAAGTGGAAAATACCCAAGAGAAAAAAAAAAAGTATCTCAAATGGACCCACCGACCCGGGTAGTCCTCTTTTTTTTTTTCTGGTTAGAACAGATGCGCTTGGGCTGAAGTCGTCGTCGAGCTGTCGGCGATGACTTCCCGTTTTCAAGAGAGTCGACAAACTAACGTGACAAAATGCGCTCGTCCGTAAAGCGCACAAACAGGCATGAAAAAGCGGTTGACTCCAGCGACGCGAGCCTGGTGCGTGGCTCAGGAATAGTCCTTAGAACAGTGGATAAGTCAGCATGAAAGCGTTAGTCCTCTGTGGCTCAAACTTGGGTTCAACTTTGAAAATGATAGAAAGTGTTGGAGGCAGGTTGTGGGGACAGGAAAGCGCAAAAGAAACTGGAGCCAAAGTGTCCAAAAACGCGCAACACGGAAAACAGTCGGACGTGTCCCCGGTGGTGTGTTTGCCTCGGTAAAGTCCTCTGCCTTAGCGCATTCTTGGAGATTTCTCACGTTTGGAGCCACACCCGGAGCTGAGAAGTTGTTGCCCACCACAGGACCCAGCTCTCTCTGCTCTGAGCCGACCGTGTGTCGCCTCCTCTCAGCCCCGCCGCCCACTCTCGCTCCGTGGCATCTTGGGAAATGTAGTTCGCATTTGTAAGGGCAGAAGCAGTCCGTTTCTTTTACTCGGACGCAGATGCCTCTCTTCCTTATCCTTAACATCTCCACGATGTTTTTCCAGACAGAGTTAAAGACAACTTCAAAACATTTCCCTTTTGCTTCTTATGTCAAAACTAGATAATTTGGGGTAATGATAAAGAGATACAGATCGCCATCTTGTGGAAGATGAAGTACTTACATTTGGCTCAAAAATAAATGTGTGGTATACAGTAATAAATGTACTGTTTGTCCATGTGCTGTTTTTGATTTATTATTCTATGGGACAAGTAAGTGTCTGAAATAAAGATGATGATGATGATGATGATGATGATGATGATGATGATGATGATGATGATGATGAAAAAACCTCTTAGAGGTAGGCCACAATTTCATATTTTGTAAAAGGTGACCATCCCTGTCAATAAAATAAGATGCTAATAAATGATAATTGCATAGGCACAGGACATAATCTGCAGTGACAGATACTGTTTGATATGTTATAGCTTTAGCAATCCTGGAAAAATATAATAAAAAGTAAATACAAATCCTACTATATTCTATTAAAACTGTATGCAGTGTCATATTACCATTAGCAAAACAATCATTCTAGGTAAAAAGAACCCACACATTCACATGAAGTTAATGTTATATCATTATCTTTATTGCAACATTGTTTACATTACAATGACTGCCAGCAACATATTAAAATATACAGTATAGATACCAGAAAATAGACATGAATCAAGGGAGGACAAAAAGGTTTAAAAGCACTTTGAAAATGATTATATTGATACTTGACCTTGGACTACACTCTGATTACTATTTACAATATATAAACTAGATATGCATATCCAATATAAAGGGAATCTGTACATTATTTATAAGTGCTGGCTGATAATGTCACACAGATGGGGTCAGTACATTGCAGAGGTCTAGCTCCATAGTCGTAATTAGCCACTTGTGCCTTATCCTTTAGTTGAAGAGGTTTTCTGCTGCGTTACTTCATATAACACACTCAAACATACAGATCACATAGGGAAACACTGCATTGTTCTTTTACGTCGGAGGGGTATGGTGCATCTCAGACATTTTTCTGCATAACATTGAAATATATGGACACATAATGAGATGAAAGAGGTTAAAAATGTAACAAAAAGACACCAGATAAACATCACCCTCTACTGGTATTGAATGTAATAGCAATATTACAGTTTGTCACAATTGATTTGTGTTATAAAAGTAGTAACAAGATGTTGAATTAGACATTTGTAAAACTTTCAAGAACTATATGAGTTAAACACATTAGCTTGGACAGTCAAACCCACTGACTTCACGAGGGAAATCCAACAAGGCGGCCTTTTACATTCAAACCAATCTATTCAAATGTGCATTTACAATTGATTATTGCCTTGTTGTATGTTATTAAAATGATCATTCTGTAAATATATTTTATAATGAACCTCAGATTATTTCTGTTGTAAATTAAAATGACTGACCAAGCAAAATGGTAATTTTATACAAGTAACACTAAGGACAATGACAGATTGTGTTCAGATACAAACAATGACATACTTAGAAATCACTGTAAAGTCAAATGAAGGTCAGACGTTCTCCTTACACTGCCTATGAGCTGACCTGAGCCTGTTTGTGCGTTCAGATTTTGTACTTATTGCTTTATCCTATGAGCAAAAGCAGCAGAATTGTAAATGTATTCTTTAAACTTTTAAGTGAAGCAACTTTCTAACATCTTAAATTTGTCCATATATGTTGCATCCACAAAATAAACTTGCCCCAAATACACACAACATCTCAAACCCACTTCTTTTAGCCATTTGAGTCATAAAACTATACCTGCATTATTGCTATAACATTTATTAGCAGCCATTTTTGTCTTTACAGCCAACAACCCAGTGTGCTCTGAATTATTTTGATACATCGTGAGTATCTGGTCTAAAATACATACCAAAGCAAAATAATGTTTTATTGTTTCGACTAAAAAAATCTGTATTTGTATCTGAGCAATTGTGATAAACTGTAAAATCCTAAAATAAAGGCAAAGACACCAGCTGACTAAAGTGGGTACAGGACATTACTGTACAAAAATATCTACTACAGCTAAGACAACAGAAACTGCAACAAAAAACACATAAAATAATTTACAAATATCTTCCGTATCTTGCGTTACATTGATTTTAAAAGAATATATCATCTATTTGACAATGTGTTATATATTTCTGATCAGTACAGGTCCATATAATACAATACAAATGCATATACTTTGCACACTCGTCCACATACACCGAAGAGAGTTTTTCTTATTTAAAAACACTACACCTAACTACAGTACTCATGAAGGGCACTAGGGGGCACTGGCAAACACACGCACACACACACACACACACACACACAAGCTAAAAAGTCATGGGTTTCAAGTTTTCAGAAGAAGACATCCATCATAATACATTGTTGCTTTTATGACTTGTATGTGCTATTTTACTATCAAATGTTGTGAATTTTAAAGTACAATATTGTTGCTTGTCGTCAGGGTAACGGCTACAGGAGGCTTTTGTGCTTGTAAATAATAATAGTGCTATTGCTAATATTACTTAAGCAGCCGTTTTACCTTTGTATTGTTATATTTTTTGTACTTCCATTCATGTTTGTGCTCGATTTGATATATACATCCGACAGTATTGTTCTTCAACCCTGTGTATGTAAAGGTGCACCATGTAACTTTTCTAGAGGAGGGTTTTGCCTGTCTCCTTGGAAATGTTGAAGCTGGATTTCCCGGGAATGTTCCACAGTATAACATGAACTGTATCTAAGGGCTAAACGTGGTTAGCAGGTTTCACAAGATCACAAGATGCTTTGCCTTGAATGTTCCACAGCATGGCATAGGGCTTAACAGTTACCATGGAGACAAGCAGGAGATGCCACACACTTACAGGTCAGATCTGTGGTGAAGTTAACGAGCTCCCAGTAAGATTGCATGCTTTTTGCTTAATTGTCCATACAATTTTAATAAACCAGAAAAGTTACAGTGTGCACCTTTAGTTGATGGTCCAAACACAAACCAGAGACAGAAAATGTGTCTCTAAAGGTAATGGCAGTGTATTTGTAGCTAAACCTGTGCTTTTTCTTCATGACTATTACGTTAAGGCTTAAATTCTCAACTGATGGGTGAAGGATCAAATGTGGGGAATGTTTTAACAGGTTGTCAAGTTCAAAATCCCAACAATTTTTCTGTAAGATAAGAGCATATTGCAGAAGATTCTAACTCCAACCACAAGGGGTCACAATACTTTTGGATAGTTCCTATGCAGTTGACTACTAGAGTGTTTACATTTCTCATTTTTAGATATATTACCACTATGATGAACCTTACTATCTAATCTCTACCTTTGTTGAAACATTAAAGAAGTAAATATTAAAGTTTCTAACCTTCAGACGCAGTCCAAACTCTTGACTCTATCTCGCAATAGAGAAGAAACTGCGCTCTGATTTAGATTTAACCAGGAATCTTCCAGTATAGAGATAAAGTTCTCCGTTTGTTCAACCAAAGTACATTTTTGACTCAACTATTATACATAAAACAATCATAATTAGTCCTATACTGACCCCCTGTGGTCGGTGTAGTATCAATCTAAAAAATTCACAGACTCCTTAACACATTTGTTGTTAGAGGTGGTGATTAATTTAGGAAAGTAAAAGAAAAGTAATTACTGCAAGAATTATCAAGCTACGTTATTCTTTCGGGTTATTTTGCAATCACTAGTTCAAATCCAAATGACAGTGAAATACATTTGATCCCAACATGACACCAGTTGAAAATCACTGCTTTTTAACCTTTCAAAATGAGTTTATACGTACCATTTACCACATAACACACACACATACATCGACATTAACACTTCTGGCTCAAGACTATTATAAACCTTTACATCCTTACTGCATCTTCTGAGGTTAGCTTCACAAAGAGATGAGTAAAATAGACATCTAGATTATCATTTAATTTTTTCAGGTAGGAATGTTATGGTAAAAATAAAGTTTTTTGCCACCTGCAGTGCATCATGGACTGAGATCATTTACACCTCCCATACTCGACATAGACCTGTTATCTGTGCATTAGTGTTGGTATGGTTTAATATCAATAACTTATGCAATTATAATGATAACTAAAGACCTCCGCCAAGGCATTCCAGCTGAAGCTACAGAAAGGTCCTAATCAGGCATAATATCACAACCTCCTCCACACCGATGGTGCAGCCCCATGCAACAATACTACGCACTGAAGACAGAGTTAACCCGCCTCTCCAGTTTACCTGACAATGGGAGAAATGTTAAGCATGTGCATTTTGCAAATAGAAGAAATTGTCATGTATTGCAATATTAAAAATAATTTTCTGAAATCAAGTCCCCATCTGTTCCCTTTACTATTAAAGCTGCATCTGTATTTATTTTAGTGAAGGGTCCACCACCTGAAGCTGTCATTTCTTTTCTTAAAATATTCCACAGTAGGGAAGCACGGGTCAGCTTTTTTTCCTAACCTGCCTCGCCCATTCGAGTTAAAACCCCGGCCAACTCGATGCAGCCGCCCCAAATATGAGCTTACATTTTGGGACCCGTCATATCTGTGGGGCGTGCCTTTTGAAAGTGCTGTCATCGAAAGTTTAATGTTGTAAGATGGTGCTACGTTGACTGGTGACATTCAAAAGCCCTGCACACTGAAGCTGGAAGCCTGACTCACGCTGCAGCCAACCTGACCCAGTGAACGCACTCTGAACGTCTCACCGTCTGGGATACAGCTGCAGAACATGCATTAGGTGAGGCTTAAAAACGCAGACTTTTACATCACCTGCACCCCCTGCGCTTCTTCTCATTGAGCTATCGACTATAGCATCACTATTCCACAGAATGGCATTAAACTTATCTTCCTGGTGACAAACAGGTGGTTACATATTGCACCTTTTATGTACTTTTCTTACATCTCTCTCTCTCTCTCTCTCTCTCTCTCTGTCTCTGTCTCTGTCTCTCTCTCTCGCAAACTAACAAACAAACATTGACGTTCTTGGCGGAGGTAAAAAAGAAATCTGAAAATGTAGAAGTTATTTGAATGACTCAAACCCATCACGATCTGAGCAGTTGGCGCTGAAAGCTTATTGTAAAACACACGCACACAGGCGACATACAACACAAAGATAAACCAGTCATTATGGGACGCTGTCTTAAAGGCACAGCCTCCGCTTCTCTGAATAATTTTGAACTTGGCCTGTGCAGTTTTGGCAGGATGGGGCTTTCCAACACCAGACACAACCAAAGACACTGACATTACGACACGTTTGTTTCTACATAAATTCAATAGTAAAAAAAACCCTGAAGGAGAGACTGGTCTAGTGGGCGCTGGCGGCTTTGCTCGTCCCTGAAGTCCAGTCGATGATGATAAAGCTCAGACTCATGATCATGAACAGGAAGCCCAGCGCCGCGAAACACGCAGCCTGCAGACGACACAGAGAGCATGGAGCTGTATTATTTATGTCAGCTTTATTACTAAAGACAATACAATGTAACATTAGTAACACATTGTGCACGGACCGATCTGGCAAGGGTAAAGTCTTCCAGCTCAGGGGGTAAATGCTCAAATATTATAGCACCATTTATAGGCTATTATAGGCTTGTTGTTGTTGGGTTTTTTTGCCCCCAAAAATGAAATAATTGAAGTTCCAGCAAGGATCATTAAAGATTATGTTAAAACTATTTACCACTATTACAACTGATGTGCACATTTGCCTGGTAATATTTATGCTTAGTTCGTTGATGTTGTTTGCCAGCTGAACAGAAGGTTGGCAGATCAAACTGTGCCATCACTACTGAGTCCTTTGGAGAGACCATGCTGTCTTTCCAATAACACTTATTTGTTTTGCAGAGCTGGGTAAAGTAGCCGTAAATTGTAGTTAAGTAAGAAGTAAGAGTAATGTTAATTCAAAATATTTTTAATCCAGTAAAAGTACAAAGTGGTGGTACAGAAAATGATTCGAGTAAGACTAAAATAGCATTTAATAAGAACTGAGGAACAGTAACTGTCTGGATGAAACATAAACTTTAGCTAGCATAATTTGAAGAACAAAACATCTAATAAGGCCTGATTTTAAAAAGTTCAGTTTTTAGACTCCTGAAATGCCCACTTCCTGCTGAATAAATGTGTGGGAATCTTGTGCCCTAACTGAGCATGTGCAGAGGAGAAGCGAAGCAACAGCAAGCTCAGTAGGGTTGACGTCTGCCCTAAACGGGGGAGACCGGCGTTAAAAACCCACTTTTGCATGTTTTTTTTCTGCAAATGTTATCCACTAAATATTATCGACCACCCTGAGTTTGCTTGCCCGTCCATAAATGTCATTGTACGCTACTGACATGTGACGTGTACATGACGCTGTGAATACTGGAAATTGCTTTTGCACTGTTCTTACCAGTATTTTGGGAGGTGAACGGAGCGGCTCATCTTCTTTGGGTACAATACGAATATAAAAAACAGCAGGGAAAATAAATATGAGGCACGGGGCGGAAGTGGCACCTGTAGAAACAGAAAAAACGGTAAATAATTCATCAGTACCGGTAGTTTATTATTTATGCGAGCTTGGCTGCAACCCTGTCTGTGACCTATGTTTAACGTTTATACTACGCTGTTCACATGTAATCTTGTTGCTTGGTTCACCGTCGAACGCAGTTCCAGTGTGGTTTGACTGGAGTAGGTAGAAAAAGATGAACAGAAGCAATGATTAGCAATTTTATGAAACTGAAGACTCACCTATGATTCCAAAGATGCCCAGGATGTTAGGTGCAAAGATAACTAGTAGGTTTATAAAGGTCAGCAGGACTAAGGCTATGGCGATGTGTCGAGGCCAGTAAAACGTCTTATTGGGAAAGATCATCTGCTGGATCGCTCTCCGAACCTGGGAAAAAGGGTATTTAGTGATAATCTTTTGATATGTAGCTCATTATTTTATTGTATTAATCAAACATGGCCAATTAATAGCAGAAGGCCCATTCACTTCCGGTTCAAAACTGAAGAACTAGCATTTCACAGGAGGAAGAAAAGTATTTTCATTAATAACTTGTAGGACGGTATAAAAAAATAAATACATTTAAAGTAGAACAGAATTTATTTGTCATTGTCAGGAAAAAAAACCTGTGTATTACATCAAGAAAGATTGTGGATAAAAGCTGTTTTGCAGTCTATTTGTCCTGGTCTTTAACAGCCTGAATTGTTTCTTAAAGAACCTACAAGGCAAGGCCAAGAAAGTACAAGGCTGTGGGCAGGGATAGGGGGTAGGTGCACACGGAAAGTTTCTAAGCTCTCAAATGTAGGACACGCACGAATCAACCAAAATACAACACATGTAAATGAAGAGGAAAAACATTATGATATGGTTAAATAAAAGTCAAATTTGCTGAAGATGTGTGTTTATAACTTTGTTACCGGGAAGAGCACGATGGGGACGGTGAGGGTGACAGCTGTGAGCACGGCCACTCGCACACACAGGATCAGAGTGTCGTACGGGTCAATGCGGCTGTACGTGTGGAGCAGCTCTGCCTCCACCTCACCTGAGAACACACACAAATTCAACTCATTACCATTGAATATTATGTACATTGTAAGAAAAAAAAGAACAAAAATCATGAACGTGATTTTTTTATTGTGTTTTAAGCTTCTTGTATGGATTTTTTCCCCCATGGAATTGAATGATTAACACCCATAAGTAAAAGCATAAGACCATCAGGCTTTTTTCATCAGTTCCCTTTACAAAGACGAATGAATGTGTGGGGCATCTTACTAAAACAGCAAACACATTTCATTGCAAAAAAATTTATGTAAGGAAAATAAGAACATTTTATTCTATTTCTAGAATTAGAGAGAAAAAAAAAAGACAACTTTTGGGAGTTGTTTTATGAACTACATTTTTCCTTATTTTTAATTCTTCATTCCTCTTCCAAGAATCCTAAAACAAACAAAAAACATGCACAGTCCATAGAATGGTCTCATTGTGACCTTGTTTGATTTCACAGATCCTGCAATATGACCACTAGAGGGTGTGCATGCTTCAGAAACAGAGATGTAAATGTCACTTTGTGCACAGAGTCAGAAGTAGAACTTACCATAGAAAGTGAGGTATCCAAACAGAGCAGCCAGGAAGTACATGATGTACATGACTGCTATGGAGATGTTTAGCAACATGCTGCATCTTCTTCTTTGTGGGGCTGAAATCCCAACACATCACTGTTTTACATGAAGTTTATGTGTTCATTTGTATGTGTATGTGAATATTAAACCAGCCAAATCACCATAATTATCCACGAGGACAACCATGTTTATAATAATGCATTTCAATTATGTATTTTAATCAACAAATTTAACCATAATATCCAAAATGCTAAAAAATGAGTCTTTGAAAAACAAGCAAAAGTGGTCCAGTGCACAATGCAGAGTTGAACCATGCTGAACCAGACAAGCACAAAAAAAAGAAAGAAAGTGAAAGCAGTGCAAGTGCCTTGGTTACAATCAGCCAAGCACTAAGAACCAGCACCAGCTTTACCTTGAACCCACTACAGACTCTTCCTCAAAGGATAGAGGACTTCCACCATTTTAAACATACTTGCGCAGCTCTGTGTAGATGGGCAGCACCTCGGGGTGACACACGAAGGCAAAGGCCAAGATGGGGATGGTGTAGGCCGTCTGAAAGTCAAACAATGGGCCTGTCACGGTTACACACTTTGAAGTAGACATTAGACTATATTACTGAAGACCACTGTAGTCCCATAATATCAGATGGAACATAAACATAGCCATAAACCCTTTTGCAATGTCATCAGAATCATTAACTGAGATCAGATGTAATTTTAGTGTAACAAATAGTAGCACATGTGTTTAAGTATGTAATATAGTCGTAGATAAAAGGAAAAACTGTTATTGGGTCAACATTTCTATAAGTATTCGACCATTCAAACCTAAAAATCCTTACATTGCGTTCCGCTTAAAATGGCAGGTGTAATCAATCACCTATTAAATAAACCGATTGTGTAAAATGCATTTGTAAATATTTTTCTAGCTGTACATTTATAAAAAAAATGTATTCACCAAAACCCTCTGGATTTTTCACATTTCCTGATATTCTGCGGCAAACCCAAGTTTCTCCATTGAAATGACATAATGTTCCACTTCACTTTTGCCTTTTCCAGAATTTAGATATAGATTTTTAAGCCATACTGCAAAGAAATAACATCTTCATGGAGAGAAGCAGGTGGGGGACACCTTGTATATATTTGATGCTGTATGGTGGCCTTGAGTATGCAGAATGAAAAAGTAATAATATTGTCCCATAAGCAGCCGGGTGAAAAAGTATTTTACAGTTTGACTTTTTTGGAGTATAGCTTGAACTGAAATGACTCATTGTTGCGGTAAAACTAAATAATGTTTGTCTATAAGTAGTCATTGTGTCAGGCCTAACCAGCAGGTCGCCATAGATACAGCCGTGGGACGTTCCAAATGGAGACTGACCACCAACCTTCACTCCCCACATTCACGCACACTCACACCAATCAGATGAAGCTAATTGTTCCTCTGTGATTAACTGAGTCTGGATGAAGACCAGCTGGAAAAGTGCTCAGCTCCGGACAGCAGGGAATGCCATTGGAAACAAGGCAAAGACCTCCAGGATTGCAACGCTTGAAAAGTATTTTAGGAATAGCAGTATGTAAAATTAGGCTACAAAATAAGGCAAATGAAAATCCCTTCAATACATTTTTGAAAAGTTTGACTTCCAGATCGCCGATTGTAGTCTAGATCTGGACACTATCACACCACCATTTGAGTGATTAATGCCTTGGTGTACGATAAAGTTTGGACTCATCTCTGATTCTGAGGACCTCCCAGAGTCAGGACTAAACATGGACCGGCCTCCTGCTGGTGCCAGAGACAGGACTAAACATAGACCGGCCTCCTGCTGGTGCCAGAGTCGGGACTAAACATGTACCGGATTTCAGTTTTATGCAGCTGAGAGAAAAGGTCCCGCACACTGCCTGAGGAAGGCCTCGTTGCCGAAACGTTGCCACTTCACCTTTTATTTGCACTCATCTCTTTTAAAACGTATTCTAAAATGATCATTCTTGTTTGTATGTGTTTGTATTGTCATTTGAATGCATATTTTCTTGTTAGTCTGCGTAAAAAATGTGCCTTTCAAATAAACGTACCTAAAAATGTGTTCATTACTACGCATTGCAACTACATCACATCTTAAAGCACAACATTTACAAAAATAATTATAAATAAATATATAATAGGTCTCATAATAATAATTAAAAAAAATAACATTAAAAAAGTAAACTAAACTTCAACGCATACAAGTGCTTAAAAATAAGTCAATTCCATGCTGCAAAAAAGAGTGCTCCTTCATTGACAGCATGCTTCAAATCATAGCGCCATCCACTGGTTTGGAGACACGCAGACACGTGTCATGCTTGTATCATATCTTACTTGAGAGTTGAGGTTGGCCATTTTGGGGATACATCTATCGTCTATCTCCCCTCCCGGATCTGTCGTGTTCAAAATGGGACTGTGAGTAGTTGTGCTGTTGAACGCGAACTCCGTGAAGGGACAAGGGAGGTTGAACTTCTTGTATATGACCTGAACAGAGACACAAAGACAACAGGAAACAATGAACCACTAAAAATTTGCCGGCAAGTGCATAAGAGCGTTGTAAATATAGATATGTCCAAAAAACAAACCAGGGCAAAGTAATCATGGAGAAAAAAGACAACTTGAATCTAAAACAACGTGTGCATTAGTCCAAAAATACAGTCACAATGGTCAGAGGCACTCATTTACCTTGATAAAAGTATTGTATTATAACATGGACGAAATGTCATTTTCTTTTCAGGTATGTAACAATATTTATATCTCACAGGAATTATATTAATTTGTATTGTAAAAGACTATGCAATAACTGTCCTTTGGCACCTTGAATGTACATGAAAGAGTGGCTGACAGTGTTTTTCAACCTTCAAAATATTTTGCAGCACACTACCTACTAAAACATCACCAAATCACTCTATTCAGGAAAGAAGTGTTATTAATATAGCCATGCCACTGTGCTTAGTTCTTTAAATGTGGGAGAGGTGGATGTTGTGCTTTGTTTAATGGTGAAGAAGTTGCAGAGAACATTCTAAAATGTTTATAATTCAATTAAACCATGAATATGACATTTGTTCAACACACTTGGCAAAATCTCAAGGCACACCAGTGTTCCTCAGCACAAGGGTTGAAAATCAAGGCTTGAATCTAGTCTACGTTCACACTGCAGGTCTTGACACTCAATTCAAATTTTGTGACAAATCAGATTTTTTTGGAGAGGCAGTTCATATGGACTTTTTAATCATGCTTTTGTCACATTATGAGACAGACTATAAAGAGGAAGCACCTTTTAATAGCCAAAAGGATAGGAAGTAGGAAGAGTGTGCCAAAACTTTAGGTAAAGAAATGAACCTCTGTTCTCTGTTAAAATCAGCTGACCTCAATCAGCATGACCTCTCTGCAGAAGATTGCGAGTGAGCATGCGCCCCAAGGCGGCTGTGGCTTCTTACCATTACCAGGTGTATATTGAATGAATGGGAGACTTGTCAAGCGTATTAAACAATACAAATGTAAGGTTTTATCACATTTCTCAATTCCAGCGCACAAACTCAGTTTTCATTCATTAGTAATTTTACTTACCCCTCATTTCTATAACAAAACAAAAAAGAAAACAATACAAACCTGAGTTTTATCAATAATGGAGGCTTAAAACTATAGGGCAGGTGGGACGGTAACCAATGCAGCTTACAGCTGAAACTAGGTCAGTGAATGCAGTGGTTCAACAGTAAAGGGCAGACGGCGAGGGAGCACAGAAAGGTTAAATCTCTGTATTACTCCAGTCTGCTGCTAAGGCTAAAGCTAAAGCTAAAGTGATGAAATCTTACCGCAATGAGGAAGAACACCATACAGCTCAGGGAGAAACCACTGGTGTATCCAAGGTAACCTGTAACAGAAAATAAATGATAGTTCTAATAGACACATAATGCATTGTTTGCCTTGGTAGTGGCCTTTAAACATGCTCTTGAGTACCTTCAGTTTGGCATTTAATGTTCTAGAACTTAAATTACTGCCTATATATAGAAAATACACATTCAACTGTTATGTCCTGTTCTGTACCCTCATCTGGATTTGGTGTTAGCATGCCATCTACAATAGTAATAGGAATAGTGAAAAATGTGCATAATATGTGTCTTTTATATGGTCTCTTTATATGGTAGAAGGCCTCTACTCTGACGATGTTCAAAGCTAAAAACAGTTTTGTTTAGCTGTGCATATTATTGAAATGATTTTCTTTGCACCCTTCTCTTTTATGTCTTAAACTGTTTTGTGATTTCTGTCATGTCTCTGTGATTTTAATGCATTTTTTCTGTTGTGTGAAGCATTTTGAATTGCCTTGTGTACGAATTGTGCTCTACAAATAAACTTGCCTTGAGTTATACGTATGGCATTAAACACAGGCCTTTTACGTGGGTTCTTATTGCTCAAAAAATAACTTCAAAATCATATACATTCTTATTGTGAGTGGAGTTTTCTTGCCACAGATTTGACAAATTCCTTAGTCTGGTGGTGCCATCTTCTTGTTTCCAAGTTGAATGCCATACAGAGGAACATTCCAGGCAAAGCAATAATATCTCCATGGAGAAAAGCAGGTGGCGGTGCAATGCATGTAAAATTTCCCTTCTGTGATTTCCATAACAACAGGAATGTGCTCATAGACATTAAGACATGTTTTCCACTTCTTAAGACATGTGTTTTTCCACATGATGTTACTGACACAAACCATGTTTTTCCATTTGACAGCAGAGAAAAGGAGCAGACACTCACCGAGCTGCTTCATCAGAGCCAGAGGTAAAATCACTGCTATGGACACGATCACCACCATGTAGTTTCCATTCAGGTACCACTCTCTGTGAAGACAAACCCAAACAGATGTTTTTAACAGTTGGTGATAAAATGAACACAGCAGTAGTGATGGAAAAGGTCTCGTCAAATGTCAGTTCGCAAATACAGTAGGTGAAAAAGCGACTATGGTTCCAGAATCGTTGTTTGGAATTGTCCTTTTCTTCTGCATCCAAGCTCCTCAGATTGTCAGTGGTGACATTATGGAAGATATTTATTTTATTTACAGCTTTAAAATGGTTTACTACGGTTTGTTTGTAAGTTAACAACGTATATATAAAAAATACAATGAATAAAGTGAATTGAAATTATTACTATACTACATCCAGCATATAGCGGGTCTTATAAACATTGAAATATGTGATATATTGGAGTTTCTAGTCTTAGTCAACTTCTTGTATTCTTGATTTTTACAGCTATTGTTGGCAGCTTCCCTTTAAAACCTGACCTTTACAGCTGGTCTCACTATCGACAGTCTCGCACTCCTGTGGTTTTTAATTGGTTTTAACAAAGTGGGACATTGATCTGACCAGGAAGAAGAGACAGACAGCACAGCTCTAACAGAAATCTTTCCACACCAGCTCATCTAATTGTCCTGAGCAATACTGAAAACTGCCCTGACTAAAAGGGAAGAACCTAATACAGGATTGTGTAATCATTTCCACTGCAAATTTGAAGAAAGAAATTGTATTTCTTATTCGAAAAAAACAAACAAAAAAACAACAAAGTCAACATTAAAAACAAAAAAGCGAAATTGATAAAAGACCCCAAACCAAAAAAGTTTCAGAGTGCACCTTTAATGGGCTATAGATGTAGACAGATGATGATGAGGACGGGTGTATCATACGCTGCCTATCCTAAATATCAGTGCAGTTGTTGTAATTAATTATAAAACTACAACATTTCCTTTCACAACAACAACATAGATTTGACAATGTGAAATCAGTGTTTTGAAGACCTTATATAATGGTGTGTTTAGTGCCAGTGGAACACATGCTTGTGCCTTGTCTACAGTGGCACCCTCCCAGGCCTATTTTTAGAGTGTCACAGCCAGGGCGATTAATCCCTCTGCCTCCATCAGTGAGAGCACCATACAACATCTGTTAACCACCCACACACATGCACAACGCCCCACACACACGTCCAACACAAATGTTCCCAAAGAAGAGGCATAGGACGGGGGAGGCAACATGTTCCTCCCTGGGATCCTCACCTTCTCGGCCTGGGACCACAAATCAAACATTTCCTATACATATAATTAAACAAAATAAATGTGTTATCGTGTATAATTATGTGTAAAATCAACTATTTACAGTTTACCTACGTCACATCTGCTGCTCATGTCCAACCAGGAAGAACAATTATAACTTCCAGGGGAAAGTAGGCAACATTTTCAGTCAAATCTTAAATATAATCCATGTTTTAGTAAAATGTGTAGTCTAACCCTGTCATATGCACTTTAAGATAAGACACAGTTGTACCACGCCAGCACAAGCTTAGTTTACTTACCACCATAAACAACACAATGATAATGCAATAAATGTACTGCAATCTGAAAACCAACAAATCTAGTCTTAAAGGAAGTTAGAGGGACACTATCACCAGCAGAGTATTTGTGATCGGTGGAGTGGTTAAAAAACACGGCGCCTGCTGCGAAAATCAATGTGTGTGTGTGAGGTGAGCGAGGTTGGATAAGTTAAGGGGAAATTGTGCAAAGAAACAGAAACGTGGCACTTCTTAAACACAAATAGCACTGTTTTTCCCAGTCATGTTAGCATGTATCAATTATCCTTGTTCTGGACACTTGACACAGCAAACTAAAGAGTGTCAGACTGGAGATTTTGCATTGGGGATGACTTTCCCAATTTCAATACTCGATCATAACTTTTAATAAAGAGCAGTTCTAATTGAATCATCCATAGAAGTGGAAACTGCTTTAACAAAGACTGAACCAAAACTAATGGACTCCTCTATCCTTCTTTCTAGTAGGAATATCTCTTAACCAAAACATGTAGGCTTGCTCCCAATACATATTTTACTTTTTAGGGGAGTTTAAGGTCCACTTTATTGTCCCCATAGGGAAATTTGCCCTCTGAAATTGACCCATCCTTCAATGTCGCTGGGGCAATCTGTCAGGAGCAGTGCCCGGGGACCCATCTCCGAATCTTGAGCTGGACATTAGTCAGGACATTAACTGAAGGATTTTACCAAGTGCATGTTTTGGGGATTTAGCTTTCACACAAGACACCCTGGTAGTAGCAAAAGAATTACCTAGGACACATTATGCAATATTTGTATTTCTTATAGGCCAGGGGTCGGCAACCTGCAGCTCCCTGAAGCGTTTCAAAAATGTATGAAAATAGAAATAGATGGGGGGGATATATTTTTGGTTTTAATATGATTTCTGTAGGAGGACAAACATGACACAAACATTCTTAACATTTTCCAACACGGTAAAAATGTTTCTAATAAATACACATGTTTCAGTGCGGCGCAGTGCCGGGCAGGTGGCTGTTGTAGACAAAGATAGCTGATGACAACAGAGGATTCAAGGAAGAATGGACTGAATCATTTGCTTTCATTCCCACTGCGGAAGGATAGCCTGCATGTTTGCTTTGTAATGAGAAGTTGTCAAATAACAAAAAGAGTCATTTGGAAAGACATTTCCAGGGAAGGCATGCTAAATTTGCAGCCGACCACCCAGTTGGGAGTGATAGAAAGACAGTAAAGGAAAGGTCCATTAGAATGGCAGGCAACATCACCAATCGGCAAATCAAGGAGATTAATTCAGCTCCAGCATACTCAATTGCCTGTGATGAGTTGTTCCTACCCTCACCTACGGTCACGAGCTTTGGGTAATGACCGAAAGGACAAGATCGCAGATAGAAGCGGTCGAAATGAGTTTCCTCTGCAGGGTGGCTGGGCGCTCCCTTAGAGATAGGGTGAGGAGCTCAGTCACACGGGAGGAGCTCGGAGTAGAGCCGCTGCTCCTCCACGTCGAGAGGAGAGGAGCCAGCTGAGGTGGCTCGGGCATCTGTTCCGGATGCCTCCTGGATGCCTCCCTAGGTAGGTGTTTCGGGCATGTCCCACCGGGAAGAGGCCCCGGGGAAGACCCAGGACACGCTGGAGGGACTATGTCTCTCGGCTGGCCTGGGCACGCCTCGGGATCCTCCCGGAGGAGTTGGAGGAAGTGTCTGGGGATAAGGAAGTCTGGGAGTCCCTGCTTAAACTGCTGCCCCCGCGACCCGGCCCCGGATAAAGCGGAAGAAGATGGATGGATGAAATTTCAATATTTTCATCAATGCATCAAAACATAATACATTAACATTGTAATGGAAGTGAAACTTAAAGCACCAAATATCGTATAGCATTGTAGTCACGTGGTGTCTCCAGGGCGCGCTGCAGGGAAAATAAACATGTAATCAGGAATGCTCATTATGTATTTGTAGCCTAGACATTTTGATAGTGGGCTAATATGGCTAAAATACACATACAGGCTGTGTTCCCTTCATATAATCAGAGAATCAGAATCAGAAAGAGTTTATTGCCATTGTCAATGAACAAAATTCAAAAACGTAGGAACTTGTCTCGGCCTTAAGGTGCAACATAAAACACTGAGTAATAATAAAAACAACATATATTCAATCAAAAAAGGGCATGCATTAGGAAACAATTTAAAATTACTATACAAAAAATAAAAAATAGGCATTTCTATGTACACAAGTTTACAGTTATGTTTAAAGTTATAGTGCAGAAAGTGACAGTGCAGTGAGTGATGAATATTGCAGTTAAAGTGACAGGTGTTTTGAAGTGTTCATGAGTCCAACAGCAGAGGGAAAGAAACTATTCTTGTGGCGGGAGGTTCTGGTCCGGATGGACCGTAGCCTCCTGCCTGAGGGGAGTGGTTCAAACAGACCATGTCCAGGGTGAGAAGGGTCAGCTGTGATCCGACCTGCTCGTCCCAGAGCCCTGGAGACGTACAGGTCCTGCAGAGATGGAAGTCTGCAGACGATCACCTTCTCAGCAGAGCGCACAATGCGCTGTAGTCTCTGTTTGTCCTTGGCTGTGGCTCCAGCGTACCACACGGTGATGGAGGAGGTGAGGATGGACTCAATGATGGCCGTGTAAAACTGCACCATCATCTGCACTGGCAGCTTGGCTTTCCTCAGCTGCCGCAGAAAGTACATCCTCTGCTGGGCCTTCTTGATGAGGGAGCTGATGGAGGGCTCCCACTTGAGGTCCTGGGTGATGGTGGTGCCCAGGAAGCGGAAGGAGTCCACGGTGGTGATGGGGGAGTCTGTCATGATGAGGGGGGGCTGGGGGGCTGTGGCTTTCCTGAAGTCCACGATCATCTCCACTTATAAGGCTTATATAAGGCTTTTAATTTTTTGTGGCTCCAGACAGATTTGTTTTTTTGGTCTAATATGGCTCTTTGAACCGACCCCTGTTATAGGTCTTTAAACATATTCCTTTGTGAGTACTTTAGCATCACATATTTCAGAAACATAGCAATGTACTGAAAGCATGACTTCATATCGGTTAAACAATCCTCCATCAGGATATCTACTCAAATTACCACAGGGAAATAAATATGCCGTTGTATTGAACTCTACATGTGATGTTACACAACTGGGAAGTTTTGAACTGTGAGGAGCGGACTTACTCAACAGGATTCAACAAACAACACCAGGTATGTTTTTGATGAGCGAGCAATGTTAGAATATGTGTGGTTATTTGCAATTCATTTATGATTAAATACTGTTACTCATCTCATTCTTGTGGACTCAAACTTGTGTCCTGTTTCATTTTGTGGAATTTGTGTCTAATTCAACCCTAACTACAATATATGAATCAAGATATATGATATTTATGCAGTTTTATCCTATGACGCGCTCATTTATGCAAGCCAAAGACCCACACGGATGACGAGATGCCACCCGGGCCATGCAGGGCTCTGTCACTTTAAATAACTCCAGAGTGTGGCCTAAAGCAGCGTCGCCTCTGTCTCATAAATATGCTCAGACACAAGGCGCACACGTCACTGCAGCCTTACGTCAAACTACTGAATAAAACTGTGCAGTGAATACATGCACAAAGGGAGCAGACCTCTGACACCAGCTCCACATCATGGAAATGTAATGCCGAATGCATTTAAAGGAAACGGTTAAAAAAAAACTCTCATAGAATAGTAGTTACTTGAGGCAAACCACAAAAAACGGCCTTTCACACAGAAATACTGAATATTGATTATTTTTAGTTTTCTTCAGACACCACCTTGAGAATACAAGATCTTGCCTGATCATTATTATCATTATTATTATCATTATTTCTATAATTATATGATTTTTTTTCTTTAAACCAGTGTGTGATGCTGAGACCTGGATGGACCCCTCAAAAAAGAAACAAGACCCTTCTAGTTCAACCTACAATCTGTCCCTCTGATATTGCACCACAGCACAGAACTGTCTGGGAGTCCAATGCAGTTGTTGCCATGTGGTTCTCATCTATCTCTACGTACTTTCTGCAATATTGTCACTCCTGATAAATGCACCGTAACAGAGAATCAACTGTCTGGTACAACAATGTTTCTGACAAAAATTAGTGTCCTTGTCTGTGGCTTGTCTATTACGCGACAAAATGCTTTGCAAAATGCATAGATTGTGTTTTTTAGTGTATATTTTTCCTCAATAAGCTGCATTTACTGTGCACTGTCTAATATAAAGGGTATTTATCTGAACAAGAAGAAATTATAATCGTGTACAAGCCCTTTAAGGAAAGAATTCACACAAATACTGGAAGGTTGCCAGTCCTTGGCCAAGACAATTCTCACCAGCGTCAATGTCACAGGTTATGATCTGTTCTGATAGACAGGACAGCTGGTTTAAAATCAGTCAAACACCAATAGCAGCCTACGATCGGGAAGTACAATACAAGAAACGTGTCTAGAAAAGTGCTGTAAAGAACTAATTCATAGATTAATAAAATAGTAACTTATTAGTGATCTGGATCTTTCTTTTAGAATTACTGATCTTTCTAGAAAAACACATATCATTCTGATTTACTGTGACTCTTTCAGATATTACAGTAACAGATTATCTAACCAAACTAGCATGTGACTAAGGGTGCGTTTACACTTGCATACACACCATATATTACCAGGACTAAACTAGGACTAAACCAGGACTACAATAAGACCAAATCAAGTCTTTATCAGAATGAAACTGGCCTCAAACCAGGGCCAAATAAGAATAAGTGTGAACGCAGGAAATAGATCCTTTTTTTTCATTGCTCGATGGAAATATATGATGGAAATGTGGGAGTGCCGCCTTTGCTCCTCTCTGATGTGAAGTGTGCTAAGGGTGAACATGTATGTGTCTGTAGATGCACCTGCTTTAGCCTGATATCCCGGCGTTTATGTTAACAGCGGTGGAGCGAGCCTGTGTTTTGATGTGTGTTTCTCTCTCTCTCTCAGGGTCACTATGACAGCTGTGTGAGGGCCAGCTGCAGACGGCCAACTGGCACAGCCCACGCGACTGTTTAACACAGGCCCAGAGATCTCAATACTCAGGCACCACGAAGGGAAGTATAGTGTTTGGATTTGGACATTGTGAGAAAATGAACAAGCGCATTTAAATATACTATGCCTTTCTTGTCTTGTAATACAACTACACTCAAATAATAGTAGTAGAAGTAGCAGTAGCAGTAGTAGTTGTTGTTGCTGTTGTTGTTGTTGCTGTTGTTGTTGTTGTTGTTGTTGTTGTTGTTGTTGTTGTTGTTGCTGTTGTAGCAGCAGTAGTACAACTAGTAGTAATAGGAGTAAAAGTAGTAGTAGTAGTAATAGTAGTACTAGTAGTAAAAGTAGTAGTAGTAGTAGTATGGCAGTAGTAGTAATAATAGTACTAGTAGTACTAGCAGTAAAAGTAGTAGTAGCAGTAGTACAAGTAGTAGTAGTGGAAGTAGTAGTAATAGCAGCAGCAGCAGAATTAGCAGTCGTAGTAGTAGTAGTAGTAGCAGTAGTAGCAGTAGTAGCAGTAGTAGCAGTTGTTGTTGTTGTAGCAGCAGCAATAGCAGTACTAGCAGAAGTAAAAGCAGTAGTAGTAGTAATAGTAGTCCTAGTAGTAAAAGTAGTAGTAGTAGTATTAGTAGTAGTAGTAGTAGTAGTAATAGCAGATGCAGCAGCAGTAGTAGTAATAGTTGCAGCAGTAGTAATAGTAGTAGTAGTAGTACTCGTAGTAGTAGTAGCAAAATAAATAGCAGTAGTAGAAAGTAGTTAATTGTTATTAGTCATTGTAATTGTACTTGAAAAAAGCAGATTTACGTAACACAATCGCGTCAAGAATAGTAATGAATCATTAAAAATATTGCAGTGGAATCTGCGCAGAATAACAGATATTTGCCTTTACATGTATTATTACCACAGTATTTACTGCTAGACTATCAACAGTCATACAACATAAAACATACAACATAATTTGACATTCACGGAGGATGAAGGAAAGGATTTGGGGGTAAATGTTTCCCATGTGGGTCAGTGTGGGACATAGAGCTGATAGTGGATCCTGAGCACTCACCCTGCGGGCTTGTCCACCCTCAGGAAGGCCTGGATCACCAGAGGAAACTCATATTTCACTATGTACAGGTAACTGGACATGGCTGCAGGAAGACACAGGAACAAACAATGGTTATGCAATATACAGTATATGAACAAATGTACATTATGAACAATTACAGTCCAATATGAAAGAAAATGTTTCCATTATTGACCACAAAATCTGCTTTTTGGGAGCCAGTGTGTGCAGTTTAGACAGTTTGCAAGAGTTTTTCTTCATTTGCCATTTTGCCAAAAGAACACCATGAAAAGTGTCGTCTGATGTAACTGGTGAGATTTTTTTTAGAACTCATAACAAGTTTACCACTGTTTCCTTTATTTGCATCAGTTTCGACAGATACTGACATGCAAGACACCATTTACCGATTAATTGACTAAAAGACTAAAGCCCTAAATGTTTATGAAATATTTAAGACAAATCCTACATATAAAGCCTTTAAATTCTGCTCGTTCTTTCACAGAGGGCACATGTTAATCCCAGGCAGGAAATCAGTGTACTTATGACTAAACAACATAGGATATGAGCGTGCAGTGCATTTATGTGTGTGTGCGTGACTGAACAGATGGCCCTGGGCTCACCTCCGATGTTCTGCAGCGTGATGGCGATACCTGCCGCCATCTTCCCCGGCGTCCCAAACGCTCTGTAGCCCAGCTGCTCATAGGCACGGATACCTGAGCGACAAACAGGCAGGAGTCACTAATCTGGTGGGTTTGGGTTTATAGTTACAGTAAATATAACCCGCCAATTTAATGTGCACAATAATACGAAAACATTTTGATCATACATTGATTTTTAGATTCCTTTTCCACAAGGTAATGAGTCTGTGATGTTTTCATTTTCAGAACTTAAAATCATGGCTTGAAACTCATTCAAACAAGCCTTTCACGTTGTATGTCATGTTTGTCTTTTCTTAGCATGTAAAGCGCATTTGAGTGTCCAAAAAAGCACTATATACAGTAAATGTGATGAATTATATTATTATTAATAGAATTACAGCATTTGTACTTCCCCACGGACTGGCATGGAGGATGTACGGTAATACCCGATGAATTCTTGCAATATTTGTTAGTTCACAAACTCACAAGAATCCATCTTGACCAGCTCCTGAAGCGTTTGTGTTTGCGCTTGAGCCACAGGATGACCCGTCCAATCACAGAGCAGCATTGTGGTTTAGGTAGAGGCCAAAGGTGAAGCACTCAAACGAACCAAAACAAAGCTGGCAGCGCATATTTAAATATTTTGGCCTATTTTAGCAGAAGTATGGGCTATTTCAGGGGTGGGCAGTTATTTTTCCTCAAGGGCCATATTGGAATCCAGGCGAGTGGCGGAGGGCCGGCCCGCGATCATTGGTGTAAAAAATTCTTATCATTATAAGCACTTTTCTGTAAAATACTGGCTACTGAATCTATTATTCATTAATTTCATGTTATCTTTATTAAGGACACAAGTGCAGACACATGTTACAGCGCCAAGTCAGTTAAAAATAAAAGAAACTAAGAGTAAAACACATATGATCCCCGGGGGGTGGAGGGCCAGATTAAAACAGGCCGAGGGCCTGATCCGGCCCCTGGGGCCGCAAATGCCCAGGTGTGGGCTATTTTGTTCATTACAAACATGCAGAGGGAAGTGTTTTGTGCATTCGTGAAAGGGAAAGTTGTCCGTGCTTTTCTCTCAACTGGACAAAAAGTTGATTTCACTGCTCACTCTGCTGATTGAAGTATTCATCTGAACGCTCCGCCTTTTCCCGTTTGCTGTTTTAGAAGCAGAACTCGACTCAAAGAACTGCTTTTTTCTTCTTTTTTTTTAACTTTTTTTACTCGTTATTGCATTCTAGTGAACACATGTAAATTACAGTGTAAATATGCCAGATTATAGAAAACTGATCATCTGTTGTCCCTAGGCAGGTAACATAGAAGACAAATAGAAAAACATTACAAGAAAGACATCACAGGACAATAAAAGGCCAGAGTCGCCTTGCTCATGTCAATCAGGTTAATGGATGTCACCACGTACCAACAATCCCAGAACACTTTAGCAGCAGATGAATGGAGTACGAAGACAGCACGGCCACCACTGTGAGGAGCACTCTGAAAAAGAAAACAAGATGGCAGACTGATTAAAACACATGGCATACGTTTGGTGCCACTGGGGCGAACATGTTTCATATTGTACACTGGGCCGTGGGCTGTTGACCCAGGTGCGGCGCAGACACACATTTCCTCGATGCTGGACATACATCGCATTAGAACAAAACAAAACTGTTCCTGCAGCTGAAGCTCTGATCTCTGACACTCCAGAGGGAGTATTTGACAACAAACATCTACACTCGTATACACGTGGACTACAGAAACAATGTGTAGGAAGGAAGAATGACCCGTGAGCTCTTATTTCTCTGATCTCTATTAAACTATATGGCATTTCAAGCAGTGTCGAGACAGTTGATAAATCATTGAAATGGCAATGTAAAAATAACGACGGCTTTCTTTAAAAATTATTAAATCAATATTTTAAAAGTAAGATTCATGCTACGTTAATGACATTTCCGCTATTCTTTATGAGAACAGGACTAGAGTAGTAATGGAGAAACAAAATAATAGTGCTTTTAGTGTTGATGACTGAACATTATTATGTTGTGGCAGTAGAGGTGGGTAATATTGACAAAAATGTGCATAATAATAATCTAACAGAAATGTGTTAAAACATGTCTTTAAACATATTGGTTGAGCTTTAAATAATGTGAAAAGTCTTATATTTTCTCTTATTTGAACGTTTTTGTAGCATTTTTAACTATAAATTACAATTACATTTTTAACTATAAATTACATACTCAATATTCAAATTTTGCATATCTTAAAAACAAGATTCACAATATTGTATATTATTCAACATATCGCCCATCTCTGACTATGAGTATTGAAAACATTTGTACAGTTAAACACAATACTTGATGTTGTTACATAACACATCATTCTCTTCTACTTGTTATTTCCACAGTCCACACCAGTCCGCAGACTCCATCAGACCTAATTTGACCCATTATCCTTCTACCTCTTTTATTGTTATGTGGATGTTGTTCATTCACTGCTTTGGCACGACAGTCTAGTAAATTCTGCCCCTTTAAAACCCTCTGGCAGCGCGTCTTTCACCTCAGCCTAAACTCTTGGCCCGTTCACAGCCGCCTTTTGTTTTTGCGCTGGTTTAAACGTTGGAGGGATTGTGGAGTGGAGTGGCAGAGGGCGGACAGATCTGCTGACGGACTGAACACTGGGGTCAGTGTAGGGTCCAGACTCCTACAAGGACCGAAGACCTGACCTGCTTGCGCCTCGGCATCCACGGGGAAACAAATGTGAAAAGGAAACGCATTATTTAAGCTAGTTATTTGCGATAGCATATACTACTTATTAAAAGTCCACGCAGGTGTTTTTATTACAAAGAAACCCTTGAAAACCATTTTTTGTCTTGTATATTGTGTAAATATTGTACAATTGAACTGTAGATCTAGGTTATCATTGCTATCAACCTATCTAGCCAAAAGGAATTTTTTGGTGATCAAATTAAGCATGAATAAAATCTTTATTGTCATCTGAAAAAGAAAAGAACAGTAATCTTTCAGATGAAATTAATTGATGGCAGCATGTTGAATGAAGCATTAAGGCTTGATTAAAAATGATAACCCGAAACATTTTCTCGAATCATAATTTGTCATTTTGGGGACAGCTGCGAACTTTTAAACATATTGGGGTTTAAACAACAAAACCTTCTCATAAAAGATGGACTGGGCATGTTTTTTATAGGAGATGATATAAAAACTGTCTGCATAGGTTCAAAAGTGGTTTGGAGCCACTGAGTTCAGTAAAACAGCTAAGAAACAAGAGTCACACAACTCAGATCAACGTAAGGGGCTTTCTCCAAATCCAGCACTTCAAACACAGTCTCTGAGTCACACATGAGACAGCTTACGGTGTCGACAATGTGCCCCAAAATCTGAGGGCAAAATCACGCAACCTTAGGCAAAAATGTGCTGGTGGTTCAACAATTTACAAATTCTCCCATCTCCCAAACGAAATGTTATTTTGAATGCAGTCATGTTAAAAGACTAAATTAGAGCTCAATAATAATTACTGTAAATATGAATGCAACAATGTTTTTTAATATGAAACTAGTTGTTCTGGTCTATAAAATATCATGAATTATCCACTTATAAATATGAGTAAAGACCCATTTTGAAACTACTAGTATTAAGTGTCTTAATAAAAGTAACATTTCAAAGACATGGGAGACCATTTTTCAGGTATTTTGTATTAAACTATAACATACATAGATCATTATTTTACACGGTGCTTTAAGTGGACATAAAGATGTACTCTTATTTTCCATTGTCGGTTATTATAAAATGAGTACAAATTTATTTATTTAAGGATAGCCCCTTGAGATGATTCATCTCTTTTTCAGGGGGGTCCTAGAGCACAAGGATGGCTGTTACACAACATCACAATACATCCCACATTATACAACAAACAAGTAACAATAAACACATAACAATTAACAATGGTCCTCCTCTACCCCCTGTTCCCCGAACATCCTCACCTTTTTGTAGTTTGGGAATACAACATTCTGATACACACAAGTAATACATACACAGAAAATGGAGTAGAACGACAGAACATGGTAATAGTAGTAATGTATTTCATCAATGGTTGATAAAAGAGTTTTAAATTGGATTATACTGAAGATTTATACAATTGTAATGTCATTATAGAACGAAGATCAACAGGCAGGTTATTCCAATCCGAAGGAGCTTTAAAACAAAAAGCCTTTCTTCCTGTTTCTCTTTTTACCAAAGGAACGGCGATGTTAGATATCTGAGCAAATGGTACCAAATACTGTTTCAGGTAACAAGGAAAATCACTGTGGATGTATTTAAAGAGTTAGCCAATGGAGCTGTCTCCTTTCTTTCGGCTGTAGCAGTAGCAGTTAAGACAGTTATACATTAAACAGTGATGAGTGTTGTAAGGACATTTTAGTACAAACGCAGAGTGAATTTGTTAATATTGTTAATGGTTTGAGAGCAGATTATGCTGCATTTTGTTAGATTACATGCCCATAATCAATTATGGGTACAAAAAGTTGCTTAGTAGTGAATAAATTATCACATGAAATGTATGAAATAATAGCCTACAGGAAATATCTTATATATAGTGGCCCTCCGCCACTTGCCTCGATTCGAATATGGCCCTCAGACAAAAAATAATTGCCCACCCCTGCTTTGTGTGGGGAAATCATTTAAAACAAAAAAGGTGTGAGGGCGTTCCATTTGGATATATTGTGTCCCAATAAGGTGTTGATTGCAATTCATATTTTAGAAATGGGATATTCTCTTATATTTCTAATATAGTTCTTCTGGCTTAGAGATAAAATCAACATTTACACAAATCTGTCTAATAATTGTTTTGTTGTTGCGGTTAAGAACTCCATTTAACTTTTTCCAAAATTGCTTTGGGTTATTACTTTCTTGAGACAAGCTGTTTTTGTAATAATTGGAATGGATTGGATTTCTAGTCCTGGATTTACAGTCATTCCATAGTCGCCTGTAGGCCTCCCAGTCATCAGGGTGGTTACTGGTATGAAATGTATCTCATGCTTTATCTTTTAGCCTATTAAGGCTCAGTAGTTCAGACCATGGCAGAGTCCTTCCCTTAGTCCAGGGCTATTCAACAAAATTTTCCGGAGGGCCAGATTTCTTTGGGGGGCCATGGCCTCTGGGCCGGATAGGCTACAAACCAGGTCGGAACCAAGACTAACCCAGAATCAAACCAGGTCTAAACCAGGCCCAAACAAGGTCTAAAGCAGAATTAAATACGGACTAAGCCAGAAAATCCAGAAAACCAAGTTTAAACTTGTACGAACACCTAGAATTAAACAGAACACAAGAAAAAAAAATCTATAATAGTAATATTTGGAAAATGGGTCACAGGCCAGATCAGATCATTTGGCGGGCCTGATCTGGCCCCGGGCCTTAAGTTGAATAGACCTGCCTTAGCCCTTAACCTTAATTATATGGGGCAGGTTTGTCAATCACATTCATCACTTCAGTATTAGTATAGTGACATGCGTTCCCAATGTCCATCCATCCATCTTCTCCCGCTTTATCCGGGCTGGGTCCGCGGGGCAGCAGTTTAAGCAGGGACTGCCAGACTTCCTCATCCCCAGACACTTCCTCCAACTCCTCCGGGAGGATCCCGAGGCGTTCCCAGGCCAGCTGAGAGACATAGTCCCTCCAGCGTGTCCTGGTCTTCCCCGGGCCTCCTCATGACCATAGGTGAGGGTAGGAACGTAGATTGACCGGTAAATCGAGAGCTTTGCCTTTCGACTTGGCTCCTTCTTTACCAACAACAGTCCGATGCAGCGTCCACAGTGCACCAATCCGCCTGTCAATCTCACGCTCCATCCTTCCCTCACTCGTGAACAAGACCCCGAGTTACTTGAACTCCTCCACTTGGGGCAGGGACTCCCACGCCACCGGAAGAGGTCGAATGCCAGCCTTTTTTCCTGGTTGAAGACCATGGCCTCTTTTCAGTTTAACAGATTTGGTATAGGTGCTGATTATCACTGCGATATCACCGCTTGTTTGGGGTCTGGGGACCAATAGACCCATTCTCTGCTTTTTGGCCATGTGTTGGCTTCACTACTCCCGGGATAGGCTCTAAGTAAACAAAAACCATTCCCATAAAACTGGACTCGCAATGATCTGCCAGGATCCAGGTGTTGAACAGTTGTAAGCACGCACGATGATCTAGAAGCAGAACCGACATCAGTCATGCAAGAAAGCTAGAGCAGACTACGAGACCTGTTTCGAAGTACCCAAATCTGCCGAGGACACCAGGTTCCTCCAAACCCGCTGAAACATAGAGGGCGTAGAAATCTCTGTCCATACACTCACTCAACAGTGTAGAGCGTGAGAACGTCGCCGTGACCCAAACGAGAGCATGGAGGACGCTCTCTCAAGTGAGACTCCATACACGCACTGGTCAACTGAGTCTGTACTTACTTGCCACGAGCAATGAGGCGGAGGACACAAGTCACATGCTGCGTCTAGCGTCAGTGAGATCTTGACAAGGCGATTCGAGGATGGGACCGACCTGGATTCGAGGCACCCTGAGCAGCTAGGCATTCGGACCCGGACCCCGTTACTGCGTGCGTAAAGAGGAGCCAGCACGACAACCCGCGCAACAGGGAGCACCCCATGAGCTCTGCGATACACGGTCAAATATACTTTCACATCGCACACAGCACAATGTGGACTGTTGGCACTCAAACTCCCTACGAACCTATCGACTCGCACCCATGGGAGTGGCAGAGAGCAGATAGGCCCCGAGAGGAGTCAGCTGTTCACAGGCACACGCTGGAGGGACTAATGTCTTCTCAGCTGGCCCGGGACGCCTCGGATCCTCCCGGAAGGATTTGGGGAATGTCTGGGAATGAGGAAGTCTGAAGTCCCTGCTTAAACTGCTGCCGCCGCGACCAGCCCCGGATAAAGCGGGAAGAGATTGGAGTGGTATTGGACATTGGGAACGCATGCAAATATATACGTAATACTGAGTGATGAATGTGATTGACAAACCTGCCCAGGAACGAAAAACCACTCTGCTCCTCCTGAATCCGAGTTCGACTATCGGTCGGATTCTCCTCTCCAGTACCCTGGAAATAGACCTTACCAAGGGAGGCTGAGGAGTGTGATCCCTTTGTAGTTGGAACACACCTTCCGGTCTCTCTTCTTGAACAGAGGACCCACCACCGCGTCTACCAGTCCAGAGGCACTGTCCCCGACTGCCACGCGATGTTGCAGAGACGTGTCAACCAAGACAGTCCTGCAACATCCAGAGACTTTAGGTACTCGGGGCGTATCTCATCCACCCCCGGAGCTCTGCCACCGAGGAGTTTGCCAACAACCTCAGTGACTTCGGCTTGGGTGATGGATGAGTCAGCCTCCGAGTCCTCAGTCTCTACTTCCTCTTCGGGAAGACGTGACAGTGGGATTTAGGAGGTCCTCAAAGTATTCCTTCCACCGTTCCGACGACATCCCCAGTCGAGGTCAGCAGGTCCGTAAACGGTGTGGGTGGAGCACTGCTTCCCCCTCCTGAGGCGCCGGAAGCGGTTTGCCAGAACTTCTTTGGGGCCTGACCGATAGTCCTCCTCCATGGCCTCCCCGAACTCCTCCCAGCCCCGGGTTTTTGCCTCTGAGACCTCTGACCCTCTGAGCTGCGGCCCGCCTGGCCGCGATACCCATCAACGGGCCTCAGGAGTCCCACAAGCCAAAAGGCCTGATAGGCCCTCCTTCTTCCGCCTGACGGCATCCCTTACTTCCGGTGTCCACCACCGGGTTCGGGGTTGCCTTGCGACCAACAGCTCCGAGCAGGCCGCATTTGACAAGTGGAGGTTTCGATAGATTTATGACAGCTGTGGGGGTGCCACCTAGTAGCATCTGGACTCGACAATGTCCCCAGCCTCCCCGGGATTTGGGAGAAGCTCTCCCGGAGGTAGCTCTGAATATTTGAAGAGATCTGACACTGCCTGACAGCTCAGGGCCCGCAAGACGTTCCACAGACCCTCACTGAGGCTTGGGCTGCCAAGTCTGTCCGGCTTCCTCCGCGGCCAGCGGATCCAACTCACCATCAGGTGGTGATCGGTTGACAGCTCCGCCCTCTCTTTACCCGAGTGTCCAAGACATTGCGGCCGGTGGTCAGATGACACGACAAACTCGATCATTGGTCTCCGGCTAGTGTGCTTGAACATGGTGTTCGTTATGGACAGTCCGGTGACTAGCACAGAAGTCCAATACTGACTGAACACCGCTCGGTGTTAGCGGATCGGGCTTCGAGGACCGTTCTTCCCAATCACCCGTCCCCAGGTGTTCACTGTCGTTGCCCACGTGGGCGTTGAAGTCCCCAGTAGAACAACGGAGTCCCGGTCGGTGCACTGTCCAGTACCCCTCCCAGGGACTCCAAGAAGGCCGGGTACTCAGCACTGTTGTTCGTCTCGTAGGCCGACACAATAGTGAGAGACCTGTCCCAACCCAAAGGCGTAGGGACCCTCTCGTTCACTGGGGTAAACTCCAACACATGGCGGCTGAGCTGTGGGGCAATAAGCAAACCCACACCAGCCCGCCGCCTCTCCCCAGGCAACACCAGAGAAGTGGAGTGTCCAGCCCCTCTCGAGAGGATGGGTTCCAGTGCCCAAACTGTGCGTGGAGGTGAGGCCGACTATATCTAGTCGGACCGTTTCAACCTCCCGCACAAGCTCAGGCTCTTTCCCCCCAGCGAGGTGACGTTCCATGTCCCCAGAGTTAGTCTCCCTGTCCGGAGATCCGGTCGTCGAGGCCACTGCCGTCGACTGCCGCCCAGATCCCATCTGCACCAGCCCCTTACGGATCCTCCTGCAGGTGGTGGGTCCACAGGAGGATGGCCCCACGTCACTCGTTCGGCAGTGCAGCCCCGGTCGGGCGCCGTGGGGAAAGGCCCGACACCCAGGCGCTCGCCGTCAAGCGCCCACCCCAGGCCTGGCTCCAGGGTGGGCCCCGGTAACCCAATCCGGGCGACGTAACTGGCCTTGTTTGTCTTCTGATCATAAAGGCGTTGTGTGTTCCCATTGTATATTAAGTAAATCATATCTAAAATTAAAAGGTTTTTACATGCATTATTACATTGCCATTACATTGTCATTTAGCCTCATGTTAGCAAACATGCTAACATGTTCACTTCCTCTGCATCTCCTCAGTGCGTGTGTCCACAGTGTAGAAAGTTATTTTCTGTCAGGACTCAGCTTCATCGCCGTGTCCAGCACTTTATATAAAGTGATCGCCGTTTATTTAGTTTTATCCAAGGCACATCAGTTGAATCCAGCAATGACGTGTTAAGTCCGTGACAGACAGTCAGAGCAGCCAATCAGCGTAAAGAACAGAGTCTGTGCTTGGATCACAGTAAGAGCGCCATATGAAAAGTGAGGAGATGCAGACGCGAGTATTTGTCAGCTCCGAGCAGAATACTGGTACTGTTAAAGTCGAGGAGAGAACGTGCTGACCGCTCAGAGAAGTGGTGGTACTCAAAAGGGGCATTTTAGAAGTGCTGGTACAGAGTACCGGTGCATCACTTAAAGCACTGATGTTACATTTAGTTCATTGTAAACTGCAATATTGATCTAAAATGCCTTAATAATAGTTCAATTGACAGAGAAATGTGAAATTGAATCACAAAAGTGCAGAAATATCACAATATTATCTGAATTTAGATATATTCTATCTACTCAAACGTACTAAATGTACCATAACTAAATACTACTCTGAGTAAGATGAGAGAACACAGTTATAACATGGTTAAAAGATGCTTAAAGTTGATATTACATATATCCCCTTTAATGTTTGGGTGTCGGTGAATCAGGTGTTGCTGAGTGGTTGCCTTCAGAGGCTTGGTAGTTCATAAATGAGCTCTGACTAGTGCATACAGTTAATATAATAAGTCCCAAGTGATTGGTGGTTTGTAGAGACTCTTGGCTATACAGCTGTTAATCTGTGGTGTGAATGAATAATGTAAATTCACATTGAGTCTCTTAAAAAGGGGAATATGCATTATTCTTTGGCTTTTGCCTTTTGAACACTAATCTTCTGTGCTCTTGATAGCCCATGGACCTGCTAACCTCTTCCCTCACTAACCCCTTAATCCAGTTTCATAACAGTGGACAGACAGAGAAATATGTAGACATTTCACATGTACCACCAGAGAAGTCACCTTTAAGACACCAAACCTCCAGCTATATTCTTTAATTAAATGTGCACATACTTCCACCTGGCCTAAATCCTCTTTTTATTGGGGACTCTGCAACATTTCTCAGAAAAAAATCAAAAGAGCTGAAACAATAACATCAAAATAAACTAGGCTTCAGAATCCTGCCCCCAACAGAGGTCTACACAAAACCAGGGCTCTCATGTCTGCAGATGAAAGACACAATACATCAAAATCTGAAAACATCCATATTATGTAATGGTGACTGGGAACAGCAAAGGTTATTGTCGGTCAAGTAGTCAGTTTACTTTAGTTTATCGAACACTTGCGGGGATTAATAGGAACATTAATCAAAAATGTAAATATGTAATTTCAGATACAAAATATGGTCTGTTGGAAAGAGCCCCAATATTCTTGAGGGTTTACTACAATTTCTTTCTTAGACTGGTTTTGTAGACGAAGAGCACCACACAAAATCAGAACTAAATCAGAACTAAACATGATCAAACCTAAGACATAGGTCATAGTCATTATTTGGTCCTAAATTGAGCCCATTTTCGTCCTGATGTGGACTTGGTTTTATCCTGTTCTAGTATTTGTTCAGCCCTGATCTAGTCCAGGTTTAGTTTCGGGTCCAGGTTTAGTTTTGGGTTTAGTCCTGGTTTAGTCCCAATTTTGATGTGTTGAATGTGAAGTGTGAACGCAGCCCGAACAAGACCAGGCAAAATCAGGTCTAAAGCACCTCCTGAAGACACCAACCGCAGCAGGCTGGAAACACCCCAAAAAAGCAGATTTGCCAAACTGAAAATAATAATTAATCATTACTTTTCCATAGTATAATTAAATAAATGTTGTCTAATAGTATGTACCGACTATTATATTCACCTGTCAGCGTTGTTATGGCTGACCAATGCAGACAGCGTGGCAGTGTTTTGAGCAGAAAATGTGAGACTATTATTCAGTTCCACATGCAATTCAAAGCCATCACTACAGGCAATTATCAAACAAACGGGGATCCTCTTATCACTGTCAGGGCTCAAAATAGCAGCTGCATTCAAGGAATACATTAAAATGCGTTAAAAGTGAGTTCTGCTGAGAAGGTGATCGGCTGCAGACTTCCATCTCTGCAGGACCTGTACGTCTCCAGGGCTCTGGGACGAGCAGGTCGGATCACAGCTGACCCTTCTCACCCTGGACATGGACCTATTTGAACCACTCCCCTCAGTTTCTTCGCCTCTGCCGTTGGACTCATGAACACTTCTTAAACACCTGCCACTTTAACTTCACTAACGTCACTTTCTGCACTACAACTGTAAATTTAACTGTAAATTATTGTGTACATAGTTAGTCTATTTTTTTGTAAATTTCAAGTGCCTTTTTGATTTCATACATGTTTCATATATGTTGTTTTTATTATTGCTCAGTGTTTTTTCCTATGTTGTGAATTTTGTTCAATGACAATGCAATAAGCCTTATCTGATTCTGATTCTGATTCTGAAAATATAATGATGTGATGCCCAGAACAATAACTAACCTCTTAAATGTGACTAAATAATATAAAAACAGCATATGGCTATTTATCAGAGCCTGGGCAGATTAAATGTGGGTGTGTAAACAATTATTAATAACATTTTAATGCAATTCTGAAGGAAGCCAATAGTTAATGTATATAATTGATGTATCTATGTGAATTATGTGTTGGCTTAAGGTTTCACAGTATAGACTTAAACATATCTATCTCCATGGAGACAAGCAGGTGACCCACCATGTCAAGTTACAGGTCAGACCTGTGGAAAGGCGACCCAGCACATCTTAAGAACACATGTTTTAAGAACACACGTATTTTTGAGCAATAAAAACACCCATATGAAATAAATGAAAGATGGATCCATTTAATGCCATACTGTGGAACATTCCATCTAAACAATAACATTTCCATGGAGACCCTACTCAATAAAGTTGAATCTTTGATAGTGTAAATGGAATTATTATTTCAAAATATTCCACAAACGTAACGTAAAAAAGTCATTGCATAGTAATTGTGTTTGTTTTATGTAGACATAATTGTTAGAAAAACGGTGCATGAATAACTTACAAAAACATGACGACTCCGGCGTTGGCCATGGCGTAGGCGAGTCCCAGAATCCCACTCCCCATGATGGCATTCCCCAAGTTGAAGACTGACATCCCAAATGAGGTTTTTCCTTCAAACTATAGCAAAGATATGACACAAATAGTAGCCATTCACATCATATCATTGACAAATGTTTAATCTTAATCATGTTGCAGCTTACGTCTGTGAATCGCTGCGTCTTCTTGTCGTCAACGGCCAAAAACTCCTGACTCTCTGGAAGGTTGGATGCAGCATTTTCGGGCTTGTGTGAACTGAAAAGATGGAAAATACAACATCATTACATTAGGCTCTGCTACAACAGCTCTGGTAAAGCACCAGTGCAGTTTGAAAGCCCGGGCAACATGGACGTATGAACATAATGTAACTGTCAAAGAGACAAACTGTATATAACCTTTGCCAAAAGATATAGCCATGAATGATTACAGCAACATACAATTCCACTGTTTTGAAGAGGCAAGGAAGACCATGAATTGTCTTTAAGTGAATTATTGTCCAGAAATGTATAACTACTGTATATCATTTTGTAGACAGCTATTTGTCTTACAATAAAATCCTCCTCAAAAGTAAAAGACTTGAACAAATCGCATGTGTACAAAGGATTTCCATGCAATGTAGTGCACTCCACCAACTGTGACAGACACATTGATCAGAATTAAAATGATCAGATAAAAGACGATTTACAAATGTTATTATTTTTTTTTTAAACATCTATATCTAAATGTGGAGGGCACCAGACATTACATGATCTGTTCCGATGCATTTAAGGTGTGACACTGCAGACAAAAGTGTTTTTTTATTATTATTATTATTATTATATCAGTTGCTCTGTTCACATAAGCGTTCACAAAGAAACAAAGAATTTATCCAATCCTACATGTAACAATATATTCTATTTTGTAACACTATTTGTGTAAATAATTCTTAGTATTTGTGTAAATAATCTATAGAAATAGTATTACGTTACATGTACATAGTTAAAAGTGCAGTGTGTAACTTTTCTGGTGGAGGGTCTGCCACCGGCTTGTCTCCATGAAGATGTTATTGCTTTGACAGAAATGTTCCACAGTATGCTATTGAACTCATTATAGCAGGTGCTTTCATTGTCAAATTGTGTGGGTCTGACTTGTAAAAAGTGACGTCGCCTACTTGTATCAATAGATATACAGTACATTGATAACTTCAACTTTCATTTCCAGAGGGAATAAGACATTCAGTGTACCTGAATTGTTATAAAAATCGAAATCGTGATATAAATGTTTTGCCATATCGCCCACCCCGACCTATTTTATTTTTTATATTTGTTCTTTTTGCTGCAGTGTCTCGCCCTAAACAAGACAGTGACCAGTACACACCCCAAGTACAACCTATTTTATTTTTATGAACTCACTCATGCATTCACAGGGGCGTGCAGCAGGATGAATGAGCGTGTCGGACATACCTCGCACTATTGGCCACCGCAGCCTCCCTACGAGCGACGCGGAGAAACGCCATCGATCAAACCAGAGACACACAGAGTGAAAACAACACCTCCGTCATATTACACACACGAGATAGGAGTACGCAGCCGACACTCCATCATCAGCCTTTAGGACTGGGCAGTTTAATAGCACCATTTATTCAGCGAGAACAGGCTCAGAAAGACATCAGTTGATAAGATAATTACAGATTTGAAGGGCATAACATAAAGAGCTGCAGTGAACGTCAGTGAATAGAAATGGTGTGGGTACAAGCGATGACCTGTCCCTCAAGGGTCTTAAAGTTAAAGAGGCAGAACAAATGTGCCAGTTAAACTAAGATGTACAGTCATTAAATATTAAACCAATCAGAAAAAGAGGCGGTTCCAAGATGCATAGTGAATAAACTTCATACATTTATGTTTTTAAATAGCTTGAACACAACAAATAACAAAAATCATTACAGACAAATCTCTTTGTTAAATGTAATCATAAACCTTATTTGTTGTTTTAAACAGTTGTTGGGGGGAAACGAAGATTTAACATTTCTTATTAATTATTGTGAATGTGCATATGGTACATTGGTGTCAATTAATGTATTATTTGGTAAATAATTGGAATTACAAGTACCGAAAATATGTATTCAGAATATTTGAGTAAATGTGAACAGTCACTCTTCAGAAAACCCTTCCTAAATCAAAAGAATACTTTGGTATTTGATCATAACATTTAGGCTTGAATTATTGATCTATTTAAATAGAAAATCCAGTTTAGTGAGTGCATGAACAATTTGCATGAATCCCTGAATGAAGGTTACCTTAAATGCAGAACAAACAGGGAAAAAGAAACAAAAAACAGTTTTTATCCTACGTATGTCATGTTTTCACACTATAAAAAAATGCAAAATAAAGGTTGGTGATTGTCAGTGTTGGGAAGACAACTTTGAAAATATATAGTTGCATAATATTAAATACCTGCATTAAAAAGTATTTTGTAACATATTCCATTACATGGTACAATCAAAGTACTGTATATACTATAATATAATGTATTGAATACTTTCACAGTGAGTTGCATTATACTGTATTCTATTTTAGTCTGAAAACACTGCAGAGGAACAAAACAGTTTTAGGTTTGTTGCATTGTTTGCTATGCATATTCGTGTGATTTTAGTGAAGTAATCTAAATGCTACTAAATGAAAAAGTACCAGAAAACAGTACCTCAAAATTATAATTCTGAAAATGTTTAATATTTAATTACATCTCTACTCTGGTGATTGTAAATGCGATTCAACCCAAACTGGTCCAAAAAATGCCCTCATGAAATAAAGGCTTTTGATATTTTCTTTGTGATATGAACTGTACCCTGTCTCACAAGCAGCATTGGTTATGTGAATACCAGTAACTCTCTGCTGCTTTTCGAGGTTCATAATCGTGTTGACAGAGGAGAAGTGTATTATATTCACACGTTTTAGTAGTCGACCACACTGTCTTATTCAGAGGTGTTCGCGAAGCAGCCGGTCAGTGTCTGAGGCCTGCAGCTATAGGTCGCTCTGCTCTGACTGACTGAACTGAACTGTGGCTCTGGTTAATCAGCTTCAACACCACTCAATGACGATTATAACATCATAACCCTTAGAGCTGTGTGAAGATTAGATTATTTAAACTTGCAATATACTTTTTATATTTTATAGTGCACACAAATAGCTACTGATATTTCAAAGTGCGTCCAGTATCCACCTTAAAATGACCTCTAAATGAATGTATATTAGGGCCGATAGTGACAAAAAATATATATGCAGATTTTTGGGAAGTATCTCGATAACAATATTCAGACAATATTTTAACAATGCGTCAGAAATGTGCTAAAATGTGGCTGTAAATGTCTTTAGGTCTAAGTATCGCACATAATGTCAATGGGCAGAAATGTCACTAGATAACCTTGTTTGGAAGTGTCACTTTTAATAGTTTTATTTATAGATAACATAGATGAAATGTTTAAACAATAATTTTATGTAAAAAGTTTCAGGATTTTCCTCCATTCAAACTTTGTATAAAATGTGTTGTCGGTCAATTTCTATCATTGTTAACAGTGGATATGCTGGAAATGTGTCTAGTGTGGTCTAAGTTAGTTTAAGTTCTTTAACAAATTCTGTAAACCGGATGACCAGGTAACAAACTGTGCAATAGAAGCCACTTGGGCGATTATAATACAAAAAATTCACATTATTCCGCTTTGGCATTTTAAGTTGAGCGGGAATTTCTTTCATTTAAGTGGAGAACGAGGGAAAATAAAATATAAAGTGGGTTGATTTGTGTAAAATTTGTGCATCAACATGTCAACATAAAGGCTTTGTGTCTGTGTAGAACGCATTTGCTGTTGAGATCGGCAGCTCTAAACAAAGTAATACAAGCAAAAGGAGGGACACAATTAATGTCGGCAACTTCCGGCCAAAGGTGATTAACCCCTTAAAAGGAGGTGGACTTTTTCTTTAGTTATTCCATTTTCTTTTAAAAGAAAACTCGAAACTAAAGTTGCTTGATCGACTGTACATAAAAATTAAGCTGTAACCCTCTTTTTTCCAGTCAAATCAATCATTCTGGGAAGTATCAGGCTCAGTTTGTACTCCAAACCCACAAGTAAAAAATTACCCTAAAATAAAATGAAAAATTAATAGGAATTTTATATGGATTCTGCCTGGACCTTTTTTGCTTTATTACAAGAATTTTATATGGATTTTGCCTGGACTTTTTTTGCTTTATTACAAGTCCCTAAAACTCATTTTGAGTGACTTTAAAAGGAGAATGGCCAAAACTCAATAAATGCTAAAACTAGTGTCAATCAGTCCTCACCTTCAGACACCAGCTTTACTCCTTCATTTAACATTGAAACATTTAACAAAGAGGCGAGATTTCAAATCTGATTTCCTCTGAGCAGAGCTTGTTTCTACTTATAATTAGAGTAAAACAGACATCAGAGTCCAAAACTACAGAGTCTCATCTTCACAAAGGCTCCAGCCAATTGTTTGTGCTCCAGAGGGTTCAGGAACAGCTTCAGTTGGAAATCGGGCTCATTTTTTCAGGCATTTTTTTTAAAATAGGCCCTATGCATGATTGGATAAGATCCTTGCACAAGCTTAGCCTGGCTAATTAGTTGACTGTGGAAGTAATAGCGGCAGTATGAGTAGTTTTAGTAGTTAGATCACTCACTTTTCCCCATCGTCTTTGGCTGACCCTGAGATCTCGTCTGCCCCGTCGTGGCCTTTGCCATTGGGGATTGCGTTCATCTCCACAGCCTCGGGGTCCATGGTCTCTGCCGGTTTGTCCTCACTCATGTCTGAAGCCTCGGGTTAATTAACCGTGGAAATGAAACCTGTGCTCTAGAGTCTTCTTATGATGGGCTTTTTATCTGCTCTGGAAAATCTGAAATGACAAAGAAAAGGAAGTTGATAAGAACATTTGACATAAGATTTTTTTTTTACATTTGTGGTGTCATGGGTGAGCAATGAGCAGTAAAACTGTTTGGTACTGATACTTTTTTGGTGAGCTGAACGTTAAAGCAGAAAAAGCACAGTCAACTCCTTGCAGTCACTCTGTGGGGTCCCAGACAAACCCCAAGTTGCCATTACAAGATCGCAACACAAACAATACAAGATGATACAAGTTTAAGAGGCATTTCAAAGTGTAAAATGTTTAAATTTACTAAATATTGCTTATTAGTTATAACAGGGCTGTAACTAACGATTGTTTTATAAATCAACTAGTCAGCAATTATTTAAATTGTACATTGAGACTTATTGAGAAAATATTATGTATTAAATACATTACTTCTAGATAGAGAATATTTACGAATAAAGTGTAGTACTGATGTCACTGTATTCGTTATAAAATTTCTTTTCATATGTCTGTATAGTCAAGATAATGATTACGATGATCAAAATATGACAATATTTTTTGTAGTCACCTTGTCACGATTTGTCGATTAATTGTTGCAGCCCTAATAATGCTTAAAGTTATAGAAACCACAACACTCCAGATTTCTGATAGCAGGTAAGTCTCCATGGAGAATCATGCTATTGCTTTTCCTGAAATGTTCCACAGTATGGTATTAGACATATCAATCCAGCCCTTACATATTTACAGAGGTTTTACTGCTCAAAACAAACTTTTAAAACATGTATTCTCTCTGTGAGCAGGGTCAACGCTCCACAGATCTGACCTGTAACTTAGAGTGGAGGCACCAGCTGCTTGTCTCCATCAAGTTTAATGCCATATTATTGAAAATTCTAAGCAGTAAAACCTTCATGAAGACAAGCAGGTGTTGCCCAGTGCACCTTTAAGTAAGTAGTAACTTCCTCCAAACAGAACTGCAAAAATGGACATGTATGTATGTGTTTCTTCTTATATTAAACATGTGGGACAGGAAGTACTTTGACACAGTTTCCTTAATACTTTGGACCAACATCCGCGTATATTTTCGGTTACCTTGTTATAACGAACACAAGCTCCTTCTAGAAGAATGACTGAATAGCTGCTTTTGGCAAATTCCATGAATAATTGACACATCAAGTGACAGAGCTAGGCACAGAGGAAGCCGCCTTTGCTCCACTGTGCCACGCTGGGCTCTTGGTTTCCTGGATATCCCCATGTGGGACGTCGGAGTTGACCCGCTGGCATGTGGGGCCCCTCCGCTTGGCTCCAGCGCTGACATGTTTCTCCTGGGCACTGTTGACCGAAAGCTCCTCTCTCTGGCCGGTCCTCAATGATGTCCTTTGCTCAGCTGCTTAAACACCAGCGGAGGCGACAAAGGGAGGTGATTGTGAGGCCCCAAAAATGCTTGAACCCCCGTGAATGAGGGGACAGGGAACCAGCTAAGACCAGATCCAAACCAGTTCTGGACATTCGGTGCACTGTGTTGCTCCTTGTCACGGTTTTATGGGGGGAGGATACTTGACATTGAGCTACAACTGTTCTGCATGGCAAAAAACAACAAAGTCTGATCAATTCTCAATAAGTATATGTTCACTGATTTATACAGTGTGCTCAAAGTCAAGGCATTGAAATAGAATCAGTCTATATGTTTGAGGGGTGAACCTGTAATCATTGACAAGTTTTTCAAGACTGTTTGGGAGCTGCTGTAAATACAAGAGCTAAAGTTTATACAAAGTCACTTTGCAATCTTCTGTCCACGATGACCAAGAGGAGTAAAATCAATTGTCACATTGTGGTATCTGGGAAGAGTCACATCATTAAACAAATTCTACAAATTGACCAGTTCTAGAGCTGTCATTAGGGTCACAAACATGTGGCTGGTTGTGATAAGTACATGGTGGTGATAGAGCAGTTAGCACTTCAGCTTCACAGCAAGAAGGTCCTGGGATTGACTCCTGGGCGGCGAGGTGCCTTTCTGTGTCTGCACCTCCATGTGCTCCAGTTTCAAGTAGTTTTCCATCAAAACATCTTGATTCAAATATATATATTGTTCAGACAATTACCTTTTTCTATCATGTGCAATAGAGTCCCTTCTGGAGCCAGGACTCTTTAAATAAAGGTCTATAAAAAAAATAAGAAGGGCATCTAACTTAAAAAAATCGTACAATTTAAGGTTTTGATGTTGCCGTTTCACAGTATCTCTGTTTAGGACTGTGTTCAAATTGGCTGTGTTCATGCGCAAGTGTTCCAGGTTAGTCACACGTTACCCGGAACTAATCCAGGACTAGAAAAGGACCAAACCAAATCTACCGTACATCAGACTTCAACCAGGACCAAACGAGGAACCAGGACCAGTGTGAACGCACCCTACACAGTCAACAATAATGTCACCATGGCCTCCTTATACTAGTTGGGACTCCAGTTCATTTTTCACCTTCACTTGGATTTAATTCCCATTGAAGCATCGTTGAATACCATCATTAATCACATCATCATCTGAACCTGTACATCTGATTCTGCAGCTACGGGCCGGGCCTTTGGGTGTCTGTGGCCGAGTTGTACAAACGTGGTCGGGCAGCAAAGCACAGAGCACAATGGGACGTGTTGTTGGCGTTTCCTGGGAACGAGCCGCTGAACAGTGCAGCTTTGTGCCAGGCGTCATTATCCAAGCCGGGCCCCCGCGTTTGGCACCGCTCCCCCGGGCCACTCCACAGGCTCAAAAGGTATTTCTCGGGGGCCTAATTGAAAAGACGCCACCTTGAATTGAAGCAAATGTGCTTTTTCTTCTGTGTTGTAGCAGAAACGCAGACGTCAGCAATGGAGTAGGCGGGAGCACTCTCATGTGCGACGAATCACGACAGAGAAAGGCACTGCCACTCATCAAATCGACAAATCACAGCCTGAATGAGTGGAGGATGGCGCAGGGGGGTTAAGCACAGCGGGGCGTACGGCGACCGGGGAGCCTCTTCAGCAACCATGGGGAGTAGACATGTAAACAATAGACAAGGGCGAAGAAAGTAATCAAGATGCTGTTTTCTGTTTAAGGATTTGGAAGCTTGAGAATAGCAAGAAAACTTTCAAACAATTTGTGATAATTTAATCCTTTTGGACAGTAAACCTATGCCTTGCTGTGGAAAAAAGTATTCTATGGTCTCTACCAGGAGAAAAAACTCCAGAACACAAGTGTAATGGTTGTGGGTGAACAATTAAAAAAATAGTAGATTATGTTTCAAATCTGACATCGACCATGAGACATTGTAAACCCCCAAAGGTATGTGGACCTCCAAAAAGGGGATAGTGAGCTGTCTATCAACAAAAAGCCAAAGGTCTGACCATCCAGTCACCATGGCAAAGCTCCAAGGTCATTTGCAGGTCACCTACATTACTATTCCTCAAGTTTGTGACCAGTTTTATGAAATCAAACGTTCCGAATTACACAATAAAGTTAATGTGACAAAAACAGCCAGATAGAAGTAGATGTATTTTTTTGGACTATACTTTGAATTTACAAAACTACATTTAGCTTCAAAGATTGTCACAAATATTAGAGAGTCTCTAAAAGCACAGTATGAGGTAGAGGGTTTAAGCTACCAAGCTCCTGTATTATGGAATCAGCTCCTGTCCATGTTAAAGAGGCCAACACATTCTCTTCATTTAATACCAGGCTTCAAAAGTTCCACTTTGGTCAGGCCAGTGAGGAACAGAAATAAAAACCTACAGTTTCCCAGATGCGCTGCCCTAGGAGCAACTATGCTGGGGGAAGTATGGCAGCTTGAGCACTATCCTCTGCTTCTGAATACTTTTCCAATCAACAAAATTCAATATTTTAGTTCGCCTGTGTCGGTTCATTGCTCTTTCTCTCCCATCTCACGAGCCTGACTTGTAGATCTGATGCTCCTCATCTCGGTAGATGCTCCTCAACTCCCTATCCTGGATTAGCCACCCTCTCTCCCTCTTGGCTGGTTTTGGCTCAACAGTCTCTATGCAAATGGATGCGTGTCAGTCCTGGACCATCTGAAGCCAGACTTTCTGTTTATTCTCTGACTATCTGTTAAATCAGCAATTCTGGGAAGGCCATTGAAACAACTTGTGTTGTTGGGTGCCACACAAATAAACTGAATTTAATTGAATTCTTACAATTATATTGTAACCTGAAATTTGACAACTTTATGTCACCTTTTCCCCATGCAAGATATTGTCTCTCGCTCATTTGTCAGTCTGGTTTGATTTGGGGGTTAAAATCTCCTTAGATAACCTGCTATTGTCTATAGGCTTTCACACTGCATGCAAAATTCCCTCACCTGCAGCCACTGCTTTGAAAATGAGCCTCAGATGACCCAATTAAATGTCAGGTACTGTGTCAGAGACAGCAATGTGAAAGAGAAAAGATTGTCTGGTTGTCTGAGAGGGAGGACAGACTGTACTGTTACATAATCAAATGAAACAAATGGGGTCAGGGTTTACAAGAAACACTGGGCCACAATCTTGAAGTCATCTGAGGATTTTTATGGTTGCTTTGTCGAGTTGTATCACAAGATTACACATAAAGAAGAAGAATTAAAAAAGAAATGAGCCCCCGTTAACCTAAATGCATTCTAATCCTAAAGTGAACAAAGAAATTTGAAAAAATCTTGGGGAAAAATAAGAACGCATCAATAAAGGAAAGAAGAAGGAAGAAGAGACGCAATGAGGAAAAAAGGAAAAGAAGAGAAAGGAAAATAAATGTAAACAAAACAAATAGCAACTATTTTCTGGATTTACATTGTGTCTACTCCTGCTATGTAATGTTATGTCAGTGGAATAACGTGAACAACATAACAAAGAGTCAAAAAGAGAGGACAAAGCACATGATATGTTGCATTTATGGAATGGAGAAAAAAAACAAAGAAAAAAATAAAAACAAAATATTAATGATTATTTAGGTCAGAATCTTGTAATATTTTTATTCAAAACAATTACTTCCTTCATGTTTTGTGATGTTTTAAAAGCCATCGTAGATTAAACAAATAACATTTCTCCAGATTATGAGGTGCATCACTTTTTCCAGAACATCATTTTTTATTTTGATTACATTTGTGTCCATTTTGTTCATTATTTGGCGCGATAATTGTAATCACAGTTAAAAAAAAATAGATAACCAACCAAGTGGCCTTCTCAATAAATGATCTTTCTTTATGACATTGTAGCATTAAAAAGAGCAAATCTAAATGGAAGAGACAAGGTGATTTAATTACAAAACGTCCCACAAATCCTTAACATAATAATAATTTAAAGCAAGAAGAAGCTAAATGTGTCCAGGCAAACAGAAAATAAATTATCGGCCTGTGTGTCAACTGGACAAAAACTCAAATTGTCAGAACAAAATGTCAGAATTTATACATTTAATCTTCACCATCTCATCTCAATGTCATATGTTGTTGTTTTTAGGTGCATGTGTCCCGGTTTTTCTTTCACAACGATCGTGTTTGCTTCTGTCCCGGTCCAAACAGAGCATGTGTCTGGAGTTTGGCAGCACAGAGCGAGTGCTGTCGTTGGCTCTGACGTCAGGACTGTGTCAGAGCCGGAGCAGCACAATGAAACCTGCTGCGCTCCTCGTTGTTATTCTCACAGTGATACCTGCACTTCCTCGGAACGACGAGACAGAGAGGCGCATTTACTGCATCTGTGTCGGTATTAGAGCTGGGAGCTATAGATCGAGAGCAAAATTAAAGTATTGAGTGTGTTGTCTGTAATTAAAACTATTGAAAATGACAACAAAAAGAGCTGTTCAAGGATAAAATCAAACATAAACATTAGGTGTTATCTTCCAAACAAGGGTAGAAAGTGACATTTCTGCCCTTTTGTGCTCAATTTTATGGGCCATTTACGTTCTCACATTGACAGGGCCATTTGAGCAGATTCCTGATGTAATATTAAAATATCATCTGAATATCATTATTAAGATGATCCAGAAAGTATAGAGATATTCATTTAAATCAATATCACAGACACATATGCATTATGATATGCAAATAGTTTATGTGTTTGTGTTTTTCCACCAGAAAAGCAACGGAGCGCCCCTTTAAGACAGGTCCGATATCAACATTAGAAAGAACACTGAAATATTTACTGCAAAACAAATACAAGAATCACATTTCATACGTTTGCAAAGCTAATTACATAACTAAATAACGTCAATGTTTGAATTTTGTACTTGCATCCATTCTTAGCATATTTAGTCATGACCCTAACCCTGAGTACTACTGCTTTATTTTCGGCTACTTCTTGATTATTTGAGTCCTAGGGTAATAATATGGTACACTTGTAATTACACTGGGAGCATGTTTACTGATATAGGCACATTTATGGCATCTGTAAACGTGTAATGTCATTAAAGTAGTTATAATTGCTTCGTCTGTTACTTCTTTATCCTGCCCTCGGCTCTGTGATAGTTTTAAAAATAGAATTAAAATAATTTACTGCACTATTGCAGTCAAAGTCTTATTGGATCTGTGACTGCAATAATATTATATCTGTGAATACTTTATAACAGATTATGTAAAGAGAGAGCAAAATGTAATGCAGTCGGAGCTCAAAGAAGAAGATGAGAATAGTTTTGCAATAAAGTCCTTCCGCTTTTACTCAATATCAACTCATTAACATTTATTATTGCAATTGTATTATGTCTTACTGTCATCTAAACTAGAGTTTCATCATCTAATAACTCCATAGAAATCATTCATGAAGTCCATTGTTTTTAATCATCGCTTAGATCTCAGTGAATCTCATATTTGTCACTTCTGACGGATTGAGGCAACACAAATTCACTTCAGCCAAACAGGAAGAGATTAGAGGAGGTGCACAATTTGCTCGATAGATTTATGGCGGGCAGATATTTTATTGTGAAACCTGGAGATAAGACAAAAAAGATTAAGCCTCATAGTGCATCAGACAGGAAGTACACTGTAAAAATGGTACAGATGTTAGAAGGACTTGAATTCTGAATATTATTTGACTGTATACGTTTGACTTTTACACATAAAGGTGGGCAATATATAAAAATTTAGATACTATCGTGAATGTTGCATTGATGACATGCAAAATTGCATAGACCAAATAGATGAACATAACCCTATAATATTATGCTACATACTGGTATATATTCTACAGTGTGGGTTCAGCTCTCTCAGGTCAGTCCATACATCCAGTGAAGGAGATAAAAATAGCTTTAGCGCAGGAGTGAATCGCCACACACTGCACACGTCACACTTTCAGAGCGATGCTTGTGCCTCCGCCCCCTTTCTGCAGCTGGAGCTCTAAATAAGCAGAAAACGCTCAATCCATGTGTCGAGCTACAGCCTTTGTGCTCACGTAATGCAACAGCTCCACACATGAACAACAGCAACGGTTAAGTCAATAGAAAGACAAAGCGGAGAAAGGACAACCTCAAGGACAGCGCGATGGTGAGAAGCACTTTCATAAGCCACATTTCTACCTCTACTCTACGCTCTACCTCTGTTTGTAGCGTTTCCACTTGCCGTTCTTAACCAGGAGTGGGCAATATTGACAAAACTGTATCTCAACATTGCATCAGGAATGTGCTAATTGTGCCTGTAAATGTCTTGGTTGAGGTTCAAGTATTGCACAAAACATGAACAGGAAATAAAATCAAACCAAAAAAGGCATGAATATCACTTTATAACCTTGTTTGGGAGATTACGCTAGACCTTTCGATCTCTTTTTGATGTCATTTTTGCAATATTGTTGATAAATATATATACATTCTTTATTGATTAATGGTTTGTTAATTTATGTAAATTCAGAATACATAAACAGACAACATACTGTATTACTCATATCATTATTCCCAAACACTTATGTTGCAGCATTATGTGAATCATTTTGCTAATTATAGAGTGAATGTGGGAGGCTTTATTTATGTTCGGCAGATGAGTTAAAGAGATTAATATTTTGACGTTGTATTACGAGATGTTTATTACAGTGGGCTATTACAAGCCAGTGACTATTGGGCTGCTGTGGGTAGAGAAAGAGATATGAAGAAACGAACAGAAGGTGACAGCTGAGGAGAGGGTTTCTACTCCTTTTCAAAATGAGGATGGATAAGATTATCAGTACATTGAGATCAAGTCAGATGTTTCCAGATTGAGATGATTTGGACATAGTTTAATAGTTTTAATTAAACTGAGGTTAGTTCCAGGAAACAACAACTCGAGAAGACCAAAATGCTGCTTTATTGGCATTTTACACCAACCTATGGGTTTCAGAATGATGTAAAAAGGGACTGGAGTTCAAAGCCCAGAAGACAGTGGAGATGATCTTGGACTTCAGGAAAGTCACAGCCCCCCTGCCACCCCTCATCATGACAGACTCCCCCATCACCACCGTGGACTCCTTCTGCTTCCTTGGCACCACCATCACCCAGGACCTCAAGTGGAAGCCCACCATCAGCTCCCTCATCAAGAAGGCCCAGCAGAGGATGTACTTCCTGCCGCAGCTGAGGAAAGCCAAGCTCCCAGCGCAGATGATGGTGCAGTTCTACACGCCCATCATTGAGTCCATCCTCACCTCCTCCATCACCGTGTGGTACGCTGGAGCCACAGCCAGGGACAAACAGAGACTACAGCATATGCTCTGCTGAGAAGGTGCAATGAATAGTTGTTGTCAAAGTGGCAGGTGTTAAGTGTTCATGAGACCAACGGCAGAGGGAAAGAAACTATTCTTGTGGCGGGAGGTTCTGGTCCAGATGGACTGTAGCCTCCTGCCTGAGGGGAGTGACTCAAATAGTCCATGTCCAGGGTGAGAAAGGTCAGCTGTGATCCGACCTGCTCGTCCTGGAGACGTACAGGTCCTGCAGAGATGGAAGTCTGCGGCCGACATTTGCACTATTTCTGATGAACTGTACATTTTGTGTATACCAGATTAAGTTTATTTTTATTTGTGCAAACTTTGTGCATGTCTTTTTTAAATACATTTTGCTATTATTATTATTATTATTATAATTCATTGTTGTATGTTGCACCTTAATGCCAAAGCAAGTTCCTAGTTTGTGAATTTTGTTCACTGAAAATGGCAATAAACCTCTTTCTGTTTCTTTGATTCTGATTACAGTAACCAGGAATTAGCCCGGGGACTGCAGTGCAAAAAATGGCACATTTACAGTCAGAAAGCTTGCTTAATGTGCACTGTCTTGGTTTGAACTAATAATATATTACAACAAGAAGATTTATGGATTACATAAAAGAGGAGACGAAGAAAGGGGTAAAGAAAGGGTTAAATTGAAGCAAATTAAAATAACATTATCACAAATACATTTATATGGTCATCAAACTTCATATTAGTTGCAAATTGACAGCTAAATAAATTGAACACTTTAAGATAAACTAATTGACATATTTATTACTGTATTAGTAATGCTGAAGAATGTGCAATGTCTAAACCTCATTTTATATTACATCTATTTGTCATCTTAATAAATGCGTTCAATTCCACGTCCATTTGCTGAAATATAGACCTCACATGTAGAGTGTATGGTCGAATAACGCTGGATGGATTTCATCTCTGGGGGTTATAATATTCTCCGCTGCAGCCTCGTGGTGTGAGCGAGAAGATTAGTTTCTGATGATGATTTGTCATTTATATCCCGGGATCCTTCCTCTAAGCTGTGAGACGTAAGCAAATCACTGTGCGTCAGCGGAGGAGGGTCTCAAAGTAGTTGTCAGGAAGACGTACTGTATTTTTGGATCCACTAAACGCTGTGCGTGAATTAAAGGCATTATTTAGCTGAATTGGCAAACCCTGCAAAACCTGTTGAAAAGGACGATGACTCACTCAAAGATGATATATTTTTCGATGGGCGCAGTATTTTCTGTCACTCTGTTTAGACTTTAGACAGGAAGCCCACACAGAGGTAGATAAAGTTGAGATGATATACGTAAGGACTTAATAAAAAGAAAATTAAAAAAATACTATTGGGCATATTCCGTAGTATAGAAATCTTACAATGTACAGTACGTATTAGAACAGAGTCCAGATGACTACAACTGAATCTTTTTCTACAATGTTTTATAGTGCTATTTACAGTATTTATTGCAGTTCATGTTTTCTTTAAAATATGGTTCTTTAAAAACGGTTTACTGGGATTATATTGCTTTAATGTTATTATTTCATGGCAGTAGTTTCAATATTATCGTTCATCGTAATATTTTCTATAGCCATATGTCATACTTCTAAAATGTGTTATCGTGGTCTTGCAGATGACCAGCTGTTTACAAAATTTTACTTTCTGAAATAAAGTCAAATGTGACAAAAACCAAAAGATTAACATACAATTATTTATTATTTAGGTTATTTATGTTATATGTGAACAAAAATACATAGTTTTTTGCTTCTAAAATTGTCACGATTATTATCTTTTAGTTGTTACGATAACATTGTGACCTAAACTAATAATCTTGACATCCCTACAGCTGACCTTTAGGTTTTAAGACTTCAATTTTCATTAATTAGTGGCCATTATATTTACAAAAACGAAATTTACCCAACAAAATATCTACTTGCACCACTACATGGAATACACTGAGAAAAGGGAATTTGAAATTTTGAAAATGACCAATTTAAAGCTTCTGTTAATCACTGTGCATTAAACTCAAAGTGAACACGTACAGAAATGTGATTTATAGCAGAGCATAAACATTACTCCTTTGATTACATGATGCAATGAGATGAAAGACGAAACACGAAAAAGGAGTGTTTGTTCTAAAAAAGCAAGATAAAACCAAACGAAATTAAATAAAATATGTTCAGAAGAGTCACTGAATATAAAAGAAGCTATTACCTTACCACTTTGGCAAATAAATACTGGTGTAATATAAAATTGCCGACAGTGATCCACGGACACTAATAACAGTCTTCAGGTGACATGTGTTGACAGTAAACAGCTCATGTAAAATCCCTTCAGAGAAATTCTCACTGCAATAAAGAAGCAACTCAGGTTTGTACATGGCGAGATCCAAGTTACAAAGCTGGATTACTGGCTGCTCAGACAAACATTATAGAACCAGTACAGATATTTTTACAATTAAAGTTAATTCAAGTAAGGAAAGACTGAACCGGTTTTTATCTGGTGAGAGAGCAGTGCAATCGCATAGTTAAAGGTCAGTAGTCTTTTATAATTCATCTTGGTTTCGCGACAGAAATAATTATTCAAAATATTTAGAAAAATGTGAATCAGAAGCCGTTTTTGATGCACATAAAAAATAACAGTTCTAAATTGTATTTATTAAATGCATGTACCAAACCTTGCATTCCTAAAGTACAAGAGCGTCATTGTTCTGACTCTTGATTTTTACTCTCTGAAAAATATGAAAAACCGCATTTTAAACTGCAGCATGTATTGCTCGCTTATGCATTCCTAGTATCTTAATTTTTCAAGATTTCAAAGATTTTCAATTAGTTTATAAGCGCTTTTCACAACTCTCTGTGCCTGAGCGAGTGTTGCTGTGACATACAGTACATAACATACATTACATTCAAACAGAGCACAGTGATCTGATTCTGGCCCTAAGAGCTGCTTATACAATATATCTGTGCTAGGATTAGCACAGCGCTGGATTTTGAAAGTTATCTGAATTCTAAAGTTCTAAATGGGCTTCAAATATGTATTTTATATGTGAAAAAACTAATATCGGGGTATAGAGGGGACTGCAAAGTACAAAGTAAAAAAAAATGCCAAATGGTGGAGTCTATGGCATAAAACTATGGAATACATTGCCAGAACACATCAAAAACTAATCAACCTTCAAAAACCAGTCATGCTCATTTAACTTGACGGTTTTTACTGTTTTTACTGTAAATGGTCTCTGTTTTCTTTGTATCGTCTGGTGTGTCATGTCATGCGTCTGTTGCTATACTGAAGGTTTAATGGGGCTGTACCTGATTTTTTCATGTAATAATGTGAAATATGTTTTGCCCCAGTACAGATATATCTTTATTCAAACAAATAAATCAAGAAAATTAGAACGTTTTATAAGCTGCCCAAAATAAGAAGCCACATTTCTACTTCCATTTTGCAGTACCTTTAAAAATTCAGTCCTTTTCTTTTTTCATTTCATTGTGCCACATAAAAATTGTCTGTTAATCGCACATTTACTAAACAGGAAGTACACCTCTCTATCCGCCATGTTGGATGCTGCGCCGCTGTCACATGTTTCTGCATCGTTATGGTCCAAATCCCAATCCACTACGAGAGTATAAGCAGATCAATGCTTAGCGTAAGCGTCAAATCCCTCACAAAACCCAGAACTGCCCGAACACAATACTGAGCGCAGATAATGAGAAAAGTTACAGCTCAAGCTCAGGGATCAGGGTCAAGTCTGTGAGGTGAATTAACAGCGAGTCTGTGGGGACAAATGAAGAGCAATTAGAAAGGATTGCTGATGTGTAGTATAGGACCAGGGACAGCTTGCAAAGTACATGATAAATCAAAGTATTCAAAAGGCTCAATAGCTACCATTCACGCACTCATTCATACACCAGTGTGACACTGGAGCAAAGAGTTTTGCCCAAGGACACAACGTAGCATGCAACATCCAACCAGAGTTCAGCTCAGAAAAGGAATTTTTTGATTCCTCACATTGGTCAATCTTGATATTCAATTTAAAAAAAAAGAAGACTTTTAATCATTGCCGTTTACCGGTATTACACAAACTAAACTCCAAACCATATGCTTGTTCTGACAAAGGATTGTCTAGACCTCTCGATTAAAAAAGCTCAAGCATAACAATATAACATAACTAACAGCAATAACAATTAGAATGACTTTTGACAAATGATAAAATGTTGCATTTAATGTCAATTAGAGATGGATCGATATGGGTTTTTTCATGGCCGATACTGTACTGATGATTTAGAATTAACGAAAGATTGAGTCATGTGAAATGGTCAATTATTTGGGTGGGGTTTTTAAATCAAGAGGTCCACAGTCGATCATCTGTCAATAAAAACTTGGTTTTGAGCAGAGGTCAGACTTTGGAGGAAGAAACTTGAATATTATTTGTGTTAAATGGCACAGGCACTGTTTTTTGGAAAGACCAAATAAAATAAAATCGGGTATGATCAATATGAAAAAAATATATATATATATATATATTTTTTTTTCCATATCGCTCAGCCCTATTCAGAATCCCGAGAAACCAATAACCGATAAACTCTGACAATACTTTTAGGCCAATATGTAGGGCCAGTTTTGATCATTTTAATTATAATCTGATTTAAATTTACAAACTCAGCACCAGACCTATTTAGCCACAAACCTAAGAGAGCCCTCTTCGGACTAAAGTGTAAAGTGTGATCGAAAATATTGGCCTCCGCTGAAGAATTAAGGGATGTTGATAAATCTATGAAACCCCAGTGTACCACCAAGGCGGAAACCATCAAGAATTACATAGCACTGATGTATTTCAAACATATCAACACATCGTACATTTACTCGTTAATCACAGCATGAGGACGACTGATGGAATCAACAGACAAAAGGAGGAGATGTGTGCAATTCACTGTGGCAGAAAACATCGGAAAAGCAGGAACACTGAGGGTGTTGATAAGGAATTTTATACCTTGTACTTGAACTGCTTTCCAAGGCCACCTGCTCTCCTCTCAGATATGACAAATGCCACTTCAACAAGTAGCTATTTGCAGCCTCTTGTGTCCTTTTTACCCCTCATCCTCATTACATCGAAGCCTCTTTTTGAGGATAGGCAATTCTGGCTTTAAAATAGCTGCATCAAACACATGCCATTTACCTCCGCCGATCAGATCTCCTGAGAGCGGTGCCTCCGAGATCATTCTGAAAGCCTGTAATCGTCCTGACATTAGCCATAAAAGCACACAGTGCACTGTTTCAGAATAAAAGGCTTTTAAGTCTAATAACCTCTTGACTTTCAAAGTAATGGCCTCTTTGAATTTTGACACATTATATTACCTGCAAGTTATTCTATTAGCAGCAAGAGCAAAACTTATTGAAGAAATCATTCATCTACTGCATGTGGAGACATCTTTGAACCATGAAGGCCTACTTGACAGGTATACAAGGAAAAATATTACAATTGGGCGTTTATTTGTTGGAAATCCTCACAGCAAAAGAATCAAAGTGTCTTTCATGATTTTGTTTTATTCTTCAGAGGCAGAACGCAAATCCCAAGAGGCTGGATCTCTGTTCTTGGATCAAAAGTACAAGTGCCAAATAATACATTTTCAAAGCGCCACAACAAATAGTAAAAGTAGAACAGTTTGGGACATTAGTAGTTGTTTTGATTCACAGCCATTGATGTATAAAATAAAGGGGGTGTCACAACACTAAAATATCACACTTGATATTGATACCAAGGAAATTACTTGATACTCAACACTGATTTCGATTCCACTCTTTTGTGTAGGAAAATAATCACATTTTCTACACCAAAAGTACTGTAAGTATCCTTGATATTATGATGTGGTTTTAGGTTCGTTCAAACTTAGACCACAACAAAACTGGAACTAAACCGGGGCTGAATCTGGAACTACATCAAGACTAGGCCAGAGGCAAATCAGGACTGGAACATGACCAAAACCAAGTCTACATCAGGACCGAACTAGTCCTAAAACAGGACCAAATCATGGCAAGTGTGAACATTTAAATCTTAAACTAATCCTGATATAGATCCAGAATAAAACTATTATAGGTCCAACTTGGTCCTGTATATGTGATTCTTACATGTATTGATTATTTAAATGAATATCCAGTTTTGATTTAGAGTTTTGTGACAAACCTAGAATTGACTCGGTGGTTAGTCCAAGCACTGCTGCCCGATTACAGCCAAATAAAATACAAATACGTATATATTGTGTGTGTTAAGATAGAAAAGGATAGAGTGCAATGAAACCAAAACCAATGGGCAGCTCAGTCAGTGGAGCTATATTCAGTTCAGGTCAGTTGATAATAACCACGGGATGTAGTCCTTTGTTTTTTCCTTGTTTCAAAAATCGTGCGTTTTAATTTGAGTTTTTTGATGGTGTTTTGTTTTCTTCGTTGTTTCATGTTGGCCCGATCCAAACCTCCTCACAATACAGAGATTCCATGTCATACTCACGTTCAAAAAGATACAAATGTCCTCTATTATGTTACCACAAGCGGTTTTATCTCCGCAGACAGACAAGTCCAATTTGAATTACTCTCTGCGTAAACCACGGGGAAGGCCATTCCAATTACCATTTCTGTGTGATGAACTAAAGCGCGAATAAGCTCTCATTAAGTCTAATAAAACAACTGTACTAAAACTGTTACGGGAAACAGTCAGACTACAGCCCCCACAGTGCACTTGGGTTTTGGAGGCAGACGCTGAGCAGTGACATAAGGTTTGAGAGTCTGGTCTTTATCCATCTGTCAAGTCCAGAAGTCGGGCTCTCTGCGGACACACAACAACGACCTTTATACATGTATTTACTAAAATCCTCAAGTGCTGTTAACTCTGTGGATGACTAAGTTAAACATTAAACTTAGACAAACTTTTTGATCCACAAGGGAAAATGCTGAACAAAAATACTATATATCTCTTCCAATGCATCTCGCACTTGAAAATACAAAACTAACTTGTGTTGTTGTAGAGCTGTCAACCAAAAACTTTACAGCCAATTTAGTTGAGGACAGATGAAGTTTTGTTCTCCTTTTGACGTGATAGAAGTAGTCTTGTATGTCTGTTATATCTGTGGGTTTCAGAGTAATAAAAATGTGGGAAAATATACTTTTGAATTGGGAAAATGTCATTAAAAAAAGTATTACCCTGTATTTCCCAAATGATGTGTATTTAAAAACACTATTAAACATCACATTATATTGTCATTATAGTAAACACCACAGTAGAAAGGCCCAAAATAATACCGTAAAACCTATCCTACCCTTCAAAAAAATGCAGGCTACTGTAACTTCTCGCTTTGATTATAATGTTTGACAAACTTGCGACGATAGCGTGAAGCTGTCACCCTGAACTTTGCAGTGAGCTGCGATTGACCAACAGTATTATTGACCCGCTGACCTCAACTCAACCAATAGTTTATCTACAACCGGTCTTGCCCCTTCAGTTCAATCCAGTTTACTTCTGTGGAGCCGAAAATCACAACAGCCGTCGCCGTCGCAGGGCTTTGCGAAATTGTTGACTCAACGACAGAAAGTTAGAAACTCAAACACAGAAACAGTCAATAAAGGACAAGCAGATTAACCAACATTCTTCTGGAAATAACCTCAAATAATCTCATGCTTGACTACTGTATTGATATTTTATTGCACATTTCATTATGGCTCTATTTGGTTAAACAAAAATAAACTAATTAATACTTTTTAATTTAATAATGTGAATATAAAAATCATTTTGTTGCCTACACAGTTAGTTATTTTACCCCTCTTATTAATTAAAATGCTACTGCAATGGTTAAGTCAACAATTGCGTCAAATAGGACCACGGACATGCAAAGGTTTAATTAAATCAATAATGGAAGTGCAATGTTTACAAAGAGCGTCAGCAGAGCATTTCAAAAGACACACAAACGCCAAAGGGTCAGAAAGGACGTGGTCTCCTTTGACGCGTTACTCCTGCAAGGAATAAAACACGTCCGCACGTTTCTCTAAAGTGGACGTGCAGAATGAAGTTAGCTTTCGTAGTAAATAATATGTCTCTGAGTAAATAATAACGGCCCCGCGCTTCCCCGAAAGTCAGGTGCGTCGTGATGTCAGCGCATCCTTCAGTCCATCCGTCTGACGCACGAGTCACGGCTGCCATACCAACTTGAGACATTTCGCGCAAGAATCGTCGCGTGATTTCTTTCGTTTGCGTCGATTTTTCGGAGGATTGCGCGCGTTTACGGCACGCTCGGAAGTTTGAACTGCGGGCACGAGAAGGGGCATATGACATTGTGCGGGAAGCGCGCCATTGATAAAAAAAAAAAAAAAAAACGCACACGCACACTCACCAGAGAAGTCCAAATATCTCCGCACCGCGCTTTCGCCTCTCGCACGCCGCTTGTGCGTTGTAACGTCGCGTCTTCAGTCCGGCTGCGTGCGCCTTCCAAGTGCGTCCCTGTCATGTGCTTGTCCCAGTAAATCTCGCTTCAAAAAGTGGGATGTGGAGGGGGGGAAGTACTCAGGGTCCGCCTACCGCGTGCGTGGTTTTCCAATAGTGTTGTGTGTCGAGTCTCATCCACATTCAGCCCCCTCCTCTTCTCTTCTCCTCTCTCTTCTCTCTCCTCCTTTCTTCCGCGTGCGTCCGCCGTTCGCGTCGTTGTGCTTCTTTTCTGGCACGCGTCTTTTACCGACGTTTTTTTTTTTTTTTTTTTTTTTTTGCAAATGACATGCGCCAGTTTTTGTTTTGGCCACACGGTTAAAAGGTCAAGTCCACGAGGGCGCTTTTCACAAAAATACAGCCAAGAGATGCTTATTGGTGGTGGATGGTCAGCGCGGCGTCCATTGTCATCCCTTACAGTAAAGAATGTGTGGGGATTTTTTAATTTTTAATATTTTGACACCACTGGCTATAAAAAATACACATCACGTGGCTCCCTTTTTCCAGAAATTGATCCAATTGTGTGGGGTTCTTTATGAAAACGTAAGCGTCAACGTAAACATCCCGTGTGCCGTCGTCGCTTACGCACACGGTGTGTAAAAGCCGACGCAGGCACGCGCCCCTTTTTTCTAGGTCATCGGCGGACGGGAGCGCGAGGAGATGTCACGAGGCGCCAGGCAGCGTCTCTTTCCTTTTCACTCTTCGTGCCTCAAGATCATGTTCCCCCCGCGAGGTCGCACGCACGCACGCACACGTACACCTACACGTTCACCTTTACATCCTTAGACCATGACGCAAGAGTGCCAAACAAGCACACATTTCAAGGGAATGTTCCTGCATCACAACATTTTACAGAGCTTCTCCAAAAATGGCAAACCGTGTGCACATACAGTATATAGTGATGTTTACAGTCAAATCTGAATATAGTATAGGCCGATTAAAGTGTCCTCCTTGAGAAAACAACACCTGTCCCTCTTTTGTTTGTCCTGCGCATCCACTTAGGCCCCTGTACATCCTCCCACTTATTTAGAGAATGCCCCACCTTTTCACTGATGCCACATGAACCGTATAAAAACATGATCGTTTTTCAGGACGCTGTGGGTGGGCTGGCTTCCATGTGTTGACGACTATTGCTTTTCCCATCTCTCTATGTGCGTTATGAAGGTTAAAACCTGCAAATCGTATGGTATTTTTTGCACTTGAATTCCCAAAGTCCCTCCATGAAGTTCTACCACATTCAACACATACATACACTTTTTCTCTTTCATTTCAGGACGTCACCCCATCTGCAGATGACCCCTACATCTAACAATAGATAGACAGAGCCTATACATTACTCTGTAGCGTTTATTTTGAAAAGATATATTCATATTCATAAACCAGTGCCCTTTCCAAGTTGCAAGAAGGTTATAACTGTAGGGCATCTGGCCAAAAAGCGATGTGAAAGATGAAGATAAAAGAACAGTTTTGAAGCTTAAGTGCAGCATTAATTCTGTTAAAGACAGTGTAAAACATTGTAGCCAACATAAGTATTAAATATTGATCTATATGATTGGGTATTAATCACACATCATTCATCTGCCCCTCCTGAAAGTAAAGTATAGTTTGATTCAGGTCCGAATGGAGGGAGATGATTCTGAACACACTGAAAATGAAGCTGTAAATTTGCTCAGGGAGTGCAGGGGGCGACTGATCATCGCTCTCAGGGGTGCTGTTGGGATGCACTTCAATTCATTATCCAATTATTCAGTTGGCTCAACGGAGATAAGCCTGTTTCCATCTCATTATATTGTATTAGTAAACATTTGTTACTGTGGCTCAAAAGAAATTGACCCAAAAGTGAATTGTAGTTGCATGTCTCAGCACCAGTCCAGCATTTCATTTTTATATACCTATTACATATTTGCTTTATACGTTTTGGTAAACATTATATTAGGCCATTTACATACAGTCATTGGAATATTTTTATCTGAACAACAGGGCTAAAGTTCATAAGCAGTGTTTTCACGTCATAAAACATCACAGTTCAGACAATATTACAGTTCAAATTCAAATAGCAATTTAGATTCATTTGCAATTTGCTTTAAATTGCGTCCAAAATTTCAACATTCCATTTAATTTTGTAACATGGTGGGAAAAAAATAGCAAATAAGACTGCTACTCCTCACTCATTTAAAAGAAAAGGCTTGCTTGTGTCCTTAAATTCACACTTTACTGTTTCTTTAACCTCTGGGGGTGGCTTATGCAATGTCTTGAGGTCAACATTTGCATAATGAACGGCGACTCTCGTTGTTTCTACAAGTAATTTGCTTCCAAAGGCGTAAAAAGGAATCCTCCCACAACACTGTAATATGCTGGTGTGGATTCATTAACATGCCTCGATCATTCGCCCTCTAATTGTTCACCTTGCAGTTATCGCAGATGCTTATGGAGAGAGTGTGGTGAGAATACAGAGGTTACCATAGAAACTAGGGTCCAACGTCTCAAATCATAACTTACCGCCGAGGTAGAATAAAGACTACTACTCTTTAATGCTTTGGAGCTTTTGATCATGGTTTCAATGCAAAGATGAAGTAAATGTGAGTTTTTATTTATTTTCTATGAGGTCTTATTGCTGTGTGGCTTCCGTCAGTCGACCCCGGGGCAGCTGTGGCCAGAGAAGTATCACCAAGTGTGGACCGAATGGATGATGCAATGCAAGTGATAAAAAGAAAGAAAGAAGAAAGAAAAGAATGCAACATAATAGTCAGATTTTAGATATGCACAGGTGAAATGCTCATGCGCTTCTTGTTGTACAGTTCAAGTGAAAGACACTTCTTAAAGCAGATTTAAAGGGGACATTAAATGCAAAAAAAACTTGTAACAAGCTTTCAACCTTGTTACAACGGTGTTTCCTCATCATTATCTTACTCAAAGTTGTATTTTGCATTATGACTTGGGCTCACGCAATATGTACAGCTTGTCTTTACCTCGTGTAAGGACAAAGATGGCTTTTTACCTGGTTAAATAAAGGTTAATAAATAATTACATTTTGATTGATTTCCTGTATGTTTGAGTAATCCGGTATTGTCCTGCAACTGAGGCTCAAGTGCTAAGAACATTGTTTTCACCTACCCCCTGTCCCTGCCCACATCCCTGTACTTAGTTGTAACTATTTGAAAAAGAAGACGCCTTAGTGACACATGTGCAGCGTTCTGAAATATCACCACAGGACCTCAATGGACCTGTTTCAGTTTTAGACCAAGTTTTAGATCAATATTGCGGTTTTCGTAAAATGATTATTTACTATAGTTCAACTCTAAGTACCAGAAAACAGCATCATATTTGTCCCTTAAAGCATCAAAGGCATGTAAACTAAATGTGGCATGATGACTGTAGAAGGTTTAATTGAAAAGGCCAAAAGGTGAAAGTGCAAATCAGCTGTTGTGTGTGTCAGCGGGATCCAAACTTCACAGGCAGCCCTTTCATTTGTCGTTCAGGAGCGTGAGAACGTGACTGTCAAGAGCCTGGAAGTCAGTGCCACACAGGACCAGTCTGAGCCGTGGAGACACTGGTGCAGCTGTTTCATGTAAACTGTGGCGCATTGTGTTAGAGGAGTGCTGGGTTTTTAACTGTCTGGTGTATTTTTATGTATTTATGTTTTACTCTGGTCGACTTCTTAACATTTTTGATGATGATGATGATGATGATGATGAATGCATGATTAATTAAAGGTGCACAATTCCACAGTATGGCATTAAACTTATCAGTCTATCTGGAGACAAGAAGATGACCACACCAGGCAAGTTACAGGTCAGGTCTGTGGTGAGGCAAACCCACTCACAGTTGAATGCATGTTTTCTAAGGTATTTTCTAAAACTCCTGTAGTTGAACAAATGTCAGATACTCAGTGGTGTAGATCAGATCAAACTAAAGCTATGACATTTTCTCACGGACACGTCAACAGAGGATGTGCCCCTGATTAAGACTCTCAGGGAAACTCTGTTGGGTTTGTCAGAAATTATAAATACCTTGGTTTTATTTTAGACCAAGGGCTGTCTTATACAAACATTTTTTTAATAGTAATAAAGCCTGTTTAGCCTTGGAGGTTCGCAAACGTCTCGTATCGGCTACTTTTACGCCTTTATTAGATTATGGCCATGTTCTTCACATAAATGCTACCGCTAAATGTCAGAAGTCTCATGACACCTTCTATCACTGTGCTCTGAGATTCACAACAGGTTGGGGCACCCATCACCTTTATGCCAAGTATGGGTGGCCTTCTTTGGGTGCTAGGAGGTTCAAACATGGGATGTTTTTAGTGACTAAAGTTATATGTATTTGTGCCCCCTCCACTTGTGTGCCCTGGTGCAGAGAGCGGGGGGTCATTATGCCCTGCGCTCACGTGATCAGCTTATCTTCACCCGTGTAAGGACTGAATGGGGAAAGAGAGCGTCAGCCCTTCAAACAGACATGAGGCTGGGAGAACTGATCTCAATTAGGGGTTTTGAGCGATTCAAAAATAAAAAATAAACATAATAATCCTTTAAAAAATGTCTGTGCTTTTAAATGTAAATCCTGTTTTTATTTGTTCTTAAATGTCATATTGTATTTGTTTTTAGTATCTTGTGTGCTGTCAACTCTTCCTTCACCCCAGGTCACCCTTGTAAAAGAGGTATCGAGCTAACAATAAATACAATTTTGATTAGTCGACTAGTCAAATCATTATTTCTATTGTACATTAAGACTTTTGAAATACATATTAAATCTGACTGAAGGCTTCTAGATAGAGAATATTTATGAAATAGTATTACTTTTTGACATTTTGATTTAATAACACCAATGTCTTTGTTATAAAAAGGTATTTTGTATGTGTAGTAGAGTTTGTATAATCCAGATGATTACAATTATCAAAAGATGACTATCATTATCATTAATGTTATTAATATTGATATTATTATTATTATTATTATTATTATTATTATAGAATTTTATTATATTATTATTATTATTATTATTATTATTATTATTATTATTATTATTATTATTATTATTAAGCAAAGCAGGCAAAGCAATGACATAACCCTAACCCTTTCCATGGAACAAGCAGGTGGTGCACGCAAACCAGAAAGACTTGATACAGTAAATGCCCTGAAGTTAAGGTTGTTTTAATTGTCTGTTTATTAAAGTCCATAATCTAGGCAAACAAAACTTTCTTTTGACAATGACTCCAACAAACCAGCCCCTTTGAGCTCTTCAATCCCATGATTCAATTGTAAGACCAGAAAAAACACAGCCTTTGGTTAGAGTTGAAGTTAATAAACTGTAATAAAGACAAAACTGCGTGAGCATCAACAGAGATTTTCCAGAGAGCTCTGAGAGGATTTAAACGAGAACAAGGAGGTCTGCGACTGTGGGAGGTCAAACAAACTGCAGCAAGAACACAAAAGATAAAGGAGACTGAATGGGTGGGAGTTTCGAACGTTACAAAAATAAAAGGTAAAGAGTATATTTAAGGGCACTTAATGAGAATAATACAAGCAAGATTTGTCCAATCACATGTTTGTACAGATGAGTTTGGTTCAAATAGCTTCTCTCAACTTTGGAAACTTCATAGTCATATTCTGTCCTGTTGCAGTGTATGGAATATGAGCACATTTAGCTGAGACCTGCAGCGGGCGCAAGGATTCAAACTGGTTCACTGAAAAATGATGCCGATCAGGCTAAAGATGCTATAACATCCAAGTTAGTAGCTCCGTACTGTGACAGAAAGGGAACGGACTTAAAATTTATTGCATATTGTCTCCCTATGAACAAATATTGGAAAAAAATTCAAATAAAATGAATACATCAAATTCAAAGGAGAAGAGGAAAGGAAAGAAAAACAAACGTGATGAAGCTGAAAGATCGTGGACTCAAATCAAATCAAATAAAACCTCGGAGGAGCACTTCTGAATTACATTAGTGTGAAGTCAAGTGGGCAAAGTGTGACGTCAAGTGGCAAAGTCTGCTGAGAGATTCTCCTCGTCAACAGAAAGCATGTAGTCCACATTTTTCAGCAGCACCACTGATGTAAGAGGCAAAAGCAGATAAGACATTTCCTTTTGAGACAATAAAGTCTACCATAAACCGAACCCAAGGAAAGGGATTTGATTTGAGATAACACAAAAACATTTCTATCAGATTTACCTTGCGTCCGGGGCAGAGTCTCTCACGGAGGGCTCCTGTGCGTGAAGCTCGCTCAGTAATGAGGACAAATGTGCGGCAGCGATCTCCTCACAGACACTAAACACATTCAGTCCGTTCTGCTTAGCGCGCGCGCCAACGTTAACTGCAATCAAAACTCAATTAAGTCCAATCTCCAAGCGCATTCATCATCCGCCGAGTGGAGACCATCAGTGAGATAATCCATAGCAGGGAGGGTCTGTCCGGGTGGGCCAGGAGAACAACCACACGAAAATATGACAAGTGAAGAGTACAAGGGAAATACTCAAATCAACATGAGAAAACACTGCAGTCGGCCATGGGGTTTGGACTTAAAATTTTTCTTGAGTCATAAAAATATTGTTTTGCCTGGAATGACCTATAGTATAAACCTTTCTTTCATTTATTCAATTATAGTCCAAAAACAAACTAAAATAAATCCTTGGATTGGTGGTGTTACCTGCTTTTCACTCCATTCTGTAGAACATTCCAGGAAAAAAACATTAACATCTCTATGGAGGAAAGAAGTTACACAATTCCCTTTTTAAGCTATAATCCAGTTCACGTTCTAAAATTTTATGTTGGCATAATCTCAAATCATTTACTCTGAGGGATTTACTGTTTTTGAAATAAATATCCAAATTAGAAGTCCTCAAATGTTGGACCGTCTCGTTTGTTAGTGGTCGGCTCCACAAACTTGTCATGTTAATCTCATGGCCTTAAATCCTTTCAACTGACAACAATCATGACTTTAGAGTTGAAAATTGGGCCCACTTTCTCAAGAACAAATACATTTCACAATATAGAATATTTAAAAACATTTCACTTTTGTCGATGTATGCTAACAGAGAAGAGGTCGAACTTTGAGCCAGTTTGTGTCATAATTCAGTCATTACAGAGATTAGAATCATAAATCAGGTCCACAAATCTGCAATATGAGTTAAACTGCCATTTCTATCATTCTGACCTGTCCACCAGCTCAGTTTTAGACTGTAGCCATTCTGCAATGTTATGATTGTCACGTGAAAGCACCTCATTCAAGGAATTTTTGCCTTCTTTATGTTTTACTAAATAGGTTCAGCTTTAAACTGAATTGTAAGGAGAGCTACAAACGGAACTTTTGGTTCAACAAGAAACCCCAGCCCAATGTGACAGTGAAAACCAGTACATTTATATTAATATGATTGGTATTGAAACATACAGAGTATAAGGGCCAACCTAAAATAAAATACAAATTTAAAGAATAAACTTGTAAATTAACGAGAATAAACTCGTAAATTAACGAGAATAAAACTTTTCACCATCTGCACTTTCAAAAAGACAATTGCCCAAAATGTATTTTAAATATTTTTGTAAGTAATGTCTGTCCTTTTTATTCCATTTTTAGATGTGGTGCACAGGGGCACTTTAATTGAAGCCGTCTGTCCTGGAGGGAAAAGGGAGACATTAAAGGATTAGGTCAATTGGACATGTGCAATATTTGTGTTTAAGGGTGTTCAGGTGTTTGTGTGTCTTAATGTAGTTTAGTGTTTTGGTGAATTGGTGTTGAACGTTTACTCACTTCCTCTGTTCTTGTGTCCAGGAGTCAAAGGGTTCCCTCTGGAAACGAGCTCCTTTATAAGGGTTCTAGGCTGGACCAAGGCAGGGGAGGTGTAGGGGAGCATGATGGGGCTTGCACAGGGGTTTAAGGCTTTTTATCATTGTTAGGTGTTGGTTTTGGGGTTTTATGTAGATATTTGTGTGTAGTTGAATGGGTATGGGTTTGTGTGTTTAATGATAATTCGTACATCCCTGTCAATTGTCCGTGGTGTTGCCCAATTGAGTGAGCAGAATAAAAGGCGCCTGAAACATCACTCGGCATATGAAATAGAAAGAACTGACCTGTCTTTAGGGTTTCAAACTAATAGGCGGGAATTCAATCTGCGGAATCTTGTTACAGTCCAGTCACAGGGATCATGTGGGGCTATGGTTACTTATGTAACACAGGGTTAGTTGGAAGATTGTAGAGTTGGGTGCGTCGTTGTGGCGTTGCCCGCTCAAGTGTCGACTGCCATGGAGGGCGGTGACAACAGTGAAAATGACTCCAAGTGCCACAACTACAGTAAGTGGCGGTGATGTGGCACTATGGAAACCAGCCGCCGTGGAAAGTCAAAGAAGAAGAGGAAGGACGCGCCTTTGCGGTTGGCTGCCGGCCGCCGTTGGAAGCACCACCAACAAACAAAGAATGGGGTCTAATGAATAACGTCGTAATGGCGGTAATGTAACATTATGGATACCAACCGCCATAAAACACCACCAAAGAAGAAAGAAGTCCTTGTTCTGCTGCTGGACAAGACACAGCTCCTTGCCTCCATATTTTTTTTTTTGCACAATGCATTTTAATCTGATTGAAAATTAAAAAGATCGTCAATGTCTTGTCTCACTTAACTCCAATCGCTCAAGGCCAGCCTACGTTACACAAACAAACTAAATAGCTTGTTTAAATAGCTGGAAACTAGAATAAGAACAGGTTAGGATTTGAGTGTCCCACTGGCCTGAGCTTCGTCCCCCCCTGAACAAAAGGTGTGCTTCTTAAAAAGCTTCATACTGTACCAGACCTACACGTTGAGCCTGACAGTGATTCAGTCTTCCTGCTGCGTGAACATCAGTTAAACGCAGGACTCTCCATGTAACACCTCGAGGTGTTACAAGTCCCTCAATACGTCACTGTGGAAGCGTCAGCGCACATCTGTTTGGAGCAGACGAGCGTCATCAAACTGAAGAATGTCAGCCAGCGTGGGCCTAAAACAACCGACAAGGGAGTAAACGGGAGAAAGGTGAAGCACAATGCAAAACAGAGTGGCCATCAATTTAAAGGTGCACTATGTAACTTTTCAGGTTCTGTTTTTTCTTGTATTGAATTACTCACCCGTTTACTTGGCCTGGTTTCGTCACCTGCTTATCTCTATTTAATGCCGTAAACTACAACAAAAACAACAACGCTTATTTTCTTCAATATTTAAGGATTTAAACAGTTATTTCCATGAGTTATCTATCCAGTCCTCAGTTGAGTTAAGCTCCTTTTACATATTTAAACAGGTGTGTCAAGTGTTTTGTCTTGGGACACAACACGTTTTAGGACAACTGCTACCTCTAATTTACTTTGAATGCGGAGAGAACAAAAAACAACCAACAATACTTAGTGTCGCTGGGTAAGTTAAAACCCCTGATCAGCTGATTTTTCTGACAAAACTGAAGCTGTTTTTGAACCTTTTGGAGTATAAACAAATTACTGGACTCTTTTTGAATCTGGCCCTCTGTAATTTTGGCTTCTGTTGTCTTATTTACTCTAAATGAAAATCCTGCCTAATATCGTTTGTGGGGTTAAATTACTGTTGGAAGATATTGACTGATAGATACAGACTGAGCATTTGTTTTATCTTGACAGTTCCCCTTTCAAAGTTGAAGCCAGTATCTCCAAAAATAAATTTTAGGATACTGAAATTCCTCTCAGAATGTTTTATTCGTCTAGTTTTATGTCTAAAAAGCCCGGGAGCTTGATAGTTTTCTGATATCAGATGGTTGACAAAAGGGAATAAATTAAAAAGGGACATTGACATTTTAAGAGTTAAACTAACGGCCTATATTTATAATTGTTCAAAAACATTCGAACAAATGTATTAAATTACCACTATGATCTAATTTCCAGTTGTACGTATTATTATTATTATTATTATTATTATTAAAGTAAAAAACTAAGCCATTGTTTGATCCATTCTGGTACAAACACATTTCAAATATTGCAATGCTTTGATTCTGCAGAGTCTTTCATTAATGAACACGGAAGCGAGCCTTCATCCGTTTGAAAAGGTTCCAATATCAGAGTTTTTCATCAGAGAGAAACAAATATGACATGCACAAGAAGAATGTCAAATTAAAAGACCTTTTGGCCCTTTTCAACTCGAAAATGTTAAACTGGCAGTCAATATTTTGTGATTTCGCCAATATATTTGTCCTATTTGCACCAATAGTTTCAGTTGTCTTGCCTGTGTCTCGCATCCATTGGTCAAACCGAAGTCAATTGAAAGCATGAAGAGCTGGTAATTCAGGGTGGGACAATAAATGAAATGTTTTATTGCAATAGAAAACTATAATTTAGTTTGTGGTATTTTATTTAATTGTGATTATCGTCAACAAATATAATTACTATACTATAAAAGCTGTTTAAACATGGAACTTATTCTCAATGTTAAAATATGAACAATGAAAATCCATAAAATGCTGTCACAACAAATGTTATAATTGTCATGATATTATGGTAATTTAAATTATTTTAGCCGTGATAACCGTGTGTCGTCCCATGGTAATAGCATTAAACTTGATTGATTTGATTGGGCAAATTCGAAGCACATGAATAGGATCACTGGGAGAATTTAATTGTTGCCAAAAACCAGCGTGACAAACCAAACCAGTGGCCAGAATTTGTTCCAGTAAAACACCACACTCATTCAAGGAAAACAGGGAGTTTTACAATTACACGAGGACACATCTGTCACAACGGGAGCCACTGTTTGTTTTCCTTCTCCACTTCAATCATCTGGGAACGAACCCAGCCACCTGCCCAGCCTCCTCGGTCCCCCTCGGTCCCATCAAAGGGGTCCAGGACTGTAAGTTCACACAGACTCAAAGACAGACTCTGCAGGGGAAAGATAAAGCTCCGGCATTATTCCTCTCTGTGGGAGCCGTGCGCTGAACTGAAGGAGGTGCAGAGGAGCAGGTTAGGCATGTTCAGAAAGTTTACTATAGTTTATGTACAGGTTTAATTTATCATTTTTTTCACCTTTATTTCACCTTTAATTCACCAGGAAAGTCCCATTGATCTGTTTTTCAAGGGAGTCCTGGCCAAGAAGAGCAGCACAGATCATTCATAATGGCATCAACACTCCTTTAGACATTCACACAAAAAATAAAATAAAAAGATCCCATTTCCAAACCTTTCATAGATTTAAACGGACCTACTGAAATTTAATGCACCAATTGTAATGTGAGAAACTGCAGGGGAGTGAGGAAAAAAATCATAAAGTTAGAGTTTTCTGTAAAATAAAAAATGATGTATTATGCATTTTCATCCGTTTATGTTTTCATACACAAATAACACACTTTAGAGCTTTTAAATAATGCATTTGAGTAAACTAGATCTTACGTTAAATTTCAACTTTTGCCTCATTTTTGGAGTTAGAATTACACAAAAAATCAGTCTGTAAAATCCCGTGTAGGTAGATGCTACTTAGGGGTGATTTTCATGCCCCTATGTGAAGATACAACGCCCATATAAGTCTATGGTTGCAAGTTGATTCAATTAAGTAATAACACATGACACTAATAACATATGCATGCAGATTGGACAGTTTTGTTGTGTCCACGTCAAAGCTCATGTTGACAGCGCAAACTTTGTGTGATATTCTTAGTATTTGCCAACTATCACAGAAGAACCAGTGCATCTGTGTGCATCTGACCAATCCTTCAGTGCCACTGAGGTAACCCGCTCGAAGTACTCCTGGAACATAAACGTCTACATATAACCTGGAAATGCTATTGTTATGTTCGGTTAGAGGAGACAAGTGTAAATACATGGGATTGCAGCTCTGGGTAGATTTCGGACTCGTGTTCACACTCATTTACACCTACATACTGCGACAAGGAGGCAAACTGGGTAAAATCTCTTGACGAAAGAAAAAAATAATTACTGTACGAACAATATATTATGCACTGGCTGGAGCTGTGATCAAAACGGCCAACAATCGACTGTATTTATCGACTCAATTCATGATCCCAATATAGTACTGAAAATACCTAATCTAATATACACATTTTACCTCATAAAATGTATTTTTAAACCCCATTGCAAACAAAGTGAAGTCAAATAAATGGATCTGTGCCTGGCTATACTATGACCTCATACAGATGATTAAATAAAAACAGATTAAAGGCTCAAAACAGTGAAACTATTTTACTGTAATTGGCTAAAACATTCCTGTGAAATCAGTCTTGGCCTCTTCTGCTCCAGACAAGTTTATTAGCACTGCAGAAGCCACTGTTGGACAAGGATTTAGCTCCAAGTTGTTGTCAAGATGTTGTCTTTTGAACCCTGGAGCAAAGGAACACAAATATGTCAAACTCCGCTGGACATATGTGAACTTTGGGTCAATGCACCTGACAACACATGGCTTTTCTTAGGAATGCAAGCGTCACATATTGACCAGTTACAAAAATAAACACTGAAGACGTTTCCGGGGTGATTATGGGCTGTGTCAATAATGAAGATGCTGTAATCGCTTTTGCTTAATGGATTTATCTGGTCCGTGATGACAGATGGAGTAGCATAATGTTTAGTGTAATAATCAGGCAAAACATTACGACCCCTGTAAGGTTACTAACAAATTACGGCACCTGTTTGAGTGTAGGATTTATCAACCTAGAACCTAGAATATTGCACAGTATGGGATTATCTCTGAAGTGCAAATCAGACTTGGCTTTTTTGACATTTTTTGGTTCATTTCCATGTTAATTTGTCTTTTTACAGACCACAAACTTAACAAAGAAAGTCACATATCCTTTTTGTACGCGCGCACGCTTTATAAATGAGACAGACCCCAGATGTGCGGAGGGGCGCATACTGTAAACTATTCCAGGCACAGCAATAACATCTCCATGGAGACAAGCAGCTGGCATGATCTGTCCTAGAAAAGTTACACAGTGCACCTTTAACCTATAATTCTTTTGAAAAATGTGTTCCCTTCATTCAGCGCGAAGCCCCTGAATAATAAGTACAGACTGCAGCTTTATCAGAGCTGCGTGGATTCTCTCTGCGTTATGTAAAAAGGCTTAGTCAACTGACACAGATTCGGGTAAGTCGATCCAGTGTAAAATGATCTGGCATCTCTAGTATCCCAACACGAGTCCCGTTTTTAATCAAATGTCCGTCAAGGCCAGGCACTCGCCCGCGACTGTTCCTGCTTAATCCACTGCTGGAACCAATGCAGATAGAATAGAAAAACAATGGAAATAGAAAATTACAACCAAACTTCAAAACATTCACCATGGAGATATGTTTTATGCCATACTGTGGAATATTATTCTAATGATGTATTATAGCCAAACGAACATTGCCAGGGAAACATGCAGGACGAGGCTCCTCCAAGCCAAGTACGAGTCAGGTTTGTGGAGATGCAAGTCCACTGACAGTAAGGACAGTATTATTTCAGTGCAATAAAAATAGCCACAATGAAAAAGTTTTATTTTAGTCTAGTTTGTACTTCACAAGGCTCTAATTCTCAGAATGATTTAGTCATTCATTATTTATTTCTTCAGTTTTAACAAAAATGTTTTTATTTTGAATAGAATATAAAAAAAAAACAGATTTAAAACCTGGCTCTTTTATAACCTTTCAAATTTGTATGTCCCAAATAAGTGCAATTTTACACACAAAATGCCCTATTTTATGTTATGAACAATGTGTGAAACATTTGTCACATTCATGTAATTACACAACAGAAAGTTTCACATTTATACCTCAAAATATACATTTTTTTTTTCCTTTTCACCTGCAGCGTATGCATTATACATGTCCACCTACGGACTCTTATGTGGGATATAACGTTCATCGCTACTCCAGTCTTCTGTAGCTTCAAAACTAAAACCACATAGAACAAGGCAAAAATGGGTCAAATAAACACAACTTGTAATTAGTTTCAAGGTTTGGAGGTTTGGAGATGGCTGCAGATGCATAATGACCAGCATTTATCCTTTTGGAAACAGGAAATGAAGACGTACAAGCCGTAGCAAATGCTGCATTGTGAAACGAGCTGTGGAAAATGTAGGTCACAAATGGTAGAAGATAAAGTTTACCCAGTTAAGAACCAGCATTTTAAACCAAAAACAACTAGAAACAATATACAAACGACACAGTATTGATGTCCACAGTTTAATTCATTGAACAATTTGGAGAAATAAAGATATGCACAAAAACGCAACTTCAAAATGAAATGATATTGCCTTAATACACAATATGTTATATACAGAATAGAAATACAGAATCTTCACAGTAAAAATATGACTTGGTCCCTTCACTTGAAATGGGAACGTGTGCGTTTCTTCACTCGAGCTCGGTGTATCTGGCGAACATGGCTTTTCGCACGGCGTCCTTGTACGTGTCCGAGGCCGACAGTTCATAAGCGGCTCCTTTTACGCCCAAACCAGTGCCTTTAGTCCTCAATGAAGCCTGTGGAGATAAACAAAGAATGTTTATTAAAAAAAACAGACTAAATTAATCCGTTTTCTAATAGATATACTTCCAATTGCTACATGTAAATCTTGCCATCTGGGGTTGATTATTATTATAACATTAATTTTAATCTGATATTTAGCTATTTAACTAAACGTGCCTTTTACAGTCACACATTTTGCTGTTAAAATTAAGGCTTAAATGACCATGAATTTTCTAAAATACATTCTGCCTTTACGTTACATTTTTAAACTTTTACAGCGTCTACACGTTTTGTTGTCGGCATAACTGGGACTGTGCGTTCACTTACCGCGATGGGAGTGGTGATTCCCTGCTGGTGTCGTCCCAGGCCTTTGCCCTCCTGCCAGCCCATCGCCTGCAGCATTTTGTTCCCAATGTTGTCACTGGTCAACCCGTCCTTTGTGGGCTGTTCGTAGTTCCTGTGGTGACGAGGGAAACATGAACATTTTAGCTAATAATAAAACAGACGATAAGTAAGTAAGAAAGAAAGCAACTAACTACGCAAATGACCAATATTGCCTTAACAGGAAACAAGAAAAAACTAAATGAATCCAAAAGACTAAGCTTTTAAAAAGACCAAAACTAACAGACTAAGGAACTGTTTATCATTTTATTTCCTCTCATTTCAATAAACAAAATAAGCATTGGCAAGAAGGATTCTTGAACCTGCGTTACCCAATTTCTACATCGTGAGAGAAGGAAATACTAAATCTAAATCCTTCAGTTTCTCGCTCCCACAAACACAAACCCTTTGGCACATTGTTCATATACATTCATACAGATTCATTTTTGGGCACAGCTTTTCTCCAGACGGTGACGTGAAATGGGTGGACCACCAGAGGGCTGCTTTCAGCTCTGACTTTCAGGTTTACAATCAGTGTTGCTTTTACAAGATACTGTTGGGGGGAAAACACAACATTTACCAGCTTTGAGGGAGGGTAGAATTATTATTGTCTTTATGTTGGGACAGTGCACATGAACATACATGATGCACATGATGTAAACACGCCAGATTGTAGCCATCTGTCCCGCATCCACTCACAAACACCCTTTCACACACCAGCATACTTGTACACTGGAGGTAAGGTGGGTGAAGTGTCTTGCCCAAGGACACAACAGCAGTAAGGACTACTGCCCCCCCTGTAGCAGCTGACATTCTCTCATCTCCTGCTTAGCTCCTGAGATCTGACGAGATTGAGCTTTGACAAGTCTGTATGGCCAGTTCACTTTGGAGCATTGGAACAATTGAACATCAATGCATATCCAACTCTGATGTACTTATAAACTGCTCAACTTTACAAATATGAACAAATGAATCATCTATAAAATATGAATCATAGATTTCCACTCACACTGTAGCGACTGGGGGATGTTTTTTGAATTTCTTCTTTGGTGCTGGAGGCTCGGGGACTCCATACTTCTCTCTCCTCTCTGCTGCTCGGTCTCTGTATTTCAGCTGAGCACACAGACACACACACACACACACACACATACATTTGTTCACTTAGTACAGCTCAGACACTCACAAATTGCATTATAAAATGCATTAGGTGGAAAGCCTCTACAAAATCTACTCAGCAACAAATCAGCCAACAGTTCACGACAAAGGAGTAAACGCAGGAATGAGGAGCTACTTTTTTAAAATCTTGTATTTGTGGAAGATCTCAAATAATTTTCACAATCTCTCCGAGTATTGTATAAGTTAGCAATTCAGTCTTCCCTCTAATGTTCGTGGTTCTGTTGGGCTTGATTTAAAAAACAAAACACTATCTGTGCAGGGGTCTCATTTATAAAAGTTTACATGGAATTACTTACTAAAGTGTAGGTAAAGTTGCCAATAAACAAACTCATCTTTCTGACTGGACTGGTTTTTTCACATCAAGTGACGCATGTAACATTTGAGACCCCAGGTACAGAATTTTGCAATTTAAAACTGAGAAATGATGAAGTCAGTGCATTGATAAAAAAAAAAAAATCTGAAAAGCAATGTGATGGCAAATTGATTTGCATGGTTTGTTTTAGTAGGATTCTCTTCAGAGTAGACATTTTAGACGCACCCAGCAGCATCAACATCTGAGAGAAGACTGACAATGAACTCTACAAAAACCAAAGAATTTCAGCTTTACATGCTTGTAGAGGTCTAAACTACAAACAAGTTTTGTACAAATTGCAGAGTTTATATTTACAACCTTGTCAAGATTTTGATAGCAATTCATCTTGCTGCCCTATTTTTAACAATCTAAACAGTGAATGTGTTTGCTCTACTGGCATATGAATGCAAATCAACACCTCTGCTTCTGTCCTCTCGAGCTCCTCCAGCTCAGCTTCAGACAGCCTGGTTCTGCGCTGAATTTCCAAATTTTGCTGTAACAGAAAAAACCCTCTCATTATTATTCTCCTCTCTTCATGTAATCTGCACACAGTCTCAGCAGATGGCAGCGCCGTCTCCCGCCGCAGCCTCACCTTGTGGAGGTCAGAGAGCTGCTGGTGCCTCAGTAAACCCTCCTTTGTGGGGAACTGTCTGCGGCATAAGAGGCACACCATCTTTGACCAGTCGGTGATTTTAGCCTCTTCATCTGCGCTCGCCTCCTCCGGGTCACTGTCCCCGCTGTAGAACGCCACCAGACCCTGACAGGAGCGGAGACGACCGGAAAACATATGAAAAAGGCAGGAATTACAGTAGTTTAGTTCCAAATTGAATTGAAAAAACATTCAGGTTCAGGTCCAAATAGAAGTAAAAGTGGGAATGAGGTAGGACATGGTGAATTTAGGCTTATAAAGACTACTGTTAAACCGTATGATTTTCAACATTTATTCCTTCCAACACAGTTAATGGTTAACAAATGGAAATAGATCACATCATATAACGAGGAATATTCAAGTTGTTTTCTATGTAAATATCACAAATTTATAACCGTTCATGTGGCCCCAAAAAAAGTCATATCCCCCAAAAGTTAAATAGGGCACTTACAGTATTTATGTGTTATAAAATTCAAATCTGTAAATGACATTGTAATTGGAAATGGAGACGTTTCTGAAAAGTAAGTGGTTGCTGATCTGCCGTTAACATTTTTAGTTTGGAGGACAGGCATAAGAAAAAAAAAAAAAAAAAAAAAAAAAAAAAATGGACTTTTTGATGTCTAATTTGACAAGCAATTGAATGTTACTTTGAATTTAATTTTCAATGATTACTTTGGTCAATCGTACAAACTAATAATTACTACCTAAAACGACAAATGGCTAAACAACAGAACAAACCTTAGCAGCAGGAGCAACAACAGGAGCAGGCTCTGGCTCTAGATTCCTTAACGGTTCAGGAACGGATGTTGGCATTTCAATTCCTCCCATTTGCTGAAATTACCGACAAGAATAAATGAAGCTGACATAATAATAATAATAATAATAATAATAATAATAATAATACTACTACATAAACGTTCCAATAATGTACAGTTTTTAAATTCACCTTCTTCTCAAACAAGTAGAATCCGGCATCAGCGGAGGCCGACTCTCTCCTCTCCTCCTCTCTGGAAGCGCCTGAACTGTTCTTGTTTTCCTTTTGTCGGTTTAACGTTTTGGCCCAACGCTCCATGTCCTTTGCGATCTGACACACAATTAACCCAACGCATACAAATAAACTCGCACAACACAATATCGCACATTTCACAGTGATATCTGTATGATTTTGAGTAACAATATGAAATTTAAATAATCGCTATAAAATCTGGAAGAAACGCGCATGTGCAGTGCAGAAGCTTTGCAAGAAAGCAGATAAACTGACACAGACGAACCAGAATTTGTTTTAGGGTTCTTTTTTACGCTTTGGAATAAAATATTTCAGCAAATCCGGTTTGTACCAGCCCCACGACACGGGAGAGGGACTACAGGCTTCTCGCATTAAATATAACAAGTCATTGAAAAAGTTTGAGGCAGCCCTTAGGCAGCCCTTTTCTTTAGTTCTTGATCAAACCAGAGGAAAACGATGTGCCGTGCCTGTGTTTGAGCCACTGCTGTGGTGGCTGTTCTGTGCAGCGTGCGTTTTCTCTACACCGCGACACGTGTTGTTATCAGGCCAATGCAGGGATATTTTCACCGCTTACTGTCACTATCACAGTCCGTGTCGTGTTGAAGGAGCACAACAGTCAGTGCCGCACAAAGTATGAAGCCCCCACATAAACCTAAAACCTGTAGAATAAATAAGGACTAACCACAAAATAAAACATTACTTAACATGCGGCAAGCGAAATGAATGTGTGTCCAGCCTTTATGACACGTTCGTCTACCCGACAGGCCTTAGTTATCGATTATTGAACTTAAAAAGCAGGCAGATGTAGCATTATAGACTTATTACCTTATGCACTATTGGTATGAAATTATTGATTGAATGTATATCAGAAGGAAATGGTCCACCTTTCAATACAATTGTTAATTTTTAAAGTATTTTGTTTAGAGTCAATTATATCACTATTGCAAATATTCTAAATCGATAGCGTGATAAGAATGTTTGGCCACAAGTTTAAAAGCTATTGATGTCTGTTACCTGCTGCGCTGACTTGCTTTTGGGCTTTTCCTTCTTCTCTTTTGGCTCTTTGGTTGAATTTGCGGCGTTTGTCGTGGACGTCTCTTCTGCGTTGGTCTCTGAACCTGGAGCTGGGACGTACGCCTGCTTCTCCCCGTCCCAATAAAGATACTGCTGTGTCTCAGAGTTATAGTAGTACTGTTGAACCAAAACAAACACACTGCTGAATATAGATGTGAAGTATGAATTGTATTTGTAAATCTTTGAAGTTGGACGATACCTGGCTGTGTGGGTCGTAGTAGAGCCCAGTCTGAGGGTCGTAGTAGTACCCTGAAGACTCGTCGTATTGATAAGAGGAGGTGTCTGGGACAACTGTGGCTGCAAAGAAAACACGTTGAGACTAAGGCCATGTACACACGTAGGCGCCCTTCATTTTATAAAAAAATACTGTGTACACACATTATCGTTTTAAAAATATATGTCCATCCACACAAACCCGTATGAGTGCGCTCGAGTGCGATCATAAACATGCCAGACTGTGATGACAGCGTTTGCCTCAAAGTTAGAGCCAATCTATCCAATGAGAGCAAGCCTTTTCTCATCGTCACATCTGTAAAACATGGCGCGTGGTGCCGGATTTAGTGAGAAGCACGCCTTCGATGCGGACAAAGGGTTATTTGGTGCAATATGGCCGACTGTAAAGCACTCCTTCTGTGCTCCGCAACAAGAAGCAGGAGTTGGGTTTGCAAAATCGAGCAAGAAAAAAGCACTTGTATAAACAAAAGTTACACATTTCTCAAAGGATCCATGTTGTTCACAGTCAGGCATATGTGGACGTGTATTCAGTAGTTGTTGCAGATAGTGACGTTTGGGAATTTAAAACGCAGTTTACCCATGTCCACCTCAAACACAAAACCGGAGTTTAGCAGTTTTCAAGGGCATAATCCTGCGGTTTATGTGGACGACAGGTCAAATCGTAGAAAAATATATGCGTAGTTTCCGGCTACGTGTAGACATGGCCTAATATTCACAGAACAAGATTTCATTTTTGTGAAGTAAAGTGTTTTAATCGGTTGCAAAATCCGATACTGTGAATACTGACGACAAGACTAGAAGTGTAAGCGCTACATTCACCTCACTGTTTGCGGGTGTAGAAAAGTGTGTTCCTTTTACCTGACGTGTTGGCTGGAGCTGCCGGATTGGAAGAAACTGGCAGTGACGCAGTGAGAGCAGCTTGTGCAGCATCAGCAGGACTCATTAACTGCAATGTACATTTAATAAACTGAGTTCCACATGAGGCAACTACATGAAAACTTTATTCATCCTGACTGACATTTTGTAGTCAATGTTATAAAAGTTTTCCTAGTAATTGTAATGTAACTGATGCATCATACATAGTGTGAATAAAAATGCACAGTAAGTGTTGTGCGTTTACCTGCATGGAGGGCTGAGCCACCACGACGGGCTGATAGACCTGAGCTGCCTGTGCCAGGACCACACCAGGAGGCAATAGTCCTGGAGCAGCTACAAACATTCAAAACAGTCATTAAAGCTTCAACAGAACAAATGCACAAATAAATAAAGTAAAGCCTACTGCACCTCCGAGTAAACCATCTCCAACAGGAGCCAGGCCTTCAGGAAGCTGATAGCTCTGCTCCAGGGGAAACAAATACAGCAACAGCCATCAAAACATAACAAAAACACTTTCATATTTGCACTTCCTTCCGTTTAAGACATACCTGTTGGGCATAGGTCTCTGGAGCAGCCATGAAGGCTGAATTTACTGCTGCGGCTGCTGCTGCTTGTTGTTTTAACTACAACGCACAAAAGTAGTACACGTAGTACAAGATTAATGTGTGTAACATTTAGTGTTTCCCACAATGATTCAGATGGACAATGGGGAGAAGAGTTTTTACTCCACAAATTGAATTAAAAAGATTATTCCATTTCCTGCTTTATACGCTACATAATGCTCAAGAACAGAAGAGCAGATTGTAGGTCACAGTGGGACATGCACAGACCACCCGCTCTCCCAAAGTGAGGCGTCCAAAGACACTTCTGTCACCTCAGCTGGCTCCTCTCGACAAGGAAAATCTAATTTCCACCAATTGTATCCACAATCTTGATTGACTGATAAATTGTATTTTTATACACGACACCTAAACTAGCTTGACACCAGCACAGTGGATATAATTTCGGACCTGGCTGGAGGACCACTGAGCCGCCGCGATGGCCGTGCTGGCGACAGAGAGAGCGTTGGCCCGGATCCCATCGGCCAGAGCAGAGTCCCTGGAAAACACAGATGTGCAATTAATCTGGCTCTACTGTAACTGCCAGCCACAACTCCAAGTAATTCTGACACAGGACAAGTCCTTAATCATATGTAATCGTGCAATATATAACGGCTGAAACGTGAGCTCATTGGCTGCAGAAACAGTTGATATTGAGGCCCTCCCACATTACACATAAATAAGACATTTTTAAAGTACTTTTGGATACCTGTGCATAATTTTATCTGTACTATTCTACTATATATGATAAAAGTAATTAAGATAATTTGCTGACATTGTTTTTTTTTCAGCCAATTGAATATTGTTGAAAATACAACTGCCTGAAATAATCCGAAAATGACCGCCGAGCTTGGAGATGAAAACCCATAATCAACTGATGAGTGTGGATAAAATGAAACACAACTCGAGCACAAGACTGGTTCCTCAAGATGTTAAACTGCACCACTCACTTTCTGGCACTTTTGGCATAATCCACTCCAATGGTTTTTCCATCGAGCTTCAGAGGAGGCTGAAGGCCCTGGAGGATGTTGAGCAGCTGTGAAGCCTCCTGTGAAACCAGTGAACCACATGTAAAGTCAGAATGATACTGGCTAATATTATCCAGAGTGATGGAACTATACCAGTGGAGAAGACAACTGCACAAAAGCAAAGCCTCTGTTCTGTCCCGTCTGTTTGTCTTTGATGAGGCGGATGTGTCCAGCGTTCAGGTTCACGAACGGCGCCAGTAAGGACAAAATACCATCGACAGAAGAGAGAGGCGCAATGTTCCTCAGAATGACCGCTGTGAGAAAACCATGACAGTGAGACCAGTATGGACCATCCCCATTTCATGCCGTCATATGTCATTGATTTCACAACACAAAATACATTTGTAATTTGTTTTTTTTTTCAAAGAATTCAGCTCTTGCAACACATTGGAAAACAGACTTAAACTATATCTAGTAACACTTACTGTCTCCATTGTTCCACTGACTCAAGTCTCCCACTTGAGCAGCACCACATCTGAAGCACTTTTGTCTTTTGCGAAAATTGTAAAGACCACACTGCAAAAGTATAACAAAATTACTTCATTACTATATTATTGTAATGAATCTTGTCATTATTTATAATTTTGGATTCTAATCATTTTAACAAGGAGAGGACAAATGCTTACTGAATTGCAAAGCCAGTTCTCTGCTTTTTGTCGTCTGTTACTATAGTGGACTGCAATGCTTTTTTCTTGGATCACCAACTTGTTCTGTAAAAATCCAAAAGTAGAGTTATTTCTGCCCCGCTGAATACAGTGCCCCACCGCATGAGTGAGCACAGCCGGAACAGGAAAGAGTGGCTAGACTCTCTTTGGGGTAAAAGGGGGACAGAAGTGGAGAGAGCGCTTCAGAGAGCTTAAATACTCAAAATAAATCAGTGTTTGGGACCGGAGTGCTGCCAGCTCATCTGTGTCTCACTCCAGTCTTCGGATGTTATATGGAGATGAGATGTGCATATCCCAGTGACAGAGCTGGAGCAAGTGTGCAGCAGGGAATATGACTCTTTTCAATGTAAAAGTGCCTATTGTAGCAGCTGTAGTTTGGTTTGAGACTAACCATGTCATTTTATCATAGCAAATGAGTTTTTGTTAACACTGTAGCCCTAAATGGATTGCATTATATTTTGTGCATCAATGTCTTATGGAAAGTCAGTAAACTGGGTCTGTAATCGCCAAGAATAAAGTCTAAACTTGGTGATTGTTGAGGCAACCTGATTGGACTCCATCCACCGTGTTGAATCTTGCAAGTGATAAAACTCCACGAAGGCGAAACCTCGGCTTATACCTAGAGACAGCATTCAGATATAGACGGGAGGCGTGTTAGTGAGAATGCCTTGGTGCAACATTTAAACTCACAATCGGCGTGAACAGTGGCAGGGATGTAGCTTAAATGACAAAAACGGGGGAGGTGATTTGTTCTGCAATGAGATCAAGATTACCTCTCCATACCATAAACAAACCCAACATGTGCAGTCCACTGATGGCAGATGAAGCGGCTTTTTTTTGTTATTGTAGCGATAGAGACAGCGTGTGGAGGGACGATAGCCCTTTTAAACCTGTCAGTATTTACCTGTGCGTTTCTTCATCAGGCGAATGTCCACAGGTTGTGGCCCAGGCAGTTGTTCAAGGGCCGTACGAATCTGCAAAAGAAGGACAGGTAAATTTGGTAAACCTCCAAATTAGTAGAAAAAATTTCCAAGTTTTTGAATAATGTACAAAATTTTGCATGGATATGTGTACAAGTATGCCAGTAATTGTCATTGTATAACTGTTGTTTTGACATGTAAACCATCCCAAAGCAGATTAGACCATATTGTGTACATTCAAAGTGCATTTGGTGCTTAATCTAAACTTTAAAAAATTTAAATAATTTTGTAGATTTTTCAAAATCTTCAGAAAAACCTTCTATTGCTGTATTATAAGGATGTGCTAAAATGTCAATAACAATATTGGGACACTAAATTGGGTAATACAGTATAAATAATGTGGTCAATATAGCCAACATTTTTGGTATATTCGACACATTTATTTTGTGCAACAATTTTTTTTGCCCCTTTAGAGAAAGGAAACTTGTTTATGCGATACATTCGACACAGTCACCGTTTTAAAAGGGTGCATTTCATATTTCATTTTCACATTAAGTGGTTGAACAAAGAAATATTGTCGTTAAAAAGTATTTGTTTAACAAAAAATATAATTGTGTCAGGTATCGAATGGAAGCCCTTGTGATTCTGATCCCTACTGTAATATACTGTACATGTTGTGCACTGTGCAGTGAGTGAATGAGCGTACATCATCTTCAGTCACGTGAAGAGACAGGCCCCGGAGCATTATGGTCTTGCTTTCTTCACCGGACTCCATCCTCCCGTCCTGATCTGGATAGTCCACATCATACTCATCATCCGATTCGTTACTGTGGCGTCGCTTTCGTCCCCTCTGTCAAAAACAAGGACAATTATTACAAATTCCCTCCAATTAAAGAGGACCATGCAATTCTTGTATTTATACCTCTGGACTGTGGTCATCGTATCGATCCCTGTGCCTCTCGTCGCTCCATCGATGATCATAGTCTCGATCCTCGTCTCTGCTTCTTCTATCGTGGTAGTCGTAGTCGTCATCGTCATTGTACCGGCGTCCGTCTGAGCCGTATCTCCCACTGCGTTCACCTCGGCTGGGTCTGCAACACACCCAAGGAACAGGAAGGGATCACAATTTGTGCAATATTTAATAGTAAATGTGTAGTAGTTTAAAAAAAAAAAAAACGCTACAAAAAGAGATGATTAAAAATAAAAAATGTATGCTGTACACTATCAAATAAGATAGAAGGTGATATTTCTGCACTTTTGTGATCAATTTTACAGACATTTCACATTTGTCTGATCTGAACTTCAACAACATTTAAAAGACATGAACACATTTCTGGTGGAATTACATAATATCATCTGAATATCTGAATAATAAATTAACTGGATTTATATTCCATCTCTATCTCTCTATTTTTGGTGTTGAGGAAATTAATATTTGAGCATTTTTATTTGATTCTGAAAGTTACTGTCCGTTCAATGCCATAATGTCACTTTAGTCACTCTTACCTTTTATCACCTCCCATAATGTAGCTTGAATAAACAATCTGTAGATAAAATACAAGAAAACAAATTAAAGCTGTAGTTAGCTTAAGGGCGTGGGCGACATCTGTTAAAGCGAGACTGCAACAAATAAATGGTCAATTTAAGTCAGCTAACACTGTCGTTGGGATAAACATGTAAGTTGGCTAGCTAGTTAGATACAACACATCAAAGGAAAATGCACATATTGTTCACATTGTTCACGTTTTACTCACGGTTTTGCATGTATTTTCTGCAAAAATCGCTCGACCTATGTGTTTCGTTCCTCACTTCTTTTGCCTTTTCCTCTCGGTCACAGGAAGCACGACTTCTTCAGCTTTAGAGCAGAGTCAGCAAACTAGCAACATCTAACGGCCACATCTGTCATTACATATCATAGTGGCGTGTGTAAAACATTTTTTTTTGTAATTAATTAATTTAATTTATTTATTTTTAACCAATAAAATAATTACATGTTCCTCATAAGACAGCAGCTCTTCGATTATTTATACCAGCTTCATGTTATTTTTGAGGACTTTATATATATATATATATATTGCTTTGTTTTACATTTTTAATTACTATGGCAGTAGTCTTAATTTCTCATCATTCTTCTTCTTCTTCTTTGGTGTTTTTATGGCGGCTGGTATCCATAGTGCTACACTACGCCATTATTTAGACTTTAAAGCAGAACTACAAAGTGCAATAGATCCATGAGTGCAAACTCTGGAAGTGTAACTGAAATTCCTCTTGAAGATAGGAAAAATTGCAACTTTGATCACGTATCCCAAAAAACTACAAGGAATACCAAAAGCAACAGCAAGAATCACACAGAAAATATCTACACGAAAAAAACCTTGAATTACGAAAATCGGACAAGATTTGCGACCGGTGAAACGGTCCGAAAAACGAGTGTTTTATAATGATAAATATATTCAAGATGCGTAATGCATTATGCAGTCACTCAAAAAAATATCTTCAAGAGCTAATAGTATAATACAAATGTATATGACATAGTACACTTCTCTTCCATGACCACTCGATGGCACTCCACTCCACGTGAGCGATGCAACTGCAGCGCTGCAACAACCTGCTTCTCCATTGAGTTATTACGGCATTTTTATTGCAAAGATACAGCGACTTATGGCATCTAAAAGGAAACCATAACAATCCTACCTACAGCAAATGTTTGAGACATCTTTTATTCGTCATTAAATTTACGCTGTTTTCTGCATTACGGCTCGACATCTCCCGACAGTGACCCACCAGGAAAAAGGTAGCATGATGCTAACAGTAGCTTGCTTTTCTGTCTTAAATGTCATTTTGTCGTTATTTAATGCGCATGGGGAACTATGTTAAGTTTGGAATTGTGTTTAGAATGTATATTGATATAATAAATACATAGGTCTTTATAATTGCGAAGGTTTATTAATTGTGGCTAACTTAGCTCAATGACATTTCCATCTGTTTCCTCAATAGAACCATAGTAACCCTTTTTTCTTACTCATGGTCATTAAAGGGCGTATGACATGTTTTTACGATTTTCAAATTTTGACTTTGATTGGTGTAACTATATCTGTTGTACATATAAATTATAGTTTTACACCAATTGTTTAGGCATTTGTTGAGAAAAGTAAAAAAATCTGTGAAAAAATGACAGGAAGTGACATCACACTAGTACACTCATTCCAGTCAAGGTTTATGTACAATTTATGCTTTTTTTTTTTTCTTTTTACTTTTTAAACATTAATTCAACAAAATAAAGTCGCTGCCATATATTTTTATTTGTCAAATAATATATTTTTTTATTTTGCCCAGTGCTTGCTAGGTAATTTCCCAGCGTGATGTCATCAATTACAAACAGGAAGTGAAAACATAAACCTACAAAATGTGCTATTCTGTGATACCATTTAAAAAAAATTAGCAAAATGCTAAATATATTTATCTTAACTGCATTTTAGTTCAACAAGTGGTCCAACCTGTCATAGGCACTTTAACAATACAAACAAAACATCCATAATACATGCATACAAACATTCACATAGAATACAAGAAAAAAGAAATAATACGTTTGGGTTTAATATACAAATAAACATCTTATTTTTGTTTATTTGCCGTTGTTTCCAGGAGTAGTTTTCTTTAATAGACATGGTTATTTATTGATTGATTTTAAATATCTTCTTTTTGGTGGTTTATTTTTTAGATCCATAGTAATCATATTTTTGTCTCTTTCCCCCCCCCCCCCCCCCCATCATAATGTGTATTTTTAGCCAGTAAGCTCTATGGCTGAACCAGAGTTGCTGCTTGACTCCAACATTCGTCTATGGGTGGTGCTGCCCATCGTCTTCATCACATTTTTAGTTGGTGTCATTCGGCATTATGTCTCAATTCTGCTTCAAAGTGACAAAAAGCTGACCCTGGAGCAAGTGTCTGACAGGTTTGTACCTGAAGTTTGTGTCAAGACCGTAAAGAAACGGCTCAATGTTTAGATTTGTTTTCCAATTTCAGCCAGGTCCTAATTCGTAGCAGAATTCTGAGGGAGAATGGAAAATATATCCCCAAACAGGTATCTATTTACAGAACATGAAGGTTTCAGGGCCTTGTGACGATCAACCATAATAATAGTCAATTAAAGTGGGACTAAATGCAAAATAAACTTATTTTTTTTGCAACTGAACATTTAATAGCATTCTCTACTGTTTTTCTAGTCGTTTTTGATGAGGAAGTTTTATTTCAACAATCAAGAGGATGGATTTTTCAAGAAGACTAAACGAAAAGTTGTTCCACCATCCCCAATGACAGGTGCGTAGCTTATTTGCATAATTCTCAGCTTCATATTTTTTTTCTACTGATTGAGACTGCTTTTGACTTCCTTCAGATCCCAGTATGTTGACAGATATGATGAAAGGAAACGTGACCAACGTGCTTCCCATGATTCTCATTGGAGGGTGGATAAACTGGACCTTTTCTGGATTTGTAACAAGTGTGTATCTTGAAGTATCTCTTATACTGTATATTGGAACATGTATTTATTTGTTATTTGTTTATATTGTTTATTTTTCTCTTTTATTTTCATAGCTAAGGTTCCCTTCCCACTCACATTGCGCTTTAAGCCTATGTTGCAACAAGGAATAGAGCTGCTTTCCCTGGATGCCTCCTGGTATACTTATCAATATTATATGTATTATTATAAGTCTGAATCATTGTTGTTGATCTGTTTTATAATTGTGTTCCGGTTCAGGGTGAGCTCAGCATCATGGTACTTCCTTAATGTCTTTGGACTAAGAAGCATGTACTCATTAATCCTAGGACAGGACAATGGTAAGTTTGAACTAAAATAACATGTATCATATTTCACACAGTCAAAGCAGATTCATAGAGCAGGTTAGAGGTTTGAGCAGGATGCCAAGAGAAGGACCAATATTGAGATTCAAGATTTATGAAGAGAACATGGACTTAAATGTGTGAGAAGATGCTGATGATTGAGGCACATAGTTGACTGTAGCAACAACTGAAAACAAACAACAACAAAAAACACTAATGTAACAACTCTTTTAAAATTGTATTGTATTGACTGTTCACAGGTGCTGATCAGTCAAGGATTATGCAGGAGCAGATGAGCGGTGCAGCTATGGCAATGCCAGCAGATACAAATAAGGCATTCAAGGTATGAATTTGATTCGATTTGAATAGTTAAGTTGTACATTACTAATATTAATATAACAAAGGGCCTGTACCCGATTGTTTTTATGTAATAAAGTAAAATTTGTTATTCCCCAGTACAGATATATTGTATAAGCAGCCAGAATCAGACGGCTGTGTGCTGTCAGCGTCTAATTATAGAGCATTTATTCTCCACAAAGCAGAAAGTGCACTGTTATGCGTTATTGTAAACTTTATCATGATACTTGCTCTGGCCACTGAATGTTATGAAAGGGGCTTATAAACTTATTGCAGTGAATATTTAGGATGCTAGGTAAGCGAACAGTTCAATAGGACTGCTGTAAAGAGTTTAAAAGTCTGTTTTTCACGTGTTTAAGACAGGGCACATATTATGCAAAATCAACTTTAATGAGCTTTTTTTGAGCCATGTAATAATGGTGTTTCCTCATCATTAATTTACTCAAAAGTTGCATTTTGACATTCGTTTTCAACTAACCCCTATTTAAGCTATTTGATTAAGCTTGTGATTTTTCCTTCGATTAAATGACTTGTTTGGATCACAAAAGCCTGTTAATAGATTTTTTTTTAAAGCAAATTTTGACCCAGATGTAGCTGAAGTAAAGCCGCTTGAGGACATCTTTATCGAGTATACATTCAGACAACACTGAGTTTTCATCAAAAATGCTAAATGTACATGTTTCTGGAGTCATTATGAGGCAATTCTTGCTTTGTCTGAGCCATTAAACCTTCTCTAACCACACGGCATGTTTTTAAGGCTATAAAAACATATGGTGCCACAAAGGCAGAGCGTTTGTTATGACATTCTTACATCACAACAAGAAGGTTCTAGATTCCATTACTTTAGTTTGTATGTTGTTCATATCCTTTAATATGTCAAACTGAATAGTTTTTTTTAACCACAATTCATAAAGGGAAGTGAATAATACATATTTCTGAATAATACATATTTCTCATATTTCCAGGCTGAGTGGGAGGCACTGGAGCTGACAGACCACCAGTGGGCGCTAGAGAATGTGGAGGACGACCTCATGGGCAGAGAGCTGGACTTTGATGGCATGTTCAGCAAAGAGTTACCCACTGGTATCTTCTAGACGTCTGGAGCCTTCAGGGATTTGCTTTGGTTAAAAACAGAAATGGGCCTGATCCCTCAATGTTATGCAACGTTTGCATTCCTTTAAATAGTCCTAACATTTTCACAATATTTTCCATTCCTTTTTTTTTTTTATATCTTCACAGATTTATAAAAAACACTGGCTTTAGTCTAGTGTTCAATAACTTTCTGCTTCATCAGACTCGGCAAGCTCTTTTAGGCTTTTGTTTATAATGAGCATAAATATTGGTTTGCTGATGCAACAAACTGTGAAGTGATCTAGCGCTTCTGTTTTCCCATGTTACAAGCCGTTTGTCTTCTATATTTCAGTCTTGATTACACAAAACACAACCATGATTAAAAAGACTAATTTCAATATACTTATTAACCGTAAGATTGAAGAAATGCTAGATGTGAAATGTTAGATTATACATTGGAATCTGCTGACATATTGAAGTTTGATTTGTTGCAGATGATTCATTTTATAAATTATGCATCTTTTTGTTTTGTAATGTATAAAAAGCCTGTTTGGACAAATCTTTGTTTCAATATTTTCATTACTGTCAAAAACGAGTCATGGCATGGCGATTTTTTGATTGTAAATGTACCCACCCTTCTCAGGAAGAGTGTTGGTCTTGGTTTCTCTGGATTTGCTCATTTGGTAAAACCTTAAACATTCACAATATTTCAAGGTAGAACTCTCTTTTCTGAATTAGGATAGTGTTTTATGGTGCCACTAAATGTCACTCTGCCTCTTTACTTATTCAGTCATTACTTACAGTAATGAATTTTGCAGCAGACAATTACTGTGCTAAAAACATGCACAATATGCTCCTCCCCTCTGGGCCCAGGACTCTCCTGAAAAAGAGAAGCTACATTTCAGTGGAACTTTCCTGGTTGAATAAAAAAAAAAAGCTATATTTATTTATACTTTATTCTTCATGTCTCCCAGATAAACTCGTAATTCAACGAGAATAAACTTGTAATGTAACGAGAAGAAAGTCGTAGTCAAAATGGCTTAGATGAGTCAAAAGTTATATATATATATATATATAATGCGGGCCTTTTAGACATAATCATTTCCCACGTGCAGTGCCCCCATGTCCTTCTGGTTAAGGGTCTGCGTGCGGAGCTCAGCTCCTGGGCACTTGGCAGGACACTGACCGCGCTCAGAGCCGCAGGTGAGGGAGTCTTGGACGATTTTCACCAATAATCTGCTCCCTCGACTTCGGCCACTTCACCCTTCTAAACTTTGTATAAACTCACCGTTTATATGAGTTATTTGTGTGCATAGGTTTTGGAGCGCAGCAGTGCTCCAGACCCTGTACCGCGGGCCAGGGGCCAGTGCTCCAGACCCTGTACCAGCGGGCCTGGGGCCAGTGCTCCAGACCCTGTACCGCGGGCCTGGGGCCAGTGCTCCAGACCCTGTACCGCGGGCCTGGGGGTGTTGTGTACGGATTCTGCAGAATTCGGGATCAGGGACTAAACTGAATTGGACTAAGTAATAAACATTTGGAGACAAACTGTGCAATTAGAGGATGCTCTTAGTCCTCAGGGGAGCATGGAACTTCATTTGTGTTCATTTTTTGTCAAATTTAAGCCGCCTCACAGTTGGGATATGTGTGTAAAATGACATACTCCGGAGTTGGGTGCACGTGTGTTGTTGGAGCTGAGCTCATGCATGGCCATGTGAGCACTATATGTCTGTATTAGCTATAGTATCCTCCCATTGTAGTTATCAGGCTGGGCTACATGGGTGCATTAGACTGTAGTTGTGTTACTCGGCTGTAAGAGGCTTGTGTCGTGTGCGATGGTGCCATCCATCTTCTTGGTGCATGCCCCCAAAAAATAACACCACCAACCACCACTATGCTGTCCAGTGTGGGCTGGTGTTTTTCCAAGTTTGTCCAAGGGATGCCAAAAACGTTAGAATTGGTGCGTAAAACTGAGGCTTCCCAGTGCGCACGGTTCCTCGGGCCGCTACAGGGGCCGTAGTAACATCCACAATGAGCTCGTAAGAACAGGGATTGAGGAGCCAAGCATGTGAATATAACACCGAGGCTCCTCCACCTGTCTGCGGGCGGCTGTGGCACGGAGCACGGCTGGTTCACTACGGCTACGCCATGGAGAAAAAAGGGTTGATCCAACAGTTTGTCAATGATGCGTAACAGGAAAGGTGCTGATAAACTGCAGGGGGCGACCTGTCTTGCTTTTATGTAGTTCTAAGCTGTTTACTCATCCAAGACCACTCTTTTGCGCGTCATGGCCGTGGGGATTGCCCACGTCACTTGAACATTGACACCGGCCCCTAAACGTTTAAATGTCGACTTTATTTTGACTATGACCTTATCCTCGTTAATTTACGAGTTTGTCCTCGTTAATTTACCAGTTTATCGTAGTGCCCCGCAATTTTTTTAATTTGGGTTGGCCCTTATACTACGTCGTAGTTATTCTCTCATCATTAGCTTATAATTATTGAAGTATTTTGATTGATTCATGCATGTCTTGCATTTGAGGCTTCAGAAATGTTTTGTTCTCACTTACACCCTATCTCCGCCCACTACTCTGAACATTCTTGAGAGAAATTAAAAAGAATAAAGACTACTCATTACTGTGCAATGTCACTGTGAAGAGGCGGGGCCTGTCAGTTCTATAGTTTTGAACAGGAAGTCAATAGTTCAGTTTCTATTAGAACGCTGTTTTAAAATGTAAGTTAATGTTGCAGTTTACAATTGACTAAATATGAAATGATTATCTACTTATATTACAGTGCAACACTAAGTGCCAGTGAAAACATAATGTTTCTTTTAAACGTTATTCTCATTCTGCTGTGGTCTTGAGCCGGGCTGTGAATGCGCGTCTCCGCCGCAGAGGTCCGCGGTGCGTTACTTCCTGTGCGCGCTCCCGGCACCGGCACACTCGCTGCACGATGGCCGAGGGAGGCGGACCTGAGGCGGGCAGCGCAGCAGAATCGGACTCGGAGCCGGTTGCTGTCGCCCAAGCCCCGTCGCCTTCTACCGAAAACCAAAAACAGACTATCGGCTCACTTTTAAAAACCACCCTGAGGAAAGGCGACGAATGGTAAAGATCTCACAGACTTATCATTAGCCCCAGTGTTTCAATTAGCATTAGCTGGTGAGCTAAGTAGTATGAAACAGGAAATGCTAGCATGCTAACTGTAGCTTTGCATTGGCTTCGGGTGGTGTTATGCTACTGGTACTTGGCAAGCTAATGTATCACTGGTTAGCAGGCTAGTAGCTCTATATTTCCCTTTCACTTCAGCTGTAGATGGTTTGATAATCCTAAAAATACCAGTGTGTCCCACACAAATGTGTTAGTTAAACGATCATCTTAAACACCTGCCTCCATTGAAGTTACATTGCTTTATATGGTTCACTTGCGAGGCCTGTATAATGACAAGTTGACTGGCACTGGCTGATGAAGGTTGATATTTGATTGATAGAGCAGGCCCTGTGAGCTTGATAGTCAAACCGGTTTGTTGCCAATTGATTTATCGGGAACTAATGGTTTGCAAACTACACACGAAATCATGCCAGTTTCGATTTCGCTAAATAAAAACCAGAGTGTCAAATCAACAAGGATGTGGTTAAAGTAAACTGAAGCCATGTCATTGGCTATGTTTACATGCACACCAAAAAGTCAGAACTGATTTCTGGTTATTTCAGGTTATTGAAATGTCATTAAAAAGTTGTGATACTTGTGATGTTGTGATTGTTTACATGTGTTCAGGTTTTGACAAGGAAAATTATGCAAAAATGCAAACTAAACTGGCAGTAAAGACATTTTGAAAGAGTTATATAAAAATGAATTGATAGTTTGTCTCCTAAATACATGCATCCAGTTATATATTTAATATATCATTGGATGTATGTATTGGATATCCAGTCCAATGATAAACTGACTAATGTCATCAAGTGTTTTTGATGATCAGATTTCGCTTGGTCATGTAAGACCAAGAGAATAATTTTTACTCACCCCCAAGGGAGAATAATTTTTGACATGCAACCAACCTGCAGAAGAAACTAAGTTATCAAAAATAAAGTAAAATCTCGCATCACTATCTTATCAGCTAAACCTAACTAAACTTGGAAAAATATAGTTCTGTCACATCACATATAATTTACGTATTATATACTTTGTATACGTGTTTGAATACAAATTTACTACCCAATTATTGAATTATCTGATTATTCTAGTAATATTCTTTCTGGCCATGTAAATGTGAAAATGCAGTTTTTGAAGCTTTTTCCCCAAAGATTCAGGAGAAAAGGAACTTGATGTGTAACATAAATTAACATTAACATACATTTTATGCTGCATTGGCTCTTGGCTGTATAATGGCATGTATAAAATGTACTTGTATAATTCAGTCTGCTTAGTTTTCCATCATTACACCCAAAGTAATGTGTAATTCTTTGAAACAAAGCTCATTAACTAAATAAGATTCTCACAGGGATCGGATTAAGTGATGCTAGTTCGCTGTAACTATATATGGGATTGGTTTTGGAAACTACTGTTGGCTGTGGAGATTTCTGTGCCCCTTGCATTTTATAGTGTCACAGTAGCACTGGAAGACATGGTGACATGTTCTCACTAATATTTCTGTTTTAGGTATCTTATCGACAGCCGGTGGTTCAAACAGTGGAAGAAATATGTGGGCTTTGACAGCTGGGACATGTACAATGTGGGAGAACAGAGCCTCTACCCAGGACCTATTGATAACTCTGGGTTGTTCTCAGGTAAAACAAGAAACAATCTAACAGTACAGAAGATTTTGTTAAAATTAAAGAAAGTTTATCCAAACCTAAAACTAGTTCCACTTTGTTTTAGACCTGGAAACTCAGGCCCTGAAGGAGCACCTTATAGATGAGCTGGACTACGTTCTTGTTCCCACTGAGGCCTGGAACAAACTTGTCAGCTGGTATGGCTGCCTCGAGGGCCAGAAACCCATTGTTAGAAAGGTAAAGGAAAACACTTATTCTTAATCATATTGCCAGCTGTCCATAACTGTCACATTTTGTCCTGTCTGCAGGTGGTTGAACACGGCATGTTTGTCAAACATTGTAAAGTGGAGGTGTATCTGCTGGAACTCAACTTGTGCGAGAATGACAATATGGACAATGTCGTCACACGGCATTTCAGTAAAGCTGATACTATAGGTATGGACTGTTTGTAATATTTATCATTTTAAATAAACTTTCCTCTTTTTTTTTGTAAATGTCATGTACATGTTTGCAGACACTATAGAGAAGGAGATGAGGACGCTGTTTAATATCCCTTCAGAGAAGGAGACGCGGCTGTGGAACAAGTACATGAGTAATACGTATGAGCAGCTGAACAAGCCGGACAGCACCGTCCAGGACGCTGGGCTGTTTCAGGGACAGGTGAAAGAACACTAATAAACATCGACATCTCCATACGCTTGATGCGTTTTACTTTCTTGTCATTTCACAAGCAAGTTTGTTTACTTCTCAGTACTTTATGATGACTGCTGTACACACACATTTTTCCAGACTGGTCCTCTGTGACAGAATGTATATATTTGTGCCAGCATAGTTTTGAACATAAATTAGGAACACATTTTACTTGTGAACTCCCGAATGACAGAATGTGCTGCCTTTTTCTCCACAGGTTCTTGTAATTGAACGCATGAATGAGGACGGCACATGGCCTAGACAAGCAACTCATCCCAAGTAAAGTTGTCTTTGTCATTTTTGCATAAAGCATTTGTACCAGTTGCCTTGGTTTATTTTTATTAATTTTCATTACTAGATCGAGTACAACATCCTCCAGGAATTTCACTACCTCTCCAAAGCTCTCCTCCAGCTCCTCTGCCAGCGCCTCGTCCACAGTCACCAATGGGGACAGCAGTAGTAGTAGCAGCAGCAGCAGTACTGGATATACGCTCAACAACAGCGCCGCCTCTGGCAACAGGCAAGACTTTTATGACTGAAGGATTTATAGCCCTGTTAGTGCAAGCAAAATCTCATAAGTGAACTGCTTTGTCCACAGATTGGGAGGCTACAGCTCGTATAGCTCCTCTTATAACTACAGAGAGTCGCAGTCCCAGCCTGGCCTCTGTGGGCTCAGTAATCTGGGTAACACATGCTTTATGAACTCAGCGCTGCAGGTAAATGTAATTGAAATTTATGGAGTAGGGTTGCTGATTACTGAAACCATTATTTAAATAAAAAGAGCTGACTGAATACAAGAGAATATTTACAAATAAAAAGTAGGTTTCACCAAAATTACATGTTAAAATATATGTAATTCTTGTGCCATTTTTGTACTGTATTTGTTATTTATCAGCAAAATCTTCCATCAAATCCTAGGACTAGTTGGACAAAAGGACACATACTGTATGCAAAATGGACCTTTTTGAGCTTTTAAACATGCTTTAGCATTGTTCCCCCATCAAAAACATACATGGAGTTGTATTTAGCTTCACGCTCGTTTCAGTAATCCCGTTTATGAGGTCGTCTTCTGTGCTCCTTCTCTGAGCCTCACAAGAGCAGGTTTTGAAATTTCCCAGATTTGTGATTTCACAAGTAGAGCTCTGGAGTTCTCCTGTGCTGTTTTTCAGTCCATGAATCATTGCCAGACTCGTTCTGAGCATTTTTGCCAGCTAATTGCGTGTATTAGAACCGCATGCTTAAATTAGGGGCAAGTTAGCTTTTGTTTTTCTACTCATGGAATTCCCTCTGCTGCCTGTAGATGGAGTACTAATTCAAAACCTGATGAGAACGCCTGTCTGGTAGAAAGTCATGTGTGGTTTTTAACACACACATTATTTTAAGTTCTAAAACATGAGAAGCCAAAGCAGGAGATACTCAAGAGCATGTTTAAAGGCTAATAACAATACAAATAATGCATAATATGTGTCCTTTAAAGAAACCAGAACAAAACAGTGGAACCTCAAACTAAACCTACTATTTGTGATTTTACAGCCTTTATCTACATCATACGTTTATTAGCTTTCAAAGAAATAATATATTAAAATTAAATGTTTTTATTTTTCCCCTTCAGTGCCTGAGCAACGCGTCCCCACTCACGGAGTACTTCCTGAATGACCAGTACGAGGCAGAGATTAACCGAGAGAACCCCCTTGGAATGAGGGGCGAGATCGCAGAGGCTTATGCAGATTTAGTCAAGCAGATGTGGCTTAGTCGGAGCAGTTATGTCGCCCCACGGACCTTCAAAGTAAGTTATTTCGTTTTGCAGCTGAGCACTAATTTTGCCTTCTTTTGCATTCAAAACCATAAAGTTAACTGACATTTTTTGACAGAAGTTTAACAAATTAAGTTTTTTATTTTATTATAAGCATTACTTAAACCAAACAATCACGCTTTTCCTTTCCAGTTTTGTTCTGCTTTTAGACCAAATACATATTTTATGATGATGTGTTAATATGACTGCACTTCGCTCTCCAGACCCAGGTCGGCCGGTTTGCCCCCCAGTTTTCAGGTTACCAGCAGCAGGACTCACAGGAGCTGTTGGCGTTTCTTCTGGACGGGCTTCACGAAGATCTGAACAGAGTCAAGAAGAAGCCCTACCTAGCCCTGAGAGACGCAGAGGGACGCCCGGACGAGGTCCTACTATACATGATAATGCTCTCATACATTTTGTTGAGACGGCTATAATTTACTATTTTTAAGCAATAGCCTTAGATCAATATAGTTACTTTTATATGATTGTTTCAATAGAACAATGCCATATGTTAGTACAGTAATACTACAGTAGTATTACATTATATGAAGCAGTTATAGCTGTTTTGGGATATTCTTAGTGTGCAAAAGTCAATGTTTTCTGAAGTGGTTTGTTCATATGCAGTTGGTGCAATTATAAATGGTAGAACTTTTATCTGATCAAATCCTGTACATACAGTATAAGCTATAACTTTCCTTGACACAAGATGGCGCCAAACTAAAACAAAGTTGTGTGTATGTGCATTGCTTACCAGGGGTGTCAAACTCAAATCCACAGTGGGCCAAAATGTAAAACTTGAACAAAGTCGCGGGCCAGTATTGAACAAATGAAACTTTTAATATTGACCCAAACAAGATTTGCTTTAACATTGAATATGGAACATGCAACACTTATTACTATACAATATATAATGGGATTTGTAGTAGTAACGATGAATGAATGCGCTGTATAATACCGGCGCGCCAAGCCCTAGTAGTCATTTGGTATAGCCTCTCGGGCCAAATATAATTACACTGCGGGCCAAATTTGGCCCACGGGCCAGAGTTTGACACCTATGGCTTAGACAATGGGATGAAAATATCAGCTTTGCATTGACAGAAAGTGTTCAAAACCCCAGAAACATCAGCTACAAACTGAAAACACCCAGTCAAGTCTAGTGTTCAATAACTTAACTCTTGCGAGAAAAGAAGAGAACAAAAAGAAAATGTGAAATGCACTTGACTTATAAAAATGTTTGGTCGTTAAACAGATTGTTGCTAAGGAAGCCTGGACCAACCACCGGTTGCGGAACGACTCCATAATCGTAGACATTTTCCACGGCCTGTTCAAATCCACTCTGGTGTGTCCAGAGTGCTCCAAGGTGTCGGTGACCTTTGACCCCTTCTGCTACCTCACGCTGCCTCTGCCCATGAAGAAGGACCGCACCATGGAGATCTTCCTGGTGCGCTCCGACCCGCAGTCCAGACCCACACAGGTGAGACGCATGCAGCCGTGGAGCGCAATGAGTCTCTATCGTTTATTGTGTAAATAACTAATTACGTTCCAACTTCGACACATTTTAGTTACTGTACCTAGTGAAGGGCGATACTGACCAAAAGGAATAGCTAGATATTTTTTCAAGTATCTCGATTTACCCTATTTTAGATTTGAAATGTGCCAAATTCAGCTGTAAATATCTTGGTTGAGGTTCAGATAGCACACAAAACATGAATAAACCGTAAAATTAACCACAAATGTGCAGAAATATCACCTTTCTCTCCTGTTTAAATTATAGACCGTTTCTTACAGCATTATCAAAGTTGTTGTGTCTTTTTTCAGTACCGTGTGATAGTCCCCAAACTGGGCACAGTGACGGACCTGTGCAGCGCCTTGTCCAAACTCTGCGGTTTCCCTCCTGAAAATGTGAGCGCCCTTTCGTCGTTAAATCATTGCTTTGTCAGGATTCCGCCTGCTTTAGTAACGCCATGTCCTGTTTTTGCAGATGGTGGTGGCGGACGTTTACAATCACAGGTTCCACAAAATTTACAGACGGGACGATGGGCTCAACCAAATAATGGAGAAAGATGACATATTTGTGTGAGTAATGCTGAAGATTAAAATTACTGTTCAAATGCTGCGCTCCAGTCATCGTCTGACCTCCATGAGACGTTTTCTCTGTTTTCTCTCCGTTTCAAGTCAGAAAAACAAGGAACAGTTTATTACAGTAACGATTCAATCAAGTAATAAAAAGTAGAACAATGCTCAAATCAGCCTGTATTTTGATCCGATTAAGTTCATTTATTAAGCCGGACACTGTTATTACATTTACAGTATTAATCAATGTTTGAGAGTTAATTTCTGATTTAGTTGACATTCGCTCCATAGAGAATGTAGCATAACGGAACGTAACTCTGGCTTCACGTGGACAATGGAGAGAAATTAAAGGGAAAATAACACAAGGGCTATCAATATTTTAACTTTCGTATGTTAAACTATATCCTAACGCCAGGTGCACTCAGGTTGGGGCTCTGAAATATTGCCAGAGTTTCTAAGTAGGATTTCAGAGTTAGAAGACTGTTCCAGTGTGAATTTCAAGTTGAAACTCTTGAGAACAACTGGAACGTAGCAACCGAGTAGATGAATCTAACTTTTCTTCTGGATAAGTGAATAGTTGTCCTTCAAAGTCGAACCAAGTGACAGTACTATTCAACCAGAAAACGTTTAATAGAAATCTCCAAAGCAAATTGAAAAACACACATTAAGATGAATATCCAGGTGTCGGTATATGTTGTGATGTTTTTCCCTCCTCCCTCCCCTCTCCAGGTATGAGGTGCAGGAGGAGGACAGCGAGCGCATGAACCTGCCCGTGTACTTCAGGGAGCGTCACTCTAAACAGTCGAGTGGCTCGTCCAGCACCATGTTGTTCGGACAGCCTCTGCTCCTCACGGTGCCGCGACACAACCTCAGCGCTGACCAGCTCTACGACAAGATCATGGAGAGGATCGGGTAAGGCCTTCTGCCTCTGGGATAGTTTTTTGTTTACAGTCGAGTAGTCACGATTCGTCGATTAAACATTGCAGCCTTATTACAAAACGTGATTGTGTATTTATGGACTGTTTTTCTGCGAGAGACCAAATACTTTTTCCAGGACATTCAATGATGGATTCTTTGATAGCTTTTTCAGTTTCTGTGTATTTATACCAGTTTATTTGTATGTTTCTTTCAGGCGTTACGTGAAGCCAGTGCAGAGTCTCGGTGGTGAGAGCAGAGCCTCGGCTTCAGCCTCTGCCACTCTGAGCAGCAGCAGCCAGGCCCAGGAGTGCTCCTCGTCTGCTGTGGATCCCGGTCTGGACTCCGGTCTGAATCCCGGTCCAGACTCTGGTCCAAACCCCGGAGCGAGTGCTTGTGGCAGTCCGCCATCTGACGGAGCCTCCTGCAGTGCCAGCTCCAGTAACGGCACCAGCCACGCCGCGCCCTGCACCGAGACCAACGGCACGTATGAGGGTGAGGAGTCTCCTGTTCAACGGCCTAGTCCAGGTTTTCATACTATGCTTGTTTATATCATTGTAACCTCCTGATAATAGCCTGTCCTGTTTTAGTTTTAGTTTTAGTTTACATCGTGAAAAAAAGCATGCAAATTATCGCATTTTAAAAAGTTCCTCGCTGCCCTGCAGTAATAAACCTTAAATATATCTAGGTAGGAGATAAAGTAAGGAAAGGTAGGCTAAGGAAGTACAATGCAAAGACGTTCCTGCCTGGCAGCAGGAACGTCAAGTTGAACGTTTCGTAGGGAAATGCAGGAAATGGCTAGGTTAATATCCACAGAAAGATGCCATCAACATTTTCTTGGAGTCCCTGATTTAAAGTTATGCTGGTCGATTCAGGTGAGGAGGAGGCCATGGACCACCAGCAGAGCCCAGAGCCGGACCACGGCCAGTCTGAGGGAGAAGAGGAGGCGTCTGAGCTGGAGAACGGGAAAGCAGACAAACTAAACTCTTCACCAGCCAAACTCTTCACTTTCAGCATTGTCAACTCGTATGGGACGGCCAACATCAGCCCGCTGCCCTGCGACGGAAACATACTCAAACTGAACCGTGAGTAAGACACAACTTGAGGCACAACAGTCTCATGTAATCCTTGGATCAAGTCGTGCTGTAGATGTTGTACAATTATAGGATTTTTTGAGGATTTGATAAGAATAAAAAGACAATATTAGAGTTGCACAGATATCAATACTGGTATTTTATGGGTTGGGTATCAATTCCCTTCCAATAATGATCCGATACTCAAAATGAGCCATTTTGAAAACACATTACATATTATATGTGAAACATCATTTTAAAGCTCAGAACTTTTATCATTTAGTATATACTTTTTTTTTTGCTGTTGTAAAATTACTGTATTATATGTTAAAATGATTTTAAGGAAATTAACCAGTAACTGGTAACTAAAAAGATAAATCGGTGCATCTCTAGACATTATTAGTGTAGTGTGCTAAAAGTCTTAAAATTCCCATCTACTTTTTCCATACGTCTTTTTGAATTTAGAAGAAGAAAAAATATTGTGTTGTACTGAATATAATTCGCCATTAGTTACCACGCAGTTGTTCCTTCAAACTCCTGATATTAGACATTTTTTGTAAAGTCAATGGGGAAAATGAAATGGAAATTTACCTCTGGAACCACAGCAGGCCTCAGGTTGAGCGAGACGCCACATAGCTATTGTACGAGCGGTTGTTGATGTAATACAATTCATATTTTGCCCAAAACGTAGGATAAAGTCTACCCTTGAGTCTCCTTCCTGCCACCCTCTACTCTCAACATAAGCCCCGATAACTGGTCCAGAATATTCAAGTATTTCATTTGTATTTTCCTGCAGCACATTCCACAGTGGCTATCGACTGGGACGCTGAATCAAAAAAACAGTGCTACGATGAACAGGAGGCCGAGGTCAGAGCACCGATCTTCATCATTTGTTTATGTTTCCTCTGCAACGACACGTGTGCGTAAATGTGTTTATCGTTGTGTAAATATTTGTGCACAGGCCTACGAGAAGCACGACAGCATGCTCCAGCCCCAGAAAAAGAAGGCCACTGTGGCTCTGAGGGAATGTATCGAGCTGTTCACTACCATGGAGACGCTCGGGGAACACGACCCATGGTAAGGATCAGGGGCGACTGCATCACGCGGGATTAAAGCGAGGCTACCTCATTTTCAAACTGTAGAATAAGGAAGTAGTTGTTTAAACCTTTCTAACTTAGTCCCAGCTCTCACAAACCCTACTTGGATGAAGACAGTGTGTAGACGTCAGTTCTGCTTTTACTATGCACTTTCTGGGGTGGAAACAAGTTGTGTACCACAGCTTTAAAAGAAAATAATAGTTTATTAGTGTGATCTGTAATGGAGTCAAATAAACCTTAACTCTAGACTAAGGCGAGGGATTAAGTAGGTGTGATATTGGACAAAGTGAAGACTGGACCAGAATAGGTGTGGTCACTGCATTCACATTAATACTCCAGACTATAGGGGGCCACCACTGTCTGTCTAAAAACAAACTGAACAAATATTTGGTAATACAAATTGAGGCTGGGCGATATATCGGTTCCAGTATCGGCACCTGCCCCAAAAATATCGATGGCAAAAGTGTCATTCCCAGTTTGTCCTCAGTCCATCAGATTTATCTTTTTGAACAGACTCGTAAGTGAAACTGGAAACAGAAGAGCAATTAAGCTATTAAGCTATTATATGTTTACACTATCCTGCAACAAAAATCCATATCGGCCCACTCCTAATACAAATGATACTTAATGCTTTTGTTCTTGTCATATACAAATAAAGGCGTCCGTATTCATCTTTAATTTAATCATTGCTTTTTTGATCAGCAGAAGCAATATGTGACCTTTATACTATACAATAATGATATTAAATAAAATGACTCAAATATGGATGGCCACAATCTCAGACCTGTAGGAAACACTGAGCTCAGTTTACGAAGGACAGTCACAGCTTCGTTTGTTTGTTGGATTGTTTATTGTTTATTTGATACGGACAATGTCAACAAACGCAGATTAACATGTAGTAATCTGATGCTGTGCGTTTATAATCTTGGCTAATTTGCCACACCATTCCTAGAAGGACTTTTAACAGATCGGATTTCAGTAAATGCAATATTAAATAGGTTTACCAAGAGTGAAAAGTACTAATGACTGCAATGAAATATGTCAAGACTAAATATAGCACAGAAACATTCACACGTACTCACGCTTGCACTCTGGCACGCGCACATGCGCACACACGCACACACACACACGCACGCACACACACACACCAAACGCATGATCACTCTGCTGCTGAAAGAGCCAGGACGGTCTACTTTTTGAACGGTAACGGTCTGATTGTAATCTTATTCTGAGCGGGTAAGAGTTCCAAACGTTGGCTCTTTTCTCTAAAAAGGAAGTCGGACCGAAAGAAGTTTAGCAAAAAGGAACTTTACTGTCCCCATGTGGACAGTCTGTATTTAAATGTTTGAACAGATCTGTGACCAAAGTTCAACAACACTGGGGCCTGAACAGAGCTAAAATTGTCCAGTCATCATAAACCCCACATCCCACCTGTAGTATCTGTCGTACCTGTAGTGCCTGTACTATATGTACTGTAGTAACCATGTGATCATGAATCTCAGTCAGTCATAATATAAAAATGTTTCCGTTATGGAGATCACCATTTTACGATGATTTAACGGTTATTGGCCCCCTGACAGCGAAATCTTGAATTCACATCTCAGTCTGTGAACGGCTTGATGAAATCAAACGTTCTGACAAAATAAAGTTCATGTGACAGAAGCAGCCATATCAAGGATTTTCATTTAGGTTTTCTTTTGTGCAGTAGATTCTATTGAAATAACTGAATTATCACGTTGATGGTTTAACTGATGAATCTTTACATCCCAAACTGTAATTTTTTAATGGGTTGTACTTGAATGTAGTGAACATATTGAATTGTCTTTGCAGGTACTGTCCCACGTGTAAGAAACACCAACAGGCCACAAAGAAGTTTGACCTGTGGTCTCTGCCTCGGATCCTGGTGGTTCATCTAAAGCGCTTCTCGTATAATCGCTGCTGGAGGGACAAGCTGGACACTGTGGTGGACTTTCCCATCAGGTGAGTCAAAATACTTAAAGCTATCAAACAGTAGCTGATGGTGAACTCAATTTGAAATATTGTTTTGCAATATTGATCTAAGATGGCTTAGTAATAGAAACGGGTTCATTGACCTCCTGTTTGTTTAAACCTCGAGGACTGATAAACCCAGTCTCGTCATGTAACATTTCATTGTCACAAGCAGCAGATCGTTATTTACATGTTTTTGTTTTTGAAAATTGGCTATGTGACATCTTGTTAAGTTACACGCAGTTAAGTTAAAAATATAAATTTAATTATGTTAATGATGAAGAAGGAAAACAATTATAACGTGATTAAAATCTCATTAAAGCAGTATTAAATGTTACCTTTTAAAATGTGTGGTTATAAGCTAAAACTGAATAAAAGAAGAAATAAATCAAACTGTCCTGATTGTGACTTTTGAGGAACTTCCTGACAGCGGAAGTGGACTCTTGACACGCACTGACGTGAGGAATTGGGCACTTGATTTAGGAAGTGAATGTTTATACTGTAACCGTGCATGAGAAAAATGTCCTTTCTGTTTCAGGGACTTGAACATGTCGGAGTTTGTGTGCGATCCTAAAGCTGGGCCCTACGTCTATGACCTCATCGCGGTTTCAAACCACTACGGCGGCATGGGAGGAGGGCACTGTAAGTCTGGAGGGATTTATCTGCGTTAATAAGAGTTTTGTTCCTATTTTTTAACGTTTTATTTTTCCCAAATAAGTTAGTATTTTATGATGTCCATCTCTTGTTCCTATAGTTAAAAAAAACCTTTAAAATACCTTTCACACATACTAAAAAAATTATGTATTAGCTCAAAAACACGCATATATAGAGAAAAGATTCAAAGGGACATTCACGTTACTAGTATAGGCAAATAAAAAGTATTCACCTATTTGGTCATGTGACAGATGAGAAAAGTCCCAAAGAAGACTTGTTATGCTTTATTTCTTGTATTTACTCTGGATCTATGACAAAAAGGATCATTATTTTATATTTTAAATTATAAAATTAATCTAAAAGGACCTAGAAATGTCTCCTTCGACCAGTTCAAAAATGAAAAACTGATTTCCGAATGTCTGAACAATCATCACTGCTGAATGAAGAGCAAGAACCGAGCAGTGGGTGTGGTTTTAGGGGTAGACAAACACCAGAACTGTCCTGAGCGATGGAGCTTCAAATGCACGACAAAAAAAGAATATTTGGAACGAGCTTGTGTCACAAAATTGAGTTTTTTCATGAGTTTTTACATTTGGCTCGGACAAAGAGAGGATTAAACGCTGTTAACAGATGGACCAAGATAAAGATGACATTATTTATTATATATAGCGCATCAAAATCTCTTCTCCCGTCTTGTGGGAAATGTGTATCGTTCCATCCATATCAAACATGTAAAACACTCAAAACCCTTATAACATGGTCCAAGTCCATTTTGGACGATATATCAACTTCAAATCTTTTCAGGGACTTTTCCAACTCTAAATAATGAACAGTAGAAGAACAGACTAATCTTTACTGGTAACATTTTAACTTCCCTCTCAATAGTTTGCTGTGACAAAGATGCTTAGTCAAACAGGACATTGTTGTGTTAAGTTACATTTTAACTCTTGTGTTTCCTCCAGAGCTTGTCTTTGCCTTTTGCTCTGACCGCTGTTGATCCTTTGTTTATCTTTGTCACAAACAGACACGGCGTACGGCAAGAATAAAATGGACGGGAAGTGGTATTACTTTGACGACAGCAGCGTTTCGTCCGCCTTAGAGGACCAGATTGTGGTGAGATTTTACTACGGGATGAGTCAAAGTAACATATCTGAGCCTGTTGGGGACAAAATGTTCTGGGTTTAGTCAAATTTAGTTGTAATGTAACCGTTTGAAAGTTACAATGTTGATCCAAACTCACCTGGACCAATGGGATTAGAGCAAAGTCTGATAAACACGATAACCAGCATATCAAAGATTCACTATTTAACTAGAACACAGCTCAAAACCAAATGTTAAACATTTTCAGTACTATTTTTCTATTTGTTTCACTTTTTTTCTTGAGAAACATAAAGTGAAATTAAATAGTGCAAAGAATGCACATCCAATATATATCTAATTAGCATTTTGTTTTGGTTATGTTGCAAAAATAGCTGTCCCTAAAGGTTTGGCAGTTGGATAACGTAACAACATTGAAATAGTATTTTGGGACATTCCTAAAACAGTGGATATTGCATATATGTAATAGTACTTAATTTGGTAGAATAATAAGTGTGGTAAATGTAAGTTATAGTTTTACACCAGTCAAGTGGCAGTTTGTGGAGAAAAGTTTGTACGTAACCCTGAGTTTGAAAATAAATTGAAACCTCAGGACTCACCGTAGGAGGGAGTCAATCTACGGCTCAATGATCTGATCTGAGCTGAACTGCACTCTAAGTGATCACAGGTGTACAGACATTTATGTAAAAATAACTATTTGTTTAGAAAGTAATATTCTTATAAAGGCAGAATAAACTCCTGGTGTATTTCCATATCTTTATAAGCCCAGTAAAATAAAGACGATGGATAAATAGATTTACAGCCCTAATTCCAGCCAAACGGCTTTGTGGAACACGTTTTTCGTGGTCAACTCAGTATGGTTAGCAATTATTAATTAATGTTAAACGCCATCGACATTTTCAAATTATTTTAGTGAAATAGTTGGTCTTACTTTAAATTTTGACATCCCATACTAATCCCGATGTCATGTGTCTTTATTGCTGCGTCATAGTAACAGTTTCCCTGTTGCTTCTCTTGCAGACAAAAGCGGCCTATGTGCTCTTCTATCAGCGCAGAGAGGAAGACGACTCCCCCAAACCACAGCCCTCCGCGTCACTAGGGGGCGCCTCGGAGTCAGTGGACGACAACATGGACACAAACTAATCTAACTGCCCTGATGGGAGGAGCGGCACTGAAAATATAATGGCAAATAGAGACACTTGTACGCACACTCAAAGCTACTCTAGTGAGAATAATGGACATCATAGACTTTGCATTATTAAATCCACCTTTACCATGGTTTGGTTTTTGTCTCATTTGCTGAAATCTAAAGCCTCGACGGGCGACCAAGAGACTTCCTCAATGCAATAGTGAGTTTGTGGATAGTTGAACTCTAGTTTGGTCGGTCTCCACTCCGAGGTAAACCATGGTGTGTCCAGAAAGTAAAGACTCTTTTAATAACTGTTCATGTTACGTAGAAAAACAACCAGACACAAAACCAAAACAGGACTGCAACAAGACTATATTTCCTTTATGCTTGAATTTAGGATATCCAAACTGAGCCTGAAAAGTGCGGGATTGTGACTAAATCAGATCATGAATTCCAATCGCTGGACTATAAAGAATGTCTTTGCAACCATTTTGTCCGGCGCCACAGTCTGAGAACCACCACTACAATGTCATGTGACTTCCTCAGATCTTCTTTTCTCCTTTTGACCTTTCCATTTTGGGTTTTGATTTGCAGATCAGATGCTGCTATCATGTGCAACAGCAGCTGACTGGCACGATGCTGGTCTTTTGAGAGTCTAAAAAGCCCAATATAAGTTTAATGTGTTTATTATACTATGTTCTTGTTTAAATGTTACAACAAAAAAAGAAAAATACCTGAAAGTTTTGACAGATTGAATGTCGCAATATCAATTAAGGGTTGGATTATTCGGAACATTACAATTGTGCGATTATTCATAATTATTGACAACAGACAACAGTAAAGTCCTTAATTCACTTCATTTAAATGGTGTAATAGAGCATCATTGTCCTACTATGCGTCAGCTGTATAAAATAAAACTTTCTGAATGATAAAGTAAATGTAAAGTAAAGTAAACATAAACTGCCAGATAAATGCCCAGTTTGCATTTACTTTTTTGTAACGTAGAATCTTTTTGCTTCCAAAAACATCCGTGAGTATTACTCTTCAGTCCTTACGATTACATTGTGACTTGAATAATCGCAAAGAATTACCCAATACATCTTGATGTCCCAAGAACCGAAACAGCTTTTTAAAATTACTTTCTGGACACACCTCGCGTCGCTGAATCGTCCTAAAAATAACAAAAACAAGCCAAATGTTAAACCAAAGCTGTCCACATTATTTATGAACCTGACAGACCACTAGCTTCAAGCCTAACAGCAGAAACACAACAAATCCACCATACCCAGCCCTTGCACTTAAAGACGCTCTCTGGAACTTTCACGTGGAGGCCCGGAATGTTCCACAGTATCACATTAAACATCCATCTCACATTTATTCAATTAAAAGTGCTCAAAAATACCTTGACATCAAACTGGCTGCCAATGATGGAAAGTGATTGACTGTCTCCAATGAGAGATGCATTTAATGCCAGACTGCGGAACATTCCAGGCAAAGTCATAACATCTCCATGACTAGAAAAGTTACACAGTGCACCTTTAATCATTTCTTTGATCTCCTTTCTGTTGTCTAAACACAAAACAGACTTGAGTTACACTTTTTCTTTCTATTTATAACTCTGCTTGGGGCTGTCTCTAGGAACTTGGAGACGTTATTTTGTGTTTTTATAATTAATTATATAATTGCATACGCGGCCTTTTTGATTCTTGCAAAGAAAAGGAGGCTCTTTTGAAAAATGGCTTCATAGATATATATAATTTTGATGCTTCTGGTGAATATATAGACTATAATAATAATAGCTGTATGGGTTGGCCTTATTGGGTTGAAGCATACATTTCCAGATCATTTTAATGTTTTTTTTTTTTTTTAAACTATATTATATTTTGCTGCCTGATGAGACCTCTAGGTTGAAACTGCAATGGCTTGTTCTTATAGTCTTGTACATTACTGCAGCTCTGTATTGATATGGCTATGTTGTTTGATATCTTAAAGCACACTGGGTGAAAATCAAAATAAACTAGAATAAAAGTGGTGCTTTACTCATCATGAGCGTTGAATGCTGTGGTGGAGGAGTCTTTAAATGACAGACCTGTGAAGTGCAGGTGCAGGAAAATAGTAATTTGGTCTGGACAGTGGGGATTTTAATGTTCATGGTGATTACCAAGACGTAGAATTATCGACGTCTGCCTTGAAGTGGAACAGGACGCAGTTGTTACAAGTGTGTCTTTGATTTTATCTCTCAAGCCTGTTTCTAGGGTTGGGAAATAGGCAACAACATCCATATCACTATGTTCGTTGAGCCTAGATCATAGGCAAGGCAAGGCAAGGCAAGTTTATTTGTAGAGCACAATTCGTACACAAGGCAATTCAAAGTGCTTCACACAACAGGAAAAAAATGCATTAAAATCACAAAGACATGGCAGAAATCACAATCTTAGTTCAAGACATAAAAGAGAAGAGTGCAAAGAAAAGCATTTCAGTCATATGCACAGCCAAACAAACACAGTTTTTAGTTTAGATTTGAACATTGCCAGAGTAGCGGCCTGTCTCACATCCTCAGGAAGACTGTTCCAGATTTTAGCTGCATAAAACTGAAATGCAGATTCCCCATGTTTAGTCCTGACTCTGGGCACCAGCAGGAGGCCGGTCCCTGAGGTCCTCAGAGTCCGAGATGGTTCATATGGCACTAACATGTCCGAGATGTACTTTGGTGCTAGGCCATGGAGAGACTTGTATACAAGCAGAGCTGCTTTGAAGTCTATTCTCTGAGCCACAGGGAGCCAGTGCAGAGACCTGAGCACAGGACTAATGTGATCGTACTTCCTGGTTCTAGTCAGGACCCGAGCAGCGGCGTTCTGGATGTACTGCAGCTGTTTTACAGCTCGTTTGGAGAGGCCAGTGAGCAGGCCGTTACAGTAGTCTAATCTACTAGAGACAAACGCATGGATAAGTCTCTCCAGGTCTGGTTTAGACACTATACTTTTGATTTTGGCAATGTTTTTTAGATGGTAAAAAGCTGCTGATGTGATTGATCTGACGTGGCTGTTAAAATTCAAATCTGAGTCCATTATTACCCCCAGATTTCTAACTTGATGTGTAGGTTTTAGAGCGAGACTCTGGAGGTGACAGTTTAACAATTTCTCTTTGTTTCTGTGGGCCAAAGACGATGATTTCAGTCTTGTCTGAGTTCAGCTGGAGAAAAGTTGTTTTGCATCCACACACTGATCTGTTGAATGCAGTGACAGAGTGAATCCACTGGTCCATATTCACCTGCCGTCAGTGAAACATAGATCTGAGTGTCGTCTGCGTAATTGTGATAGGACACATTCTCGCTGCGTATCAACTGACCTAACGGCAGCATGTAGAGGTTGAACAGAAGGGGTCCCAGGATTGACCCTTGGGGCACCCCACAGTTCAGGGGCATCTGGTCTGAGACACAGTTACCAATTTCGATAAAGAATTTCCTGTCTTCCAGATAGGACTTTAACCAGTTTAGAGCAGTGCCAGTGATGCCCACCCAGTCCTCTAGTCTCTGTAAGAGGGTCCCATGATCGACAGTGTCAAAAGCAGCACTCAGATCTAACAGAATTCAAGACTGAGGCTTTGCCCGCGTCAGTGTTCAGGTGGATGTCATTTGTCACCTTGACAAGAGCGGTCTCAGTGCTGTGATGAGGTCTAAAACCTGACTGGAAAACATCAAATGAGTTGTTTATTAAGAGGAAATCAGTGAGCTGTTGGTAAACAACCTTTTCAAGGACTTTGCCCCAAAATGGCAGATTAGAGATGGGCCGGTAATGACTCAGTACTGCGGCATCAAGACTGCTCTTCTTTAGGAGAGGCTTTATGACCGCAGTTTTCAAAGACATTGGGAATGTTCCAGATTGAAGCGACATGTTAACTATTTGAGTGAGTGGTGCTAACAAACTGTTCAGCACAGACTTTAGAAATCTGGTGGGTAACACATCGAGGCAGCATGTAGATGAACTCAGGCTGGTGATGATCTCCTGGACAGTTTTGTCAGTTACAGGTGCAAAGTGAGTCAGCTCTAAGTGTGTAGGTGGTTTGAGGGTTATTTTTTGCATTGTAGAATTGATAGCATTTTTAATGCCCTGAACTTTGTCATTAAAGAATAATGCAAACTCATTACACTTGGATGTGGAAATGAGTTCTAACGGCAGCTGAGCTGGAGGGTTTGTTAATCTGTTTACTGTGGCAAACAGGACACCGCGAGTTGTTACTGCAGCTTCCAATTATTTCAGAAAAATATCCTTCCCTAGTTCTACATAAAATGAGGTTGTACATGTACAACTTCTCTCTGTAAATCTCTTTCTGAACCTGGAGCTTCGACTTGCGCCATTTTCGTTCGGCCCGACGGCACTCCCTTTTCTGTGCCCTGACCGAATCATCATTTCTCCATGGCGCCTTCTGCTTATTTTTAACAATTTTAGCCTTCATAGGGGCAATGGTGTCGAGAACATTCAAAACACTAGATGTAACAGAGTTCAACAAATCATTTACATTAGAACATGAGACATTTTCAAAGTTTATCATTTCCATAAACAGTTTTCCCGTGCTGTCATTTATGTGTCTCCTCCGGACAATTGCAGGACCAGCTGGTGGTTTGGGAAAAACAGACAGGTCAAAGAAGACACAGAAATGATCAGACAGAGCAACATCGACCACATTGACGTTTGAAATATTAACCCCTTTTGTAATTAGAAGATCTAGAGTGTGCCCTCTGCTGTGGGTGGGGCCACTCACGCGCTGAGTAAGACCGAAAGTTTCAAGGACAGCATGAAGCTCTTTAGCGTTTCTGTCACAAATATTATCAACATGAACATTGAAATCACCTGTTATAACCAAACCATCAAAGTCTGTGCATACGACTGAAAGCATCTCAGTAAAATCATCAATAAAACTTTTGCAGTGCTGAGGAGGCTTGTATAAAACAATGAAGAGAATGGATGGAGACTGTTTTAGCTCAATTTTAAAGGCTACATACTCAAATGTTGAAAACACCCCAAAGGACAACCTGTGGGTAACTATTTCATCTCTAACAAAAGCACACACACCTCCTCCCTTTTTGTTTTCTCGTGTTTCAGATTCAAACATAAAGTTGGGTGGAGCAGACTCTATTAGAACTAAATTTCCTGTGTTTTTGTCAAGCCATGTTTCAGTTAAAAACATAAAATCAAGATTATAAGAAGAAATAAAATTATTAATTAAGAATGATTTGTTACATAAGGATCTGACATTTAGTACAGCAAGTTTCAGACTAGTTTCAGTGAGACTGGGCGTTATCTTTTTACAGGGAATAAGAATCAAATTTCTCAGATTGGGCAGTCTGACTCGCATTTTGTTTTCCCATCTGTGTGATGTTACTACAGAAATAGCACTAGGGGAGGCTGTTTTTACACAGGGCCCCGGGTTGGTTTGATTTTTAATATGACTATAAGTCCCGGCAACGCTGAGACCCAGTGCATCCTAGCTATGGGAGATACCAGGTGAAAGGCGAGGGGGGATAGGTGGGGGGACTTTTGTTGGTGTAGTGGAGCCGGTGAGCGTTTGGGACCAGGTGAAAGGCGGGTGGGTTTTGGTGGGGTGATTTTTGTCTGTGTAGCAACAGTCAGGGGAGAGTTCATCATCGTTGATATCAGAACTCTTGCTAAATTAGGCGTGAGTGGAGCCATCTTAATGCCTGATTTGATCAGATGTTCAAGATGGCTGGGAAGACCCCTGGGTGAGAGTGGAGATGGAAAGGAGAGTGAGGAATCTGTAGTGGGAGTAGATGTTGCAGGGGGATCCAGGGCTGCTCTGAGGGCAGGGGCGATGGCGGGGATACTGCCAGGCCCGCCACAGATGGGTCCAAGGCCTTTGATGAGGACCGTGCAGGAAAGAACTGAAATGACTCCTGCTCAAGCCGTGGTGAAGATTGTTGTGGTGCTGCTGCAGATGAGTCCTTTGCTGGAGGTAGTGGAGGTGATCGTGGAGCAGTTGGAGTTGAATTCTTTGCTGCAGGTGGTGGAGCGGCTGCTAATAAATCCTTTGGTGGAGGCTGTGGTTGTGGTGCTGCTGATGCTGAAACTTTGGCTCGGTCTCTGGTTGATGGAGCAGGAATTTTTCTCTCATTCCTCTCTTCTCTAACTATAGCAGGAATTTTTCTCTCATTCCTCTCTTCTCTAACTATCTGCTCAGGACCCTGTCCAGGCCCAGCCTGTCCAGGCCCAGTCCAATGCCTCAGAGCGTGGAGCAGGTTCTCTGTCAGCACCCTCACTCCACCTCTGCATAGGTGTGGGCCATTTCTCTTAAACAGGTCCTCCCGTTTCCAGAATAGATAGAAGTTCTCAATGTAGTGCAATTCTCTTGTTGCACACTCTTTAGACAGCCATGTGTTCAGCTGAAGCAGCCGGCCTAAACTTGTTTATCTTCCTGTCGATGTTTGGAAGAGGTCCACTTATGAATGTTTTTATTTTCATTTTATCAAGCACGCCGAATAACTCCAAGAAGTCTCTTTTCAAAACTTCAGTCTCTTCGCGTCGTGTGTCCACTGCGCCCACGTGCACAATCAGCTGTTTAACTCCTTTATGTTTGGCCAAAACATTAGAAATACGTGACGTAATCTCAGTGACTGTGGCGCTGGGAAAAGAATGTGTTTTGATTTTTTCATGCATCACGTGACTTATCGCACCATCCCCAATCAAGACGACCTTGACGTTAGGCACAGATTCTCTCTCTGTCTCTGTCTGCCTTTTCGCCACGTCATGTCTCCCATTTTTCCTTTGTTCATTATTTCAGTCTTTGAAAGTGGTAAAAATCTGTTTGTAAGCTGTATTTCAGGTGGCGTTACATTATCTTTGTATTGCTTAGGCTTCGAACCGCCTTTAGACAGTTTTGGAAACGAAACAGAGTCACTCCGGTTTAAATTGAAAGTTGCTGTTTTTCTTGTAAAAAATGTGGACTTCTTACCACTGGATGACACAGGGATTGTATCGTGCAGTCCTTTTTCAGATTCCAAAGCAAATATCCGTGCTTGTAGCTCATGAATTTCTTGTTGAAATTTCCAACAGCGTTTACAGGAGTTTGTTTCTCTTCTCACGGACATGTCGCTGGTTTCGTCAGATTTGTTGATTAAAACTCTAAAAATGTTCTTAAAATCCTTGGTTGACTTAAAAAGTCATAACAAAAAATGTTTGGAAGACAAAAACTGATTTAAAAGCAAAATAAATAAGGAAAGCAGCTGAAGCAGGCAGGAGCAAGCAGGGAAGCGTCTGCACTCTTCGGAAGCAGGAAGTATTCCTTCCATAACTAGATTTGATCAACAGTCATGAACGCTTTCTCTCATAATATTACGTTTAAGAGATAACTACAGTTATCTATCTGCGGCTTCTGAATTCATACTTCACTCGGATTGGTTAAATCCACCTGTCCCTCAAGAGCACGACTGAGGCTGACCAATAGGGGTGAACGCTGAAACGTGTGTGTGTTTGAGCGTTGAGCGGCATTAACTCATCGTGGAATGTAACTTCTAATATGTTAAGCCAGAAGAGATATACTTCTTATACTATAAGGGTGCATTCTCACTTCACATTCACTACATTGCATTTGACACTAAACAAGGACTAAACCAAGTTCGCATCAGGACTAGAATGGGCTTGGTTTAGAACAAGATAAGAAGTGTGAACACACCCAAGTCAATTCTTCAATTTGACCCCAACATAAACTCTGCAGTAACTATAAATAACAGGGAATGCAGTAACTTTAGAATCATGTAAACTGCATTGTGTATATGTAGTATTTCTCCATTTTCTTTTATTACCAGCCATCTTCAGGATGAGTGACTAAAAACCTGTATGACCAAATGACTAAAAGAAATGAGTCACTGTAGTTAGTAACATCACCTGACTTTATGAATCTTGTGAAATCCCCCTCACAGCAAAGTCATCTTTTGTAACATTAGTACTCACAGCAGGTATTAAGTATACTCTGAACAATGATCAAAGGTCTGTAATATCCAAACTATACATTTTCATAGATTAAAACAAAACTACTACTAAATTTACAAACACCATCAAGCTTTGAATAAATAAATTAGGTAGAAATCTGACTTAAATAATTTAGCTATGACATGGTTTTAGTCTTACTTCATTCATTACTTCTAATAATTCCAAAATTTAGATTATCCAGTGTTGTTGAAAGAAATAAAAAAAAATCATGGACTGAAATGTTACTGGAGACGTAGCCATACTGATATTTTTCTCTTGCTACTTGGATGCTACTTTTTTATGACTAAGGGGATTAAATAGAGGCCATAATATAAACCCTGCATTAAATTTCACTATATTATTTTTAACCTGTTTTATTTCGAAGCCTTCAGTCACCATCTGTCACCCTTAATTTGGTTGATAATGCATTTTAAAAGTCTCAACGTACAATAAAAATTATCATTTGACTGGTCGACTACTTATATAATCGTTAGAGGCAGCACTGCTAAAAGAAAAGAGTCAAACTTGTGCAAAAAGCTTTTATTGATCATAGTCAACATTATTCCTGTGCTTTCTATGCCACCCACGCATCTGCAAACGCCTGTCTTTTACATTGTTCGGACGGCCTCCTCACAAGTGGCTTCAGAGGACGTCTTCATTGAGTAAAAGCACAGAACACAAACCCATTGACAACATCGAGAGCACAGGTGGTTTGGACGTTTAGTTTCCACGTGAATAGCCTAGCGCGCCTGGTTTAGCAGCTTCTTAATGTCTCCCTCGATGTCGCTCGTCAGGAACCTTCGACTGTAGCGTTTGAAGGGAACGCCGTCGGGACCGATCAGGAATTTCTCGAAGTTCCAGGAGATGTCGTTTCTGCACACGGGGCTCCAGATGATGCACTTGGGGTCGCCCATGAGGGAGGTGGGGTCGTCGCTGGGCGTAGGAAGTTTCTCCCGCAGATAAACGAACAAAGGGTGCGCGTCTTTGCCGTTCACCTCCAGCTTCTCCAACAGCTGGAACTTGGGCTCGAAGCCGTTCCCCGGACGGACGTGTTTCAGCGACAAGAGGATTTCTTCATTTTTGCAGTTCTCCTACAAAACATAGTCAGAAATAATGCATCATTTAATTCATGTGGTTCCTTTTGGGACTTTAAGACGCTTTCCATTGTATTATTGGATGGAGTGTTGGTTAATCAGTTCCAAAATGTTTATTAGTCGACTATTCTTTTGTTGGTATTATACTCCTTTCATCAATTTTTTATGCTTGTTGTGGATACTTAAAAGTTTCAAGGGCACAATCTACATCCCCTTTCAGTTGAATAATTGCTGCTCAGAGCATGTCTTTAGTAGACCTACAATAGACTAGTTTTTACACTATAATTCTACACTACTAATCAGAGTAAAAATATTCTATATATTCAGAATAGTCTGATTGGGCCATGTCCGGGGAATGTCACAGAATACATTTTAATGCTGACCTGCGTAAGATCGTTCAGTAACTAAATACATTTTCAAAGTATTTTTCCCATGAAAAGACCGGTTTGGATCTTATTAGGCTTAGGTGAATCAATGTTAAATATTTTTCCTCATTTTACATTCATTCCTAAGGCTGTTACCCTGTTTGCCCCTTCAAGATAACAGTCACCTTTCACAAGAGTTGCGCAAACCCTTACATGAAACCCTCTGACTTCCTTCTTCCTCTAAGAACGTTTCAACATATCTCGTAAATAATACACCGATTTAAGCCACTGCCACACCCAACATTTCAATCAATACAAAGTTAACTAATAACTACTGCACCTTAGACTTTTATGAGCTTTTGGACATGAATAGGGGTGTGATTTCTTCCAAAACATAGTTGCGATAGTTTATTAAAATGGGAAGTAAGAAAATTATAATGTGGCAACAAAAAAAAGTATGAAGTGAGCTAAACTTTAGCCCCCCAAAACATGGTTAGTCTGTTGTATTTAGGCCTATACAACTACAGTATATCGAGGAATGAACAATTATTTTTTTTGGTCAATATTTATCGTACATATAATTTGTGGTACATTGACATTTGAGCTTTATTGGGGCAAATAATTATTAAATATTAATGTCTACTTTCAGTCTAAAAACAAGCTGAAACAAAAGTGGTAAAACAATTGGACACAGTAGCTCACACATTGTAATCTGTAATTAGTACTTTTCTAAGAGGCAATAAGTGATATCTATACTCTAATTCTTTAAATGATATTAAATAAAATGATTCGAATGTGGATTGTTTACACCACAGTAGTCGCTCTATAAACCTATGGGAAACACTGCACAAAACCCGTTAGAAATACTGATCATTGTTTTGAATATAAAGACAAAATCTATGCAAAACAATGTAAGTAGGTGGAGCCTGCGTGCACGTACCAGTAGAGTAAAAAGAAAGTTAAAAAATGTATATCAATACACCAAAGCTATATACAAGAGGAGATAAAAAACATTAACTAATATATCACAGCTACGATGCAACGACTCGAAAATCTTAGAGCTTTGATCATTACAAAGGTCAAATCTATGCAAAACAAATTAAAAGTGTAAATGTGCGTGGAGGCTGGTGCAGTGTGCTCACCTGATGGCCGAACTGGTTGCAGGGAGCGCCCAAGATCACGAGTCCCTGAGCGGCGAAGCGCTCGTGGAGCTCGTTCATCTGGGTGTAATCCCTGGTGGTCGTGCCTCAGAGAGATGCCACATTCTCAATCAAGACAACTTTGCCCTGAAGCGACGACAAATTCAAGGTCTCCCCCGACAAGAGTTTGGTCGAAATGTTGTAGAATTCAGCAGAAGCCATTTTGCGTTGAAACTTTATCCCTCCTCGCAAGAGAAAGAAGAAGGTGCGCGTTTCTCTAGAGATCAAACACAAACAGAACCTGACGCTGACAGTAAAGAGCCAAGATCAGGCCAGAGAGCAAAAACCCGTCAAGAGAAGAAAGTCACAAATGGGAGGAGTGAAGACATTATATAAAACCTTACTATTTTAAAGTTACTATTTTAGTGAAATGCGGTAGTTAAACAGTACAAAGTGATCATTGTATTATCCACAAAATGTCAAGTTTAATTGTGGTATCAGATAACGTGTGGGTTTGTACGTCTATTACAACAAAAACGAAGTTTAGATGAATTGAATGTCAATATCTTTGGCTGTCCCTTGTTGATGACGTTTCACATTGGCGCGGAAATTTATTTCGTAAGGTAAAGAACCATAATACAACAGTAGGTCTTACTTTTATTACTTTTAAACCATTTCACAGCAAAAGGCATGATCAAAATATAACATGGCATGCTTTACAATGTACTGTTCTTCTCATATGTGTGAAATGACAGCTGTTTACTGACGTAGCTAATGTAATATTTTTGTTTCTGTGTTAGTTTTGCGGCATTACGTTCTTACATTTGAGCTGGTTCTTTTTAGTTGTTCGTGACATTTGTCTTTACGTTTAACAGATGAGGAAACGACGATCAGCAGTGGATAAGAAAGAGACGAGCATTTCAGCTCCAAGCAGTAAGTTCATAAAGACTAAATACAAGTCACAGGGGTTGAAAGTAACTAATTACCAGTGTGAGTGGTCTCCTTCTGACACTAATATCTAATTTGTCTAAAATACTCATCAGAAATGCAGTAACCCACCGGATGGAAAGTAAATTCCAAATATTCATGTTACTGTAATTGTGTAGAGATTTTTGGGGTACCGGTAATTGCAAGTTTTTGTTAGATTTTTAAACATGTATGTAATTGAGTATACTTTGTAATACAATTGTAATTAGCTACATTTAAAAATCATAAGCGTTTCTGCTGTACAAGTCCAATGCTTGGGTGTTTTACTGCTGTCACTTCTCTACACCTACAATCCTACATAGCATCACTGGCTCAGAATTCACACGCTCAGAGAATATGTAAATTGTAATTTAAAGCTACTTCATTTGGCCTTAATTAAACTGTTTTATTAATCAGGTTTTGTAGAAAAGTACTTTGAGTAGTATTTTTCATGTATAATTTTTACTTGTAATTGAGTACATTTTTAGCCATATAACTGTACTTTTCCTTGAATACAAATTTCCCCTACTGCATACAGCTAAACACACACGTTGTTCATAAACATAATAGTAGATCTTATGAAGCATGTAAAAGGTATAAACAAAGATGAAATTAGGGGTGTACTCAATATATCGATTTTGTGATATATCGTGATGGACACAATACATGTATCAATGTGCATTGTGATACTTTTGCGTAACATAAAGTCATTATCAATTGCATAGTTCTTCATTTAAGTTCTACAGACTGCTGCCTCAAGGCTGAATCTGAGGAGCTGAAAATTGTGGCTTAATCATAGGACAGTTGTATTCTGATATTGAGGACATAATGGACATGAAATTTCAATGTATTTTGCTCTTCTACTTAATCAAAACATAATTTTAAACCTTTAACACCAGTTTTAAGGGATATCCATGTATCAAGACACGTATCGTATCAAGTTTCGAGTATCGGTATTGGTATCGTAGTATTGAATCGTTGACCATGTAGTGTGATATGTATAATGGGCAATACCCAGCAATAGATGAAATTGTAACTATTGTAGAGAGTACAGAGTCACATAAAAGGACTGATACTTTCACTGTTTTCTAGAAGCAAAGAAGAGTCGCAGCTCTAATCCTCCTGAGGAGACCAGTCAAAGTGTTTTTGCTCAGTTTCTTCAGGAAGCAGGTGTCACACTCAATTATGGTGGTGAATCCAATACTATTGGTAATGATGAATTTAGTAATAAATCAGTGATTGATTTTTATATTTTATTACTCGCTTGCCTTAACTGCATATTGTTCTTCAGGTGTCGACCTGGTCGTCTTCCAAAAAAGGATACAGAAACAACTTAAAAAGAGCCCCAAGTATCCTGACGTGAGTTTGTGTTCACAGCAGAAGATTTAAGACTTCAAAAAAACATTAAGGAGGAGAAATTCTGTTTTAAGTTTACTTGATGGTTCTTTCTTATCCTTCGCACTCGATTGCATGTGAAATCTCATTATTGAAAACGATACCACTTCAAAACCCAACTCTTTATTCTAAAATATGGACTTTACCTTGAATAAATGTTTGAAAAACTAAATTTACTGGTAAATTTACTGGTAACTGCATTACTTTAGTATTGTGGTCTGTCTTGGTCCCATAAAGTAAAATTAAACTTCTGTTCCAGATTGTGAAGGAGTTTATCACAGGATTAGAGGCTCACGTTGAAGATGCTGAACGGTTTAAAAACAGTCTTCTTCCCTGTGTCCCTCGTGCAAAGACTGAAGACTCGAGGTGAATGTTGGTGATGGTTCTCCGCTTCAAACCCACATTCTGTTCAACCTCTTTTTATCCATTTTTTGTATCACTATTACTATTAACCAGTCTCTTGACATCAATGTACACTGTTGGCTGTTATAATTTATTGACTTGTTAACAATATTTGTAATTTGTATTTGATCTTAATTTTGTGGGTTCCCATACAATTCTATTTTTTTTCTCGACTATAGTTTGTGAATTGATTTTATGATGCCAATAATGGCAATGAATTGATTATCTGATTAATCATGAACACCAGAATGACCCATATTTAAACTTGAATTAAGATGAAAGTTGAGACTATATTCATCAACTTTATCCATCATTAAACACTGTTTAATGGAATTCATTTTGTTCTAGTTATTCCAGTTCATTTCAGGAAAGTTTACTTCGAATGCTATTGGGGGTCGAGATGCTGCAGGTGACAACACCACACTATTTTACTTTACATTTATTGTAAACTGTATATTTCCTATCTGCCTTTTTCGATTGCAGACGCTGATAATTAACACACTCCTTGAAAAAGTTCCTGAATTTATGTTAGAAGGGTATGCCTCTTTATTAAATTATATTTTTTTGTGGGTGCATTTGTTAATGTGATTGTATTTACATTTCTTTTGCCTTAGAACAAGTGATGGAGGCCTGAGCATCCCTCGCATGATAATCAACCAGCTCAAATGGCTGGACAGAGTTGTGGACAGCAAGGTAATTGTTTAAGTGTAGGTTTGAGTTTTTAGGCAATATAATGTCCTCCAGTAAACTAAATATTTATTCTTCATGGGACATTTTTATGTACCATGCTGTTCTCAAATTCATGTGATCATTGTCTTACTAACAAACTAACATTTCAGACTTTAAATAAAGTATTGCAAATCTAATCACAAACAAAATATTAATCGAATAAGAATATTAGATTATTTTCCAAATCCTTCAGCTTCTATTGTGAATTAAATGACATTGTTGGGGTTTTATTTTGTCAGGAGTTGGCCTCTAAACTGATTGAGTTGGTGTCTGTTGCCCCCGTGGAAGTTCAGAGGGACATCATCACCAGTTTACCCGAGATTCTGGAGGATTCGCAGCACAACGACATCGCCCGAGAGCTCAAGTACAAGGCCCTATCCGTCTGCGTTAGTCTCAGCTAGTGTAGGTGGTTTTCCATTAACACGCACTTCTCCACAGCTCTTTGCTTCAGGAAAACACCCAGCTGACTGTTCCCATCTTGGACGCTCTCTCCAGCCTCAACCTCAGCTCCTCCATTCTCATTGAGGTAGTTATAATAATGAGACAAGCTTATTTTCTATCATACACTTTTTCCTCTGTATCTCTGTGACAACTGTTATTGGCCCCTAATTCATGATCAAATGGCTGTCAAATATGATCAGGATTTAGTTGATTTGTCAAAAAATGTCCTTCTTATAAAGGCATTTAATTTGTTATAGAAAATTGAGGAAAAAGTATGGCATTTAACCTCTCTAACATGTAATTATTCATTTACAGTTTTTTTTTGTTGCTCAAAAATACAGAGGTCACCTTTTAATATAGTGTAAATCAATTAAAAGTAAACAATATTGGTAAAGTGATATGCAAAGCACCAGTTATATGTGGCATAAATGTTGACAGTAAATTTACCGGTAATTGAATTATTACTTGAAGTATATCAAAATATATTTTAGTTTCTGATTGGTTGGAACAGGCGAATTGCCTTACTTGTTTTGGTTACAAATGGGAAAATCATTGTTGTTCATACAGTTTCAAATGATAGGGATGAATTGAAGCCCTGTCTTTTCCAGGTGCGCACAGCTGTAATGGCGACGCTGGCGGCTGTTCAACTGGAGGACCTCCCTGTGGTCGTCAAATTTATCCTGCACTCTGTTTCGACCTCGGATGCTCTGGAGGTTTGGACTGACGATAACACAAGCGTAATTATGTTTTATGAAATTTGCAAGACGCTAATGTTTACGCTTTGTGCAGGTGGTGTCAAATCTGAGAAAGAAATTGGAGCTGGAGCAGTGCCTTCTCCCATCAGTCCTACAAGACTCTCAAAACCGACTAAAGAACAAAGCTACACAGGCGTAAGTTCAATGAATTTGTCGTTTTTACATTTGATCAAATTGGTATCTATATTTTGACTTAGTATTTTATATCTATATTTTTTCGGGTTCTGACCAGGCCCAGCACTAAAGTAGTAGCAGTAAATCAGGACAGCATCAGTCTGATTTTGGACGGCATTAAAACGGCTGTGCGCTTTCAGAAAACGATATCGGAGGCTTGGCTCAAGGTTTGTGGTGTCTTTTAATCTTCAAATTGCTTTTATTTTAAAATGTTATGACTATATTCACTTATTTTACCAGGCAATTGAGTCAGTGGATGAGCCTGAGGACCATAAGGTAAAAGTCATACATTACATTTACAGAGTGATACTGCAGTACTGGGCTGGTTGAGTTCTAATGTTTAAATAAAGTGCAGCATCACCTGAAGGAAACGTCTGCATATTACAAGTAAACGTGCAAACTCAGAAAAGTCCTGTGCCATCTAGAGCTGTGGTCGACTAAAGAAACTCTCGGTCGACTAAAGAATAAAAGGGGAGAGGCTGTAACGATAAATTGACTAAAATTGTGACTAAAAATAACATTATTAAATAAATTTGTCAAACTTGTTGATATACTTTATTCTTAAATATTCTAACCCTTTAGTGAACGTGTTTGAACATTTATTTGGTTGATAATGTGTTTAAAATGTCAATGGAATAGAAATAATTGTTTGACTTGTCGACTAATAAAAAAAAAAAACGCTGACTCGTTCACTACTAAAATAATCGTAAGTGACAGCACACTGGCAAAAGCGCTTTAAAAAGTGTACACAAGCTCAAGGGACTTAATGAGGAAAAAAGTATTTATACAAAAAAGTACCAGCAAACACCACATTTATTTGTAAAAGGTAGAATAATCTCATGATTCATCTTTCATATCCCTCTGACTCAGTCCACGTCTTCTTCTTTCTGCTGAATATAATACCTAATAAAAATCTTGATCGACAAAACAACTTAAGGCCACGTTTTTGAATTGTATATTTTGTGCGGCGTTTTCCCAGGTCGTCGATCTTCTGACCCTGTTCATCCTTCACACCACTAACGCAAACCAGAGCCGGAAAGGAGCCGAGCGAGTGATGAAGAGCAAAGTGAGGGGCGGACTTTTCCTGGAGCCGCTGCTGCAGAAGACGTTCAGGGACTACGCTCAGGTCGGGGAACAAATGATGCCGCCGTGGAATTCAAAAAAACGGTTTTGGTTCTACTGGTCTGCTACAGAAATGTTTTTTATTACACATTCTGTGGTTCTCAAACTTTGGTACACAAGATCCATCTGGTACGCGAGATCGTCTGCAGTTTTGGTGTTTTCATAAGTTTTAGAATCCATTTCACACATTGAGTTCTTGTCTAGAACTAGAACTTGTTTTGGTTCTGGTTTAGGTCTTGTGGTACTAAGAATGCCAAGGTTAATCATTGTTAATTGTGATTATTACGTGCTAAAGAACTGTAAAAAAAAACCTAAAAAAACCAAAACAATGATGAGAATTTAGTCATTGTGATGTTTCTTCTCGCAATAATCGTAAAACAAAGATTGTGATATTCTTATTTAGTTGTAAATGTTTGAGAGCTAATGGTGTAAGCAAAAGGAACTATGCCCCCTCACCGCAAACACATACTTTACTTGTTAATGAATAAATAAATACTGTATGTTGATGACTCTTTCTTCCCCGCAGGTGATGCGTGTTTATTTCCCCTCCATCTTGGCTCTGGCTCAGGGTCTGGTCCGCTCTCATGACCCCAGTGTGGTGCCGTTTGGAGGACACATGTACAGACACTCCTTCACAGCCTTCGACTCGTACTGCCAACAGGTGAGCTTCATCCAGGGACCGATCCACCGACCATCATGAACATTAGCCGCCCTGAAAAGACCAGTGTTTCCCAACCAAGGGGATGCGAGCACTTGCCAGGGGGTGCTTGGAATAGTTTCAGATTAAGTGAAAAGAATAAAATGAATGTCATTTGAATTAAAAAGGTTCTTTTGTAGTAAAAAATATCCATTACAATGTTTTGGAGGATTTTCAATTTCATTAAAACAAGAAAACATTTCTATTTTTATAAATGATAATCTATTCCTTGAGTTCAGATTGATTAGAGATTAAGGGGTCATCTTTTTTCAAATTTTTATCCACTGATTAATTACACACACCAATGTGCAAAAACACATTTAAGACCTATGTTCAAAGCCAAGCTTGTATTTGTTCACAGTTCCCTTTTCATACATTAACAGTACTGTAGTATTGTTTTGCATAGAAATTTGACTTGTCTTTACATCTTTCGTGCACTTATGGAAAGCACTTTGGTTCAGTCGTTGCTGTTGTAAAGCAGTCCACAAATGCAAAGTTTGATTGATTTTTATTTTTTATAATCACAGCATATTCTTTCTAATTGAATTTAATGAACAAAAATACCTCTTTACATACATATGAGAAAACAAGGTCATATATATTTAGAGGGTGCTGATATCCGTTTAGTAGTTTGTCGATCACTTCTTGTTTTGATATTGTGTGTTACAGGAGGTCGTTGGAGCTCTTGTGACTCACGTGTGCAGCGGTGTCGGAGGAGAAGTGGACATGGCTCTGGAGCTTCTCTGTCGACTTGTCACTGAAAACCCCAAAGAAATGTCTCTTTATGCTGTTTTTGTCAAGGTAAATGTATGGTTCTGTAAACTAGAGCTGAACAATGCGGGAAAAGCTTGCAATATGGCTCTTCATTACTGAACTATTGATAATAAGCCGTGTTTTAATATACTTTTTAAACAGATTCGAAACAACATTTTAACATGGACAAACCAAGATTAAATCGATTTTAAGAAAATAATAATAAAAAAACGTCTTTCTTTTAAAAACACATTTTCAAAAAAAACACTACAGTAAACTTCTGTCAGATGTTATTGCGATATACTTTATGTACGTACATTTTATTTGTACTATTTTTGCACTATTGTTCTGCTCCTGTTGTACATAAATTATCTATAAATGACTCGCATTCTACACCTTTTATTTTGCATGCCCTTATTTTATTTTAGCATATTTTGCACAGTCTGTACTTTTTATTATTGTTATTTATTATTTATTATTTATTATTTTTTATTATTATTAATATGATAATAATAATAATAATAATAATAATAATTATTATTATTATTATTATTATTATTATTATTATTATTATTATTATTATTATTATTATTATTATTATTATTATTATTATTATTATTATTATATTATTATATGTCTGATTTTGTCTTTGGAAAAGCATCTAAATAAAACTAAATAACAGATATAATAATATTATACTAAACCTGTAAACCTGCATTTGTTCAACCTATTCTCCTTACAAGCAATAACATGCTAAATGCGAATCTAAATGTGTTGATTACAAACTGTTGAGGTCTTGAAATTGATTATGTGTTTGTTTTTAAAGGGTAATTCTGGATTACATGGATAATCTCAGCCCGCAGCAGATCCGTAAACTCTTCTATCTCTCAGTTCTCTGGCATTCGGACAACAACAACAGCAGCAGCAAAGCTCTCACATCCAGTAAAACAATCCGAAACGTGTCAATTTTAAAAAGTGATCGCAACATCAACTAAATATATATGTAGCTGAATCTAATACGATGTTAGATCGATTTAGTTCCTGACTCTCTGCATCTCTCCGCAGGACGACATGCACATCGTGATCCGGAAGCAGCTCTCCCAGCACCGTGCCAAATACAAGAGGATCGGCATCATGGCGCTGTGATGATTATCGGCAGCATGGGGGCCTGCAGGTGAACTGATTTAGGATTTGTTCAAAAAGAAATACATTTTCAAAGCAAATTTACAACCTATAGCTTTGGAACGATGCAAACCAAAGCTTAATACAAAGGCTGCAATAACGATTATTTCAGTAGTAAACAAGTCATTTTTCAATGAGTTCAAACAATTACATCTGTTCTACACTGAGACTTGTTAAAATATATTATCAACAAATATAAGTTACAATAAACGTATTACATATGAAAATCGTAACATTTGTATTATTTGTTTGTCATTTCTCAAATAATAATGTCACTGTCTTTGTTATAAAAAGAGTATGTGTAGTTTGCGTTTTTGAGTCTGTTCAATCCAGATAATGTTGACGATGATCAAAATACGATTGTTTTTTATTGTCGACAGTCATGATTATTTTGATATTATATAATCGTTGCGCCGGACCGAATCCTTATGACAATACAACACAGTGCCAATGTAATGGACATATTCTTTATCTGTATTTTGGTTTGGCTCAGTCAAAAGGGAATGAGCCGCATAATGGAGCTTTTCCACAAGAGACTAAACGACAGGTGAGATAAACGTTTGTTTTATGACTCTTTGGTATCTCTTGTTAATTTTTTCATTAAAAGTTGGGATAAGGTAATACTAACATGATTGCAATAATAAAGTATGGAGAAGACATGACTATAATAATGTTTGGAAAATGTTCAAGAAAAAGAAAGTACAATTTATAACACATAATCTCGTCTTGTCTCGTTCTAATATGTTCAACTTACTCTGATAATGCTGATAATGTTTTATTTTGGAGCGTTATGTTGTTGAATGTTGGACGTTGATTGTTGTAGCTCACAGCTTTACTGGAGTTGGTGCAGTCCAGTAGTGAGAGCTCTCCTGAAGCTGCCGCCCTTTATTTCGATGAAACTGGCCAATCTCATAGTCACCGCCACACTCGACCCTCATTGTGCAGGTATGCGCCCTTGATTAAATTACAAAGCCAATCCTACGTGATGATGGATACAAGATGTTACGAAATCATTCATTTGTTTGTTATTGTTGATAGGAAATCATTGGAAAGAGTGTGCTGAATGACTTCCAAGATGACTTTGTGGTCATTTAAATCCCAATGTATCAGGGTAAGTACT